>JARUHQ010000016.1:0-1200000 GCA_029955515.1 Chrysomela aeneicollis | reverse complement strand
CTGTTCCGGTGAGATATTTTTATTTTATTCGCTTAGGTCTGGTTCGTTTGAATTGATCATAACTGGGGCAAAAAGTCTGTTTGAGGAATGGTGAATCAACTGGATGATAGTTTACGGTTGGAATCTACAAAGCATTCATATCTCGGTAGGTATTTCATATTTTTTTCGATTTTTTCAATTCCAGTAGACAACATTATGAGGTTAGTGAGGTAGTGCATGTGTTCATGTCATTTCAAATCAAAATTTTCTTTTTCCTAGGACCACCTATGAAAACGTCAATAATCACACTTTTTTGTTATTCAGAAAGTAGCTCATATCACCATGGTATTGTTTATTTGAAAGAAAAAAGCACTAGTGTTGATATGAAAAATATCACAACGGTTGCCTGAATTTATAGAAATAATTAGGTATATTGTGAAGGCACTCACTGTCAATATACAAGCGTTCTCAAATCATTATTCATTGAAATTTCTGTCTCGTTTTGAATTATCCGAGAACTCTTTATCTATTCATTTCAATGTGTCTGATTCAAATCCTCTGAATTCACTTTAAAACTGGAACCTATACTCTTTGCTGGAACTATTTCGATGTTGATGACAGAGGGTTAGATCATTCAAAAGAGTACGGCTATAGTTTTTTGCGCGGCTTGCTGCTTGCATCAGTTTGATATCACCAACGAGAAGATTCTTTGGTATCATAGATGTTTGCAAAGAGTCGAGTAACTCGTACGCGCTTGCGAACTACATACTTCTATGGTTCTGTATTCCTGGTTGCGTGATTATTGGCGCTAGCAGGCGTATGGTGTCAAGTTTGTTTATGTACGCTGGTGTCAATATCAATAAAATTTGTCCAAACTAAACTAACTCAATCAATCAGTAATTCACATTATGAGGAATTGTCGGAGAAGTATTCAAATATCATCTTGAATATGGAAATAAACAGTACTTGATATCGAATCGAAACCACCTGAAATTATAGAGACCGCTCAAGTTACATTTTTGACAAGACCTCCCGCGAAATGAAAGTATTCGGAGTCGTAGGAAAAATAGTGTACAAAACTCGTTGGAAAGTGCATTTTCTTCACTCGTTACGTTTCCGCACTCACCGCTACGTGGCTCGTGCTAAACGACTACTCGTGTGAAATATGTCACTTTCCATACTTGTTGTGTAATATACTATTACATCTCCTTAATCTTCATCTGAGGTGAAAACATTCTTTCGTCTAGACATTTCGAAAATCTGTAAATTTGATCCTGGATTACGATTAATCAAGGGGATAGTGAAGGCCAGCATGAAGAATTACCGTTAAAATATTGATTTAGTTTCATTAACTTTCGGCCTCCTGATTTCAATCTGTAATACAAAACTTTCTTTCATACTGTGCCTTTACTAATCAATGATGATAGGAAGCTATAAGACAAACTCATCGAGTTTGTGAAAAATTTTCGAATTCATCCATTGTTTCAAGAATATACTATATAATTTGATCGTCAAATCTTGATTATAGCTTGTTGAAAAAGTTTTATGGGGTTTATTTGAGCAGAAATAAATCTTGGAAAATTTGCTAATATGGTCTCATAATAATAAAACGAATTTTTGAATATTATTATATGTCTTCATCATCGGAATATTGATATGCACCATTATCAAATTACTTCGACCCAATTAGGTCTGAGTTATATTTTCCTTGAAGTTCATATGAATATCGATAAACCGCATCGAGATATCGATGATGTTTAGTTAGATCCAGATATGGAAGGAGAACTCACAAAGAAGTTTCAAATCTCTCGAATACTTCAATAAATATGGTCTTACAGCTCACCTTATTCCGTATCCTAAAACTCAGTCGTGAGTTTAGTATTTCGATATTTTATAGCTCACTATCAGATTTCTTCAAAGAGGTTAAAACTATTATCGTTCTACTTCACATCAACGATTTGTTGGAAGCAACTTCATGTCCTATACACAGCTTCGCGGATGATAGTACCCTCCATACCGCTTTCTCTTCCAGGGCTCCTATATCGGCCCGTCAAACCAGAATTGAACGAGGAAGAAATGTTAACAAAATGAATATGGACTTAGCAACAATTCTCGAGTGGGGATCTAATAACCTAGTAGTTGCAAACAAAACACAAGCATGTATTTTCTCTAGAGAAGCCGATCTCACTGTGCCCACCATAATCCAGTCAGAAGTAATCATACCATAGAAGTCATCCATTTCGATGCGTTACTATCAGCAATAACCTTTCTTGGGAAAATCACGTGAAGTCCATTGTCAAAAGTGCATCCCAAAAACTTGGTTTTCTGTTTCGAGCCAAGAGCTATTTCACTCCCAGTCAGCTGCTTATGAACTATAAGGTACAGATCCGACCTGTCCTGGAATACTGTTTCCATATTTGGAGTGCGGCACCTGGGCATATCCAGAAGCTATTGGATTCTGCTTGAAAAAGGGCAATTCGTTTTGTCGATGATGCCTGGCTCACAAACTCGCTCACTTCTCTGGAACACCGTAGAAAAGTTGGCGATTTATCTCTATTTTATAGATATTTTCATGGGCGATGCTCTTCTGAAATATCAACAATCGTTTTTTCATTAGCAGTCTCTTCGAGACTAACCCGTCAAGTTCAGTCTTCACACCGCTTCGTGGTCACTTTAGAGACCTGCAGAACGTCTCTTTCCAAAGACTCGTTCACCCAACGAACATCAAGACTTTGGAACTCATTGCCTAGGGAAGTGTTCCCCAAGGCATACGATCTCCAGAAATTTAAGAAGAACACCAACTCCTACCTTCTTTTCCTTGGTTCTCAAGATGTTCTCTGAACATTACAGGATATCCCTTCTCGTAAGAACCAGAAGATGAAAAAAGTAGGGAAATTCGGTAGATACAGACGTGACTAGAAACTAAAATCTCCACGGCAATCGTTTATTCAGATTTTCAATGCTCTGCTCACTAGCGAGAATCTTGTTAGAACGATGATAATATAATTACAGTTTTGATGACTGCTCAGTCGATTTCCGCTTCGTAATGGAAGGTGGGGAAGATTTTTTCATCGCCTCGTAGACAATTTCATTATTCGTTCTGCTGGAAGGAAGTGGATTTTTCAGATCTTTCATCCTCTGTGCGGAAATTAGTCTGGATGTTTGCGAGTCGAAATCCAGATTAACTGGATTCAGCCCAATCGTGGATGTCACTAAATATAACAGATTTCTCTGATAAAAAGTTCGTTTGGATAATGAGATTCATTTCTGGTCTGGAATCTCATCAAGTACTCTCCTCAGTCGAAACAAGATATTATAGGCAGGAGACTCATCGATATTCGAAGGGTCTAAGATTTTCACAGATTCAGGATAGCTAGTTTCATATAGGAAGAAAGAAAAGGGGTGAAATGAGTACCTACTACGATTATTTTCAATAGTCGTTCTCTCCAACTCAATTGGTTTCTGAAGAACGAATCTTATATCTGCAGATGACATTTAATTTTACACAATATCAATTATTAGAACTAATTCAAAAAATGGCGCACACGAATTGTTATAAAAAAAACAAAATCAGAAGATCACTTACCATCAACTCAAAGATCTGATAGATAGATGGATAATTTTTATTGTCCAAGAATAAATATTCTCATTGACAAAGTTGATATAGAAAAAAGAACATTATGTGGTTAATATCATAATAATTATAAAAATATTCTAGAAAGAGAAAATAGTCTATCCAATTAAAAATATCAAACATAGTTTGAGATGAATGTCTGGTAGACTACGAGCAGAAAACAACTACTTTCCAGGTAAATACCTCGCAGAACTCTGCTCGTATTCCATGCAACGATTCACACTGTGAATGCACATTGCAAATGTTTCTTTCTTCCCAAGACGTGACAAATTCACATCGAGACAGGCACGCTGAACAACCTTTAGACCGGTTTCGGGCTTGTTGGCCCTCATCAGTGCAGAGTAGTTATCCGAGTAGAGACCGTAAGATCTCCACTCGAAGCGTTGCCTGTCCCAATGCATTTTTGTCGCGAATTAGGAGATTGGAAAATCGAGGATCGTTTTTAAAAAGCAAGTTGTTGGTGCAAGATACAAAAGAGAACTGATTTTATTTAATAAAGATTTTACAAAGGTTCAGTGTGCTTTGTCATACGAAAGGTGAGATCGGAATCTCTGCTGAATTCGCTGATGATGCTAACTCGTGTCGTTCTCACGGTGCGTTTCCAGGAGTAGTGACCGGGATGTGTAACCATAACTCGCGTCTATTTGACCGCACTGAGCCGCGTTCCAAGAGACAATTGGAAGTGGCGACACCATGCGGCAGAAGAAAGAAACACTCCAGAAATAAATCTCCCAAGTTACAGATCTCGGAAGTGGCTGAGAGCTCGAATAAGCTAATAAATGAAAAATGGAAGAGCCATGAATTGGACAAAAATTTTAGAAAGAGAAAATAGTCTTTCCAATTCTGCCACATGGTGTCGCCACTTCCAATTGTACCTTGGAATCTCTATATGCTATTGGTGAATGGTTATATTTTCTTTTGCCTTCATACATATTGGAATGTTTTGTCAAAGTTGTCTTTGGTATAGGTAAATGAATATCTTTGTTCTGTCGAGTAAAATGGGGTATCTGTTCAGGTAAATCAGTGAGATGTTTCTTATGGATAAGACACACCACCTCAAAAATGAATAAGCTGACCACAGTTGAGATTTTATATTAAATAAAAAGAGGCCTTCAGCTATCCCTGTATAGCCAGCCTTGCATAAATACCTCAGATATCTCTTCTCTGTAGCATGTAGATCTTTCAAATTATTGAATTCTCTCTTGCACTGAATTCAATTGATATTTACAACATACATATTACAAGAATATCGCTAATAAGGAAGTTATTTCAGATATCACCTTCAATCCCTTGTCGCAAGTAGGTAATCACGCAACCAGGAATACATCAGTGCGTCAGAAATATAGTTGGCGCATTTTCTCGGATGTAAAAAGTGTAATCTATTATGTGATGCGTATTCTTTAGTAGTAAGTTGTAGATGATGTCACGACCTTCTGCCACGAACATCATCAGACATGTAGTAAAAGTAGTTCCAGACTGATTTTCATCAAAGTGGATGTTGGAAACAATTTCAATTATCACCTGAAATATGGAAATAGCCGCTATATGCGGCTTTTACTGAACGTCTACTCGTCCGAAATATTTTCACACTTGCTATATTATGTATTTGTCTCTAGTGTCAAATTCAGATAATAAATATTGAATTTATTTTATACATTTGCATCATACTGTATGCACGAATTCTTTCTTGCTGGATCACGTTCTGCGTTGATTGCTCAACAGCTGCTTCTATTTCTCCTTTTCCATCCAGACATATCCCACGTTTATTAGAAAGTGTCTCCTTTCCGCTCCACATAACACCAAGATAAAATATGTGCAAAAGAATGTGGAAAACATATACATATATGTGAGGATTACCGGGTAATGCCTGGAAACGAAGTTTTCTCCACATAATTTTCCATTTATCCTTGTAACATGAAGATGCATTCTAGAAAATAGGGTTTCCATGGAATATATGTTGAATAGCCCTGTAAAAGCGTTCTCAAATCAAATTCATATTATTAATTGAAATTTTTGTTTCGTTTCGAATCATACCGAGAACTCTTTATCTATTAATTTCAATGTGTCTGATACATAACCTCTGAATTCACTTTGAAACTGGAACCTATACTCTTTACTGGAATTATTTCGATGTTGATGACAGCGGGTGAGATCATTCAATAGAGTACGGCTACAGTTTTATGCGCGACTTGCTTCTTGCATCAGTTTGATATCACAGTATCACCAAAGAGAAGATTCTTTGGTATCACAGATGTTTAGAAGGAGTCAAGGACGCACTAACTCGTACGCGCTTGCGCACTACATACTTCTATGATTCTGTATTCCTGGTTGCGTGATTACTGGCGCTAGCAGGCGTATGGTGTCAAGTTTGTTTATGTACGCTGATGTCAATATCAATGAAATTCGCCAAACTAAACTAACTCAATCAATCAGTAATTCACATGATGAGGAAGAAGTATTCAAATATCATCTTGAATATGGAAATAAACAATACTTGATATCGAATCAAAACCACCTGAAATTATAGAGACCGCTCAAATAACATTTTTGACAATAAGACATCCTGCGAAATGAAATTATTCGGAGTCGTGAGAAAAATATTGCACAAAACTCGTTGGAAAATGCATTTCCTTCACTCGTGTGAATTATGTCACTTTCGACACTTGTTGTGTAGTATACTATTTCCCCACTGTTTTGTTATTCAGAAAGTAGCTGATATCACCATGGCATTGTTATTTGTAATAAAAAAGTACTTGTGTTTTCACATTCACTATAAGCGTTTCTCACACCACATTTATATTCATTAGAGTTTCTGCCTTTCGGATTCTCATAGATTAAATACTCCTTAATCTATGATATAACTAATTCAATGTGTCAATCAGGCATAACCTCCATAAAGTGCATTTTCACCGGCAATATGAATACTCACCGAATTTTAGCCCAGTTGGAAGTCGCTTGAAATAGTTATTTACCATATAAGGGAGGACATAGTTTGCGCCCGAGCGATGGCAAGGGATTGCAAAAAAGTTTCTGAACAAAAATAATGTTGTACAGGGGAAGTGACGTCATATTTATCATGGCCCTAACCAACTAAAAGTGTCCTTTTGAACGGAAAAGTCTGAAGAATAAAGCCGCACCCTATGTCGCTGTCAGATGATTACAGCATAATAATCAGGATATCCATGACAGACGTATGTATCTGAACCCTCGTTATTTGCTTTTGTGCTTGTGTTGGGCTTTCGGATTATTTTTCTGCTCCGCACTTTGTTTCGAGATTTTCCAACATCCTTTTGAGCCGATTTCAAAGAGATGGAAGCGACCGAGTGGAGAAGAACCGACAGTTCCATTATTGTATCATATAATGTGCGATTCTTATTTAGTTATCTCTCTGTTTTATCTTCAGTTCCACCCTAGAGATTGAGAAATTTCCTGAAATGAATGTAATAATAGCAGATATCGGTGAAAATACTGTGATTTTCTACGAGGACTACCACAGAATATTTAAGAATTTTTATGGTAACCTCAGATTATGTATCGAAGAAATCAAAGGGTTATTATGAACTAAGAGGTTCAAATTTCGAGTACCAAGCAAGTAGTAAGCAATGATGATTTCATTTTGTTTCAAGAGGGGAGACATTTTTTCAGGTGATCGTCCGAAATAAGTTTTCATTTTACCACAATGAGTATTTTGTGATGAGGTCATCTTCTGTTCCTTTATTGAACCTATCAAGAAAACCCAGGTAGAAACCAATTTCTTGTCTTTTCTTCCATTTTTTCCCACCTAACACTTCCATGTATGGTTGAATATGTCACAATAGTATTTAGTTTTATGCTTTGCTTCAGGAGCTGATATCATTCGAAATTATGTCAGGAAGTGATTCAGATTTCTGAATATTACCTGTTGGTCCCGTTCTTCTCAAAACCACTCAAATGAAAAGATCCAAACTTCAGATTAGCGAAATACAAAAAAAATCGCAGCGTCAAATTCCATGTTCTAGCAATCATTGAATTCGTTTATATATTCTCATTACAGGTCCAACAGAGTTATATTCTTCTTCAATTGTGCTTTTGTCTGCCTTTTTTGTAAATCAAAACCAAAGATGTCATTTTCCAGTCTTTTGTTATCTCCTTTTCCACTGAAATTATTCCATTAAGTCCATAAAAGTACCACATATCTTGCTTTCTCTATGAACTATGCTATTGCTAGTCGTGCGCTGCTGATAAAAAAATTTCACTCAGTTCCAGTAGGGATGTTTGTTCCAAGACATCTAAAAACATGCGATAAAGCGATAAAAGAATCAGGAATAACAAACGATGGAGCAAATGTTCTCGTTAACGACTGAAACGACATCAATTGTTGTTTTCACGACAATCGTGTGCATTCTGAGTTTATATTCGGCGTTTACATTAGAATTCGTTGGGAATGTCGATGGAATGAAAACTTTATGGTTCTGTCGTGATGAACTGTTTATTATGTATGAGTTGCGTGACTGAGGCAATACAGAAGATGTCTTGTGTCCCTTTGCCATGTAGAAAGTTGGGTACATGGTACATTTCCATGTTCACCTACCTACATAATATTTTACAATCATTGAAAATGAGCGTTCGATAATTTAAAATACTGATTTCCACTTGTTATGTTCTGTTGATATACTTGATGAATATCAAAATAGCCAAGTGGGGTTGAAACCACTTGAAGGTTTTGACAGAAGTTTATGTCTCTCCTTAGCGCACAGACTTGATTAGAAGCTGATAGATGTTGATACATCATACCTTATACACGCCTTGAACCTGATTCTACTAGGTGGAGCCAATGCAGAAACAATTATTTGATTCTATCAAATGTTGCTGGGGCATTGTACAACCCTAATGGCATCATAACTAGTCTCCTATACCAGTTGTGGACTTCACTTGTTGTCCGCGTGTATGAGTACCTATTTATTCTTCAAAATTGACGCTGAATAATAATAATTGTTATTCATGGACTTGAGTAAAACAGGCAGATATCGATGGTATTGTAGAAAATACAAACCGAAAGAGCTCGAGTCATATCGGGTATTTCTCTCAAGAATGCAATGGAGTTTATTTGATATGGGTTAGCATAACTAAAACAAATTAGGAGGCATAACCGTTGGCAGAAATACTCAAATACGTGATGTTGATAAATAAATGATATTCTGGATAAATTCCTCTAATTGTCCAGTAAAGCTTTATTCATCATACAGCAAGGTCAAATAAAATCATTATCAGCTAGAAAAAATTTCTCCTTGCAAACATTCAAGATATCGTTACTCAAGTACGAAGAATTATTAATTAGCTGTTTTAGCTGTTAACGTGAAAATAAACTGATACGATTGTGATTTATCGCATCAAGAAGTCAAGTAGCGAATGCTTTCACTAGACACTCTAGTCTCCGAGTAATCAAAATTATTCACTCATTAAAATACACCGTATAATGCCAGAGTCTGGGAATCACTCCACATTTAATCACTATTTTCGTGATGCTGGGATCCATCAGTAGAATCAGATGATGAAAGCCTCCTTGGATTGAATAGAACTTGCAGCAGAAAGCTATGGATGAGTTGAATGAAACATAATCTGAGTTGAATTTAACGCTTTCAATTTTTGATGCTGAGCTACTTCACATGCATCTCAAATCAGGAAATCGGATTGGACACTTGAAGATTTTGAAAAATATTTGCCTAGAATCCACGTCTGAACCAACAGATATCATGCCAGTTAGGTATGACTTCGAAATGCAGTCTGAAGTCATACACTTGTGAGCCTAAGCTGACTTGGGACTGTAAACAATCCCTGAGACAACTGGCAGCAAACAACAAGGTCACTTTGATGTGGGTGCCAGGTCAAAAGGGAATTGAAGGCAACGAGGAAGCAGACTACCTTGCCAATGAAGGGGCAAATACACAATTTCTCGACCCAGAAACCTTCTTTGGACTTTTCGAAGCCCACTTGGGAGTTCCGACGCTGGGAAGCAGATGAAATGAAATCTCAATGGAATGAAGTGCCAGGACAAAGACAAGCGAAAAGGCTTGTGAGCCTTTCGCCAAAGAAAGCTAGACAGCTTCTCGGGTTGGATAAAAAAGACTTGAAACTGGTAACAGGACTCCTTACTGGACAATGCCCTCTGAGGTATCACCTCAAAAAGATGGGTAAAACAGAGAGTGATAGTTGCCGCTACTGCGAGAACATCGCTGAAACTGCAGAAAATTTGCTTTGCGAATGCCCAGCACTCTTCTGCAAGAGGCTCAAGTTCCTGGAAGGGGCCTTCTTAGAGCCCTCCGACATCAGGAACCTAGCTCCCAGGAAACTGATAAACTTCGCAAGAAGCCTCGGAATCCCGGGCCTCGAATAGATTTAGGGTTATGCACAAAAGATCTGATAGGTCGAGGTGCTTGAGAGGCTGCACAGCCCTAACGATCCCTTCTACAATCTACAATCTACTTCACATGCAGGTATAATGTATGTTTTCATTCACCTCAACTCACCACTGACAGATGTTTACAAAATACATACATGTAGCGAAAACTGAAAGAGCAGACATTAGAATCCCCAATCTATTCATTATTTGTAAGAGTTCTTGTCTCTACACAATTTTGTTCTCAATTACCAATTAAAACTAAAGGTACATTTATTTTCGACTTGACACGAACTTATGAGGCAACTGAACACATGACAAATTCATAGATTTCAAAATTTCCCCGAATAAAATAGAGTTTGCTAGTGTCGTTCCGGACAAATTTTCTGAAGAATTTGTAGCAAAGACTACCGCTGAACCTGCAACCAAGCATTTTCTCCCAAGGTCAATATTTCCTTCTCGATGAAATCTTTTTATTCTGCTGAGTCTCGTGGAGTAGATGACTCCATGTAGACAACTAATGGATCAGACGTGATAGATTCCCTGAAACTATCAGCTGGGATTCACAGAAGGAAATCGCCTCGCATTTTCCCAGGAAGCCAAAGAAACCGGCGCTTATTCTTATCATTTTCTTAATGGCCCTACGTGTGCATTGTGACAAACAGCGAACGCAGACGATTCAACAACCGAACGGAATTGGCTCGATATCGTCCTCTGGGAACATTGTTTCGAGGATAAAGGGGTGATTTATCAGAATCTGGATGAACGGGAGTGAATTTTTTGCATTGTATAGGTCGAGGTCGGAAAATGAAATGGATTCAGAACGAGATAAAAATGAATACTATCCATACAGAGTGATCAACTCATACCCTGGACTTGGATTTCTCTGTGGTCTTGAGAGATAATGAGAAATGTTATTGACACTCCATCTTTCCAGGATATGCATTTTCAATGAGTTTCATACATGCACTATATTTCCTACGACCTCTTAACAACAAACCCACTATAGTCCATTTTAGTTAATAATACAGCGTTGAAGAGATAGGGAAGGTTTTTCCTCGCTTCTCATTGGTCTAGAAGACAAGTTTACACAATGTAAAATATTGCGACATCGCAACAATGGAAGTGGTTAGTTGACCGACGGCCGTGTAAAAACAGTGAAATAAAATCAAAAGTGGACGAGATTGAATGTTAAAGTCTTATTTCTATTATATTTACCGTGAGTTTTGTTAATCGAGGAGTATGATTTCAATAATCGCCGGACACAAATTCTTATTAACACCTGGCAGTTTTCATAGTCTGCCGCCACGGTTCACCAGCCACCAAATCTATTATGACCATTTCGAAAAATTATGATAATTAAACCTGTGATCAACAATTAAGTTCACTATTATTCAACTTCTGGATACATCGAAATTTGAATAATTATGGCCAAGAACCCAGAACCAGGTCCTGATGCAATCTGCATGAGTACATAATGTAGTGCCAGCGCCAGAGTAATTGTGGTAAACATGTACGAAGTATGTTTCTCAGACATATAGAACAGAAACACTCAGTGTTAAGTTTGCAGCAGCTGAGGTAACTTTTTGGAATCAATCATTTGGAAAGTTATCACTGAGATGCAGACTTAAGGCACTGTTACATCCCAAGGAAGAAGCGAATCCAGAGGGATACTTCTGCAAGCATTGGATGATAGATAGATAGATTATAGATAGCTGAGAAGCTGAGTAACAAGCTATTCTTGCAACAGTTCACGCTTCTGTCCATAGAAATGAAATACCAACATTGTGATTATTGTTGTTATATATAATACAAGAAATACATGAATTCAACTGAATATTTTATTTTCATGGATAATGCTATCAATACCATTTATTAGAAGAAACCAACCAAGCATATCAAAATCAACCTGGAAAAAATAAGATCATGGAATGGGATTTTCAAACTTTGGTGAAGAAAGAAAGAATAAGTTTCAACACAAAATTTACGACAATACAAATTCCCTATGAGTAAACGGTTATCATGAGAAACTGTTCGGGTAGTAGAATATGAGGAATATCGCTCACATTTCTATACTTCGAGGGTGTCGACAGTTTCAGCGACTCGCCATTTCTCACACTAATTAATTCCGTTGAAATGTCAAAGTGGAAGCAAATGTCGCAAATTGCTGAGTCAGCAGAACAATCGACTGGGTAATTAACATTTAACACTGCTGAACTTTAAATGGCCATCCGAAGAATATGCTGGTGTGTTTGTGAAATTTGCATTTTCCTTCTTCGGCCGGATGAATGTTGAGATTTCAGTGTTGATATAGGCCCGGGCTATAGAATTGCACAAAATAGAACTTATAATGGAGCATATTATATAGCTACCCACTAAGCAATGTGATATTTATTCAATATTACAGAAACCCAACAATGCAAGGTTGTAAGGTTTGTCGCTACCTTACTGCTAGATTGCAGCAACTGCTGAAACGGACGTTCAGCACACATTCAATATTTCTTGATGACACATTCTTGATAGGTTACATATAAATTGAATGAAAGTTATTGTTTTCATATTGTGAATGTAATGTTTCCAGTAAGGTTACTGCAATATAACATATAAAGTATATGAAAACTACCACTTTGTCGCAATAACAAGTATGTGTGAAACCTATTGAAATATCTACAAATATACTTCTTGGGGTGGCATTCCAATATTCAGTAGGAAACTGAAACAAAAAACAACAGATGAAATATATGGTGACAATAAGTAACTCAATCTAATCGTGAATGAATATCTCTGAGTAGGTATATAAAAATCACCTTTTATTTTCTATTCTTCTTGACTCTATCAAAACGAGTAAAATAATTCACGTAAACATTTTATTGAAATTTTTGAAAATTTCTTGCGATGATGTTGTTTCTCCATATCAACAGCTGATTGTTTGATAACAGAGTGCATTTTATCGTATATTTTATCACTTACTCCAATAAGTCCAATATGTAATTCCCATTGCCGATACACAAAGAACAAAGAACTTGACGAAACAACAATGACTGACTGCGATATCTCTAATCTCTGATGCAATAATCGAACCGATCCCAACTGATACAACACGAGTGTAAATGTAATGAAGTTACAAGGGTTAGGCAATATTACAAATGAAATCGAATCAAAAATTAAATTCCTAACTTGCTATAAAATTGTTTACAGATTGTTCATAGAATATTGCGAATGTAATGAACTTTTATAGTTGAGACAATTTTGCAATTGAAACTCGATTGAACGTTACTTTTGTAACTTGCAATGGTTATGTGATGTTGCAAATTTAATGAAGTCACAATGTTTAGACAATATTACAAATAAAATTGAAACAAAAATTGAATTTATAATTTGCTATAAAATTGTTTATAGATTGTTGATAGAATGTTGCGAATGTAATGAACTTTTATAGTTGAGACACTATTGCCATTGAAACTCGATCAGAAGTTACTCTTGTAATTCACAAATTATTTGATAGTATAGGTTTTTCTGGTATGATTTGGAATATAACATTACAAGAAACCTCATGCAATATTGTCATTCCATATTATGTCAAACATAATATTGTAGCAATATTTTGTAACATTGCATGTTCAGTGGGTAGGTAGGTATCTGATTTTTGGTAATTCTGAAACAAAAAGTTTTGACGTTTCGTTATAAATTTTTGTCACGTTAGTCGTGACTCGTGAGCATTATTTTTTATTCAAGATGGTGTTTCAAATATCCAAGTTTCTGTCAAAAGCTGTGAGATTTAAGTCGACCAGACAATCTCTCGTATACCATCCCACTTACCTCACGTCACTCATAGATAGCTCTTTTTATTTTCCAACAGGTATACACCCAATTACAGGAAATGCTAGAAGGTAATATTTAACGTAACGAATTACAAAACGACAAATATAAATAAATGTATATACGTGCATGTAAATAAATAATTGATTATATATTGAACGCTACAGTAAAAAAAAACTAAAATGAGAAGAAAAAAAAAAAAAAAGAGGAGAATCCGAACATAGCCATCAATTAACATCAGAGAATTGAATCCAAATATTCTGCGAGAGGAGAATAAGCGGCATGGCCGAAAAGCCTCCTGAATTGTCTCGGATTCCGATGAATCGCTTCATTACCTTCGGTACGACATTCCCGCAGGACTATTTGAATTACGCTTGTTGACTTAGCGTCAAATACGGATACCTATTATTTATTTCGTTGGAAAGAAATACAAATACGGAGATGTACAATAGTTGTGTGCATGAAGAAGTCGTACAGCAGCTATAGTCTATTTTTAGTCAGGCTTGTCAATCTTAATTAAACTTCTTATCGACTTTGACAGGTAGTGTCAAACTTCAAACTATTTTTGTCAGAAAGGTTCCGAATGTGTACGTGTACTAATTTTTAATGAAATCTGTATTATCATAGGCAGCATTGCACCGTACAAACCTTGTACGACTTCTTTATGCATACAACTGTACTCTCAAATTTGGACGACATCAATACAATCAATAATTATTTTGTGAGTCTTCCTCATTATTCCCAACAACTTCCAGATGATGAATTCAATGAATGTTACTCATTAAGAACATTAGAACAACTAGATGATGCTTCCAAGGTACACTTATTTCAATCCTAAATAGTATAATCATTAACACTTAAAAAAATGTTATGTGCCAAGCACGAAAATAATGTATCAGTTAGAAAAAGTAATCAAAGATCAAATGTCGAATACAGATAAGCTGATCAAATCTAACAAGAATTACTGTAGGGTCTGTAGGCGGATACTAAAGAAGCTAGCAAAGCCACACACGAATTTCGACTCGGGATAGATCACATAATTTTAGGCTCATTTTAGGCTATTTTATTACCTTATTCCCAAATTTTTTGCTCTTCTCTTTGATAGAAAAATCTGTGGCTTTGCTAGCTTCGGCCGAACTCAGCAGAGCCATTTTTGAAAATCAACTATTTTTTGCGATTTAATATAACGATATTTTAGGACTAATTTAAGGCTAATTAATTACCCTAATTTATTTTTTTTTCTCCACGCATTACAGAAAAAAACATATTTTTCGATTTTCGCCAAGTCTATGATGCAGTCATTATATGTCATTTGTTATAGTGATACATCAAGACTAATTTTAGGCTAATGAATTACCCTTATTTAAGTTTTTCTGTACCACGCATTACAAAAAAAATAGGTTAGTTACAAGGTTTAGCCAATATTACAAATGAAATTGAATCAATAATTGAATTCATAACTTGCTTTAAAATTGTTTTTAGATTGTTCATAGAATGTTGCGGATGTAATGAACTTTTACAGTTAAGACAATATTGCAATTGAAACTCGATCAAAAGTTACTTTTGTAATTTACAAATTATTTGATAGTTGGTTTTTCTGTTATGATTGGAAATATAACATTACAAGAAGCCTTATGCAATATTGTCATGCTATATTACGGGAGCAAGCCGCACATAATATTGTAGCAATATTTTGTAACATTGCATGTTCAGTGGGTGAAAATTGATGATAAGAATCTCACCTCGAAATAATGTGAGGTATCTGAATGCGACGATTGCTGTATATTTTAATCGAATTTCGAAGTGAATCAGTTAAGGCCTTTCTCAGAATCAGCACATAATGACTAAGATACTGAATTCATCCTTTAGACAAGCACCCAATTCCACATTAATATAATCCAAACGTCCTTTCGTTCAGTCTTCGCATCACGAAAGATACTAACGTAATGACTGGAGGGGGATTCCAGAGTGATTCGTGGAAGACTCGATTACCTCAAATCTGGAGCAATCGAATATCCTCGCGCAATTTCGAATTGTATTATGGGTGCTTTATAATTCTTAATTGAGTAATTAACTTCGAGGCCTATAAGCCTGCAGGATATAGATATATATTTTAATCGATATATTCGGTTTGGAATAATCCTTTGGCTCAAAGGAGGCATTAATGAATCGGTATTCCACATGACGTTGAGGATACATTTGTGAAGGCTTTTATTATTATTACGCAGATCTGAACGTTCCTCCGAACAACAAACCCACTAGTTGATTGTATAACGCCTCGAATTGTCTGAAGCCAACATTAAATTCATATTTATATGTTTTTTCTCTACAGAGGTTGCCACATCGTAACATTTTAGCCGTGGCATTAGATATTTACAAGGCATTTGATCGAGTTTGGCACCAGGGACTCCTCGCCAAGCTTCCATCTAATGGTGTGCCCCCTCAGCTGTGTTGAATAGGATTCTACTTTAAAACCTTGTTTAATCTGTTCAATTCAAATTTAAGGGATGGCCAGACGCTGTGAAATCTGTGAAGACAATTAAGAAGTGGTGTACAGAACACAACATTCCACTGTTGAGGTACTCAGTGTCGTATCATTCGTTATATAAACATTATTTACTCATCCTAATATACAAAACAATTTGTGGTGATTTGAAAACATCCTCGGGTTTTGCAAAGATGAAAAGTAAAGATGATGTATGTAAAAATATGATCAGGAAAGAGAATATTTCAGGAGACGCTAGAGTTTGCTCGCATCATTTCACTACAAGTGATGAGTGATGGAATGGTTGTCCCAAGTAGTAGATAAACCTACATTTAGTGGAATTGAAAGTTATTTACAACATGTTTGATGTTAAATTGCTCAAGTTCCAAACATGAAAACTTTATATTACCAGAAAATAAACAATATAGTTGTGACAGTGAATTGAATCTATTATCATTCGGGTAATGAATTTAAGATGTATATTTTCAGTAAACTCTGATGTTACATTGTTTTCATTAATATTTAGGAATAATGGTTATGATAATGTTGTTAGTATAAGTCAATTTATTTAAATTCAGACCCTTCCAAGATAGCAAGACATTGGTACTGGAGGATTTCCATAGATCTTATATACACTAGTATTTATTTGGTCAACAATTCAAAAGATCAATCAATGGCTTAAAGCATTTTTTTGTGAGAAACAGTTTTGAAACTATTTGAAACAGTTTTGAAACACTCCATTTTCTTGAACCATTTGTGACGTCACACTTGATTCTGGTTCAAAACGTTTTGAAAGCGTCTTCTGGACCGTTTCAATAATGTTTCAATATGGCGAACTGTCATCTGAGGTTTTCGTGACGTTTTGAAACGTTGCATTTTTTCGGCTCATATAATGATGACGTAGAGGTATAAACTGTTTTGAAACGGTCTTTGAAACCGTTTCGTCGCAAAATAATGCCTTTAGTACTTTCAACCCCCCGGACCTACAAAACAAATAACCTGGATACCAGATAAGCACATTAAATCTATGGGGATTCCGTTGTTGCTATCCTTGTTTTAGAATGAGGTAACCCTCGTAACATGCTCGTAACTGATTAAGATGTTGGCTTCAAACAATTACTGTGGCAAGGATTGTGCGTTATTCATCTAGTCTGTATCATATGATCGGAGAAATGTTCTGAATATTCTGTAACCATGAACATGTGATGAACACTTTTTGGCACTATAGCTATGAAAAGTCATTTTCAATTTCTTTGAGAAGTTGTTATATCAGATGGTGTACTCTCAATCATAAATTTCATCTCTTCAGCGATGCAATCAGCTTTCTGCTGTTCCCTTAAATTGCATGGAGCATATTTTGAGTCCTCAGAGAGAATCTGAAATGAGCTCAGCGACTCATCTTCTACCGTGAGTACCCAAACTCTCTACATTTCGTATAACCACGTATGTGATGTATATCCATGTGATTCTAAGCGAAATGACAATTTTATGCATCGAGAGTGACATTGCCTGTTTTATGAGAAAGTGTAAAACTTTATACGCACGCTCGTTTCGGCGGATTGGGCATATAGATGTCGGATAAACATCAACATAACACATAGTGAGTCATAGAGAAAATATGTCTCAAACGTCCATAAATAATCTGATGATTTTTCAAAGGCTACACAGGGTGTTCCTCTCGAAAAGCGTACCACATATTACAAAATCGCAAAATTCAAAAAGAAAATCAAGTGTCAAAAGGAACCAAGTAATATATTGCATGAGTCCACCAGAAGATTTTCATTTCCATATTAGCTATTAGTGCTTTCTTAAATAATAATCACAATCATAGAACGATGCTACACTGGGTACCTACCTGATTTTTTAATCCTAGGAGTTAAACTCAAATTTATCTTCTAGATATCACTATAGCGCTGATTCCAAATAATCGATGACTTGTAAAATATCTAAAACAGCATTGATTGATGAGGAATTCACCGTTCAGATAATATCGGTAGAACAATATAATATAGGATAATTTAGTTTCAATCGCCCTCTGAAGATGCTAAATAGAGAAAGTTTTGGTGTGTGTCAACTGTCAAAACTGTGCTCATCGCATATCAGATGCAAACACAAATTGAAGTTTGGTGCAGCCTTCTTCACGTCCAAAATGCTTCCAGACCAGATCGATATTTGACGAAGTTTCAACGCTCAAAGAAAAATGGTCTGATTTGTGAATCAGAAAATTTCACCTGTTATTTCGCCATGCCTGCTCGTTCTAGATTCTCAGACACACATCAGTTATGTGTTGCATAATGCATACACAGAGTGCTCCGTGCTTTATTGGAAGTCTCCTGTGAACTCTGAGATTTATTGGAGTCTCCCAGTAATGTGTCTTGCAACTTTGTGAAAAATATAGACTCTTACAGAATTCATTCTCGTTTCGTTGGTCGGGAACAATTCGCATAAATTAGAAACTTTTTCTCTAGTGAACGAAACATGCAAGCAGCGAAAGATTACAAGGATATACGGGGTCACTCAAATTTGACGAAGTGCACATTTTCATTGTCACCACTCACGGTATATAAATTGCCATTTTCAGTTTCTCAATTCAACGTTTCGACTTTTCGGCACCATCATCAACTTTTTTTCCAATATTTCACTTGATGAGGCAATTCAAACAATAGAGGTAAAAAGATCCTGACCTGGATCCGATCAATAGAGATGGAAAAAAGTCTAGAGGAATTATGAACAAAATTAGAACAAGAAGCAAGAAAAATGGGACTAGAGATCAATAGAGTATACATGCTGATCAATCGTGACAAATACGTTAACATGACAATAATGAAAATAGTTGGGTTCCGATATTACTGAATTTACTGATGACTGTCAGCAATTTCGGAAAGAATTCAGGTTGAGTAAGCTACCACCAGTATAATTCAGTAATTTCAGAACGATCTACAGTACTGAACAGTACTGGTTGGGAATTTCGGAACTCAACAAATATGACGATATTCTTTCGAAAAAAATGGTAAATTTCAAAAAGCTAGGAAATACTTGAGATATCACAGAAATAATTGAAGCAAGACATATTGGAAGTAATTGACTTCACTTTGAAATACAAACTTAAGAAAGAAAACAAAATGCGAATATTCCAGGCTGTAATTAGACCAATGAAACAATCAGTTTGACAAATGAAGGAGAAGATGAGCTAAAAATATTCTAGAGAAAAATAATTAGGACAATACTAGGGACCATATATAAGAACCGAAGACGGGGAACAGAGAAGATTAATGAATCATGAAATGAAGGAAGCAATGAATGGTGAAGACAGTGAAAATCATTGTCCAGGGGTTGAAATGGTACGGACACCTACATAGAAGAGGACCGGATAGGATGATAAAAAAAGTGTGGTAATGGAAACCACATATAAACAGACCTATAGAAACGTCAAAATCATATGAGAGTATGAGGATAGACAATAATTGGAGATAAAAGATAAAAATGAGGAAGGGCAAGGCAAAGCGGCACATCAGCCTGTGTCGAAGTACAGATGAAAGAAGACCATCAGAATGATTCACCGCAAGAAACGAATCTGAAGAGCTCTCATGCATGAAAGATTATCATTCCAACAGGAATGAATAGCCGTGTATATAAGGGGTGATTCATGTTTTGAGGCACAAACTGAAATGAATTATAGATCTCATCCTTTAAATCGAGAAAGTTTATACATATAAACATGAATCCGATCGAACTCGAACAGTAGCAGAGCTACTTACTTTTGAAAATATCAATTCGAACTTGGTGTGGTTGATACTTTTTAGAAGATCATCATTCCAAAAAGTTTAAGGATTTTCAAAATCTGCAGGGTGATACATTTCTGGAAGAGGCTTCTTTATCCATTCCGAACTCTTTCTCAGTACGCCTCTGAAGTTTTCCAGTTGCCAAATACAATGAAACGTACTAGAATTACAATCTTTTTAAGCATGAATGCAAATCTAGATCAGTAGCAGGGATACAGAGTATAGAAGCTAGGTCAAGGTTTTTTTCAGTTCTCAAAGTTGGTTATATGGTTCATGCGCATACATTCTACTATTTAGAATGAATACTTGAATCCTAAAGTTGGGTAAGCTCTCAAAACAAATATTTGTTTTTCAAACTCATAAACTGATTACTTCATGATTTCGAATACACCATGAATATTAACAAAATTCAAGTAACAGACATCAGAATATTACTAACGCAGATAATTAGATCTAAATAAAAAATAATCGGAAAGTATTATAGAGACCTGAAGACAATTATTAACAAAGCTTAGAGTGAGTGTTCAAAATGTAATCCTCATAACACATAGTATGGTATACTCATGGTAACAACTAGAACTTCTCGAAATGGTATCGTTTTTGTTTTCGTATTCCTGACATCAACATCGAACTCATGAAATATCTGGAACACTCAGGAATTGTCAACGATAGGCAATATGGCTTCCGTCATCAGAGATCAACTGGTGACCTGCTCGCTTACGTCTCACATCTATGGCAGCTATCTATTGAAAACCTTGGTGACCACGGTATTGAGGAACTTAGCTCCTCCGAGCCATGTTTGTGACTGCTTTCGATTGACTTTTGGTCATCATTTTTATATCAAAATCTAATCCTTTGTTTCTATCGAAGCGGTAATTCGACAAAAGAACACGTGCACAATATTTTGTCACCGAGTCTCGATTTAAGGGCTTTGTTTTTTCATTGATATCAGTGATATGCCTTTAATTTCTCTTTATCGGCCCCTATTTGGGTACATTTGTTTGTGACTTTTTGGCTTTATCATTCTAGTTGATAAACGAAGTTGACCATAACTTATATTTTCGGCGGTTTCGAGATTCATCTGTTTATGACTTCATATAGGCCACCTGCAGTAATAATTCTAATTTGGACGTGATTAGTTTATCTGTATTTGACATTTGATCTTTGATTAATTTTCACAATCATTATGCATTATATCCGTGCCCAGCAGCACACCATCAGTGATTCGCGATTCATTCCATCCTCCCGGCGATATCTGCGAGATAAAAACCGCCGACCGCGAGAATCTTCAACGTCCCGGATGGAATGTCTGACAATCCGGGAGGACTGTCGTTGTGTGTGGCGATGCCGCATGAATATGTAAAACGGGGAATTTATACCGGCAGCAAGGCAGATTAAACGGTGCACCGACCGCGGACAAGTGGTGTGGGGTTCAACTTTTCGAAACAAAAGTCGACGGCTATTTATTTCGGAAAAATCTCTCTGGCGGACTAATTTTTTTATATCTTCCGACAGCACGCGAGGAAAACCTGAAATGTTCAAAATATAGGTATTGGAAGTTTTCTTGAGAGCTAGGAGGTTATAGATATCAGAAAAAATCTTTCTGAAAAGTGAGTTCCACAATAATCCAACCGAACTTCCCAAGTTTACTGTCTTTACTAGATTCTGACAGTATCGCATCAGTATTACAAAAATTGCAGAAAAGTGCAATGCGAATCATTCTCAAATGTGAGAAGTCTAATACTCCCATTATTACGATGTTAGTTGTAGGTACTGAACTGGAATCCATTAAAAACCCGATTATATTATCGGACAGTAATCTTCTCAATTTAAGAAATTTATCACATTCCATAACCAAGTTCACAATTACCAGACCAAAGGAAGTTCAAACTTCCATGTGAATAGAACTAATTACAAGAAAACCATGATTCGTTTCTTTCACAAAGGATTGATTAAATATAATAATCTACCCATTCAGGGGCGGATAAAGGGGGGGGGGGCTATAGGGGCTTAAGCCCAGGGCCCCGGATTTTGCAGGGGCCCCAAAATTGTGAAATAAATGGTTCATTTCAATTGCTAGTGCACTTGTATGATAATGGATGAACAAAATATTGATCTTTCATTCCAACCTAATGATGACATGGGCAATAAATTCAAATTCTTATTCGACCTTGGCTCTATGAAAGGAAAAAATCTACGTGGATAGTATGAACTTCGTTGTTCCCTTCAATCAAGGGTTGTTCAACGGTATTAATGAAAATTTGTGAACAGATTAAGTAGATTTCAAAGGGAATGACATAAGAAGAAGACTTGATAAAATAAACATCGATGAGAGAGGAGATTCTCAGAACACACTTTCATGTTCACAAAGGCTTCAAGAAATACACTTCAATTTATGATATAAAAAAAAACTCAGAAATAATCATATATAACAAGTTGCGAAGAAGAAAGGGTGTTTTCAAAATTAAAAATCATTGAAAATACATACAGGACTACAAAGATAATCGGACTAGTTCTCAATTTTATCAATACCAAATAACCATAAGAGGTAAAGAGACAATAAAAGAAATTATTTAAAGCAAATCCCGGATGACTACTTTTAGTAAGTAAGTATAATGCATTGAGCTATAGCAGAATCACCTTAGATTTCCAGAATTATTCTTTAGTCATAATTCAAGGCTAATTCAGGTCTAATTGAAAGCTAATAAGGTTAATTTGATGACAGTCTATGACTCTTTTGCCAAATTTTCACTCCTCCTCTCTTTTCAATTCAAATTTAATTGAAATTAACCAAGTTTACACGAGCTAGCAAAACCAAAAATAAAAGAGGAAAGTTATGAAAAATCTGAATCCATAGTTTAAGGACGATATTTTAAGCATGCGAGTTTTTGTGCTAAATAAATTGAACATTGGAGGCAAATCTAAATATGCTTATTTCAACCCAATGCAACGGAGAAAAAAATGGCTTATTAAAATTTGTCATATATTTTGTCTACAATACCTAAAACATAATCAGAACAGGCAAAACATTCGGCAATAGGTTAAAATCAGAGCCTTGTATGAACCTTGAATTATTCAGATTTTTCATGAAATTTCTGTTTCTATATTATGCTTACCAGTTAAGCTAGCAAAACAGGCGATATTTCGAAAAAACGTAGAAAAAAGTTACGTTTCGCTGGAAAAAAGTTTGAAATGATTTCATGGTATTATTATAGGTTTTTTATATAGAGATAAGCAATAGGTTGAACTGAGATTCTCAGAAAAGCCTTGAATTATGATGTAATATCAGATCTGTTTTCGCTAGCTCAAAGTTGAGCTATAGCAGAATCCATTTACGTAAAAAAGCGCAAAGAATTCGGCAATAGGGTAAACATTAAGCCTCAAACTATGGCCAAAGAATTCAAAGTAATTCTTCAGTAGAGGAAATAATCATGTGTCGTTGAATTTTTTCATTTTCGTTTTTTTTTGTTCACGGAATGGAAACATAATATTTTTATAATATTAATCATAATTAATAATCAATAATCTGATGAAGTAGTTAGTGTTCAAAAGCCTAGGGCCCCGCCATTAGTTAGTCCGCCCCTGTACCCATTGATATCAAGAATAGTGCAACACTGAGTTCATTCAAATGAAATCTCCTGCATCATGCATATGTACACACTATTGTATTCAGTAACCGCAGATGATATTTAATTTTAAATTCTTGAGGTATTATATTGAACTGAGCATCGGCAATGGAAATATCTATAGAGAAGGGGAAGATCCTATGTTCTTCAGAGGTCAATAAGTTCGTAGGTGAAGGGTCACCATCCAGTCGAATAGAATCCAGGAGTCTCAGCGTATGTTTGGGTGCTGAACTCCAAACATGTGAAAAATTCTCCATGACAGGACTGTGCTCTGTAGATAATGATGAGCTATCATAATGTGCAGTCGTATATATCTTGGCACGGAAAAAGAAACATAGATTTTGTGCAGCAGTTCTATCAATAGTTCTGACATCACTATATATCCAGCATTGTGTGGTCTCCCTTCTTGTAGAAGACCCAGGCTTGAGTTTGGGTTGCATTGAACAATATTATCAGATTCCCGTTTCAAAATTTCTGTCTAATGTTCATCAACAGAGAGACGGTTAGATATTGACTGGTGAATTCACTTCCTATCCTAGGCCTGGTCCTAAATCTCTTGATTTCAACCAAATATACAGGTAACTGCAGGTGTCAATACAGAAGAACGAATAATCGATCCTGAATGACATCTTATTGTTTCAAACAATTCCATGTAGCCAGTTTTCAATGAAATTGATGCGAATATGCGACGGTATTGAAGAACCTCACGCAATGTGCTGAAATTCAATTGTTCTAAATCAAAAGAATTCGTCTTCTGAAGCAATTGAAGAGTTGCGCCACTGTGTCTTCTTTTCATCATTATTGACAGTATCTACCTGTCTCCGCCTTGCAACTCTTGCGTCCTTAGAAGTTTCAGATGAAGAAGCAGTACCTATTGTATCGTACTGTCATCCGCAAAGCTGTGAACTGGACAGGAAAACCAATCTAACAGGTCATTGATTTGTAGCAAGGACAAAGTTGGTACCAAAAGATATTCTTGTGGAACACCAGCGTTTTCATCGGATGATACACCATCAATTACCACATAGAGTGACTTATTCTAAAGAAAGCTCTTCTATAAACGACACAGATATGACGGAAGCTTTCCTTCATGCCATCTCGTTGGTCATTTACACTGTTGGAAATTAGTTGTTACTTTCAACAACTTCTCATATCGTTAAAAAATCGAAGTCAAATTCAACAACAATTGTGTCTCAATTTCACTTTCACAATTTTCGATGTAGTTGTTAAATCAGTCAGCTATCGAATTCACTACTGATAATGTCAATACAACAGCAACAAGTTTGCATCAAATGAACAGATGAAATTCCTGTCCAAACAACTTGATATAATCTGTAACACAACAACAAATAATTGTAACTAGAACTTCAATGATGGTTATTGAAACATAGACAGTAGAACATCATCTAGTTGCTAATAGATTAATATTAAATAGCGGTTTTGTCGCACTCTGTTGACAAATTAAAATCACCTAGTTTTTTAATTTGCAACAGTTTGTGCTCGGTTACAAAGATTTTTTAGTTCCGATCTCTTCGGATATATTCGATACTTTTCGTTTGTCTTCTCACGAATACCGATTCCTTACAAGTTCCAACCCAAGTTTACTCAGTTATCTGCTGTCTGTTGCCGTTGTAAAGCATTAGAACGAATACATTAGGTTTTCCTCTCGTGTAGTCAAGATATAAAAAAGGTAAGTACCTACATGGAGTAGATTGATGTGGACTCGTACATAAATTTTATTTACTCATGCCAATATTAATATTATTTTTGTTTTGTTTCAGTTAGTAGAAGGCTTAAGCCGATTCCAGGTCTCCTCCCAAGGTCGTCCCCCCAAGGCCGTCCCCCCAAGGCCACCCCCAAGGTCGCATCACAAATTACTTCCGTGGTACGCCACTGGTGACCTTGGGGGAAGTGGTCTTGGAGGGTGACCTTGGAGGGATAACTCTCGATTGAGAGTACTTTTGCGTTTGGTTGTCTTTGAGAGAAACAGTGACATGGGGTGGAGTGGCCTTGGGAGTATACATGCTCTCTTTCGAGCGACCTTGGCGATTGATGATATATGCGCTCTTTTCCCGACTTTGGGAAGATGCGGAAGAGTTCCTCTGACTGAGTGTGGCTTTGAGTTTTCGCATTCTGAAGTATAATAATTTGACCTTGTACGTTGTTGCGAGTGCATGTAGTGTTCACCATCGCTGGTTCGAGGCCATATAGTGGTAGTGGAGGAGTTGATATTCCTGTAAAAAGAAGAGGCGCTAGGGTTGATGTTTGTCGGTATTTCTCAAGGTCGCCCCTTTTACCAAGGTCGCGTCACCTATTATTTACTTATTAATATATCTATATATGCAAACAAGCCTGATTGGCTGAATTATATAGTCTTTTCGTTGATCAATTTGATCTGAAAAGTAACGATATTTGTGTTTTATATTGAAGCTTATTATATTATAGAATGCTTCCTCCTGAGAATAGACAGATATTTCAACTATCTTCATCAAGCTTAAGGATGGGCAACATCGAACAGAAGAGTTGTTCGTTGGCAGAATCTGATTTCTTTTATTATATGGGTAGGTATACTCCATTGAGGAGTGAGTGACCCTAAGCGTTATATCTCGTAGGTAACGTCCTGAGTGGGCACTATATATCTCTGGTCGAGTACTTTGCACGGCCCCATTGAGGTTTGTCTAATATGTGGTCCAATAGTAGGGTGTTTTGTTATTCGATCGATTACAACTCCTTCAAGGCATATTTCAATTTGAAATTCATTCAGTTTGATTCTATTTTTCGATCGCAGTTGTTGAGACATATCTATTGTTTGACGGCAATTGAAAACACAATCATTCACTCATTTGAAATATTATAAGTCTCATACAACTCGGATGGTGAACAAGTTCTGAAAAATAGATATATTTGATTATAATATGTGAAGTCAGTGATGAAAATGTTTGAAAGCCACTTATTGAACTATCAAAATCATGGCACTCTGTCTATGAACGAGTGTATCTCTGATTGGCAGAACGCAGGACGCGTGAAATGGAAATCTGATAATCTATCAGAGTTCAATACAACCAAAATTCAAGCTGGTATATTTTCTGATATGATTATGTCGAGCACGACTGTTTCTCTGAAAACCTCAATACTCGTGCAACAATATCATATCATGAAATGATTATGATAGGTCAATTGCTAAAACTGCTCCACAGAAACTAGGTTTTCCATTTCGGGTCGAAAGAAACCAAATCGCACAGCTTTTCATGACCTACGAGACGGATATGTTGTTATAGGCTATTGTTCACAAGTTTGGAGTTCAACTTATGCTGATGCTCCTGATCCAAAGAGAAGCTGCTCGTATTGTTGGTTAATTTGCCCTCACGAGCTGATTGACCTCTCTAGAACAGTCGTCATATTATTCAATTTGCTGATTCATAGACGGCATACCATCCTACATAATATTTCATGGACAAGGTGGTGTTTCAACTCAATGTATAACAAGATGAAAAATACAATTGTGAAATGGTATTTCTGTTTTCATCAGGCCAACTTTTTTTCGTTGTAGGAGATGAAATCGTTCAAAAGATGCTTAGGAATAATTATTGTCAACAACCATTTTATTATTCACTATTTAAATTTATTACTATTACTTCCGATTTTTGTCCTATTTCTCTCTGAGCTCTGGATACTATAATAGCATTGTTTCTACAGGATGTTTCAATAATGTTGTACGAAACTTCGAGATTATTATTTTTCGGGTAAAATCATAAAAAAAGTTGATACAAACGTAAAGGTGCGAAAAGATTCGTTTCCGAGATACCGAGTCTGAAAAAAAAGAAATTTTATTGATTTCTAGGAAAATTTCAATCCGATATAGTGATAAAATCCGTGATGTTTGATGAAATCGGCAACACGACTAGTTTGGTAAACAGCCTATAGGCTAATTAATTCAATTCAATTCTTTATTGTTTTCCAAGATATATACATCTCATAACAAGAAATTTGGTTTAATAGTAACATAAAAAAACTTTCTAGGAGGAAAGAAAAAAAAAGAAAATACAACGAAAACACTGCAGTAATTAATACCTAATAATACCTAAATTAGTATGTTCACAATTAATATCAACAGTATTATTATTCATTGACAACAAAGGCACGTAGTTTGAAGACTTCGATTATAAAATCAGATAGGTCTTTGGCGTTAGCATGGCTTAGGTAATGCAAGGAGTTTTCGAAGGGTTCATAATTCATTAGAAACGAATGCCTCTTGGGCCTGACAGCAGCAAGAATGGGTCACTCAAATAAAATGTGCTCCAATGTTTGACATTCGTATCTATTGCAGATAGAGCAAATTTCACCGAATTCAGTCATGTAATTTATACCTTTGAACGCTAGTCTCAACGAATTTTTATATGTTAGGCGTAACTGGGCGACTAAGCGGATGACATGAATGGGAATAAGAAAAGTGAGGTAACTTTGAGGTGAGTTGGCTGTTGGATATATTGGGTTGAACATAATATACCTGGACATTGATAGTTTATTTAAATCTTCATCATGACATTTCTTTGAGAATTTTTCGAGTATTTCGCTCTTTTTCGATTTCAAAAGACGAAGTAGGTCAAGTTGGATCAGTATATCTAGGCTGTTGATGGACTCAAACCATAGTTTCATCTCATTGAACCAGTTATACCTGAACTCTTCACCACCCAATTCAAACAATCTCAAAAGACACTTCCGAGGGTACGGGTCATTATCCATAGATAACAGTTTTATCAACCAGTTCAGAGTGTGCTTGAAAACAATGTATTCAAGGTGGATAGATCCGGTCTCCAGGCGTATCAAGTAATCTGGAGTGTTGATAGGGAGCAGAAGGAGCCTCTTGAAGAATTTGACTTGCACCCTCTCCAATATTTCACAGTAGTTAGGGCCCCAAATTATATTCATAGCATTTTTTTTATTTTGGCTGTATAATGAAGTCGTTGTGCAACGCAAATGCGTGTCGAAATAGCCTCTATTTCGATAAGCATTTTTTATTATTCGGAGATTGGTACAATCGAACTGTCAAATGAACGTCAGAAAGAGTTAGGCCCAGTTCACTTCTGAACGATTTGGATTTGGTGATATTAAGCAGTGAAAAACTCAATTTTTCAATTGGTAAATTTCAATTCAGAGTGTAATTTGATTTAAATTGACCAGTAAAAACAATGACAACATTAAATTTTTCACCGCTGGTATTGCAATGAGCAAAATCGCTCAACTGTAAACTGGGCTCAACGCTTGTGCGTCAGATTTTGATTATTTCGATGTCATCATTGTTACCAATCGAAGATGTTTCTGTTATTTATCGATATTAAATCCTTTTTTTATCAAATAAATTCAAAATAAAAAAAATTGCATATGACACACGTTTTATAAGACACGTTGTCGCCCTTGTTCACTTGGAGCACTCCTCGCTTCGCTCGTCGTACTCCAAACAACGCGTGCGACAAAATAGCGACTTATAAAACTTAATCATAATATACTATTTCATCACCCATTCTAATCAATTCCTCTTTGAGGAATACTGATTGTTCATCATTGATACTCTCTAATTGATTAATAATTTCTTCGAGCATCATTGTGGTATATTGAGAAATGCAAAAGAAATAATCATTTTACAGCTTCATTCGGGAAACACATTAATATTATGATTTTTATATACTCTTATGAGAATCCATTCATTATATGAACATTGTATCTAACATAAAAAAATAGGTTGCTGAGTGTAATATCATAATTGAAACAAGAAATTTCCCATCCCTATAATGAAAAAACCATTTTCTCAAGCTGGAAATGAAAGATCAACAGCATCCCCTTCACCTATCAAGAATCATTCCTATCCTATGAATGAAAAAATAATTGTCTCAAGGCAGAAGTAATACATAATTTTAAATACTGATTTCAAATTTTTTATCAATATTGTTCAATATTTCCTTCCTATGGAGGCGTCAATTGATTACATGAGGCATTTTTGGCGATTTCTCTACCCCGTTCTCTTCTGCTATACTGAGATATCGTGAGATTTAGCTCAAACCCTTCTCCAAACCCCAATCTCACATGAGATTTTTCAAAATATGTGTTTTTTAGTGTGAATGCACTGTGAACTTATAAAAACAATAATTTTCTCGAGTTAGTATTTGATATTGCTTCGAAATTATAGGCTATAATCACCGTGAGGATTGAACAATGAAATATTGCGTAGGATTTGTTTATATTTTAGGAACAAGTTTTACTCAATTCATTCCAATTTTCTCGCAAAAATTACGTGATATTTGCCAAGACTCCCCCTGTCCCCAAAGTGAGTTGAGATGAGATTTGGCTTGACCCCTTCCTCTCCTTTAACGCCTCGCGTAATTGATAAATGTCCCCTATGTATTTTGTGCATGGAAGCTAAAGTTCTCAAATAGGCGAATGAAAATTATTCAGGTCACCAAGTGAAAGCTCTTCCATAATATGAAATTTATTCATCTCGAGTGGTTGTTTAGAAAAAGTCTGATGATGGTTACTGGATATGCACAGGATAAAACTATATTATAATTCACCTATAATAGAAAGATTCAATATAATTGACAATTTATATCGCATATACTAAGATTGAAGCAGCTATCATTCAGAATTCTATTTCGCAAATTACAAACAAACTGTTATTGAGAAGATTTGACGAGATTTATACATGAGATTAAACTATATACAGGGTTATACAAATTTCATGGTACACCATTGTCAAATTGGAAACGGAGAGGGATACGAACTAGGTTAAATCACGAAAAGATGCACAATTTCATAAACATCTCGAATATCAAAAGAAATCGAGGATATTTTACGAAGTTTCTAAATCCTAATATAACCTGAAATAACTAAAAATTGTCGATTCTTATAGTCATCGATAACTTTTCAACTATCGCTGCTAGAATTTTAAAATTTGTACTTACTAAAGTATACGCATGCTGAATTCAACGGTGACATGAAAAAGTCTAGGCACACTAGATTCGAAGATATCGAAGCCAACTTAGATTTTGCAATGGAAGTCATTTCGGATTTTCACACCACGGGATGGATTATAAGATTACCAATTCATCGATATATCATACTTGTATGTTTGATGAAGAAAAAGTCGAAATAACAGGAAAAATAGAAAATATGGAATAGAATCTATGATGTAGCATTAATACTTCCAGATTATTCAATGTATTTATGTCATAGTGGAAACGATACACTAGACAAGAGTTCAAACGTAAGTCTATCTGCATATCAAATTCGCGAGCTGATGTGTAATTCCGATTTTGTTGTGAAACATTTTCCATACCTACTGTTGGATACAATGAAATAAATTATTCAATTATTATTTTGATCCCATCTAATGTCGGAGAAAAGAGTAAGTGATATATATACCTACATCGCTGCCTTCGAAATTCGACATGTGACAGCCAGGTTAAAAAAAATCAGAACTGTCAATTTCACAGTTAGATGAGTACTACTTAATACAGTTCATTTCAGAACAATCAGTAACGCTGCATGATTTGCAATTTTTTTTTACAATCGATTCAATTCAAGAGGCAACCAACGGAGAGCAGCAATTACCTATATTTTACATTAGAGTTGCCCTTTAGCACCTTAGTTATTACGGTTTCACATCATTTTTCTCACGTTAAGTGAACAATTATCTGTGATTGTAAGCCTGAAAAATCTAGCATCAACGTGATATTTTCTTTTTTTTTCTATCATTTCGACTTTTCCATCATTAAACACACAAGTGTGATACATCGATGAATTATTGGCAATTTTATGACCTATCCGATGGTTCGAATATATTATTATATGTCTACCATTGGAAATATCAACGTTAGCTCCGATATACTTACCTGGAGAAAACTTTTTCAAACCTTGTGTAGGTAGGTAATCAAGAAGTGATCAAGGCTCATTCTTGAAGCCAACGGTTGAAGATTCGTTCTTCTCGAGTCAATATCAGTTCTTATAGTTGTAGGTTATACCTTTGATAATACTTTTTTCCGATTCATTCCTTGGTTACGTGAAAGTACCTGTAACTTCCTACGTTATCAATAATGAGACATAATTTCTACTTCTTGAAATAATCATATCAACATTAAATATATTTTTGATAAGATCATGTTCGGTTAAGTAACGAACTGAAATCCACGGTTTGTTTTCAGACTTAGAAAAAACTTATATGCAGTTGAATGCCACTTTCAGAGAACCGGAGAAGAACGTCACAATACAGCTTCCAATGCAATTCAAATCGACATCGTCTAATCATCTATATCTATTTTAGAGTTGGCTATCCACATGTTGATGAATTCAATTTGATTTTTGTAAATTATAGTTGTGTATCATCACTTGGGAGTTCTCAATTTTTTAATCGTATGGTAGGTACGTACCTTATATTTCATGAAGTTAATTCAAAATTTTCACCAACGACTCAATACTCAACACACTTGAAAATTTTGAAAATTGTCAGAACATTCAAAAGAAATACAACCAAAATGCATATCACTGTCATTTGAAAATTGATCATATATCATCCACACGCAAATCATAAAAATCGTTTTAATATTTTCATAACACATTTATCATGCCAAAGTGACACATTTTCTACAAAATGAAATGTATTCAAGATTTATATATAATCTTCAAGGTACTACTAACTAATTATTTCAAATGATATTGAAATTATTTTTTAATAAGGAAATGTATCAGACATAGTGATAATGCCAGCGATACACATGTTTTGAATGTTTCGATTTCATCATAAATACTGCTCATTCATTTATTCCTTTATTATATCAGCGTAGCGATATATCTTTGTCGGTGCCATCTCATTGGTAGATAGAATTTTCCATAAATCAGTATTATAATACAACTGGATAACTACCTATGTCGATCGTATTTTCACGATGACCATTGCAAACTATCTACCTAGATGAAGCAGGTTATACCAAATTCTGTAAACTTTGGTTATACGTTCTAGTCTTGATCAAGGGACACGCCATCCAAAACGATGGTGGAAAACGAAATCAAATTCTCAGAATAAGCACTTACGTCACGAGCCCTTGAATAAAAATATTTATACTACCAAGCTTAGCCTACGTCATGCGGCCTTGAATGCCAGTGCATCAAACATCATCGGAGGAGGAGGATTTAATTTGAGTGCACGTGGTCGACTACGTTATGAAACCCTGAAAACGACATCATCGTCACCGAAAATGAGGCAGGTGAACGGCAAGGCCGTGGCACAGCTGTATGCTAGGCATCGATGATGTCGTTTTCAGGGTTTCATAACGTAGTCGACCACGTGAATTACAACTTCACAAACTCAAAGTCTCTTTTTAAAAAACAATTTTTATTATTAGGCTGAAGTGAACAGTACAAGTGCTGGAATTAATCTGACATAAAAATGATAATTTCTCATGAGGTTCAAAAATGCTAGCGCATCATCTTCTTAGAACTGGAGTAACTGGACGATGTCCCGGTACATTTGCAGAGTCGGCGTTTCACACGGGAACGGGCGATATAATTCCTCCCCCTGAAGATTCAGCTGAGGAGGGTTAGCGAGGAAGCTGAACCCTGGACATTTCGATCTCCTGTGGTTGGTCCGTAGGTGTTTTCGGCTTGCAGATTTTGGAAAATATCCTCTTGTACAGAAGGTATGCCAATGTGATTAGGAGGATGGCATAGATGGATATAGTCCAAAAACTCGGGATATGGCTTACGTCTCGGAAAGAGATTTTGGGTTGATTCTCATTGAATGCTGTTCTTATTGACTGAAGTTCGTCCAAGTTGATGTTTTCTAGGTGAAGCATTATGTTTGGTTCGGATGAGTCCGTTTCCACATCTGCCAAGTCCGGTAGGAGTATGGGTTGGTTGTGGCTAATCTGATTTTCATTGATGATTGTTTGATGTACACAGGTCAACTGACATCCGATTGGTATCTCGGCGAGGTAACTTCCTGGTGATAGGTTCGTGTTTTCCTCTTGATTTGGGCATTTCAACTTGAGAGTCTCTCGGGATGGCAGGAGGATGATCCATTTATTCGTATCTCCTAATTTTTCGATGGCTGGCGAGGACAGTCGAATGGGAATTTTCTCGCATGTAGAGGTATTCTTGATGTCGAGAAGCTGGACTTCGCAAGGAGTTCTTTCGGCTAAGTTTCCAATGTCGGTTGGGGGACAGATGTGCAAATGACGATTGATTTTTGCACAAGGGTTGCTCAAGAATGCGTAATATTTTTCGTCTTTTATTAAGTATCTATTTTTAGGAATAACTACCTTAAACTGACTGCCAGTGAGAATTGGAATGGAGAATAAGTGGTAATATTCGAATTTAGAAGGATTTGTTATGGGGATGGAAAGTATGAAAGTTATTCTACAATTTGATATGTAGCTCTCAACCTTCATGATTTTCTCAAATAATAAGGTGTTTTCGAATGTGACTTCAATTGGTAGTTGGTCTCTATCGAGTAATTTCCGTAGGTTTTCTAATTCATAAAATAATTCTTTCGTCTTAATTATACTCGGATGGATGATATTCAATTTGGAAAACTGTATTGAATTTTCCACATCTTGTAAAATGGAATTTATTATTTCATACATGCTGATAATTTGGTTCAAGATATCCTTTATAAACATTGAATTTTCTCGATATACCTGACCTTTGACTATTGAGGCAATTTGTGTGATTTTTGATTCCAAAAGTTTTTCGTTGTGTTCTACTTGCTGAATTGTACTGTTGAATTTTTCAATTAGTGCTATTGAGAGTGAGTTTTGTCTTTTGATATTTGTAGCTAGTTTTTCCTGATTATGTTGTAAATCTGTGATCAGCTGATCATACCTTTCTCCATCATTAGAATCTAAGTTTCCTGTGATAGATTTGAAAATCGATCCTATTCCGTTTATCAAGCCACGTTTAGTTCTGTGAGTTTGAGGAAATATTTCGAATAGTTTTTCAAATACAATGTCCTCTGAGAACTGTAGTATTTTCAGGTAGTTTGACAGGTCTGATGAATAATTCAGGTTGCTTTTCACGAGTGTTTTCAGGGAGTAAGAATGCAATTTTAGTTTGTTGGTTTGTTCTACGAGTGGATTCAAATCGTAATAGTGGATGAGAGAATGAGCATAAGTTTCTACTTTTGCTGTTCCCAATTTGAGAGGAATAAGCCCTGCGTTGTTCTTTAAGTTTTGAATGGTGACTTTTTCTTGGAGTCCGAGAATTCCACATACCCTGAAAAATTAATTATTTGGTAATCTTGGATGAATACTTTTTAAGAGGGCGTTTCAAGTTGTTCATATGAATTTTTGGTTGATTTTCAGTCGAAACTGTTTTCATTTTTCTGTCTACTTCCTTTATTGCCGTAGGGTTCATGAATTTATTAGCTTCCTTTTTTCTTATGTGTGATTTAACATACACTTTCTGTTTCGTTTTAAAAACTATAGGGCTATCGCGTTTTTTATTTTCGCGTTCCGCAACTTTTTCTTTCCTATTGATGATATCTGCGTTGATTTTAGAATAAAGGAGCTTTGACCGTTCTTTGTGATCATTGGTGTAATCATTCAGTAATTTTCGATCAATATCGATATTGAATGGATCGTCAGTGGAGATGTGGCCACTTATAATGTCTACGGGTTTCATTTTGGTAACTGAATGAATTGAATTATTGTATGCAAGGACGGCATATAACATTTTCATCTTCGCTGGGGTTTTTGTGAAACCTTGCGTATTCAGTAGACGGATGTGTTCCAGAATCGTGGAGTGAAATCTCTCAATCATACCGTTAGATTGAGGGTGGTACGGCGAGACGAAGTGTACTTCAATTTTATGTAATGACAGAAGTTCGGCTATTAGGAAATTATTGAACTCTCTTCCATTATCAACAATTATTTTCTTTGGTATACCATGATGTGAAAAGAACTGGATTAAATTGTCAGCTATTTCACTGCCTGTCAATGAGTTCACATGATAGGCTTGTGCATATTTAGAGAAACTGTCTAGAATTGTTAGGAATTTGTTATTTTCAATTGTAAATGTATCGAGATGAATAATTTCAAATGGTCTTGTTGCGGTGGGGGTTATATTGAGTGTCATTTTGATCGGATTGCGTTCGTATTTACTGCGTTGACATGTTATGCATTGATTGATATAATTTTGAATAGATTCTTTGATATTTGGCCAATAATATTTATCTTTGACCCTTGCAAATGTTTCATCAACTCCGCGATGGTTTGATTTTCCTTCGTGAAGATTTTGAATGATTTCGTTTGCGTCGTCTTTGTTAGTAACATCTAATAGTTTTGTCAGGCATCGTTTGAATTTGATTGAGGGCCATTTGAAATATTTTTGGAGTGTTATTGAGAATGGTTCGTATAGTTCGGGGTTTTCGAAATATATATGATACTGCACGCCTGGCGAAATGTACTCTTTAATAAATTTAAGTATGTCATTTTCCGTATCGTTTTGAGATATTTGAATCAGAATTCGTTTCTTTTTCCCGAATAAGATGTTAATTTTAGGTTTTGCGGGAGAATGAAGTACTGAACTTGCAATAATTTGGTTTTGGCCTAAATTCACTGCACATTGTGCTATGGGTATTGCAACGATGGGATTTTGTTCAGCATTCGAGTGTATCGTTTCATCGTTATCATCTTCTCCACTTTCTACGTTTTGATTTTCTTCATCTGGTTGTACTTGCATTGAAATATTGTCTATGTCATTATTGCCTGATGGGCCAGGGGCTACTATGTTTCTGATGAACTGGTCTATTTCGTCATGTTGGTCATTTCTGTCGTTAGGGATGTTCTGAATAATTTCTTCGATTTGATTGGATACCGAATTGACTTCGCTTGTGTTTATTTCTATTCGCGATAGTGCGTCGCTATTGGTATTCAACTTGCCTTTTTTATAAATGATTTGGTAGGTAAATTCATCTAATTTTATTCGCCAACGTAAAAGTTTCGAATTAGGATCTTTTAATGAAAAAAGCCACTGCAAAGGTTTGTGGTCTGTTACTATATTGAATTTACGTCCGTAAAGATAGGGGCGGAAGTACTTAGTCGCCCAGACGATAGCCAGGAGCTCTTTCTCGATCACCGAATAATTTTGTTCGGAATCGTTTAGAGTTCGTGATGCGTATGCGACTGGCAAATCTTGGCCAATTGGGCCTTGAGAAAGCACAGCGCCAAGAGCGTAATTACTAGCGTCCGTCGTAAGGTTGAAAGGTTTGGAAAAATCCGGATATTGTAATATGGGATCGTTTATCAATAAGTTCTTACATATTTCGAAACAGTCCAAGAATTCTTTGTTATGTTCAATTTTGGCTCCTTTTTTTAAACACTTTGTAAGAGGTTTCGTCAGTTTGGCGAAATTATTTATGAATCGTCGGTAGTAACCTAAGAGACCTAGGAAACCTTTCAATTGCTTAGTCGTTTTGGGAGCTGGAAAGTGTTTTATAGCCTTGATCTTGTCTGGGTTCGGCTTAACTCCTGTAGGGGTCACAACATGTCCCAGGTAGGCTACCTCTTTCCGTAGGAACTCCGATTTATCCAACTGAATTTTAAAATTAGATTCGCGCAATCTATTGAATACCAATTTAAGTCTTTCAATGTGTTCTTGTAGCGAAGTGGAAAAAATTATAATGTCATCGAGGTACACTAAACATTTTTCATTTTGTATACCTCGAAGGATGTTGTCCATTACGCGCTGGAATGTGGCTGGCGCGTTCTTGAGGCCAAAGGGCATTCGGAGGTACTCGTAGTGCCCTTGTTCGGTATTGAAGGCCGTTTTCTCAATGTCTTGCTCTTCCATTTCAATCTGATGGAATCCGCTAGCTAAGTCTAACGTCGTGAAATACTGACACTTTCCCAACTTGTCCAACAGATCGGTTATGTTTGGCAAGGGGTACTTGTCGTCAATGGTCTTTTCGTTTAGCTTGCGGTAGTCCACCACCACTCTCCACTTCTGTTTACCAGAAGCGTCTTGTTTTTTTGGTACCACCCAAATGGGTGAAGACCAGGGAGAGTTGCTTGGCCGAATGATTTTTTGGTCGAGCATTTTCCCGATTTGTTCCTCAACTTCTTTTTTATGGATAAACGGGTAACGGTAAGATTTCGTGTATACCGGTATTTCGTCAGATGTACGTATGTGATGTTTTACCCGGCTGGTGAATGTTAAAGGAGTATTTTCATAATAAAATATGTCTTGGTATTCTTTGCAAAGTGAGACTATGTTGGATTTTTCTTCTTCATTTAAGTGGTCTGTTCGAATTTTTGAAAAATCTAAAGATTGTTTAGGAGAGTCATCAAAATTTTGGAGGTCAATGTTTTGGATTTCGTCACGGTTCAATCTCTCGACAAGAAAAGGTTCTGAAAAGTTCAATGTCACTGGTTTTGTTGTGTTATTGAGTATTGTGGTTAGAGCTTTACCACCTTTCGCGATTGTTAAACATTCAGGTATTTCGCAATTATGAATACGTTGGTGCGGTATTATTATTTCACCCTGTTGAATGGATGTATTGATACGTATAACTTGTTCAGAGCGAGGAGCTACTGTAACTAGATTCAAATTATTCTTGGTGTTTTGGAATTGGAGCTTTATCTTAGCATACGGTGTAATTAAATAACCGTTACTGTAGTCTAGTTTTGCTTGTAGAAGTTTCAAATTATCGAGACCAATCAAGCCTTTGAAAATGTCATGAAATTTGAAGAGGAAGAATTTCAAATATTTTTCCTCAGGTAGATTGAATAATTTGGAAGCTGGCATGTTTGCACTATATTTGTGAGCCGATTTCTGAAAGACAGTTGAAACAATAAAGGGGTCGTGTCTAATCGAATTTGGAAAAAGCTTTTGTGCGATATCGGGATCGATAAATGATTTTGTCGAACCCGAATCAATGAGGAATTTTGCATCGTATTCTGGAAATGTTACATATGACAATTCACTGGAATTGGCATTATTGAAAGATATTATTTGGCTAGTTATGTTTGATCTTCTGGCGATGAGGTCTGCTGAAAATTTTCACTTGGATGTTGCGAATCATCCTGTTGAATATTTTCATTATAATATGTTTCGGTTTCACCATAGGCATTATATTCGTCTTCGACGAACTCTCCTTCTGGTACATAATTCGGCTCATTATTTTCATTAACCACTGTGTTGAATAGTTCCTCTGATACAAAATTTCTTTGGGGCTGTTGGTAGAAAGAATTAGAGGAGCCTGGTTGATTATTAAGGGTATTTCTCGTTGATATGCTCATTGGTGTTGGTTTATTGAAAGTGTTCCGCGTCGACACACTCATAGGCGTTGGTTTTTGATAAGTTTGATTTGGGTTTGGCCTGAAAACGTTTTTATTTTGAGGTTGTTGCCTGAATATCTGATTATTCGAGAAATATCTTGGTTGTTGAATTTGAGGCCTCGGTTGTATCGGTATTGGTTGAGAAGGGAAATAATTTTGTGATCTGAAATAATTGTTTGGTGTATTGTTATTGAAATGAACATTATTGGGAGAGACATATTGTTGTCTGGTTTGCATTTGCGGTCTTGGTTGAGCACTAGGGGGTTTAAATGCGTTTCTGTTCGAAAAATTCTGAAAATAATGGACATTATCTTCTTGCAGTACGAATTGTAATGCTTCACTTAATGATGTGGGCTTCATACACCGGATAGTAGTACCCAAGGGTTCCCTGAGCCCAGAAAGAAAGGTTCTCAAAGTCAAATTACTGTACAAATCACGTTTCAATTGTTTGGATTCTCTGGTGGTTTCATGAACATCAACATAGTTGCATAAAAGATTCAGAATATTCAAGCACCTATCATAGAATTGTTGAGGTTTTTCGTTGGGAATTTGTTTGAGCATCACTAAATCTCGGTTTAGACAAGACTCATCTCGTTGGTCAGCGAAATTTCGTGTCAATGTTTCCTTAAGTTCTTGCCAATTTGATACATTCTGTATATTGGCTACGAGTTTTGCATTACCCGATAATTTAGAGTAAAGACAATTCAACAAGTAAACATTCTGAAAATCTGTTGGGTTCTCTGCTTTATAAAATGTATTTATAATTGAATCACAAACTGATAAATATCTATTTAGATCATTAGGATTGCCATCAAATTCTGGTACGCATTTTAGGTATTCTGGTTTGAACTGATTCGTCATTTCTGATAAAGAATTTTCACTATTGTTTTGTATAGACACTGGGAAGCCAGTTGAAGGGTTTTCTGTATTCAAGTTCAAATGTTGTAAAATATTCGTTAAATTATCAATTGACATTTAGTTTACTGACTTACATTAATATTACGAAGACTTTGAGCATTCTTCTATAAGGTAGACAGCTGGTTCCTTGATGTTGAATTCCCCAGGTGACTTCCTTGCGAGATCAGACGATTTTTGTTCCAATCTCCGATGATTTTGTCTGTTGAGGGTAGCTAAGGGTCCGCGATGGACTGGGTTTCTTGAAGTTCAAAGAGCCGCTCCTTCACAAACACCTCCACGGAACAAAGTCAACAGGTTCGAATATTCAGTCAATTCGTTGAAACGAAAAATGTCCACGTTCGATACGCGAAACTCCGAATATCCTACCGACTGCGCCAATTACAACTTCACAAACTCAAAGTCTCTTTTTAAAAAACAATTTTTATTATTAGGCTGAAGTGAACAGTACAAGTGCTGGAATTAATCTGACATAAAAATGATAATTTCTCATGAGGTTCAAAAATGCTAGCGCATCATCTTCTTAGAACTGGAGTAACTGGACGATGTCCCGGTACATTTGCAGAGTCGGCGTTTCACACGGGAACGGGCGATATAATTCGTGCACTCAAATTAAATCCTCCTCCTCCGATGATGTTTGATGCACTGGCATTCAAGGCCGCATGACGTAGGCTAAGCTTGGTAGTATAAATATTTTTATTCAAGGGCTCGTGACGTAAGTGCTTATTCTGAGAATTTGATTTCGTTTTCCACCATCGTTTTGGATGGCGTGTCCCTTGATCAAGACTAGAACGTATAACCAAAGTTTACAGAATTTGGTATAACCTGCTTCATCTAGGTAGATAGTTTGCAATGGTCATCGTGAAAATACGATCGACATAGGTAGTTATCCAGTTGTATTATAATACTGATTTATGGAAAATTCTATCTACCAATGAGATGGCACCGACAAAGATATATCGCTACGCTGATATAATAAAGGAATAAATGAATGAGCAGTATTTATGATGAAATCGAAACATTCAAAACATGTGTATCGCTGGCATTATCACTATGTCTGATACATTTCCTTATTAAAAAATAATTTCAATATCATTTGAAATAATTAGTTAGTAGTACCTTGAAGATTATATATAAATCTTGAATACATTTCATTTTGTAGAAAATGTGTCACTTTGGCATGATAAATGTGTTATGAAAATATTAAAACGATTTTTATGATTTGCGTGTGGATGATATATGATCAATTTTCAAATGACAGTGATATGCATTTTGGTTGTATTTCTTTTGAATGTTCTGACAATTTTCAAAATTTTCAAGTGTGTTGAGTATTGAGTCGTTGGTGAAAATTTTGAATTAACTTCATGAAATATAAGGTACGTACCTACCATACGATTAAAAAATTGAGAACTCCCAAGTGATGATACACAACTATAATTTACAAAAATCAAATTGAATTCATCAACATGTGGATAGCCAACTCTAAAATAGATATAGATGATTAGACGATGTCGATTTGAATTGCATTGGAAGCTGTATTGTGACGTTCTTCTCCGGTTCTCTGAAAGTGGCATTCAACTGCATATAAGTTTTTTCTAAGTCTGAAAACAAACCGTGGATTTCAGTTCGTTACTTAACCGAACATGATCTTATCAAAAATATATTTAATGTTGATATGATTATTTCAAGAAGTAGAAATTATGTCTCATTATTGATAACGTAGGAAGTTACAGGTACTTTCACGTAACCAAGGAATGAATCGGAAAAAAGTATTATCAAAGGTATAACCTACAACTATAAGAACTGATATTGACTCGAGAAGAACGAATCTTCAACCGTTGGCTTCAAGAATGAGCCTTGATCACTTCTTGATTACCTACCTACACAAGGTTTGAAAAAGTTTTCTCCAGGTAAGTATATCGGAGCTAACGTTGATATTTCCAATGGTAGACATATAATAATATATTCGAACCATCGGATAGGTCATAAAATTGCCAATAATTCATCGATGTATCACACTTGTGTGTTTAATGATGGAAAAGTCGAAATGATAGAAAAAAAAAGAAAATATCACGTTGATGCTAGATTTTTCAGGCTTACAATCACAGATAATTGTTCACTTAACGTGAGAAAAATGATGTGAAACCGTAATAACTAAGGTGCTAAAGGGCAACTCTAATGTAAAATATAGGTAATTGCTGCTCTCCGTTGGTTGCCTCTTGAATTGAATCGATTGTAAAAAAAAATTGCAAATCATGCAGCGTTACTGATTGTTCTGAAATGAACTGTATTAAGTAGTACTCATCTAACTGTGAAATTGACAGTTCTGATTTTTTTTAACCTGGCTGGCACATGTCGAATTTCGAAGGCAGCGATGTAGGTATATATATCACTTACTCTTTTCTCCGACATTAGATGGGATCAAAATAATAATTGAATAATTTATTTCATTGTATCCAACAGTAGGTATGGAAAATGTTTCACAACAAAATCGGAATTACACATCAGCTCGCGAATTTGATATGCAGATAGACTTACGTTTGAACTCTTGTCTAGTGTATCGTTTCCACTATGACATAAATACATTGAATAATCTGGAAGTATTAATGCTACATCATAGATTCTATTCCATATTTTCTATTTTTCCTGTTATTTCGACTTTTTCTTCATCAAACATACAAGTATGATATATCGATGAATTGGTAATCTTATAATCCATCCCGTGGTGTGAAAATCCGAAATGACTTCCATTGCAAAATCTAAGTTGGCTTCGATATCTTCGAATCTAGTGTGCCTAGACTTTTTCATGTCACCGTTGAATTCAGCATGCGTATACTTTAGTAAGTACAAATTTTAAAATTCTAGCAGCGATAGTTGAAAAGTTATCGATGACTATAAGAATCGACAATTTTTAGTTATTTCAGGTTATATTAGGATTTAGAAACTTCGTAAAATATCCTCGATTTCTTTTGATATTCGAGATGTTTATGAAATTGTGCATCTTTTCGTGATTTAACCTAGTTCGTATCCCTCTCCGTTTCCAATTTGACAATGGTGTACCATGAAATTTGTATAACCCTGTATATAGTTTAATCTCATGTATAAATCTCGTCAAATCTTCTCAATAACAGTTTGTTTGTAATTTGCGAAATAGAATTCTGAATGATAGCTGCTTCAATCTTAGTATATGCGATATAAATTGTCAATTATATTGAATCTTTCTATTATAGGTGAATTATAATATAGTTTTATCCTGTGCATATCCAGTAACCATCATCAGACTTTTTCTAAACAACCACTCGAGATGAATAAATTTCATATTATGGAAGAGCTTTCACTTGGTGACCTGAATAATTTTCATTCGCCTATTTGAGAACTTTAGCTTCCATGCACAAAATACATAGGGGACATTTATCAATTACGCGAGGCGTTAAAGGAGAGGAAGGGGTCAAGCCAAATCTCATCTCAACTCACTTTGGGGACAGGGGGAGTCTTGGCAAATATCACGTAATTTTTGCGAGAAAATTGGAATGAATTGAGTAAAACTTGTTCCTAAAATATAAACAAATCCTACGCAATATTTCATTGTTCAATCCTCACGGTGATTATAGCCTATAATTTCGAAGCAATATCAAATACTAACTCGAGAAAATTATTGTTTTTATAAGTTCACAGTGCATTCACACTAAAAAACACATATTTTGAAAAATCTCATGTGAGATTGGGGTTTGGAGAAGGGTTTGAGCTAAATCTCACGATATCTCAGTATAGCAAAAGAGAACGGGGTAGAGAAATCGCCAAAAATGCCTCATGTAATCAATTGACGCCTCCATAGGAAGGAAATATTGAACAATATTGATAAAAAATTTGAAATCAGTATTTAAAATTATGTATTACTTCTGCCTTGAGACAATTATTTTTTCATTCATAGGATAGGAATGATTCTTGATAGGTGAAGGGGATGCTGTTGATCTTTCATTTCCAGCTTGAGAAAATGGTTTTTTCATTATAGGGATGGGAAATTTCTTGTTTCAATTATGATATTACACTCAGCAACCTATTTTTTTTATGTTAGATACAATGTTCATATAATGAATGGATTCTCATAAGAGTATATAAAAATCATAATATTAATGTGTTTCCCGAATGAAGCTGTAAAATGATTATTTCTTTTGCATTTCTCAATATACCACAATGATGCTCGAAGAAATTATTAATCAATTAGAGAGTATCAATGATGAACAATCAGTATTCCTCAAAGAGGAATTGATTAGAATGGGTGATGAAATAGTATATTATGATTAAGTTTTATAAGTCGCTATTTTGTCGCACGCGTTGTTTGGAGTACGACGAGCGAAGCGAGGAGTGCTCCAAGTGAACAAGGGCGACAACGTGTCTTATAAAACGTGTGTCATATGCAATTTTTTTTATTTTGAATTTATTTGATAAAAAAAGGATTTAATATCGATAAATAACAGAAACATCTTCGATTGGTAACAATGATGACATCGAAATAATCAAAATCTGACGCACAAGCGTTGAGCCCAGTTTACAGTTGAGCGATTTTGCTCATTGCAATACCAGCGGTGAAAAATTTAATGTTGTCATTGTTTTTACTGGTCAATTTAAATCAAATTACACTCTGAATTGAAATTTACCAATTGAAAAATTGAGTTTTTCACTGCTTAATATCACCAAATCCAAATCGTTCAGAAGTGAACTGGGCCTAACTCTTTCTGACGTTCATTTGACAGTTCGATTGTACCAATCTCCGAATAATAAAAAATGCTTATCGAAATAGAGGCTATTTCGACACGCATTTGCGTTGCACAACGACTTCATTATACAGCCAAAATAAAAAAAATGCTATGAATATAATTTGGGGCCCTAACTACTGTGAAATATTGGAGAGGGTGCAAGTCAAATTCTTCAAGAGGCTCCTTCTGCTCCCTATCAACACTCCAGATTACTTGATACGCCTGGAGACCGGATCTATCCACCTTGAATACATTGTTTTCAAGCACACTCTGAACTGGTTGATAAAACTGTTATCTATGGATAATGACCCGTACCCTCGGAAGTGTCTTTTGAGATTGTTTGAATTGGGTGGTGAAGAGTTCAGGTATAACTGGTTCAATGAGATGAAACTATGGTTTGAGTCCATCAACAGCCTAGATATACTGATCCAACTTGACCTACTTCGTCTTTTGAAATCGAAAAAGAGCGAAATACTCGAAAAATTCTCAAAGAAATGTCATGATGAAGATTTAAATAAACTATCAATGTCCAGGTATATTATGTTCAACCCAATATATCCAACAGCCAACTCACCTCAAAGTTACCTCACTTTTCTTATTCCCATTCATGTCATCCGCTTAGTCGCCCAGTTACGCCTAACATATAAAAATTCGTTGAGACTAGCGTTCAAAGGTATAAATTACATGACTGAATTCGGTGAAATTTGCTCTATCTGCAATAGATACGAATGTCAAACATTGGAGCACATTTTATTTGAGTGACCCATTCTTGCTGCTGTCAGGCCCAAGAGGCATTCGTTTCTAATGAATTATGAACCCTTCGAAAACTCCTTGCATTACCTAAGCCATGCTAACGCCAAAGACCTATCTGATTTTATAATCGAAGTCTTCAAACTACGTGCCTTTGTTGTCAATGAATAATAATACTGTTGATATTAATTGTGAACATACTAATTTAGGTATTATTAGGTATTAATTACTGCAGTGTTTTCGTTGTATTTTCTTTTTTTTTCTTTCCTCCTAGAAAGTTTTTTTATGTTACTATTAAACCAAATTTCTTGTTATGAGATGTATATATCTTGGAAAACAATAAAGAATTGAATTGAATTAATTAGCCTATAGGCTGTTTACCAAACTAGTCGTGTTGCCGATTTCATCAAACATCACGGATTTTATCACTATATCGGATTGAAATTTTCCTAGAAATCAATAAAATTTCTTTTTTTTCAGACTCGGTATCTCGGAAACGAATCTTTTCGCACCTTTACGTTTGTATCAACTTTTTTTATGATTTTACCCGAAAAATAATAATCTCGAAGTTTCGTACAACATTATTGAAACATCCTGTAGAAACAATGCTATTATAGTATCCAGAGCTCAGAGAGAAATAGGACAAAAATCGGAAGTAATAGTAATAAGTTTAAATAGTGAATAATAAAATGGTTGTTGACAATAATTATTCCTAAGCATCTTTTGAACGATTTCATCTCCTACAACGAAAAAAAGTTGGCCAGATGAAAACAGAAATACCATTTCACAATTGTATTTTTCATCTTGTTATACATTGAGTTGAAACACCACCTTGTCCATGAAATATTATGTAGGATGGTATGCCGTCTATGAATCAGCAAATTGAATAATATGACGACTGTTCTAGAGAGGTCAATCAGCTCGTGAGGGCAAATTAACCAACAATACGAGCAGCTTCTCTTTGGATCAGGAGCATCAGCATAAGTTGAACTCCAAACTTGTGAACAATAGCCTATAACAACATATCCGTCTCGTAGGTCATGAAAAGCTGTGCGATTTGGTTTCTTTCGACCCGAAATGGAAAACCTAGTTTCTGTGGAGCAGCTTTAGCAATTGACCTATCATAATCATTTCATGATATGATATTGTTGCACGAGTATTGAGGTTTTCAGAGAAACAGTCGTGCTCGACATAATCATATCAGAAAATATACCAGCTTGAATTTTGGTTGTATTGAACTCTGATAGATTATCAGATTTCCATTTCACGCGTCCTGCGTTCTGCCAATCAGAGATACACTCGTTCATAGACAGAGTGCCATGATTTTGATAGTTCAATAAGTGGCTTTCAAACATTTTCATCACTGACTTCACATATTATAATCAAATATATCTATTTTTCAGAACTTGTTCACCATCCGAGTTGTATGAGACTTATAATATTTCAAATGAGTGAATGATTGTGTTTTCAATTGCCGTCAAACAATAGATATGTCTCAACAACTGCGATCGAAAAATAGAATCAAACTGAATGAATTTCAAATTGAAATATGCCTTGAAGGAGTTGTAATCGATCGAATAACAAAACACCCTACTATTGGACCACATATTAGACAAACCTCAATGGGGCCGTGCAAAGTACTCGACCAGAGATATATAGTGCCCACTCAGGACGTTACCTACGAGATATAACGCTTAGGGTCACTCACTCCTCAATGGAGTATACCTACCCATATAATAAAAGAAATCAGATTCTGCCAACGAACAACTCTTCTGTTCGATGTTGCCCATCCTTAAGCTTGATGAAGATAGTTGAAATATCTGTCTATTCTCAGGAGGAAGCATTCTATAATATAATAAGCTTCAATATAAAACACAAATATCGTTACTTTTCAGATCAAATTGATCAACGAAAAGACTATATAATTCAGCCAATCAGGCTTGTTTGCATATATCGATATATTAATAAGTAAATAATAGGTGACGCGACCTTGGTAAAAGGGGCGACCTTGAGAAATACCGACAAACATCAACCCTAGCGCCTCTTCTTTTTACAGGAATATCAACTCCTCCACTACCACTATATGGCCTCGAACCAGCGATGGTGAACACTACATGCACTCGCAACAACGTACAAGGTCAAATTATTATACTTCAGAATGCGAAAACTCAAAGCCACACTCAGTCAGAGGAACTCTTCCGCATCTTCCCAAAGTCGGGAAAAGAGCGCATATATCATCAATCGCCAAGGTCGCTCGAAAGAGAGCATGTATACTCCCAAGGCCACTCCACCCCATGTCACTGTTTCTCTCAAAGACAACCAAACGCAAAAGTACTCTCAATCGAGAGTTATCCCTCCAAGGTCACCCTCCAAGACCACTTCCCCCAAGGTCACCAGTGGCGTACCACGGAAGTAATTTGTGATGCGACCTTGGGGGGTGGCCTTGGGGGGACGGCCTTGGGGGGACGACCTTGGGAGGAGACCTGGAATCGGCTTAAGCCTTCTACTTCAGTTGAGAATATTTTTCCTGATCTAGAGCAACAAATAACAATGTTTCGTCGGAATCTGCAAGCGCAATAATTTCACATGATTTGTTGAGAATTTTTCTTGGATTCTCTCTGTGATTATTGAAGTTTCGCTGCAAAAAAGTGAGTATAATCATCAGTTTTATATTCACATTTTGAAATTATTATTATGGAAGTTTTACTACTTCTCATGATGCATATTTCATTATTTTTTACTATACTAATGAAGATAACTGCAACATCTAGGTTAAAACTGTTGAAGTTGTGATGTGATTATTTGTACAACTTCATTTCAGGTATTTGTTCGATGGATCGATTTTCACTTTCTTCGGATTTTTTCAAGCTACTACTGGGTAACAAAAAAGATAACAAAAACTGAGTTCAGTTGAAAAGAAATTAATGTACTGGTAAGATTCGTTCTGAATTATATTTTGAATGATAATCTACTATTCAGTTAATAAATCCAAGTGATTTCAAGAGTTGATTGGATTGAAAAATTCATGACCAAATGAATCCAAAATGAATTATTAATATAATTTTTGTTTCAGCAATTGAACGAGGAGGATAGGAATAAGTTGTCTCGGATGACAAACACAGACAGAGGTTGACCAGCATTGTAGTGAATCACGTGCCGCGATGTTCTTTCGATTTACTGACAGCTTTTGATGTGTTTTTGTGCCAATAGTAGATTTTTTTCGTATTGTTGCTATGCAGAAAATAAAATGTCTTTCATGATATATGGTTATTTCAGTATTTTGAACTTTGAATTCTAGCAGTAGAATATTGTTGAAAATACACTGAGTTGTAGTACAATCGACAACTTTTTGTAGCTAGAACAACATTATGACGTAGGACTCATAACAACAAATTAAAGTGAAAATGACAATTTGTAATTGCTCAATTAACTTCAGAGAATACTGCGAACAGCTATAAGGTGAAGTAGAATTATTAACTTACTGTAGTTAATTCACCAATAAGACGTAGTAGCCATACAAAGAGGCGGTTGTTGAGACGAGCAATAACCATTATGGTGAAAATTAACTTCAAATACTCTTGATATTTCGACTATAAAATGTTGTAGACCTACTGGGACTATATTTTTTTGCTGATTTAGCAACTAATTTCCAACAGTGTAGGATTCTATATTTTGCCAGATATTGTATAACGTCAGAATTGATCGATTTCTCCATCCCTATAGATATAACTGATAGTAGCGCAATAAGTCTTCAGTTACCATCAGAAATGGTATTTTTGTCTCCTTTGGAAATGATTGAACTCTGGCATTCTTCCAGTTTGGGGAAAACACCAACCCAGTGTAAAAAAAAATGTGTACAACCTGCAAAGAACTGGTGTTAATTCTGAAGAACATATCTTGAGAACGATTGGAGCAAGGAATTCCTTTTGACGCGAGATCTTTTTTTATATCGAGGACTTGCAGAATGCGCCTGATAATAATGCGATGATAGCAATATCCAAGGGTGTTTCTATTGTGGATGCAAGGTCGTGGAATGAAAAACTATCCATGCTACATATCAACGGTCTGTTGGAGTAAACCTTTATCTGGTCCAGTCCACAGTTCACCAAGTGATATAACACTTCATATCTTCTTATTCTCTATAGAGCCCCTGGATCCAAGGATATAAAATGCCAATGTTGTCACTGAGTCGCGTAACAAAGTCTAACAATTTTTTATGATTTTCCTGTTCAAACCTTCAGGATCATCAGTATTTTTTCTATAAAAACAGAGGGATAGAAAAACAATAGGATCTTGAAACGGTAGTGGAAAGGGTACATTTCTCCAGACAGGCAGTCATTGATATCTATACTGGAGATTGCAGGCTCATACTGCCGCTGCTATGCCATTTTATAAAATTGTTCCTGAAATCCGAGGTAATAAAAATTCATGATGCAATCGTGGAAATAATAATCTCATTTTCGAGAACCAAAGGCTTATTAGCAGGGTACGTGATGATGTTGCAAAAGTGGAAGCAGAATCATTAGTTTATATACCAGAGTTTCTGCGATATAATATTCTGAACTGCTCGAGTTTGTTCTTTCTGCTATGTGGAGGAATCAACCACCTAGCATGCCCGTTTTACACATTTTTATGGGTAATTTATTCATTTGATGCTCAATCGAACATGACATATCAGAAAAACTGTGGAGAAAATTCCACACACAACATTTTCGACCAAACATAAGCCTATATTTGTATCGTTAACATAGCAACTAGAATGATTCACGGAAAATTATCTCTCTTCCTTCGGGGAAGGAGCATGTTATACTGGAAATTTTTTGACGATTATGGGTTGAATGATATTCACATTCACCTAACTTCTAATACTAATAGCGAGTTTCATTGGTGAACATGGTGCTCAGTGTAAATATATTTCTACACCAACTTTACCTCAGCAGCTGCTAACTCATGATTGAGTTCGAGTTTTCCTGTTGATCCTGTTCTGTATCTTTGTTGAACAACTTCATACATGTTTCAGAATGACTCTTTCAGGCGCTTGCACCATGTGCAAATTGGAAAACAGCGCCTGGTTCAGAGTTTTCTGCTATAATTCTTCAATGTATCCAGACGATAAATAATGATGAACTGAATTGTCGATTTACATTTTACAATTGAGGATATTTTATTTTACTGTTTATATACAGCCGTCCGGTAAACTAAATACTTTCATTCACAATGAATACATTGTGTATGCTTGCCTGGCGTCTAGACCAATGAGAAGCTAACTTTCCCTATCTCTTCAACGCTGTGACTTCAATAATATTTCGGTGTTGAATTCTCATACCGAATACCACTCTAGCTTCAATTAACAACTGTGAATTTTTTCTTCAACACAAATATTTTTTAGAAAATTCGCTAGATCCGGTATCCAGGTTACTTGTTTTGTAAGTCCGGGGGGGTTGAAAGTATTAGGCCCTAGATTGGTCGTTTCCATTTTTCTCCAAACTTATGTGTTGTACCACGTGATCATAGTACCCACTTTCTCGCAGACTCCTCTATACCAAAAAAATACTACAGGATGCCGGATCTAGCGTTATAAGATCTATGGTAATATACATCAAATTTATCTCCATCAACTTGCTTATGTATGTGATGAGAAATGATCTGCAATTTTGCAATAATGGTTATGTCATACAATACATGCAGCATTTAATATGACTTTTCTTTCACACATGCTTGGTTTCGAATCCAAGAAACTGTGCGGTCAGATAGAATTTCTAATTTTCTTTAATATCGGTAATATGATAAATTCCAGAGATAAATTACATTGAATGACATAATCTGAACATAAATGTTTGAAACCGTGATTCTTTGGGGTGTTCGGAAATTGTAGAGAATACTAAGAAAGAGTTGTTGTAAGTTGAAAAAGGAGTAGTATTGTGCATTTCAACCCACCCCTCCTTATATATTTATGATCATTTCTTGTTTCTGTATTCTGGAAGGAATCTAGTGATGTATCTAGTTTTATTGTTAAAAAAAGTTATGACATAAACTTGTAATGTTTCTTTCAGATGTAGGTATCTGACACAAACACATTTGAAGTCCACTGCAATCTACGTTGTTTCTTTCGATTATGAAATATTGACTTTATGTACGAACAAATTTATGGTTAATCTATTTTTTCATTTATTAGCTTAGTCGAGCTCTTAGCCACTTCCAAGTTCTGTAACTTGAGAGATTCGTTTCTGGAGTGTTTCTTTCTTCTGCCGCATGATGTCGCCACTTCCAATTATCTGTTGAAACGCGGCTCTGTGCGGTCAAATAGACGCGACGAAAATGCATTGGGACAGGCAACGCTTCGAGTGGAGATCTTACAGTCTCTACTCGGATAACTACCCTGCACTGATGAGGACCAATAAGCCCGAAACCAGTCTGTAGGTTGTTAAGGGTGCCTGTCCCGATGTGAATTTGTCACTTCTTAGGAAGAAAGAAACATTTGCGATCTGCATTCACAGTGTGAATCGTTGCATGGACTACGAACAGATATAAGTCAATGTTCTGCGTGGTATTTACCAGGAAAGTAGTTGTTTTCTGCTGGTAGTCTACCAGACATTCATTTCAAACTATGTTTGATATTTTTAATTGGATAGACTATTTTCTTTTAAAAAAACACTTTATGTACCTTGTTATAGAATGATACAATCATGCAAACAAATGAGGAGCGACTATTCGTCTCACTAGAGACTAAAAATGATTATATTCTATTATTGAATATGACTTCGAAATTATCACATTTAATACTACTGGTTGAGGAGAAATGATATTCCTACCCTAGCAGGTGATTCCAATATTTCATTCCCGAATGTTCTGATGAAAAAACATCCGAATATCGTCATCATCTAATTTTCCGGTCATAATCTATAGCCCGATGTTGAAATCAATATCCAGTTTCATCGTAAATTCACATCTCCCCATCATACATATGATTAATGTTCAATTTAGATTTCATGTTCGATCATCAAAATGCGATGTGATTCAATTTTCTGAGTGTTTCCATCACATCTCTCTTGGAATTATTAAATGTAGAGGTGAGCGCGATGTTCTTTCTAGGATGATGGTGATTAAAATGAAGATACTAGGGCACTGCTGGAATTTGATGCATGAATTCGAATTCCAACATTTTTCTGCTTGTCTGCTCATTTCTTCAAAAGCTTTTTATCTTATATCATCTGAAATTTTTCCTCTGACAATTGATTTTTCGTATATTAATAACAAAAAGATGAAATGATGGAGGAAATTGGTCAGATATAATGAGATTGTAAACAAAATAAAAGCGATAAGATTTTCACGATAAATATATTTATATATATATTTTTTCACAACATGTTTCGCTAACACTGTAGCTTCATCAGGTATAAGTACACTAAACTAACTACTACGATAACAACCATATTTATACCTAATTACACAGTTAAAAACAATATTTGTACCTGTAGGGATTAAATAATGTTTATCCTCTATATTGCGGTAAATAACAAAAATAAAATTTCTAGGAAAACGAATTCAACAAAGGAGAATTATTCAAATCTAATTGGTCATTAAGCAAAAGATTTGAATTCTTGAGTCTATTAATTTCGAGTGTTTCTATATAGTTGAGTTTCACTCCTTCGTTTTCAACATGTAATATTTTGAATTCTTCATTAAAATCGTGATTTTTCATATTTAGAAACTATGTGTCTCCATTATTTCTGATAAATTTAACTTAACTTAACTTGATACAGACACAGTTCCTAAATATGAAAAATCAGGAGTATGTAGACTGAATTGTGGAACTTGCCCGACGGTATACATTGGTCAGACTGGGAGAACTTTTAAAAATCGCATCCAAGAACACCACATGAGTTATGTAAATAGAAAAACAAATTCAACATATTCCAACCACCTTTCAGAAGAAAATCACGATTTTGATGAAGAATTCATTCAAAAACATTCGTGACCTTGAAAAAAATTATCGGTAATAATTCTGCTGTTCTAATTCTGGGTGAAAATTCTGAAAATTGAATACGAAGAGGCTTCGATAACCAGCAGCGGATAATATTCCGTGATATGTGAACCTCTCATAAATGTAAATCAACTCAACCATGAATGTTGTCCTATTATTAAGTGACTACTATCATTGGTAGATTTTTCAGGAGTTCTCAAACTTCTGATTCACTCCTTTAACTTCTCGTGTGAATATTCTTCAACTTCCTCGAAATGGATTACATAACTTCGGATCTGAAAACTCTGTATCTATAAGCTTAGAGACATACTTCCACCAAATATCCAAGTCCACAGGAAAATAAAAACACTTAACTTTGCGCAAGGGGTCCTAATACCGCAGGTTCTTCTGATCCACATCCGTGGTAGGATTATCAGAAAATTGTCGGTAAACTTTCGATCCCAAATGCTGTTATAGATTGTTCGATGATGCATGAATCAGGGGTGCATGTCTGAAATATTTTGTTTCATACGTAGGAAATTACTTCTACCAAAAGTTACCAGAGATGTCAATATCAGATGGGGCATTTACGTCGTTGAATTTTTTTTTTTCGTGAAGATTTGAAATATAATGAAATAAATATAATATAAATGTGATATAATGATGGATGTTACGGAAGAGTCAACTCTTTTATGGATGCCATATTGCTGGAGAATATGGCTGATGGTATGTAGAGGGAAAAATTCAATCAGATTTTTTTTGTGATCTGGTTCTCACGAAAAGGGTTAACCTGTAATGTTCAGAGAACATCGTGAGAACCAAAGAAAAGAAGGTAGGAGTTGGTGTTCTTCTTAAATTTCTGGAGATCGTATGCCTCGGGGAACACCTCCCTAGGCAATGAGTTCCAAAGTCTCGATGTTCGTTGGATGAACGAGTCTTTGGAAAGGGACATTCTGCAGGTCTCTAAAGTGACCACGAAGGGGTGTGAAGACTGAACTTGGCGGGTTAATCTCGAAGAGACTGCTAATGGAGGAACGAATGTAGATATTTCAGAAGAGCATCGCCCATGAAAATATCTATAAATTAAAGATAAATCGCCAACATTTCTACGGTGTTCCCGAGAAGTGAGCGAATTTGTAAGCGAGGCATCACCGACGAGATGAATTGTTCTTTTTTTGGACAGAATCCAATAGTTTCACGATACATGTTTAGGTGCCGCACTTCTAATATGGAAACAATATTCCAGAACAGGTCGGATCTGTGCCTTATAGATCATAAGCAGCTGACTAGGAGTGAAATAGCTCTTGGCTCGAAACAGAAAACCAAGTTTTTAGGATACACTTCTGGCAATTGACCTAACGTGATTTTCCCATGAAAGTTCATTGCTGATAGTAACGCCAAGCATCGAAATTGATGACTTCAATGGTATGGTTACTCCTGACTGAATTATGTTGGGCACAGTGAGATCGGCTTTTCTAGAGAAAAGACATGCTTTTGTTTTGTTTGTATTGAATTCTACCAGGTTATTAGATCCCCACTCGAGAATTGTTGCTAAGTCCATATTTATTTTGTTAACATTTCTTCCTCGTTCATTTCTGGTTTGACGGGCTGATATAGAAGCCCTGGAAGAGAAAGCGGTATATGGAGGGTACTATCATCTTCGAAGCTGTGTATTGGACATGAAGATGCTTCCAACAGAAGTAGCATTCATAGCATTTATGAGTAGAGTAGCAGATAGCATCGACCACTACATGGGTAGATGAGATGAAATATTTTGTCTACTTGTACCTAGGAATATGGAAATGAATCTATACGGCGTGTGGTATTTTCCATAGAAATATCTGTTATAGGACACCTGAATGATCTGCTATTGAATCTCTGAATAAGTTTATTCTGCTGATATTCAATGAATCAAAAAACTCCATCTTTCTTGAAAGCGAGATATTCCAGAAATCTTCTCTGTACTCGTTCCAATATTTCTACCTATGTAATAATAATAATAATATTTATTCACACACATCAACTTATTCACAAACAGTAGCAAATATACATACAGATACTATTATAAATATTTATACATGCATGCATATAATATATATATATATATATATATATATATATATATATATATATATATATATATATATATATATATATATATATATATATATTTTTGCAAATAAATTCAGGTAACCCACAAAGGAAATCCTGAGCGTGGGTAATCATGAAATAATCTACAGTGACTAACTCGGTAACCTCATCTCTGCTACATGATTCTATACAAACACAACATATATATATTTTCCACTAGCAGATATGCGATAAATAATGAATATTCTTATGCAATATATTCATAAACTTACAAACTAGAATTAACATAAATAAATCAACACCTTTCATAACATTAGATGATTAATAAAATGTGGGAAATTTCGGTGAACATTTTTAATTGTTTTTCAAATCTACGAGTTTTTGAATCTCATGACGGGATTTGTTTAATAACCAAATGTGATTAATATGATGGAAGACCAAACTGCAGTTGCATATTTCAGCTTAGATCTAACGTATAAAAAAACAGTTTATATGTGTTGATGTATTTGAAGGAAGAGGAATTTCGAATGACAATTAAGCACCATGGCTTCGGATTACTTGGTGATTTTTGGAATATGACATGTGAAAGACAATTCCTAGTCTGGTTGACTAAGGCGAATGCTTCGCTCAAAGAATTATCCTACTATTTTATTTCCTTTTCCCAGCTCATTTTATCAATTATCAATCAACTCACAATTTGGTTTCCATCAGCATGTCGAAGGCACAAATGACCATATGGAGACGTCTGCCATGGCTTCAGAGCAGTGTGTGATGACTGATTAAGGTCTTACCTGAGTGATAGAAATTAGCATCAAGCAAACTATCACACACTGAGGATATCTCATAGGATGTTCCACAAGGATAAGTTCTGGGCCCTTTTATTCTTCTTATATAATATATCAGAATGACCTCGTAATTCTCTGGATTTGAGGAATTTTCACGATATTTTTGGATGACTCCACTCTCTTTTGGCATAAAAAAATACAATAAGAAAGAAAGACACGATTACTTTAGTGATTTGGTAGTTATGAAGCAATGGTGGTGGTAATTACTTATGCTTGAATAGTATCCGCCTTTAGATACTCAAGGTGAGACCTCATGAGCCATGTGGACCATTATTTTCGAGAGGAAGAATTCTGAACGTTATCTGTATTTTCATTCGCTTAGGAAACCTGCACAGCTACTTTCATAACAATACCACATCAACGATTAATGAAAAAATGTGATATTGCACAGTTATATCACACATTCTGTTGGTATAACTCCCTGACAAATATTTGGTCCGTACCATCCGATTTCAAATGGAACAAATGGGGTTTTGGAATGTGCTATGGGGACCACGAACTATTCATCTACCCCCATGACCACAACGTATGCCGACATTTACATCAAACAGTTCCCTGAAATGGATAATTCAATCCCGATAAAATGTATATATACCCACTCTCACCGAACGTCACATCAAATTGGTGGTGGAAGTGAACTCTCGTCTGTTTCAAGTATATATATATACTGGGTGCTCGTATATAAAGCTCCCAGTGGTTGAATTTGATCAAAGTTCCGCCCTCGATGTCAGAGATACAACATTTAACTTCGATTTTCGTATTGGGCGCCAAATTGAATTTCCGCATTTTCTGTTATTTTCTGAATACGATGATGTGACACACGATTTGTTTTTATCTCACGTTCTGATTGAAGATGCTCGAATATTCCACCATTCACTCCTGGACGAAATTTTACTCGTACAGCTTAGAAGAAGCTGATCAAAATCATCGATGAGTACGAATTTGGGAAATATTTCTTTATTCCCCATAAATAATAATACAGTATTCTTTCTTCAAAGATTTGATTCTTAGAATAATTGTACCCACCGATTGAGCTTTTCAGAACTTTAGGAAAAGAGTAGAATTGTGCTCAGAGGTGAATTTTTTGTCCATTAAGTATGGACAAATTTTATTGATATTGACACCAGCGTACATAAACAACCTTGACACCATACGCCTGCTAGCGCCAGTAATCACGCAACCAGGAATACAGAACCATAGAAGTATGTAGTGCGCAAGCGCGTACGAGTAAGTGCGTCCTTGACTCCTTGCAAACATCTGTGATACCAAAGAATCTTCTCTTTGGTGATACTGTGATATCAAACTGATGCAAAAGCAGCAAGCCGCGCATAAAACTGTAGCCGTACTCTTTTGAATGATCTCACCCGCTGTCATCAACATCAAAATAGTTCCAGCAAAGAGTAAATTCAGAAGTTATGTATCAGAAACATTGAAAGTAATATAATTATCGTTATAATTCTAAACGAGATGAGAATTTCAATAAATAATATGAATTTGATTTGAGAACGCTTATATATTGACAGTAAGTACCTTCACAATATATCTTATTTCTATCAATTCAGGCGACCGTTGTGATATTTTTCATATCAACACTTGTGCTTTTTTTCTTTGAAATAAACAATACCATGGTGATATGAGCTACTTTCTGAATAACAAAACAGTGTGATTATTGACGTTTTCATGCGTGGTCGTAGGAAAAAGTCGCTTCGCGCACCTGTTAGAAAAAACATTTTTCCTACGAGCTATATATCAGATAACAAAAAAAAATTAAAAACATCATGACTTATTGAAACATTTTAAGTTGAACTTGATGGAAAGATCTTTAGATACAACAAATAATCACATAACGATAAGAGATAATGATAAAAAATTGAATTATTTGTTCGTAATATTTATTATAATGAAAGATTATTGGGATTTTACAAATGAATTGCAGATTCTGTTAGCTTATTCAATGCGTGCCTCATGATACGACATGAACAGTGAGATTTTTGAGTATTTCCACTTATCCACACGGTAAAGTGCCAATTTGCGCACGCAAATGTATACAGAAAAGTACTGCTTTACGCACGCTCGTGAAAAAATGCCCAAACAGTCGTCCCATCATACTCGCACCATGGACACAATTGAACGAACTCACCGTGACCTTGAGAACCGGCGCCCCATTGCGAATCGAGAGCATCAGCGGGAATAATGGCAGTGAAAAGGCACAACTGGACTCCCTTAGGGCAGCAGTCAAAGCGGCAGGATCTGGGAAAAGCTTTTGCATGGAAAAGTCGAGTCGCAATATATGCGTGTGCATGGCGAAAGCGATAAACTGAATGGAATTCACACGCTTTTCCACGAGAATATTTCGTACGAAATACTGGATGGTGATGAACACTACACAGTGAAAAATAATTACAACAGCTTACACCGTCTGGTGTCCCCTGAGGTGTTGTTGTTTTAGTGTCAGTAAACACCGGCATATTATTCACCACTGTAGGTGTTATGTGACCTTTCCCATATAGGTGGTTCTGATAATCAAACCCAGTTGTCAGTGCTGAGTTTAGCAGAATTAACACTTTGGTAGTGTTCTTTATGCATTCGCAAAAGTGCTATTTGACACCACAGTGGTGTGATGCAAATTATATGATTTTCTTGATGCTGAATCTTACCTCCACGAAATTCTCTTCATTGCGTTCAAACACTGAGCAGATACATGCGAATACTTCTCTAGTGTGAAGAAACACCATCACATGAGTGTGTTCAGGCGAATCACCTATTGGAATTTAATTTATATGATGAAATACTAGTCTCAGAAAAATCTAAGGACGATTCGGTTGATGACGAACTGTTTCGGTTCATTCTTCCTGATCAGTGGCACTAGGGCCTAGGCCAATTGATACTGATCTATAACAGAATCGTCTGATATTGAAATCAGGTACGGTAGGAAGGACGTCAGTGCCACCTATTGGCAAAAGTTCCAAGGTTCTGAGATCGAACAGTTGAGCGCATATTGCATATTCTCAGAAAATTAAGTCTTCAACAATGCTATTGCTGCTGTGCAACCAAGATGCTTTTTGCAACCAACAATACATTTGTATCGTGTTCTGTCATGTTCGAGCGACAACATACAGCCTAGGGCAAGGCTATCCAGAGATGCCTAGGAAAAAGATGAATCTCGTCAAATATAAACCCCCTATGGCAAGGACATCCAGACATGCCGAGGAAAAAAAATGAATCATGCCAAATATAAAGATGAAGATGTGTAAGAGAGACAACATATCCCCTAGGGTAAGGAAATCCAGAGATGCCGAGAAAAAAAGATGAATCCCGCCAAATATAAAGTTGAGCGACAACATACCGCCTAGAACAAGAGGCTATTCAGAGATGCCTAGGAGAAAGATTAATCCCTCCAAATATTGAGATGCAGATGTTTAAGAGCGCCAACATACAGCTTAGGTCAAGGCTATTCAGAGATGCCCAAGAAAAATGATGAATCTTGAGATGTTTAAGAGCGCCAACATACAGCTTAGGTCAAGGCCATCCAGAGATGCCCAAGAAAAAAGATGAATCTTGCCAAACATAAAAATGGAGATGTTTAAGAGCGACAACATACTGCCTAGAACAAGAGGCTATTCAGAGATGCCTAGGAGAAAGATTAATCCCTCCAAATATTAAGATGAAGATGTTTAAGAGCGACAACATACAGCTTAGGTCAAGGCTATTCAGAGATGCCCAAGAAAAAAGATGAATCTTGCCAAACATAAAAATGGAGATGTTTAAGAGCGCCAACATACAGCTTAGGTCAAGGCTATTCAGAGATGCCCAAGAAAAAAGATGAATCTTGCCAAACATAAAAATGGAGATGTTTAAGAGCGACAACATACAGCTTAGGTCAAGGCTATTCAGAGATGCCCAAGAAAAAAGATGAATCTTGCCAAACATAAAAATGGAGATGTTTAAGAGCGACAACATACAGCTTAGGTCAAGGCTATTCAGAGATGCCCAAGAAAAAAGATGAATCTTGCCAAACATAAAAATGGAGATGTTTAAGAGCGACAACATACAGCTTAGGTCAAGGCTATTCAGAGATGCCCAAGAAAAAAGATGAATCTTGCCAAACATAAAAATGGAGATGTTTAAGAGCGACAACATACAGCTTAGGTCAAGGCTATTCAGAGATGCCCAAGAAATAAGATGAATCTTGCCAAACATAAAAATGGAGATGTTTAATAGCGACAACATACAGCTTAGGTCAAGGCTATTCAGAGATGCCCAAGAAAAAAGATGAATCTTGCCAAACATAAAAATGGAGATGTTTAAGAGCGACAACATACAGCTTAGGTCAAGGCTATTCAGAGATGCCCAAGAAAAAAGATGAATCTTGTCAAACATAAAAATGAAGATGTTCAAGAGCGACAACATACAGCTTAGGTCAAGGCTATTCAGAGATGCCCAAGAAATAAGATGAATCTTGCCAAACATAAAAATGGAGATGTTTAAGAGCGACAACATACAGCTTAGGTCAAGGCTATTCAGAGATGCCCAAGAAAAAAGATGAATCTTGCCAAACATAAAAATGGAGATGTTTAAGAGCGACAACATACAGCTTAGGTCAAGGCTATTCAGAGATGCCCAAGAAATAAGATGAATCTTGCCAAACATAAAAATGGAGATGTTTAAGAGCGACAACATACAGCTTAGGTCAAGGCTATTCAGAGATGCCCAAGAAAAAAGATGAATCTTGCCAAACATAAAAATGGAGATGTTTAAGAGCGACAACATACAGCTTAGGTCAAGGCTATTCAGAGATGCCCAAGAAAAAAGATGAATCTTGCCAAACATAAAAATGGAGATGTTTAAGAGCGACAACATACAGCTTAGGTCAAGGCTATTCAGAGATGCCCAAGAAATAAGATGAATCTTGCCAAACATAAAAATGGAGATGTTTAAGAGCGACAACATACAGCTTAGGTCAAGGCTATTCAGAGATGCCCAAGAAAAAAGATGAATCTTGCCAAACATAAAAATGGAGATGTTTAAGAGCGACAACATACAGCTTAGGTCAAGGCTATTCAGAGATGCCCAAGAAAAAAGATGAATCTTGTCAAACATAAAAATTTAGATGTTCAAGAGCGACAACATACAGCTTAGGTCAAGGCTATTCAGAGATGCCCAAGAAAAAAGATGAATCTTGTCAAACATAAAAATTTAGATGTTCAAGAGCGACAACATACAGCTTAGGTCAAGGCTATTCAGAGATGCCCAAGAAAAATGATGAATCTTGAGATGTTTAAGAGCGCCAACATACAGCTTAGGTCAAGGCCATCCAGAGATGCCCAAGAAAAAAGATGAATCTTGCCAAACATAAAAATGGAGATGTTTAAGAGCGACAACATACTGCCTAGAACAAGAGGCTATTCAGAGATGCCTAGGAGAAAGATTAATCCCTCCAAATATTAAGATGAAGATGTTTAAGAGCGACAACATACAGCTTAGGTCAAGGCTATTCAGAGATGCCCAAGAAAAAAGATGAATCTTGCCAAACATAAAAATGGAGATGTTTAAGAGCGCCAACATACAGCTTAGGTCAAGGCTATTCAGAGATGCCCAAGAAAAAAGATGAATCTTGCCAAACATAAAAATGGAGATGTTTAAGAGCGACAACATACAGCTTAGGTCAAGGCTATTCAGAGATGCCCAAGAAAAAAGATGAATCTTGCCAAACATAAAAATGGAGATGTTTAAGAGCGACAACATACAGCTTAGGTCAAGGCTATTCAGAGATGCCCAAGAAATAAGATGAATCTTGCCAAACATAAAAATGGAGATGTTTAAGAGCGACAACATACAGCTTAGGTCAAGGCTATTCAGAGATGCCCAAGAAAAAAGATGAATCTTGCCAAACATAAAAATGGAGATGTTTAAGAGCGACAACATACAGCTTAGGTCAAGGCTATTCAGAGATGCCCAAGAAAAAAGATGAATCTTGCCAAACATAAAAATGGAGATGTTTAAGAGCGACAACATACAGCTTAGGTCAAGGCTATTCAGAGATGCCCAAGAAATAAGATGAATCTTGCCAAACATAAAAATGGAGATGTTTAATAGCGACAACATACAGCTTAGGTCAAGGCTATTCAGAGATGCCCAAGAAAAAAGATGAATCTTGCCAAACATAAAAATGGAGATGTTTAAGAGCGACAACATACAGCTTAGGTCAAGGCTATTCAGAGATGCCCAAGAAAAAAGATGAATCTTGTCAAACATAAAAATGAAGATGTTCAAGAGCGACAACATACAGCTTAGGTCAAGGCTATTCAGAGATGCCCAAGAAATAAGATGAATCTTGCCAAACATAAAAATGGAGATGTTTAAGAGCGACAACATACAGCTTAGGTCAAGGCTATTCAGAGATGCCCAAGAAAAAAGATGAATCTTGCCAAACATAAAAATGGAGATGTTTAAGAGCGACAACATACAGCTTAGGTCAAGGCTATTCAGAGATGCCCAAGAAATAAGATGAATCTTGCCAAACATAAAAATGGAGATGTTTAAGAGCGACAACATACAGCTTAGGTCAAGGCTATTCAGAGATGCCCAAGAAAAAAGATGAATCTTGCCAAACATAAAAATGGAGATGTTTAAGAGCGACAACATACAGCTTAGGTCAAGGCTATTCAGAGATGCCCAAGAAATAAGATGAATCTTGCCAAACATAAAAATGGAGATGTTTAAGAGCGACAACATACAGCTTAGGTCAAGGCTATTCAGAGATGCCCAAGAAAAAAGATGAATCTTGTCAAACATAAAAATGAAGATGTTCAAGAGCGACAACATACAGCTTAGGTCAAGGCTATTCAGAGATGCCCAAGAAATAAGATGAATCTTGCCAAACATAAAAATGGAGATGTTTAAGAGCGACAACATACAGCTTAGGTCAAGGCTATTCAGAGATGCCCAAGAAATAAGATGAATCTTGCCAAACATAAAAATGGAGATGTTTAAGAGCGACAACATACAGCTTAGGTCAAGGCTATTCAGAGATGCCCAAGAAATAAGATGAATCTTGCCAAACATAAAAATGGAGATGTTTAAGAGCGACAACATACAGCTTAGGTCAAGGCTATTCAGAGATGCCCAAGAAATAAGATGAATCTTGCCAAACATAAAAATGGAGATGTTTAAGAGCGACAACATACAGCTTAGGTCAAGGCTATTCAGAGATGCCCAAGAAAAAAGATGAATCTTGCCAAACATAAAAATGGAGATGTTTAAGAGCGACAACATACAGCTTAGGTCAAGGCTATTCAGAGATGCCCAAGAAAAAAGATGAATCTTGTCAAACATAAAAATGAAGATGTTCAAGAGCGACAACATACAGCTTAGGTCAAGGCTATTCAGAGATGCCCAAGAAAAAAGATGAATCTTGTCAAACATAAAAATGAAGATGTTCAAGAGCGACAACATACAGCTTAGGTCAAGGCTATTCAGAGATGCCCAAGAAATAAGATGAATCTTGCCAAACATAAAAATGGAGATGTTTAAGAGCGACAACATACAGCTTAGGTCAAGGCTATTCAGAGATGCCCAAGAAATAAGATGAATCTTGCCAAACATAAAAATGGAGATGTTTAAGAGCGACAACATACAGCTTAGGTCAAGGCTATTCAGAGATGCCCAAGAAATAAGATGAATCTTGCCAAACATAAAAATGGAGATGTTTAAGAGCGACAACATACAGCTTAGGTCAAGGCTATTCAGAGATGCCCAAGAAATAAGATGAATCTTGCCAAACATAAAAATGGAGATGTTTAAGAGCGACAACATACAGCTTAGGTCAAGGCTATTCAGAGATGCCCAAGAAAAAAGATGAATCTTGCCAAACATAAAAATGGAGATGTTTAAGAGCGACAACATACAGCTTAGGTCAAGGCTATTCAGAGATGCCCAAGAAAAAAGATGAATCTTGCCAAACATAAAAATGGAGATGTTTGAGAGCGACAACATACCGCCTAGGGCAAGGCCATCCAAAGAAGCCTAGGAAAACACCAGGACCATCACGCCCGAGCCCCCGAGAATAGTTCACTCGGCCCCAAATCGATTCGACCCCACCAGCGCATTTTCGCACCCCCCACCACCTCGGGGAGGCCCTCCCTCCCCTTTTCTCGCCTGCGACGTCGCTGACGCCCGAGTGTGGATCGGGACTTGGGACGCGCGTGTCACGTGGTTGCCATCCGGAAAACGCGTTTTCCGTACGCGGGGTTTTCCGGTAGCGGAGTCTGTGGAAATTGTTGATGGTTCGTTGAGTCGAGGGTTTAGAGGGATTTTTCAGTGGTGTTGTCGTTGCCAAGTTAACTGCATCCTAAAATTATACAGTGAGGAACATCGTGTGATTTCCTCCGGATAATGTGAAACTTCATGATAAGGTAGGATGAGTTCATTCCCCACTCGGGTATCCTTTACATCAATGTTTTTGGGAACAGTCACAATTCGTGTCTTCAATCATTGAAGAAAATGTCAATTTCGATGTGAAAACCTTTGAAATTCAAATTACACATCATTAAAAAAGTGCTGTATATATCTAAATAACAGCTGATGCGTTTTCACCAAGCTTCAGGCTGTGCTCACGATGTTCTAGCTGGATATTACTTTTCTGGAAGAGATTAGAGGTTCTAAGTTACAGAAATTCGTCATTTTGAGTCTGATAGACACTGAGACACATCTGCACAATGAATGAATCAACTACAGGATGCGTGAGGTACTCTCATTCAACGATAGACGCGTTAGTAATACATTGGAATTATTTTCGATACATTTCTCGTTCACTCCTTTCGTCAACTAAGGACGAAGGTGCTACAGCACCAAAAGAAAAAACCAGAAACCAACATATTTGCTGAGATGTTTGGAGTTTTACAGCAAATTACACCTTACACAAAGGAAAAACCACCTGATATCGCTACAATCGATAGCTGTATAGCCTTCTGCCAACACATCATAAGTATTCAGCGAGATCTAGGTACCAAGTTCTCTGCCGGTTGTTCACCCATTCATATAACCTCGGTATGTTTTTTTCAACCTGGAATAATGCTACTGTTCAACCAAACCAAGAGAGAGCTAGAAGACCATTTCTGGGAACTACATGGCTGGTGGTCGAATGCGTTCAATCGCTGGCTTATAGTCTAGAGGGCTCGGGTTGACATCTCGTAGCGGATATTGGAAATATTCAATTTATTTCTACAGTATCGTTTAGTGGGAGGAGATAGGTGACCAACCGAACTTTCTTGGTACCTAGATTTCAATCCTTCGGACTCTCAACGGTAACCAGCCGAGTAGTGATTCGGATGACACTTAAAAAGCTAAGGTCCCCGTCTTCCTTACTCATACAAGTCTCAATGAGACTTCGAGGGTTGCTTTGCAACTAAGTTTCAGTTTTCAAATACAGCCCCCTTGCGCTGCTATCTGTCATGTCTGAATTGATAGAAAAAGCAATCGTCATAGAGCTTATACAACATCTAGAGATATAAAAGATAGATATAAAATCTTGAAAGACCGAGAATATGGCTTTCGTCACCAAAGATCAACTGGAGATAAGCTCGTAACCATAACTCAAGCTCATATTTTCTCCAATAAGCCGGATACCACGATGCCTAGTATGATATGACGACTATTCCTGTGAAATTTTCAATCGGTATTATACCAACAATGTCCAATAATGGGATGATCATGTTAGGTCCATCATGAAAACTGCTTTACAAAAACAAGGTTCTTTGTTGAAACATACGCTGGGGCACCTGGATTCTATCCAGAGGGGAACTGAACATTTCAGAAAAGTGTCCGGTCACTTCATAGAGATGCCTATAATATAAGAAATATTCCAACACCTATTTCCTATCTCAATGTTCTTCTATTGGCTTGCACAATGTTCCTCGACAATCATTAGAGGTTTTCTTTTCGTGCAGTAAATAGATGGAAAGAAATAAAAATTGCTTCATGGACTGTTTTCAGCAACAACTAGAGGTCATTCAGAACCAAATCTTCATGCTTTTCCATTGTTACCTACCTTAGTTTGGTTGGAATAATATCACCCGATTTTGTAAAACAGAAAAGCAAATGAAAAGACTCCTCAAACATACTAAAATAATATCGACTTTTTTCCTTTCAAATAGTAAGTCGACTTTAAAACAAAATCAGCTGAAGTTGGAGAATATTCATTTCCTATTCTTCGGATTCAATCAACTTCTTATCGAGTACCTTTTCCGAGAAGCCAATGATGGTACGACATAAAAAACACGTCTTGTATAACATCATCATCTTCTTGATTATTATTGTTCATTCAAATCACACTGATCAAATATTGCCACGCAATTCTGGAACACCTTGTCTACCACATTATATGAGTGAGAGGATCCGTGGCCCCAATGGTCATTAATAATAGATTGAGTTTTCTACTTTGGGAAACTTAGATCGTATCCTTGATGAACGACCCATTCGCTTCATGGAGAGTTGGAATGGAGTTGCCATAAAATATAATTATTATGACCAGAAATATATATATCTGAAGGTTGGTTGAATAGAAAACTCCCCATACCATACACTCGAGCACGAATTACAAGAATTTATGTAGGTAGTTCATTTCTGACGAGAATGGAGTTAACATTATATCTTTGTTTAGTTTTCTTGTTCATGCTCCTTGGGGTATATGCAATACATCACGGTTTCCTCACAATACTGTTTACTTCTGATATAATAAATTCACTAGTTCACTCAATTCCTTTGCTAATATCCTAATTCCGAGCAACTTGACCTGAAATCTCAAGAAGGAAAACAGGAATAATCTGCTGCCCAAGATTCACATTTTTCATGTAATAATATAAATTACACAAGGTATGTGGACAAACTGATATTCTATTTCAGGAAGAGAGCATGACTCTCTTCATGATGTGCATCTATATTAGGAGCAACTAACGTTGAACATTCCAACAACAGCTTCATCATAAATGGTTCTCTTTCTTGCTTTCTGCTTATTCATCATGAACGCTTGCATATATATTCTGCTTTTTTATGTTGTTCAATCACATTCAGATCTCCCTATGGAGTGCCTGTACAAACAATTGTGCTTTTGTGTAGGTCGCCGATGAATTGACAAGTTGCGTTGTGTCAAAATATTGTAACGGAAGGAATCTCATGAAAAATTGACAAGCCATAAAGTGAAAATGGTCTATCCAATTGAAATATCAAACATATTTTTATTAGCTCAATCGAGCTCTCAGCCACTTCCAAGTTCTTTAACTTAGGAGATTTGTTTCTGGAGTGTCTCTTTCTTCTGCCGCATGGTGTCGCCACTTCCAACTGTATTTTGGAACGCGGCTCAGTGCGGTCAAATAGACGCAACGAAAATGCATTGGGACAGGCAACGCTTCGAGTGGAGATCTTACGGTCTCTACTCGGATAACTACCCCGCTCTGATGAGAGCCAATAAGCCCGAAACCGGTCTGTAGGTTGTTAAGTCTGCCTGTCCCGATTTTAATTTGTCAAGGAAGAAAGAAACATTTGCAATGTGCATTCACAGTGTGAATCGTTGCATGGACTACGAGCAGAGTTCTGCGAGGTATTTACCTGGAAAGTAGTTGTTTTCTGCTCGTAGTCTACCAGACATTTATTCGAAACTATGTTTGATATTCTAATTGGATAGATTATTTTCTATTTCAGAAAGCAGCAATCCCACCAGAAGTTGCGAGGTACATTGGTTCTGCCAAAACATCCCGAAGTGGATATAATTCAATATTATGCGTGGTATTTGCCAGGAATGTAGTTGTTTTCTGCTTGTTTTCTACCTTGTTATTATACATCATTCTAATAATGTTGTGGAGATGACTTTGAATTATTTATTTTCCTTTTTAATCCTGACGATAGTTTTGGTTCCCCCTGATTAGCAGATTTCTTAATGACGATGATCGAAGATTGAGTTGAGGAAACTTGTAGAAGGCAGTTTATGGATTCTTCTTCCTCAGTGACTTCAGTATTTGAAAAGATGGAATCAATATCTGAGAAATTGTATCAAAATTGTTCAATGTTCTTTGAATGTGGAAAACTGTAGGTGACTACCCCACAAGAATAATTGATCAAACATTTTTAGCACTCGATCTTGCGGTAGTGGTTTACTGGCTAAGATTCAGAAAGTGTAGTTTGTTTTGTTGTGTTTGGAAAACACAATATTGGCACGAAATTGTTTCTTGTCTTGATGTGTGACAGATGACAATCAAGATTAATTGTCTTGATGCTATCTTCTTGAAATCTTGACCTCAGATTCATTATCGATTCCTCTGAACCTTCGAACTCACTGTATATTATGCAAGCGAACATTTTTGGTTGCAACAATACTAACAAGAGAGAGAGACTAGCAAACTTTTATGCCCAAATATTCACTTTGAGACCACGAATGCCAAACAAATTGGGATGGAACTTTTATGAAAGTTGTTGTTTCAAACTCGGTTCCGAACTTTTCCTACTTTATTCAATGACTGGAAATGAGAGTTCATCTGAGTTGCGTAGATAAAGTAGATGTCTGAATTATGTCCTCTTATTCTTGGTTTCAGAAGAACTCTCTGGAAATATCTCATGTCTCTGATTATCATCTTATTATCGGTGAGGTCTTTCTAACTCATACAAGTCCTAGACTAACGAGGGTTGCTGTGCAACTAAGTTGGCGATTAAAAACACTTTTCAAACAATTTTCAAAGTAGTTTTCCCAGATACAATCAAATTGAAAAACATCCTATTTTCATGCTGTTATACTACATATTATACTATACAACTTCAATAATAACCTCAATTTATGTTTCTGGAGATCACCATTAGAATTCATCTCCATCAAATTATTTCGTTCCATCGAAATGCTGAAGTAACGCAGTCTACGCAAAGTTTTCCCACATTTCCTAAGCCCTCTGCGAGTAGATTTTATTGAAGAAGACATTAAATGAAATGTTCCATCCACCAATGGAGCCCTCTCAAAATGCCTTTGATTTCACGGTTGGACGAGCATCAAAAGGTGTCAAATGAAAAATCCAGATTCATTATAATTTCATACTCCATAAAATCGTAATTGGAAAAGTTGACTCCCTCATTTTTGGAGTAAGTACATACGTGCATTGAGTAGATGACGCGTTGAAAAGAAAACCAACCCCATATTGATGTCAAAGTGGAAACTTGGAACCTAGTTGATTGAATTTCCTTGTCTTCGGCTGAAGTGACGTGAATGATATTCGATACCCTCCATCGAAGCCGATTCGAAACTGCGGATTTCGCGTTCGGTTTTTTGAGAAAATAAACTGATGAAAGACATATATTAGACAATCTCTACCCAGGAAAACAATGAAATTGTGATTATCTATGAAGATGCCATAACCTAGAATCTCAATTGAGAGTTCTATAAGAGTATTTATTTCTGACAGTGACATTATAAGCTTATATCGTCATAGTTACGATATCTATAATGAGGGTCATAACTCCCTTGGAATATTAAGGTTCAAAAACTCCCTCTTTACCTTTTACAGGTGAAAATGATACAAGAAATGCTTATAAACGTTTATATGTAATGAAAACTAAGACATATTTTCCTTATTCACGTCATTACAAATAATAAATGTACAATTTTCAAATGTTCCCTGAAAATTACTTCCGCCGCTGGAAACAATTTCTTTTTTTTATGGGTGGTGCTGTTGCTGTTCACTACAGTCGAGGTGCCTGCCTCTTCTGATGGCAAAGTAGACAGCATACGCGCCGTTTTATTTCTCAATTCAATACTGTCCTCCAGATACCCCTCTGCCACCGTGGAACTTCTCCAACCTCCGTGTCTTTTAAAGTTTGTCATAGTTGCTCCTGCATTGGCTAGGGCAGTAGCAGAAGTGCGACGAAGGCAATGTCCCGTAATAGGTTAGTGGGTTTGGCAATCCTAAATACATTGCGATTTTGCTGGGAATTTTGCCAAACATATTCTTTCCATTGGCTGAGTTGTACATTTATTTTGTCGGAAGCTCAAAAAAAAAATCGTTTTGTACCTTCAGGACGCAAGGACATATAAAGTCTCAATAAAGGCAAAGCAGAGAACTCTTTTTCATCCACAACTGTAAATTTCTTCGATACACCAGTTTTACTTTCCGGTACGTTCACTACCATAACAGTATCCCGGTCCTCTATATCTGCTATACTCATATTTAGAAGTTCCTGAGTTCTGCATCCTCCAAAATAACCCATAATTAGAACAACCTATAACAAATAAAAGGAAATAAACAAACGAAAAACAAAATTATGAGAAAAAAATTACCTTATGCAATAAATGAATTTCATTAGGGGCGTCCTTTAGAAATTTGATGACATCTTTAGGAGATAAGACAGCAGACTTTTTCGTCTTATACCCCTTACTTTTCCGTTTCAAAAAAGCCTCTAGTTCGTTGAACTTGGTGATATCTCTTTTCTCATATATGATCACCATCGATTTGAGCATTGACCATTTAGTCCATAACGAATTTGGGCTAAACATTTCTGACTGCAACGAATAAATACAATTATTACCAAATCTACCAGAAAGTACAGAAAATACTTTACCAGTTCTTGAAAATATGCCAGAAAGACAGTTTCGTTGGCATCTTTTGACATAACATTTCTCTGTGTCAGCCACTTCAGATATAAGTTGTATTCTTTTTGATATAGGGCTTCACTTTTCGATGGAAGTAATGATTGTCTTGCTTTTTCCGCTTTTTTTATAATATCCTCCATTATATCAGAAAAAGATCGTCGATTTGTGGTAAAAAATAAACACGTTTTTAACGGAAAAACATTGATTGATAAAGAAAGTTTGCTTATAAACATGTAACATAGCGACAACCTAGCAACAACCAACAATGCTACAATCAACGCTACCTAATTCAAATATACCAGAAAGGTTATGAATTTAAACATTTATTGCGTTCTAAATATGGACATATTGTTATGAAAATCGGTCAAAAATAAAATTATCTATGTACCACGGGAATTATAGAGCCTTAATAACCTCTGGCAATTGCTGTCCCTGAGGGACGCAAACTTTGCCATCGGTAATTAAGGCCCTCATAATTCCCTTAATACATAAATAACTATTTTTGATTTTGGTTGTATAATGAAGTCATTGTGCAACGCAAATGCGTGTCGAAATAGCCTCTAAGAGTTAGGCCCAGTTTACTTGGAATTGGTGATATTAGCAGTGAAAAACTTAATGTTTTAATTGATAAATTTCACCGCTGGTATTTCAATAATCAAAATCGCTAAACTGTAAACTTAATAATTGATAATGAAATATCATTCCAGAATTTTCCACGGATATTCGACATAAAATCCAGTTTTCTGTGGAACACCATCGGAATCAAATTATTTATACGCAAGCATCAGGAAGGCGTGCGAGTGCGATATGAGCGTTACATTTCATTTTCCGTCGGTTTGCCTCTTCCGGCTCTAACATTACTCGGTAGATAACTGCAGCAGACAGCATTTGACGCGGAAATATGCCAGGCATTACGGGATCTCATGAATGTGTATGTCGATTTGATGGGATGAACCTCTCTGCGAGAAAACTTCAATGGAGCCACGAAAATAGCCATCAGTTGGGAGTTACAAGACATCAAAGCGGCTGTGTAAATGTGGGTACAGGATTTCACATCCCTCTATGCGGAAAACTGACTTTCCGGGGTGACTGATGTTTTTGCGAAACACTGAACATAATGTGAATACCTCTTCAGTATCTATGTTAAGGTAGATCTCAAAGAACAGACGAGTTGAATGGTTTCATCACCCTATTTCGAAATTTGTCACAATCTCCTTCGAAAAATAGTCAAACCCGCTTATAGAATCTTTGCTGATGCATGAAATAACATATGCCTATCTTATAGATCTATAGTATCTTCACCTTCTGTAATATTTGACATTGACAAACATACTGAAGATTCAGTAGAGATCTTACATGTGCAGATTGCGAGTCAGTATCTCGGTATCTAATCCGATACATACTTGTTAACCAGATCACAAAAAAATCGTATACTAGTCATGCATTCATTCATGAACCATATTCATTTGAATATGTGATGAAATGCTCCTACGATGATTCATCACGGCATTTGTTTTATTCCGTGGGAAAATGTGTTTCTAGCTTAGTGAATGATACATACAATTCATATTTGAGGAATGTAGTTTCGAAGAGAAAATTGAGTTGAGCGGAAGAGCTTGATTTTGACAACGCGGTATTTGCGATAAACCCTTTGAATATGGCGATGTTGAAGTGAAAGATCATTGTCATTCGACCGGTAGGATGAGATATGGAGCAGCACACTCAATTTGCAATTTGAATCATAAGACTCAGAATTTTATTCCAATATTCTGTCATGATATAAGTGGCTATGATAGTCATCTTTTCATCAAAGGATCATTTGATCAGAATGAACAAGTAGATTGTGTAGCTCGAACAAAGAAGTATTCCATTCACGAAGCACATATTGGTTGACAAATATCTGTGGAAAAATGGTAACAATCATGCCGTTTTCCTGAAACTCTGCTTTTTAGATAGCTACAAGTTTCTTTCACAATTACTTGAAACGTTAGCTATAAATTCGGAATCGAAACAATCAATTGAAACTATGAAGCATTTCTGAGACCCAATACAAGTTGAAGCCATGAGTAAAAGAGGTGTTTTCCATATAAATTCATAACTTCAATAAATAAATTTCAACAACAAATTTAATTTCCTTATGTAGCCAACTTCATGAGAGACTCTGTAAATATCTCAAATGTTGACTATTGTAGGTTTCAATCAGCCTTCATATCAGGAACAAAAAAATAAAGTCACGCTTGATTGAAGATTTACCATCAAAAAATGATTTTTATAATAACCTTTCCAACCAACACTTTTCTGATGAAGATTATCGAAGAATTGAGCTTGTCTGGAATCTATTCAAGTGTAAATCTCTCGGAGATTATTGAGACATTTACTTGAAATCGGATGTTCTATCACTATGCGATGTTTTCGAAAATTTCTGAGAGGTTTGTTTGAGAACATATAAGTTTGATCATAGCCAATACTTCACTGCACCTGGTTTATCGTGGGATGCTATGTTGAGATGTACCAAAATTGAATTGGAATTACTCACCGACATAGACATGATACATTTCTTGAAAGAAAATAATATGGGTTGGAATTAGTCAATGTAGCAAACAATAGTTTTGTCCCAAACTTCAACCCAAATGAACCGAGATCATTCATCATATTGTATCTTGATGCCACTAATTTATATGAAAATGAATATCTTTTCCACAAGAGAAATTATTTTGGATGTTTGAAGGATTGATAAGGTGCAATAACGCTCATTAACGTAGTAATGCCACGCAGAACATCGGATTATAGTAATATGAATCAACAATCGATAAATATCTACTTCATATAGTTTCTTCTAGCACACACCGCTTCGAAATGGATATCAATATGTATTGATACTAGTGTTGGGCAGAATCGGATACTTTTGAGAATCGAATACTCGGTATTCGAATACTATTGAGAATCGAGTACTCATCCGAGTACAAGTATTCGAATACAATAGCCCCTTTCGTTTGTATGCAAAGTGAAGCACTCTTCTACTCCTCGTGTATTTTGCACCGCTTTTGAGCATTCGTTTCGCGAGGTGTAGAATGAATAACATTAGGTAAACTGCACTGAAAATCAGCTGGTGTAGATTACACGACACCGAAAAGCAGAAGAAAGAACCTAATATATGTATAAGCACATATGATATTTAATTTGAATATCAATTTTATTGAGCGTAAAAGGCCGAACGGTCCTTATATGTTGATAAAATATAAGTTCTATCTACTAAAATTATCCATTGAGCCGAAATCGGAGCTTCAATAACATGCTTTATCGGGTCATCATAAATTAATGAAAAATATTGGTATTCTGACTGAAAAACTATATTGATTAAATAGATATTTAAAAATATTGTAATCAATCATTCCGAACAACTACGAACTACGAACAACCATCTCATATCGCAATCCCAATTCCCATACGAGTACGAGTACTGACTTCAATTTACTACTTCGAGACTCGGCTGTACTCGAGTACAGTCTACAGCGTAGGGAGCGATCGAAGACGAAACAAGCGAAAAGAGAGTTCCAGGGCGAGTTCCCTTCTACTTTGTGACGATACGATACGATCGACGAGTACTGGGTACTCGTACTCGTATGCTGGTATTCGAATACAACGAGTACTTTGAAGAATCGAATACTTTTCGATTCTTGGTATTCGAGTACCCCATCACTAATTGATACAATTCCACAGGTGTAACAGTCGATTCCAGGAGGATTATCTCCAACTCTGCCAAACAACATAAATTTGTTTTCGACATCTGACAAGTTCTCAAGGTGACTTCAGTAAAAATATGTTACTGTTCAGAGAGATATCTCATTCGAGCACCCCTGCCAACTGAAAAACTTGAATGCATAAAGTGTCGGATTAACTTTTCGATGAAGTTGTGACGGTTCCGAACCCAACAACAAAATATTCGGATGAGATCGAGGGAAAGTTTCGCATCGATGATAAACTTTTGTATAAAAGATCCAATAGAAAGTGGAAGTGACTGGAGCAGAAGTGGAAATGCTCATTAACTGCTGGATCGAACAAACTGAAATAACAAGGCTATTCTGTAGCAGAAAACAGGTTTTTTTGTTCTCATTCATTCAACTGCTGATGCTAAGAAAATATGCATTCCCAGTATTCTTTACATTATTTATATATATATATAGTGTTTGTCATGAAGTTGGCCACACAAAAAAATGTGATTGAAATTTCTGATTGTGTTCTGTTTTTGCATATCTGAAAATTAAAAAATGCGTTTCGACTCAAATCACGTGACTTCAGATTTGGCGAAAATTTGTCTGTGGTGCCAAAAATATTAAATTCAGAAAAGAAAGAATAATGCACTCATCACTTTGAAACGACAATGTATATTGAAAAATGGACAAACATTTTTTTCAAGACAATTAGAATATCAAACATAGATTGAAATGATTGTCTGGTAGACTACGAGCAAAAAACAACTACTTTCCTGGTAAATACCACGCAGAACATTGAATTATATCTGCTCGTAGTCCATGCAACGATTCACACAGAAATATACTGAGTGCATGAAAACTCGGCTAGTTCATGACCATTGGAAATTGCTATTAGTCGAGCTCTCAGCCACTTCCAAGTTCTGTAACTTGGGAGATTTATTTCTGGAGTGTTTCTTTCTTCTGCCGCATGGTGTCGCCACTTCCAAGTGTCTCTTGGAACGCGGCTCTGTGCGGTCAAATAGACGCGACGAAAATGCATTGGGACAGGCAACGCTTCGAGTGGAGATCTTACGGTCTCTACTCGGATAACTACCCTGCACTGATGAGGGCCAATAAGCCCGAAACCGGTCTGTAGGTTGTTAGGCGTGCCTGTCTCGATGTGAATTTGTCACGTCTTAGGAAGAAAGAAACATTTGCGATCCGCATTCACAGTGTGAATCGTTGCATGGACTACGAACAGATATAATTCATTGTTCTGCGTGGTATTTACCAGGAAAGTAGTTGTTTTCTTCTCGTAGTCTACCAGACATAAATGTTTGATATTCCAATCGGATAGACTATTTTCTCTTAAAATTTCTTAGTGAAAGTAGAGGAATAAAGGTATTTTATATAAATTTTTTATAGTCTGGTTTAAAATTGGATTCTGAACATATTTCCTTGTTGAATTTTTTCGGTATCCTGTCAATTTGTACCCATTTTTGAGGCACATACATTTTTTTTTCAATTCGCGCTATATCTCAGGACAGTTTTTCATAAATTTCAACAACAAATTTTGTTTCCATATGTAGCCAACTTTATGACAGACTTTGTAAATATCTCAAATATTGACAATTGTAGGTTTCAATCAGCCTTCATATCAGAAACAAAAAAATCAAATCTACCATTGGTTATGGAATCGTATTGTTCTTCAGGGACCAGAAGATAAAATAGAAGAATTAATATTTATGAAATAAAACCAAAATCATTGACAAAATTAGCTGTACACTTGATTATGATTATCATCAATTATATTGAAATCGAGAACATATCAAATGGGATTCATCACGACATAAACAATACTCCGATTAAATTTCATCTTTCTTCGATAACTTTCGACTGAACGATGGATTTTATATAAGAAAAAAACTGCATCCCAAAAAAGAACTCTTGCTCAAGTTCATCGCTCTGAAATAAACTTGAATGGAAGTAAATTGAATCAATATCTGCCTAGGCGTATAGAAATTGGGATCACGTGATGGTAACCATATTCTCTCCTATTTCCACAGCGTAATTATTTGCCTTCTGGCAAACACTCCTTCTCTTTTAATTTTCCAAATCCTTCAACTGTCTGATCTGTTCAGACTCATTGACTGACTCATTGAGCTCTCTTAACAACGACTTGAGAAAAATCAATCAGATAGATACATTTTATCTGCGCCAGTTTAATTTGTTTTATTAGAGAACCTACAAACAACAATAGTTGCTTCGAAAATCGTGCAGTATTTCTAATTCGACGATTTCAGTATGATTCAAATCATATTTTATGGTTCAAGTTCTTGGTTAGATTGCTGCTGTACTGTATGCACCATTTTTTGTTATACTTTTAATATAACATATGAATATATTTTCTGGTGAGTAACCTCTACTTTTATATCTGTACATCTCTCTGTTTTTATATTAGTCTCATTATTCCAAGTCATGTGAGCCTAGAGGCTATATCTCTGAGTTAACCCCGGCGCAGTAACAATACGCCATGGAAAAATATATGGACCCGAATGCCCCAGTATCAAGACATCCACATTAATTCACCTTCGTATAAGGAAAAGGTACACCAACTTCCACGTATTTCTACTCAATAAATTCTTTATTTGTTTCGAGTGCCGTGGAGCCGGCTTCTATTGATTCCTATAAAGGAAAGAGTATACACAGTGAAAAAAAAATAATACACCAGCTAACACCGTCTGGTGTCCCCTGAGGTCCTGATTGTTCCACTGTCAATAAACACTGGCATATTATGCACCACTGTAGTAGTTGTTACATTGTGTACTTTCCCATAGATGTTTTTAATAATCGAACCCAGTTGCGAGTAACACTAGTGTTAGTGCTGAATTTAGCAGAATGAACCGCAGTGGTGTGATACACATTCTGTGATTTTCTTGATGCTGAATCCTACCTCATCAAAATTCTCTTCGGTGCTTTTAAACACTGAGCAGGTACATGCGAATACTTTTCTGGTGTGAAGAAACACCATAGTATGAGTGTGTTCAGGCGAATCAGTGCTTTCCTTCACCACCTCCGGTATTTTGATAATCTATATCAAAATAATCTAATATATCTTGCTATTGAAAAACGTTCTGAGGATCTAAGATCGAACAGATGAGCGCATGAAATTCAACCATCCACATGCTAACATACAATGTTTTTATTAACTCATATCAAATCTGGTATTTTATTGATACCAAATTAGATGATTCATACACCGGATGAATTCCATCGTGATATGACGGCATGGCACCGATTGTTCTTTGCAATTTGTTCGACCACTTTTACAATTTGGGGGTATTTCCGTCCAACTGGAAAATTGCAAGAGTACAACCAGTCCCCAAAAAAAGGAAAAAATATCTCACCTAGCAACTACAGACCAATCGCACTACTATCAGTTATTTCAAAGGTCATGGAAAAATCCATCCAGCTCATGAAATATCTGGAACACTCAGGAATTGTCAACAATAGGCAATATGGCAGCATCAGAGATCAATTGGTGACCTGCTCGCTTACGTCTCACATTCATGGCAGCTATCTATTGAAAAATAAGGAGAAACTTTAGCCGTGGCATTAGATATTTCCAAGGCATTTGATCGAGTTTGGCACCAGGGACTCCTTGCCAAGCTTCCATCTTATGGTTTGCCCCCTCAGCTGTGTTCTCTGCTTGCTAGTTTTCTCTCAAACAGGTCTCTCCATGTAGTGGTCGATGAAGTTTCATCTGATACTCTACTCATAAATGCTGGTGTTCCGCAGGGATCAATTTTAGCACCAACACTATTTCCACTTCACATCAACGATTTGTTGGAAGCAACTTCATGTCCTATACACAGCTTCGCGGATGATGGTACCCTCCATACCGCTTTCTCTTCCAGGGCTTCTATATCGAGGAAGAAATGTTAACAAAATAAATATGGACTTATCAACAATTCTCGAGTGGAGATCTAATTACCTGGTAGAATTCAATGCAAACAAAACACAAGCATGTCTTTTCTTTATAAAAGCCGATCTCACTGTGCCCAACATAATTCAATCAGGAGTAACCATACCATTGAAGTCATCCATTTCGATGCTTGGCGTTACTATCAGCAATAATATTTCTTGGGAAAATCACGTTACCTCCATTACCAAAAGTGCATTCCAAAAACTTGGTTTTCTGTCATGAGCCAAGAGCTCTATTTCACTCCCAGTCAGCTGCTTATGATCTATAAGGCACAGATCCGACCTGTCCTGGAATACTGTTCCCATATTTGGAGTGAGGCACCTAAACATATCCTGAAACTCTTGGATTATGTCCAAAAAAGGGCAGTTCGTTTCGTCTGGGTGATGCATCGCTTACAATAAACTCGCTCACTTCTTTGGAACACCGTAGAAAATTTGGCGATTCATCACTATTTTATAGATATTTTCATTGGCGATGCTCTCCCGAAATATCAACAATCTTTCCTCCATTAGCAGTCTTTTCGAGATTAACCCGTCAAGTTCAGTCTTCACACCCCTTCGTGGTCACTTTTGAGACCTGCAGAACGTCCCTTTCCAAAGACTCGTTCATTCAACGAACATCGAGACTTTGGAACTCATTGCCTAGGGAGGTGTTCCCCGAGGCATACGATCTCCAGAAATTTAAGAAGAACACCAACTCCTACCTTCTTTCCCTTGGTTCTCACGATGTTTCACATTACAGGATATCCTTTTTGGTGAGAACCAGTACATAAAAACAACACAGTGTAACTTGGTATTTTTATGCGTTAACGTCAATGATAGCACCATTGGAAATAATACATTTCTAGCATTTGGTGTTTTTTATGATTTTAACACTCAATTGTGGAATGTATAATAAAAAAGGCAAACATTTGATATTTATTGTGTTGATTTCATCGAAGTTTGCTCTGATATCCATTTGATTGAAATTACACCCAAGTTTTTTTCACTGTGTATCATCGTACATTGGAGATTCTCCTTTCTCTTCTCTCTCTTTATCTCTCTTGGAGGGGTGTCGCTATTATAGGATACGACAAAAAAAAAGGTCTTCTCAGGCACATAGAATGGATTGCAGCTACGTGAATCCCATTTTGGGTTGATACAAATCGCACTTTGATCGGAAATCCTCTTAGGCAAAAGAAGTACCGAGTGTGTGTAGGATCGAATGAGATATGAAGGAATGATGTAGGTCTACGAAGTGAGCATATGGAATCGAACGTCTTTTCGATTGATATATACCGGGTGAGCACCAGAAGCGGGAAGGCCCTGTAAATTTGAGTCGTTTTTGCTAGAATTTTGGAAGTTGGTTGGTTCGTGGAAATACTATATTGTGATATATGTTTTATAAGACGCTATTTTGTCGCACGCGTTGTTTGGAGTACGACGAGCGAAGCAAGGAGTGCTCCAAGTGAACAAGTGCGACAACATGTCTTATAAAACGTGTGTCATAGGCAATTTTTTTTATTTTGAATTGATTTGAAGAAAAAAATGGATCTAATATCGATAAATAACAGAAACATCTTCGATTGGTAACAATGATGACATTGAAATAATCAAAATCTGACGCATAAGCGTAATGCCCAGTTTACAGTTGAGCGATTTTGATTATTGCAATAACAGCGGTGAAAAATTCAATGTTGTTATTGTTTTTATTGGTCAATTTAAATCAAATTACACTCTGAATTGAAATATACCAATTAAAACATTGAGTTTTTCACCAAATCCAAAATCGTTCAGAAGTAAACTGGGCCTAACTCTTCTGACTTTCATTTGACAGTTCGATAGTACCAATCTCCGAATAATAAAAAATGCGTATCGAAATAGAGGCTATTTCGACACGCATTTGCGTTGCACAATGACTTCATTATACAACCAAAATACAAAAACATCTTTTAACAACATTGGTAACAATAATGATTATTGAAATATTTGAAATCTGACGCACAAGGGTAAAGCCCAGTTTACTAGTTGAGCGATTTTGATTTTTGCGATTCCAGCGATGGAAAATGCATTGTTTGACAATGAGAACATTGAGTTTTTTACTGCTATATCACCAAATACAAATCGCTCAGAAGTAAACTGGGCCTAACTCTTCTGACTTTCATTTGACAGTTCGATTATACGAACCTCCGAATAATAAAAAATGCGTATCGAAACAGAGGCTATTTCGATACGCATTTGCGTTCCATAATTACTTCATTATAGAACCAAAATAGAAAAAACTTATTTTGCTTTCACTGATATAATTTTGCTATTTGAGTTACTGCCGGTTTCACCGGAAATCACCCCAACTTTCGGTTTCCAAGGGGACATCCTGTATATTTTCCCATTTTTGGATTCAGGAAATTGTTTCACATGCAGAACTAGATACAATTTTCAGGTGGTAAATTAATAAGCGTCAATTTTTATTCGATTTTTGGAATCGTATCTAGATGGCTCTGAGAGCTGAAACAATCTTCGTTTCATTTTTTTTTTCACAGGAAAAATTCAAATCTTTTCCACCACCATTTTGCCTGTGATCGACTTCAAGTGATCATGAATGATTTTTCTAGGATAACTATAATTTTTCGAATTGAATGATGGTGGCCAGTTAATTTTTTTTATTTGTCAATATCCAATCGAAAATCAGAGCACGAAATCGAAGAAAGTTGATTCAAATTAATCATTTCCGATAAAACCACAAGTAACTCAAATAGCAGAATCATAGTGAAAGTGAAATCTTGACATTGGGGATAATTATCAGTTTTGAATTTTGGAAAACGTCCGAAATCTAGTCACCTGTATCCTTTCCATCATTATTATGAAATAATCAATACACTTGATGAATGAATGTAGCTCGAAGAATGATTGCGCCAAAACAAAGCTCAATTGTTTGAGATAATAAATGTGCCTTAATTTTTTTATATAATCAGTTGTTATACCATAAGTGCTTCAGAATATTCTTATACATCGATGATTTGTTGCATAATTACAAAAAGTGTCAGATTGACAGTTGAACGGATACGATTTGTAATCGTGCAGGAAGTTTGAGATGTTTATGACCATACCTCGAATATTTTGAAGCACGAATTGTATTCGATACGATTATTTTTTGAGTACAATCGTTCGAACACAATCGTACATCACTTCTACTGATAGTAACAATATGAACTGGTTACTATGGAAATTCGAATATTTCTGAATTTATGACTGGTGGAGCTACTCGATGTATTTCCAAATAGATTCACTTATTTTTTGCAAGGTCACGAATGTTTTTGTTTTTGATAGAAAATTATCCCGAGTCGAAGACAAGGGAAATGTTCTATCAACAAAAACATGAATGAAACTGAGAAAAAAATATAGGGAATTAATTCTGCTGCGTGGGAGATTCGGTAAGAAAATTTCATAAATTGGAGCTGCTGGTAATATGATGAGAAGATAAACCTATACGACTGCGTAGATACTGTAGATAGTAACTGATGTTTATTACTAATATTTCAGGAACATTCAAAACAGTTATCCGTTTTCAATCATAACATCTAATATCACATATCTACCCAGATTTTATTCTGAGTGACGTTTGTCAATAAATATAAGGCGCTTCATTTTTGACATAAAAATTATCACTTATTAATTCCGTCAATAGGAACTAACATAATTATCGCATGTAATACAACAAGTGTATTGATGATTATCGAAACACAAATTCCTTCGATTTTGAGAAACAAATCGTGTTGCTTGGAAACTACACGAGCGCACAGCGCGAGTGTGGTTTCCCAAAGCAACATGATTTGTTTCGAAAAAGAGAAGGAATTTTCGATAATCATCAATAACACAAGTTGTATTTGTTCAGATTATTTCATGAATAAAATCAAAGCCATTTCGATGATTTTCTATTTTAAACGTACAGTTTATGGAATTAATTATTTTGATTATGCATTGTAGTTCGACACAAGATTCGTTATGCAACCAACAATACAGTTATGCCATTGTATGATGTAGGCAAGATTACCTATGCACTAGGTACTACTGAGCTGAGTTCATTATGATTGTTGTCACAATTTGTGTGGTTAGGTTACATTAGATTAATATTCTAATATTTCTAATTCTATTAATGCTGAAATTGTCTAAAATTTGTGGAAAATGAAGTGGATACATATTAATAGTGTGTGTTTATTATGGTTCAGACGAAAATTTGGTGTAGTGGCATTCATTTATTCACCAGGGAATCGGAAAATAATATGACAGATTGCAACTGGTAAGTCGTTGTTTAATTAAACTACTCTACTGCCTACGAATCAGAAAGCGAAATACAGAAACGAAAACACAGCATGTAGGTATCCAATAGCCAATCAGGAGCCGAAATACAAAATCGAAAACATGGTGTTATTGCTTATCAACACAATCATTTCAACCAATCAAAAACGTGTATTTCAGCATGAATGAAATAATCACGGTAATCGCTCGTTGCTATGAGCAACGTATACAAAAAGGAGCCTTCTATTTGGTTGAAAACGAATTTATCAAATTTTCGAAATAATACGACGTAGCTTAGCTCATCTGGACGTTCCAATTGGATGAGAATCGTACGAAAAAAATAATCAATTGAAGAACAGACTACCTTCAGCAGAAATCAACAGATTCACAAAATGACTCTCCAATGCATGAAAATAGCGTTGAACACAATAAATTGTAATGAAACACCATTCGTTGAATCCTAATAACAGGAAGTCATTATTTTGAACGGAAAAACATAAACTTCCTACAGTTTTTTTTTCTGTACCTATCGCTGCTTATAAATTGAATCGGAAATGATGAATTCGATCATACTCAGCCTATTTCGTTCCAGAAAAGTTCAGTGTTAATTCAGTTAAAGTCCAAATGAAGTATAATATGTTGAATATTGCAGGGATTATGATGGTAGCTACTGTGAGTATATTATACTATTTTTGTTCTGAAATTAAGTTTTGGAGTGGACGTTTCTCCTACTGATACGATGAAATATTTGATGTGTATATTGCTAGACAATACTTTCAGTGAAGGTCATGAAGTTGAAGTGTTATTTTTCATGAAGTTGAAGTGTTATTTTTGATCGTGATAAAACAATACACCTTTATTTTTTCCTGCTCACAATACGAGTTGGTCCATATTCAAACATTTATAACTCGAAATTATGAATATAGTAACCCAACTGACGATATACAGATTTTCTGAAGTGTGATTTTCCTAAAAAATACTTTGTTTCTTTCACTTTGGTCCGAAAATGTTCCGATCAAAACATTTGTGCTGTATATCTACGAAAAAATCGATGTACCTTAACCAACTAATATTATGGAAGTAGTATTTCACAACTCTGAATTGGCTATAGCTCTCTATAGTTGCATTATAGTTTTCTGAATTATAGTTCTGGAAGAGAAAGCTAACCTAACCTAACTCCTGAATTTCAAACGATTACTCTCATGACGTGATGGGTGGCTCAATAATTCACAGATTTGTTTACAATGCGTACCAAATGAAAAGTGATGATATAATATACAGTATGGTGAAAATGTATGGAATAAATTCATTATCTCTAACGTATATGAATTTTAAGGAAAATCCTGAGACAGGTCGATTTTTATTTTCAAATTGATATCTCTTGATATACATACGGAGTATGTGACGTCATCCACGTAGTTGTGGTGACGTCATCGATTATTTTTTTGAATTGGAACATACCCCGTTTATTTTTTTTCGGAAGGTATATATTCATTGTCTATCTGACGGTATACTAATATTAGGGAAATAAAGTAATACAGGGTGAGAAAAAATTATTAATTATTTTATATTTACAACGGAAATCGTTACAATAAATAATAAAATTCGTGACCTTCTGCAAGAATACAATGTAATAGACAGAAAACAAATCATTCTCGAACTTTGCTTTCGTTTCTGAATATATTTGTGAAATATTCACTCGTATTCGTTCTTTCAAATTATCTGATCTTTCCGGCTTCTTACATAAACTTCTCTCTTCAAATAACCTCAGAGGAAAAAATCGAGAGGAGTTGAATCAGGAGATCTAGTTGGCGATTCGATTTACCCTCTTCGAGCATAATTAGCTTGTAAATATAAAATAATTTTTTCTTACCCTGTTTCACTTTATTTTCCTAATATTAGTATATGGTCAGATAGACAATGGATACACCTTCCAGAAAAAAAATTGAACAGGGTGTCTTCCTATTTAAAAAATAATCGCTGACGTCACCACAACTACGCAGATGACGTTACAAACTCCGTATGTATATCAAGAGATGTCAATTTGAAAATAGAAATCGACCTGTTTCAGGATTTCCCCTAAAATTCATATGCGTTAGAGATAATGAATTCATTCCATACATTTCCACCATACTGTATATTTCAAAATGGCCTCTCTTGTGTTTCTTGAATTCTTAGACTCAGTATTTTCGTGACAAATCATTTTGGGACCGTAGTCAAGTATCATGTTGAATAACATTCTCAAATATTCGCATATCTAACCGGGTGACTTAAGCTTGTGATGGAAGAGAAATCTAGGCAGAATTATTTTTTTTGCGCTACTTCCGTAGGTTTTGCCATCAATACTGGGGTATAAAATGAATGCTGTCCATGAGGAGTGCGTGCAAAGTTCTGGAATAAATCCTGAAGAATTAGAACGTCAGCCTCCCCAAACCACCAAAGAATTGCTTTGTTATTTCAAATGCGCCATGGAGAAAGATGGTTTTATCGATGGAAAAGGAGATATAGACCTGACAACCATGGATAAATACGCTCCCAATGGAACCAGTGACTCCATGAAAAATGAAGTCAAGCAGTGTTTCGAAAAAATCGGCAAGGTATCTGAATGCAAGGATGTTGAAAAAGTCATTGCTTGTATACCAATGTAACCACCAATGATTGGATGCAGAAAAAAATGAAAAATTACGTACTCAAAGTATAGGTATTAAATATCTTGCATTGATAAAATATTTTCCGCAATGTAGTTTTTATTCCGAAACGAGAAATATCAAGACAATTTTATGAAATCAGGCATTACAGAAATTCATAAGCATACAAAATAATCTCACAAAATAATTTGCGTATTGACTCACTTACTGATGATTACGAGAAACTAATTGTTTCATTGTTAGTGCTACAGCTTAGAAGGCATAAAATAATTAAAATATATATAGAATAGATAATTATTCGAATGAATCTGAACCAGCATTGAGAAAAAAAACATTGGGATTTTGCAATTTTTTCGTAGTTTGATGATAACACTCGAAACTTCGTCTCTGTATTTTAATACTTAGATATCTCAATGTCATATTATCAACGCAGACTCACTGAAGAAAACGGAAATCATAGAATATTTTTTTCAACAAAATACTTGACTTTTTCAGGTTAAATTAATTATTTGCGAATAACTGAAAAACGAATGAAGATATCGAATCGCGGTTTTCACCAAACTGTAGCTAATACTATTCTCTTCGAAAGAAATGTTAGAAATTTGTAGCATTCCATTTGAATTTTTTGAGAAAATCAGAAAAAAACTGAACCTTGGGTGAACAACGCCCTCTAGTAGACGTGGTGTGAACTGGAGATCAACATCGAATGGAGCGTTCGAATGATTGTGAAATTATCTTTCAAACGAGACTAAGTTGATCAAATTTGGAGCAAGGGTTCAGGAGATACAGCGATTTAAAAAATTATTTTTTCAACAGCTTCTTCCACCATTTTTTTTCGAGATATGAAAAAAGTAAAAGAACAAATTGACGCAAATCTTGCTGAACTCTTCATTTCCGTCATTGATACAGTACCTTGATATGTCGATTTTTCGAGAAAAATCGAATTTTCATTTATATCATAGTAGTTGTGCCCTCTAGCGGTCATTTTAGGAACTTGAAAATATTTTTCATCAATTTCTCTTGGCCGATTTGGTCCTCAAATTTTTTTTCTAGGAGCCCTAAGGTTTATGGTTTCCATAATATCGTACCTCGCCGACCTTATTGGGACACCCTGTACATTAAAACTATACCTTGGTGACCTTGCATTTACGAGTTTGTTGACCGAAGAAAAGTGGCCGATATCCCCTTTTTTGTAGACATATTGTTGTAGTTGATGCTTATCATAATCATTTATATCATTATGAGCGATTCCGAGCAGACAGACCAGACAGACTCAAATTGGCCACCCTTTCATTGCCAGGCTCGAGCCCCGCAGAACTTTCCTCTATCAGGATTCTATTTTTCCTCAAACGGAGAAGTTGTGTGACATTATTTATTTATTTATTTATTTATTTATTTATTCATTTATTTATTTATTTATTTATTTATTTATTTATTTATTTATTTATTTATTTATTTATTTATTTATTTATTTATTTATTTATTTATTTATTTATTTATCAATTACATCCAACAGGCAAAGCCCAATTACAGGTGTACAAAATTATACATACATATATATTATGATGCGCATACCTACCTAATTACTCAAAGATCTTGATATAATTTTTTTGAATTGTGGTAATGTTTGGAAGAATATATTATCTATAGTATTTTCCTGTTGTCTATATCTAACCAGACCTGGGAAAAATATATATCGAAATTTTTTCCGAGATTGAAGTCGGAAAAAAATAGTTTCGAGTTCAAAGTCGAAAAAAATAGTTCCGAGTTCAAAGTCGGAAATTCCGAGTTTAAAGTCGAAAAAATATAAAAAAATCTCGGTGGCCGTTATACGCTTTCGTAATTATCAAACATATCCATCATAAACATGCAAATATCAAGGACTTTCTACATTAAATCTTGAAGTTGAAATGCTGTTAATCATGTCGGAAAGAGAAGTCGAATATGTTGTGATTTGAATACATGTGAATAATTCTATTACTACATATCATAATAAATAGTTTGCCCTTGTATCTCAGAAACGAAGTGGGCTATGAAAATTTTGTTTGCGGTATCATGAGTTCCATAAAAAAATAGCTAACGTTTGTGGAGACCACGATTCTCTATCTTTGAAAATAAGCAAGATATCCCGTAAGGACATCCTGTACAGTTATAACCGATAATTTCCATCTGGACGGGATACTCACCCTGTAACTGCGATATAATTTCCCGTTCTTTGCCGATCTCCATCATTTTCTGGCCCTTCCCTAATCCGGAGCCTGTAAATAACAACTTTTCACTCTTTCGACGCATTCTGCCCCGGGTCCATTGTGTTTGTGATATATTTCAATTAGGCCGCAGCCTTCAGCGTCCCGACGCCATGAGCCCTCGACATTAGACGTCTTTATTTATGGCGGCCAGAAAGATGTTCCGGGGACGCTGCATCAGCAGATTTGGCAACCCACTGTCCCCGTTCTGATGGATATTTGAAGCGTGAGTTCGAAGAACAAACAATGATGGAAATAAAAGCGAGAAATATGATGATACGATGAAAAAAGCCAGGAATTGGACGAAATTTTCGAAATGCAATTTGATTAATGCTCTAAAAAAGCCATATGTCGCGCTGTTTTGTCATTATGACAGCGAAAAAAGGTTGCCTTAACTTTTCCTGCGACAAAACGTAACCTAACTTTTGAAAGCATGATAACAAGCAATGTATTAGTATATTACACAACAAGTGTGAAAAGTGACATATTTCACACGAGTAAAGGAAATGCACTTTCCAACGAGTGTTGTACACTATTTTTCCTACGACTCCGCATACTTTCATTTCGCGGGAGGTCTTGTCAAAAATGTAACTTGAGCTGTCTCTATGATTTCAGGATACTGTTTTGTTATTTGGAAAGTAGCTGATATCACCATGGTGTTGTTATTTGAAATAAAAAAGCACACGTGTTGAAACGAAAAATATCACGACACACTCGCTTGAATTGATGGAAATAATTAGGTATATTTTAGTTATTGGTACTCACTGTCAATATAAGAGCGTTCTCAAATCAAATTCATATTATTTATCGAAATTTCTGTCTCGTTTAGAATTTATACCGAGAATTCTTTAGGTATCTATTAATTTCAATGTGTCAATGATACATAACCTCTGAATTCACTTTGATAAAAATTAGGGACAGTGACTGGAACTATTTCTATGTCTGATGATGTTGATGACAGTGGGTGAGATCATTCAAAAGAGTACGGCTCTGTGGTACGGCTACAGTTTTATGCGCGGCTTGCATCAGTTCCATATTGCATCATATCACAGTATCACATATGTTTGCACTATTTATATTTGACAAGAAGTCAAGGACGCATTAACTCGGACGCGCTTGCGCACTACGTACTTCTGTGGTTCTGTATTCCTGGTTGCGTGAAGTTGCGTGAAAAATAAAATTATTTGTCCAAACAAAACTAATTCATTCAATGAGTAATTCACATAATAAGGAATTGTCGGAGAAGTATTCAAATATCATCTTGAATATGGAAATAAATAGTACTTGATATCGAATCAAAACCACCTGAAATTATAGAGACCGCTCAAATTACATTTTTGTTAATACTTCCCGCGAAATGAAAGTATTCGGAGTCGTAGGAAAAATACTGTACAAAACCCGTTGGAAAGTGCATTTCCTTCACTCGTTACGTTTCCGCACTCACCGCTACGCGGCTCGTGCTAAACGACTACTCGTGTGAAATATGTCACCTTCCACACTCGTTGTGTAATATACTTTAATTCATGCACTGAAAATGTTATATGTCGCGGTGTTTTGTCATTATGTCATTTGCCCTAACTTTTCCAACGACAAAACCTAACTTTCGAAAGCATGACAACCAGCAAATTTTTGATGACGTTATGTAAATTTTTCTCAAACTTGCATTGTCAGAAAATAATCTTATTTGTGGAAATGTCGCGATTTGGAGAGTCTTCGAATGGAGAAATTGAAAAAGCCATCAATGATAATGTGCCTCGCAATACTGTGAATTCATTAAATTGTCTTACCGAATCACACTCTAGTTTTTTCATGAGTCGAAGTAAACTTCATTACAAACATTCATTATTTTACCGTCTGGGGCTACACGAAAGGAATATCATACACCTATATTAGGATATTTAAATTTTCATGAAATATGTATGGAATATTAGAAGAAAAATCAAGAAAGGCATTTTCATTTTCGACTTCCAGAGAATATTGAATACCTACCCAAAATGATAAATATCTTGGTTATTCATCAATGAAAAAAAACCTATTCTGTTGATTCTGTGGTGAAGGATGCACTGACATTTGACATTCGACATTGACGTACCATCATCTATATGTGTGGCAATATCAATAATATTTATGTAATTCTGCTGCTGTGTTTTTTGAAATCATATCAAGTTTCCTCAATACCTCATCAGGTTCTGATTGAGAAGACGTGGATGAATTAACAATATATTAAACAGTTTATCTATTTTATCATCAGTGATGATTCACTGTTGACCTATTGTTTTGTTGGTGTTTAGTTTTGATTGAAATGTTGAATTGTCGAGTTGTTTTTTATGCGAACCAATTTTTTTTGGATTGTGGTTGAGGAATGTGATACCAACTTTAATGTAGATATACAACGATAATCCTGTTGTTCGTGTTTATGATTACTGTAATTTGAGAATTTCAATTGTATTAATTTTCAGAGACTGGTAAATTGAGCTGTTCATAGATATATCATCCACACAGCTATTATACCAATGTAAAATTCAAGGACTTTAATTATTGTTGTTATCATCTCTGGTTTATTGATGAATGTATCTGCGAATAAATAAGTTATCTATGTAATTTTATATATGTTTAGTATTCGGTATTGCGACTTATCCATTGAAAGAAATACATTCTCGTCATTTGCGGAAACTAGCAGTAGTAGGTAGGTATTGGTTTTCCAGAAAAATTCTTGGATATGCATTTCCACCGAATATTCTCATCACCAGAGAATTCACATTGTGAGATTTTCCCTGCATTTTCACTTACTTCCACTTATCGTGGACGAAATTTAATTAACCGTTTCGAAAACAAAATCCGAAGGAAACGGTCGTAAGTAAACTCCAATTTTCCCTTCGCAAATTTGTTTGGTCTCCCTCATTATATTTCAGTCAGGATTTGCTAGCGGATCGAACAAACGATGCTTTCAAGGTGATGGAAATCAGGAAATCCGGAAAATTAATGAACTTATCATTTCCTGAGTAGGTACAACAGCTAATGAGAGAACATTATGGATATCAAATTTGATGCACCAAAAGTGGTCATTATTATTGGTCTTGATTAGTTTCAAGATGTCTGAATTTGAGACGAAGGGACTTGAGTTTACCAAACCGGTATTTTTTTTTTTTTTTTTGAAAAACATGAATACTTTCTTCGTAGTTTGAGAATGGTTAGACACTTCTTCGATTCGTCTCACTCAGTATAGGAAGTGTTTGATATTCGTTTTTACTGCTCAATATGTCAGTGGTAAGAGCTATCTCATGAAATACCACTTTCCTGAAATGTGTCTCACTAAGCCCGGTTTATCGATGAAGAGTTAGGTAACCTGGGATGTTAGCTGACCTAGGGTTAACTTCATCCTAGAGCTAAATTCTAGTTTGATTCCGGAAGCGTTTATCTTCACTCCAACGTGAATAAACATTTTATAGCAGATTGTAGATTGTAGATTGTAGGGGGTCGTTGAGGCTGTGCAGCATCTCAAGCACTGCGACCTATTGGATCTTTTGTGCATAACCCTCAATCTATTCGAAGCCCGGGATTCCGATGCTTCTTGCGAAGTTTATCAGTTTCCTGGGAGCTAGGTTCCTGATATCGGAGGGCTCTTAGAAGGCCCCTTCCAGGAACTTGAGCCTCTTGCAGAAGAGTGCTGGGCATTCGCAAAGCAAATGTTCTGCAGTTTCAGCAAAGTTCTCGCAGTAGCGGCAACTATCACTCTCTGTTTTACCCATCTTTTTGAGGTGTTACCTCAGAGGGCAGTATCTAGTGAGGAGTCCCGTTACCAGTTTAAAAATTTTTTTTTCCAACTCGAGAAGCTATTCAGCTTTCCTTGGAAAAAGACTCACTAGCCTGTTCGATTGTCTTTGTCCTGGCACTTTATACCAGTGAGATTTCATTTTATCTGCTTCCCATCGTCGGGACACTTCTCTCAAGTGGGCTTTGTAAAGTCCACAGAAGGGTTCTGAGCCGAGAAAATGTGTATTTGCCCCATCTTTGGCAAGGCAGTCTGCTTCCTCGTTGCCTTCAACTCTGGTTGTTCGCTGCCAGTTGTCTCAGGGATTGATTACAATCCCAAGTCAGCTTACACTCACAAGTGTATGACTTCAGAGCTTTTAGTGTTGCTTGGCTATCTGATAGATATAACATAGATTTTTGCCCTTCGAGTGTGCCTTTCGAGGCACTCCTGGGCATGTACTTCTGCTTTAAAGATGGTTGGGGAGTTACCAAGGGGTTTTGAGATGATGCATCCCTTCCCAGTTGAGGTCCGTTCTCTGTGCAAATTTGGTGGTTGTTTATGACCACTTCAAACTGCATTTCGAAGTCGTATCTAACTGGCATGTTATCAGTCGGTTTAGATATGGATTCTATAGGGAAATATTTTCCAAAATCTTCAAGTTTCCAATCCGATTTTCTGATTTGAGATGTATTCTCTGGCTCAGTCTGAAGGCACTGATTGCTGCTTCTTTCATTTCACACAGGTACAATGGTGGAAGGTTCAGCATTACCTCTAAGGCTGCAGAGGGGCACGTGAATATTGTCCCTGTGATTCCCAGACAAGCTAGCCGCTGTAAATTCTGCAGTTTGACTTGTGCCGAAATTTGTTGCATTTTCAGCCACCATATTAATGAAGCCTAGGTGACCATGGGTTTGATGATCGTTTGGTATGACCAATAGATCATTTTTGGTTTCAGACCCCATGTCTTGCCAAAGACTCTGCGGCATGTCCAGCTTGCCGCTATAGCTCTGGAAAGAATGTGGCTGAGTTGGATGTTCCAAGTCAGTTTTTGGTCGATTATCACGCCCAAATAATCAACTTATTTGGAAAAAGTGAGCTGGATTTCATTTAGAGTTGGGGCTTTAAGTTCATACTTTCGCTTTATACCAGAGCTGTTAAATTCTACCTCCTCCGCATATTATATGTATATATCGAGAGAGAACCCAGGTAGGCGGTATTTGATCTCCAACAAGCTATCATTGCTATGCCGCTGAAGAAATCATCATCAAACCAAACCAACCAGTAATTTGTTGGATAATTATTTTCACCGGAAGGGATGCATGATGAGATTGGAGCAAATACTGATTGCAGTGTTACGGATCTCAGCAAATCTAATGACATATAAATATTCTCAAAAAAGTCTCTTCTTGTGGAGACCACGCACTGTGTAATGTTTCGTAATAATATAATCCAGGAGTGTCGCAAATTCTGTTAATTACATGTATCAGTCGACTCTTTCAATAACCTACTATGAATTACCATAAAAGTAATGATAGAGACAATTTGAATAATTTCATGGAAATATATTCATCGAAAGATAATAAATGTACCAAATTATTCATTATTAATTATTTTATTTCTGACAGTGACATTATAAGCTTATATCGTCATAGTTACGATATCTATAATGAGGGTCATAACTCCCTTGGGATATTAAGGTTCAAAAACTCCCTCTTACCAATTACAGGTGAAAATGATACAAGAAATGCTTATAAACGTTTATATGTAATGAAAACTAAGACATATTTTCCTTATTCACGTCATTACAAATAATAAATGTACAATTTTCAAATGTTCCCTGAAAATTACTTCCGCCGCTGGAAACAATTTCTTCTTTTTTATGGGTGGTGCTGTTGCTGTTCACTACAGTCGAGGTGCCTGCCTCTTCTGATGGCAAAGTAGACAGCATACGCGCCGTTTTATTTCTCAATTCAATACTGTCCTCCAGATACCCCTCTGCCACCTTGGAACTTCTCCAACCTCCGTGTCTTTTTAAGTTTGTCATAGTTGCTCCTGCATTGGCTAGGGCAGTAGCAGAAGTGCGACGAAGGCAATGTCCCGTATAGGTTAGTGGGTTTGGCAATCCTAAATACATTGCGATTTTGCTGGGAATTTTGCCAAACATATTCTTTCCAATTGGCTGAGTTGTACATTTATTTAGTCGGAAGCTCAAAAAAAATCGTTTTGTACCTTCAGGACACAAGGACATATAAAGTCTCAATAAAGGCAAAGCAGAGAACTCTTTTTCATCCACAACTGTAGATTTCTTCGATACACCAGTTTTACTTTCCGGTACGTTCACTACCATAACAGTATCTCCGGTCTCCAAAATAACCCACAATTAGAACAACCTATAACAAATAAAACGAAATAAACAAACGAAAAAGAAAATTATGAGAAAAAAATTACCTTATGCAATAAATGAATTTCATTAGGGACGTCCTTTAGAAATTTGATGACATCTTTAGGAGATAAGACAGCAGACTTTTTCGGCTTATACCCCTTACTTTTCCGTTTCAAAAAAGCCTCTAGTTCGTTGAACTTGGTGATATCTCTTTTCTCATATATGGTCACCATCGATTTGAGCATTGACCATTTAGTCCATAACGAATTTGGGCTAGGTAAACGTTTCTGACTGCAACGAATAAATACAATTATTACCAAATCTACCAGAAAATACTGAAAATACTTTACCAGTTCTTGAAAATATGCCAGAAAGACAGTTTCGTTGGCATCTTTTGACATAACATTTCTCTGTGTCAGCCACTTCAGATATAAGTTTTATTCTTTTTGATATAGGGCTTCACTTTTCGATGGAAGTACCTAATGATTGTCTTGCTTTTTCCGCTTTTTTTATAATATCCTCCATTATATCAGAAAAAGATCGTCGATTTGTGGTAAAAAATAAACACGTTTTCAACGGAAAAACATTGATTGATAAAGAAAGTTTGCTTATAAACATGTAACATAGCGACAACCTAGCAACAACCAACAATGCTACAATCAACGCTACCTAATTCAAATATACCAGAAAGGTTATGAATTTAAACATTCATTGCGTTCTAAATATGGACATATTGAATATGAAAATCGGTCAAAAATAAAATTATCTATGTACCACGGGAATTATAAAGCCTTAATAACCTCTGGCAATTGCTGTCCCTCGGGCCAGAGGCCCTCGGGACGCAAACTTTGCCATCGGTAATTAAGGCCCTCATACATAAATAACTATAACGAACCAAGTCAATTTCATATCATTCGAGGCAAATAGCTACTTCGAAAATCATTCATATTATATTCCCGTGTATATGGTCGAAGATCAAGGCTCTTCAGAATTCAGATATTTATACAGGTCGGGTCAGGTCGTTGATTTAGACGTAGGTTTAGACGTAGGCTCAGACGTAGGTTTAGATGTAAGTTTAGATGTATGTTTAGATGTAGGATGTTTCAATATTGTTTCTTGGTTATTTCATAGAGTACAACATACTGTAAAATTTTCCGGATTAAATAATGGACGAACGGAGTTCAGAAAGACGAATTTGTGCTACGCAGCAAATTTGAAGATTCTAGTAACAATTCAGTTACGAATTCTGAATCCACCAAGTCCAATAAACTCTATACCAGTTCTACAGATTCCGAATTGAATTATGAAGACGATGTCTTCCCAGAAAGACATGTGCACCAACCACATAAAACGCGTCTTTCACGTCGTTACTTTTTAGTATCAGCCATCTTCATGGAATTGTGTATCAACACTCACAACGATGAGAAAATATTGGGCTCCTGACAGATGTTTGGAGAATAAAAAGGATTATGGTGTCTTTCAGTTGTACAGCAGGATGGGGTCATCTTTCCATTATGCAACCCTAACGTTTCACAAATAAAAATGAAAAAAATGTCTATTGCAATAGATGTGATGAAGAACCCCAAATAATCGCATGTAATACAACAAGTGTATTGATGAAAAAAAATGGAAAAGCCATAAATTGGACAACAATTTTAGAAAGAGAAATTAGTCTATCCAATTAGAATATCAAACATAGTTTGAAATGAATGTCTGGTAGACTACGAGCAGAAAACAACTACTTTCCTGGTAAATACCACGCAGAACATTGAATTATATCTGCTCGTAATCCATGCAACGATTCACACTGTGAATGCAGATCGCAAGAAGAAAGAAACATTTGCGATCTGCATTCACAGTGTGAATCGTTGCATGGATTACGAGCAGATATAATTCAATGTTCTGCGTGGTATTTACCAGGAAAGTAGTTGTTTTCTGCTCGTAGTCTACCAGACATTCATTTCAAACTATGTTTGATATTCTAATTGGATAGACTAATTTCTCTTTCTAAAAGTGTATTGATGATTATCGAAACAAAAATTCCTTCGATTTTGAGAAACAAATCATGTTGCTTCTAAACTACACGAGCGCACAGCGCGAGTGTCGTTTCCCAACATGATTTGTTTCGAAAAAGAGAAGGAATTTTCGATAATCATCAATAACACAAGTTGTATTTGTTCAGATTATTTCATGAATAAAATCAAAGCCATTTTGATGATTTTCTATTTTAAACGTACAGTTTATGGAATTAGATATTTTGATTATGCATTATGCATTGTACACATTGTACATTAGTTATGCAACCAACAATACTTGTATGCCATTGTATGATGTAGGCAAGATTACCTATGCACTAGGTACTACTGAGTTGAATTCTTTATGATTGTTGTCACAATTTGTGTGGTTAGGTTAGGTTACATTAGAATAATTCTATGCTGAAATTGTCTAAAATGTGTGGAAAATTAAGTGGATACATATTCATAGTGTGTGTTTATCGTGGTTCAGACGAAAATTTGGTGTAGTGGCATTCATTTATTTACCAGGAAATCGGAAAATACTATGACAGATTGCAACTGGTAAGTCGTTGTTTAATTAAACTACCCTACTGCCTACGAATCAGAAAGCGAAATACAGAAACGAAAACACCGCATGTAGGTATCCAATAGCCAATCAGGAGCCGAAATACAAAATCGAAAACATGGTGTTATTGCTTATCAACACAATCATTTCAATCGCATCTCAACCAATCAAAAACGTGTATTTCAGCATGAATGAAATAATCGATGCAACATTGCATTTCAATTCGTTAATTCATTCAAGTAAAGAAAAATCAAGTCAAAATATTGGTACTTTATTGTTGAATTGAATCATCTTGTTGACGAAGAATCAGATCTATATACCTACTTATATATACAGTACAATATGAGAGAACGTAAATGAAGACAAAATAAGTCTTGTTTTTATGAAAATAAGTAAAGAATCACAAAACATATAACAGTCATATCCAGAAATGAAATAATGGGCCTTTCGTTTCTGTACTGAACTTTGGAATCTGTTGATGTTTCCAATATTTCTCAGTTCTCGTGGTAAATGATTATATACTTCAAAACTACCATATAGATATTGCTTCGTCAAATAAGACTCTGGTATTAGCAGAGAAATAATGTTCTGATGACTGTGGTGTTATGACTAATTGTTCTCGTAGTTCCATTTCAGTTTTTCGAATGAAGCAAAATGTCTTGATGGTAACAGGACTACAACAGAAGAAGAGCCACAAATTAGAAGGCATGAACACCCAACACGAAAAGAGAAAATTCAACATCCTAACCAATTCACTAAAAACATTTGAATGTTTGGAAAGTTAGATAACGAGCATTTTTGACATTGTCATATATTGCAGTGACCTCTAATTCAAATAACGAATTATTCGTTTAAAATTGATTTGTTGTGATCCCAAAATGCAATTTTATACTATTTAAGCCATGCAATAACCTTGTTGAATCCATTGAATATATCAAGGGAAAATTAGTACTTGAACAGATTCTTGTGTTACACAATAATTGAATTCACAGTTTTGTGACTGTTTTTCCATTATTATCAGATTTTTTTATACGATCAGCCTACCTTTCAGATATGAAATATTGCTTTGTTTCATATCTTCTGGGTGGATGTAGTGGTATCAAGATAATTTCAGAATTCCTCCCCATTTCAGTGACTCTCACCATCTACATATTTATGAAAACGACCCTACACTTGCAACCAAAAATCTTCCCCTCAAGATAATAAAGCTTATATTAACTTAGTAATAGCGTCCAAGTACACCAAATTCAACAATATCAACGCCAATATTATCTCAGACGTGAATCCATTGAATAGATAATGCAAATATTGAGTCGAAGGCTTGATCGAATCACTTTAGCTTTGGTATCTCCCATAGCATTTCAATGTCACAGGATATTTTTTTTGTCCGTGTCTGCCTTCAGAATTCATCAATAATGTCGCATTTCATCATGGGAATCTTTCCTGACTGTTGTGACGTGAACAGTATATCCCATAAGTAGACGTCCAGAGGATTTGGTTCATGGGATTTGGCTTGCCAGCGCCCTGCACGTTATATGAAGAGGGAAATCTGACAGAAACATCTTACTATGTCAATTATGTGACGATGAAGTGGGTGGGTATTGAAATATTTATGGTGAAACTTAGTTTGGGAAAGTTTAGTTGCAGATCAATGGATCTTCTGACTCCCGGAATCGATCTTTCTCTTAGGGTATCAAATAATGAAAAAAACCTGGGAAATTATATGTATGCTCGATGGGGCGTAAAATGGCACTTTATCGCCCGGTTGTGCGGGCATAAAATAGCACTTTACTGCCCGCGGACAACTTTACCACCTGCCGGGCGTAAAATGGCACTTTACCGCCTGCCGGGCAATAAATTATTAATTACTCGCATCCTCAGCTGCTTTACTGCTTGAATGCATTCTGTATTGACAGCAAATATGGCTACTAGCCTATTTATTCACCTAACAGTCTGGAACATGAGCAAATTGTAAACCCTTAATAACCCCCTTATCATAAGAGGTAGAGAAAAAGTAAAAACATTTTCTTGTAATGTTTTTTCGAGAGGAACATCATGGGAGTAGCAAAAATAATTCTAAAGGGTTTTAAAAGGTACAGTTTTATTCCTATCATGCTCGAAAGGTGAAGAGGTATTTACAATAAAATATACTGGTCGTGCATAAAATGTTGTATGTAGTATTTCAGTCGTAACTTGCTTTTATGGACATAGGCGTATCTACTCCTATTGAATTATATTTTCATTACCCACTACTGTATAATAACTCATTATAAGAAGCGGGTTGGCTGAAAAGGAACAGTCCATTAGTGTTATTAAGGGGAGTAATGTCACTTGAATGATTTTGACGTTTTCAAATTGAGTTGATACCTGATTATTGTGAATGTTTTGCTGAAAAAGATGAATTATATTATGTACACCTCCAGAAATAAGATTATGTTACCATACATAATTCATTGGCTGAAGAATCTCAAAACAAATATAAAGTTGTATACAAGAATTTTCAAGATCGGTGTAGTAGTAAGAACATTAAGTCATCGTTTACCTTAGTATTTACTGTTATAGTTGTAGATAAAGTATAGTATTCAACTTGCGGTGATGATCATAGCTCACTTCGTCTGTGTGAGTTATGACCTACATTACTGCTCGTTAAATAATATACTATTAATGAAAGCACTGAAAAAAAATAATAACCTCTTTCATCGTTTTACCCAGGTTATTCTGTTACTCACAAAATGAAATAGATCTAACAATGAATTTGCATTTCTAGGGCATTTGTATGAAAGCCCTAAAAGTAGGTAACAGAATATTTTGTATTTGTAGCTGTTGACATATCAGGTTTGTTCCATTTTCAATTGTAGTTTCAATATCACATATTGATTGAAAATGATACCTATGTACCTATTCATTTGTATCAGAGTATAGATACTATGTTGTTTCTTCTTGATAAGCTGTTTTTTTCTGACATAATATTCATATCACAATGCTACAATAGGTACCCCATTTTTAAATCCTAGGAGTTAAAAATCAACTTTATCTCCTCATGTTATTGTTATTATGAGAAACGACAATAAGCCCCGTATAAAATAAGAACTAATGTGATATATGTTTTGAGAATGATTGTCCTAATCCAACTTTCTCACCTATCCCAGAATATCACACAAATCTTGCAGTCGACGAGACCACAATTTTTCTTTTCTTTCGAGGGATTTAGGGCCGTTACGTCTTTTAGCGGCTTTATGCGGTTATTTTTCTTCCGTCTGTTCGTGTTTGCGTCATTAGGGGAAGTTAAATGTGGGAGATTTCCAGGAATCTTAAGGTCTGGACGGGCGAGAGGTTGCGAGGTTAATAGAATTTCTCCAAAGGTTGTAACCTTTTGACGCATATCTGATGCGGTTTTCCAATCAGCATTAATTGAACAATTTTATTTCCCAGTACGAATGAAATCGTAAGATGGAGGCTCCAGAACGATTAAATATGTAGAATGACTGCTATTCGTTTTGTTACAAGACTTTTACAGATGTTTTTTTGATTTGCAGAACTCAATTCGAATAACATCACGATAACCTATTCACTTGAAAATCTCACGCTTAACATTTTCGACTGATCAAAAGCCTTTTTTGAGGCATTCATACAGCCTTCGAAGAATGTCATCAAACAATAATTGTATACGGTAGAGATGACATAACGCTAACCTAACGAGAAGATTTTCCATATTGTTCTTTTTTATTACATTTTATTTTCATTGCAATCAAGGTTCTGTACATTGCTCTAACCTTGAAAATATCTAATGTTTCTCTTTCTTACAGATAGTAGAATCCAGAGTAGGGTTACATGAAGAATTTTTTATTATAAACGTTTCGGAAGTGGTTATTATTACATGTTTCATTAACGTTGATTCAAAACGATGATGAAAACTTGATTCATAACTCCGTAGTTAATTCGTTTTTGACTAACTTATAGATCTATCTGATAATTTGGTTGTAAATTTCACACCCAACATTTTCAACCAATGAAAAGCCTATATTTTGTATCGTTACCATAGCAACTAGATCGATTTCCGAAAATTTTTCTCTCTTTGGAAAAGCAGCTTGGTATTACACTGATGGACACTGGAAATTTTTTGACGTTTATAGTTTAGATTTACCTAACTTCAAATACTGGTGCAGTGTTAATATATTTTTACCAATTTTTCCTCAGTGGTTCAGAGTTTGCTGATTCAATACATCCTGACGGTAAATAATGATAAACTGAATTGTTGATTCACAATTAACGATAATATTTCAAAAAAGCCGATACGAATTTGTGGCTATAGTGGACCGGTAGCGGCTGACTATGAAAACTGTCAAGTGTTAATCAAATCAAATTCGTGTCCTCCGATTATTGAAATTGTATATCTTGACAAATGGAACTCACGATAAATATAATAGAAATTAGATCTAAACAGTCGATATCGTCAAAGTTATATTTCATTTTACTGTTTATACACAGCCGTACGGTCAACTTACTACTTGTATGCTTGCCTGGCGTCTTGACTAATGAGAAACGAGGTCGGACCTTTCTCTTCAACGCACAGACTTATATATAATAATATATAATATGTGAAATTTTCTTACCGAATACCACTCTAGCTTCAATTAACAACTGTAAATTTCCAGTAATAATTGAAGCTCTAGTGATATTATACTACTACTTTCCTGGCTAATATCATGCATTACTTTGAACTTTATCCGAAACAATCCTTGTCCTGTTGTGAGCTAGCAACGACTCCCATGTTTCAAGATATGGAAACTTCACTCTGGAATGTTTCTTTCTTTGACCGCATGGTGTCGCTTATTCCAAGTTGCTCTTGGAATATGCTTATAACTACCATAGTTTTAGCCCCATCAACAGTTGAGATTCATTACTCAAGCACTTCTCAATTGGCCAATGTGGAATGGGGAATATTCCTCAATTCGGTTCATTACAGCAAATGCAAGTATGAACTTTTTGATTATGAGTTTCATTCATAAATTTTTCGAATTCATTGCGGAAACTATCAAAATAAATTTTTCAAATATGAGGTTTCAAATCGCTTTTTTTCTAGTTCACAAATTGGCAACAGCTAGAAGAACAATAACTCATATTTGGCCACACTTTCATTATGTACACTTGATGTCAATGCATAATTCAGGAATCAAACTGCTAATAGAAAAAAATAATCAGTCAAAACATGAATTTCAATCCAACATAAACACAAATCCAACCAATAGTCAAATATAAACCTAACCTCCAAAACTGAGTAGCATATCTTTTGAGGAGCATGGAACAGAAATAAGCAGAATGGTTTGGTGCCACAGAACTTATTGGTAGCATAAGTTCTGTGTTCTAATCTGATCAAAATATAACTATCTTCATTCACCTAATCAACGTAATGGATTTGTTGTCCATTATTATTTATGAAATCTGCAGTCGAAGTTGCCAAATAGTGAAATAGGAACAAGGTGCTTTAAATTTTGAATCCCCATATCAATTTTTTTTAAGCATTTTAAATGTTTTTTTTTTTTTTCGGAAAAAGGTTGAAATAATGAGTTTGAAATGCGACATTTTTAAGATATTTAATGAGAATTACTTCATTAAAGGAGAATTCCCCATTAATGCTATATCAGCCAATGGATGATGTTGATTCTTGGGACACCCTAGAGACCCATCTAATCACTCCAGATCTTCCAGAATTATTATTTCCAGATGCTCACGCTCGCTAATCGTTCATCGTTCATGATGACGCGTTCATAAATTACACTGGCTCAAAACGAATGAATTTTCTGCATGATTAATGGGATTGGATGTGTTGGTGCATTTGTAACATGAACATCTCCGTCTGTCTTCTCGTGAACATCTGAAGAATCATTTTCCTGAGGGGAATTATGGGTTGTGAACGGTTCATCCTGACGATGTTCGCAGCAACAGATAGAAAGAGATTTTTTTCCATTCCATCATTGGGGATCATTTTCTCATAGCTATTCAGATACGTTCACCATCACCATATCAAGATGGAGTTCGAGAAGAAGGAAACAATTTGGAAAGATAACACAATTCCTTGAATGAGAGTTTATCTAATTCACATTTAATATTCGAAAAGTTTTCAATTGCTTCCAAAGCGCTTTTTAATCATCCTCCATTTGATGCAAAAAATGTTTCTCAGTATTTTTGGGCCAACATTTTTGACTTCAAGTCCCATTTAAGAATTGAATTGAAAAATCTCAAATGAGGCATTGCAGATATCAGACTTTCTACACGCTGGTTCAACCCGAAATGATTAGTGACATTTAGACCTCACACTCTTCAATTGCAGCACTTCTTATCACATTCATCTGGGAAACTGGAGAATGATGTACCTACACTCATGAATAATTCCATTCAAACAAAATGGATTTCACGAAGTGATAATGTTTCAGCAAAGCATATATTACATATACATCGCCATTGAATTTGGCCATTCAAACTCAATTGAATGTCCATATCGAAACATTATCGAGTAATTGAGATATCCATTCACACAACATCAAAATGATATCATGTCGCCTGCACTCTGCACTGCCATCAATGAAATGAGCAGATATTATACAAGGTGTATCTAATACGAGCGCAGACAAACTTCTAGATGTAGGTACTACAGTTTTTCCAATTGTAGTTCCAAAAAAGAGTCAACTTGATTTCAAGAAGTATCAATTGTATTTCAAATTAGTCAACATTATCAATTCAACTCCAAAATGCGTCAATTGCATTTCAAATTTATCAATTTAATTTCAAAAAATTCCATTTCAATTTCAAAATCCATCATTTCAATTTCAAATCTTATCATTTTTATTTCAAAATCAGTCTACTACATTTTAATTTGTGATGTATGATAGGAACCAGGAGTGTTCCAATTACAGGGTGAATAAAAATATCACCTAACACCCATCTAACCTTTGCCTGTGCTTTTTCAGTTTTGAAATTCAAATGATGCATTACGAAATACATTTGATATTTTTGTAAATACAAATGACCATTTTTGAATTTGAAGTGTTAGTTTTTGAAATTGAATTGAGATAATTTTGAAATACATTTGATACTTTTTGTTTGAAATTGAATTGACTAATTTGAAATACAATAATTGATACTTTTTGAAATCAAAATGACTATTTGGAAATACAATCGACCATTTTTGAACTACCATTGGAAGAGGTGTAGAAGCTGCTTCATCAATGAATTCACAAGACATTCAACGAACAACATGCTGATAATAATGACACAGAGGGAGCATCAAATAACTCTAATCTGATATTGATGGTGAGTTATTGAATACTCGACTCATGTATTAGATTAAATTTGTTCTCTGCGAACAATTCGGACCGAGTGTTTTTGCAGAAAAGAAGTGTTCAATACCGATATTTCTTCATTAGGACCAGATTCATCGAATTGAAGAAACCAGTTTGAATAAAGAATTCTTGTACTTATGCGTGAGCTTTTGGGTCAAATTGAGATCAGAAAATATCAGTCATTCCCATGTGCGAAAAAATTTAAGATTTCCGCGAACTTCGTCCTATTCTATATATCTCATCGCCACAATCAATTCCTGTTGTTCACCCATTCGTATGACTCAAATCACCATTTTCTTAAAGTACTTTCCACATAACTTATTCTTGTGCGTTCATCATCAACAATATCATTTCAATTTGAGAATCAATATGCCACTAAACTGGCTCAATATAAATTCATGCCATCAGTTTTCTAGATATGAATTATTGAGGTACATCCTGTATATAATCAATCCATTCGATGTGTCATCAACAGCCTGTACGTGCATGATTGCACCCGTGGTAGATGAAACGTTTGCTCATCATCATGTTCCAGGTAATTCCATGATATTGAAGTTGCTCATCAAACATATGATGTTATTAAGTTGTTATATTTGTTCTCATTGTTTGAACGATCCTACTTACTAAGGGCGGGAATTTGAATTCCAAATATTTGTCTAGGAATACCTTGGCTCAAACCGCTGAAATCAGTGATAAAATCGAAGACTCTGCAAGATTCATGATTTATTTACAAATACTCATATTATTTATTTCTCATATTTATTCAATATAGATTGCTGAGAATGCTGAGGCCCATTTCGGTGTAACGTCATAATAATTTTTTTTTCTAATAAAGCACCTCCACGAATCTCAACGTTGTCAAGTCTTATCAGACAAGTATGATCATATAGGTAGGTATTTTCAAATGCTTCACTAATGTAGTCTCATGCTATGCCTTAGACAACGTGTTAATAGAAGCAGGCAGTAAAACAATAATTTTTGTTAGTTGTATTACTTTTTGGGTTCGAGCTGTTATGAACTCCTGCTTTATTCAAGTTGGCCTATTCAGGGTGGTAACAATATAACTTCTTCAACTGGGTTCGTGAATATTTAAGCAGGAGAAAAAATGGTGGGTGTAGACATAAATACACTCATCTCAGAGTACAAATATCTTTTTAGCATTCGAATCAATTAGACAGGCAGAGTTGGCAATATAAATAAGATTTCTCACATGTTTGGTGGTTGATCACAATCATAGTAACTTTCGAGGTGTTTCCCTGAACTATAGAACTTACGTGAATTGAATTGAATACCGGCACAACAAGATGACTATTATTTATTGGATGAAAACCGAACTGTCTGATGGTAATCCATCTTTCACTGATCTGCAAATTCACGTTCACTTGTAACACACTTTACGAGGGTGGCACTGAGATTACCAACTGAGGAACATTGTTTGGAGTCGAGAGCTTAACTGTTGGATCTTGGAACTGCTCTGATTTCTGATTCTAGTTTCGGAACTTTTATGGGGACTTTTCATGGGAAAATTGTTGGAACCTCCCATCTCCTGTAATTACTCTAAGTCGTGGTTCATGTCGATTTTGCCAAATATAATTCATTAGGTATAAAAGTATGATCATGTTAAGAGCATTCAATATAAACTATTTCAGATATAAATCTCATATTTTTGCGCTTTTTCCATTACTCTTCAATCAAGTTAATATAAATATAATTTAGTTGAAGGTTACTGGGATAATTAGTTTTTACGGCTGCAGATCTCATGCCCATAAATTATACACGAGCTAACTTGAAGTGTAAACAAAACTAACGTTCCTATTGGTTCCCCAATTTCCTCTTCTCGAATGATCCTCCCTTAAAATGACTTCGAGTGACTCTATCCAGACTATATTCTTCAGTTCCAAAGTGTTTCACCAAGCTGGTAAGTCCATCCTATAGTCAATCAATTGTGCCTCGTATTTATAAAATGTCTATACTTAATGAATCTTCATAACACATTCAATTCTCATGATATTAATATACCTAAGCTTGTTCCTAATAATCATCAAAACCCTCGTAGACGAAATTGCCATTCCAAATGCATCTAATTCGCACATTCTTTCAAAAAACAAAATTTTCCTTGAGTCTTAATATAGTTTGGTACCTATAAAGGAAATATTGGCCTGAGAACATCAAATTTGTTTATATTTCGAGCAAAGACGACCTAGCGACCTATATAAATATTAAAAACAGTTGGCCACTTGAACGAAATATTGTTGGTACCTGATAACGAACTCGTTAGGATTCATTCATTAGTTTTTCTGAACGTTAAAATATATTGACAAAATTGGGCATCATTACAGAGCTTTGAATTAGAAAATACGAAAAGAATATGTATTCTTCAAGCTACAACAAAAAACTGTAACTCTGGATACTGTCAAGATAGAGGAAATATAAGATTTTTTTTTCAGGTGAGTAACTACCACAGCTACATTCCTATGACTGATTGATCTCAAGAAAACCTCATCTTTGGTGAGTTCTATAATTTTCAATCCGTATTGTACCATTCATAAGTGTCACTAGGAGATACAAAGCCAGCTTATTTTTCACATATTATAATGTGAAAATACCTAATATTTATAGTATAACACATCTGCATAGACAAAATCCAGAGCGCTTTGATGCGAATTTTTAATCAGCCATCAAGTTTTCCTGAGTATCGATAAGTATATGTTGAATATGTCCTGAGTGACTTCCATCATTATAAGTTCCTACTTCTAGTTGAACAATTCAAACACAACTTTCAATTCCCTTCCATGCTAATTTCAACAGATTAGACTAATCTACCTATTATACAGGGTGCGGCACCGAAAACGAAACAGATCGAATATCTTATAGACACATGTGTTGTGAAAAAAAAGCAAAAACACGTCGATTTGTAAACCAAGGGGGACATCTTTCTACCATAACCTCAACTGTCATACCTCTCTCTCCTCCCCTTGGTCACTATCACCCATACAATTTAAATAGGGAAAGTACTAAGTGTGACACATCACTGAAAAGGTAATTTGAAAAGGAATTCAGCCATGTGAGTGTTCGCTTCGTAACTTTTCATTTTGGCGCCCTCTTGCGGAAAAAAAAACTTTTATTCAAAGGTACGAATGTCGTCAAATAACTCCAGAAATGCTCCAAAACCTCAGACGTTTCGAGACTAACTTATACTCATGTATGGCAGTTAATGGAGAACACTTTGAGCAGTTATTGTGAATTATTGTAGTTTGGAATGATTGGAGTAAAATTTATGCAAGCCTTACTCGCAAAGCAAATGTTCTGCAATTTCAGCAAAGTAGTGGCAACTAACACTCTCTGATTTTCCATCATTGTGTGGTGATACCCCAGAGAGCAATGACGTTACCAGTACCAAGTCTCTCTTATTCAATATGAGAAGCTGTTCAGCATTCCTTGACGATAGGCTTACTAGCCTTCTAGCTCCTCTTTGACTTGTTTTAATTGTAATTTGGAAAGTCCTAATGAGGGTTCCGGGTCAAGAAATCGTGTGTTTGCCCCTTCTTTGGCAAAGTTCTCTCGTTGCTTCCTAACTTTCTTGAGACCTAGCGCTTGTGTCATGTCAAACTCGATCCTCTTATATGGTTGGTAGAACTCTACATTGGCTGTCCTAATCTCCTTACCTATTCTGTCTTAAGTTGATGCAGTAGCATCAACAAAAATATCCACATTCCTCTCGAGAAGTAGATGAAGAGTTATTATACAAAGTAGTTATCAAATCCAAGCCTCTCATGCTGTCATTTCGTTTCTCATTTCATCGATGAGATTATCGTCAACTTCATCCACTCTTCATGCGGTTGATGGTCAGTTACAATATGACAAACTCGATTCCAACTTTGATGGAGCACTAACTATCCATAGTCACATCACATTAAATCCATTTCGATTTCGTGATAATCACGTCTTTGTGTGGAAACTTGCTGAAGCGAAATTAGTGCCTGAGTTTCCACTTATTCCAAATGAGCATTTGATGATGGGGTATATCAAATAACACAATCAATTGAATAGTTTCACATTTCTCATTTGTGAATAAGTGAATTTATTGTTCCTTCCATTTGAATACCGCATTTGCCAAGAATAACATTTGGTATTAACATCACCTTCTTGTTACGATGAGCCGACAAAAATGTCAGAGCGTAACAAGCTCTTCTCAGCTTACCACATAATGAGAGGTGTTGGTTCAGGGTCTGAAATAATTGCCAGCATATCCTGATTCAGAAGGTTTATGTTGTTATCATCCCAGAAGACGAGATAAATCTTTCTTTCAGTTTGGATACTTCTTCCAATTTCATGGCTTTTTCATGAGGCTTTTTTGTTGGTTAATTTGGCACCGTCGAATTTTTGTCAGATAACCACTGAAATGTTCATCAAAAGGTATCTGCCGATTTCAGAGGATGTCGATTTTATTAAAAAAAATTATAATATGCGTTAACTTTTTGAAACATATATCTTCATCAGAGAGTCAATAGTCTATGCATATTCGTTCTTAATGAAAACCTAGTAGACTGGAACTATGATTGTCTGTTCACTCAAGTCTCAAACTTCTGCCAAGTTGAGGTCGCTACTTTATCGAAGTCCTTCGATTCTCATTTGTTTCAGTTTTTTCCCCCTCAGCGATCCAGTTTTAGGTTGAAGTTATGTTCTTATTTTTTTTCTATTATAAATCATAATCTCTGACATATTTTTACTTTTATACATATTTTTACTCGAATAGGTCCAATACCAGTTTTCAGGAACAATAATGAGGCATTCCAAGTAAACTTTTTTGAGGTACTGACGTATTTTGGCCTCCAGAACAAGAATCCTAAGTCAAAACGTTAGTTTCGTGAATACACCATTTGACATCTTGAATTATTTCTACTAAAAACTCAAAATTCATCCTTCTTCAAACTGAAACACCACACACGCTTACATATACTTATTTTCAACACTTTTTAGCGAGATAAATTATATATCGATATCGATGGGCTTTAATGTTTTGAAGTGCAATTTTTTTCAAATATGCTAGTTAATTCTGCTGAAAATTATTGAATACAAGTGTGTGTGGTGTGTTAGTTTGAAGAAGGACTAAGTTTTGTGGGTTCTCTTCAAATATACAACTCAACGTAAGATATTAAACATTCGAGATGCCAATACTTTCACCTGCCTCGCGCATTATTAGTTTCTCAATTTTGAACACATTGAACACTCTACTTTGTGATATTACACATTCTTCACAGCCACATCACTGACACTGACTGACGATGCTTTTTCTATTTCCTGACTTTCTGATCAATAAATAAATGATATCGAATAATTCTGTGCTTGAAACAGAAGCTTTGATGAAAGGAGCGGGTTATTCGAAATGTAAATAAAAACGTTAGGTTATGCCCAGTATGACATTTCAAGTTCAAAATAGTTCACGGTTATTATGAGAAGATGTCTCTGGTTCACGGAGAGAGTGACGTCATTGTTTCCATCAGTGAATAGACAATATTATACCGTCATCTACTAGATGTTCATTAAGATCAACAATGATGGTCTATGCATGAAAGAGGAAAGAGTAATCTTGAAAAGTGTTCGAAAGGGGTATTCAACTATTCGCAGAAATTCTATCTTCTCCTAGAAATGACCTACTATTTCACTTATGTATATAGGATGGTCGAATGAATCCTATTTCTATTCAAATAATGACATATCTGTTGAATACGATTCTGAGGTCACCAACCGTTTTTCTTCTCAGCTCGTACTTCACATGCATGTCAATAAATCTAAGCGAACGATGTACCCTTGCTACGAGTTCTGTAAAATCTGGAAGGAATGATTTATTTATATTCGGAAGCACAATTATTTCCTAGTTTTGAGGATTTATGTCCCAACATCCCCTATATGCGTTCATCCTACTATTGTATTTCTGATATATTGGTGGTTATCCATAAAAATAAATTTTACTTAGGGACACAATCAGGGGCGGACTGGACCAACGAATCGGCCCGGGCAATATGGACCTTACCGGCCCAACTATAAATTTTCCGGGTGAAATATCACATATAATTGGGAAAGTAATATTGACAGAAAAATAGAAACATCAAATCATCAATCCTTCATTGATTTATATTTTTCGCAAGGATGTCAATGAACCCATGATTGCTTTTGAGGCAAAATATCTTTTTCGCAGCTCATCAACATGAAAGCATTCAGTTTCAGGCTGAGAGTTTCCTCAGCCTATTCAAAATAAATTTCAATTCAGAAAGAGATCTCGAGAAATTGAAATGTCAGGATATATTGATAAATTATCTGTAAATTTGGTCTCGGCGCACAAATTATTTATGCAAAATATGAAAACAACAAAATATTCATTGCTTACTGAACTGATGTCAACTTGAATCGTGTTTCGCTATCTTTCTCTATAAACCATTGTAATGGTCTATCATATATTAAGAAGCCGTCAAGAAGTCTTTTTGCTCGATCACGTATTGAACTTGGAGATTCGCAAATTCCCAAAAATAGCCACAAACATGAATTTGACGAGATTTACTTTTTGACAACCATGATTGGAATCCATTTTATCGAGCATCAGTCGGTATCTTTATTTTTTTATTGTTGGACACGACGTTATCTGTGAAAAGGTTGGCTAGTGACTGAATTCAACCATTCATGATACAATATGGATGAGGATTCAGAAGAAGGAAATTCTCAAGTTCCAACAGAGAATCGTCCATTTATAATTTGTGGGTAACACGCAATGAGGATTTTTTTTATTGCGAAAATTTTTCGCGTTTTATTCATAGAAATAATATAGCTCAGCTGAGAGGTGATGTCTTACGCACCTTGGTAGGTATATAGTTGCAATTTATCTTCAGCAGTCAGTCCTTTATTGCCTTGATTTTGAATTGATTCGATATTGCATCACGCTTGAATAAAATTAACTGAAAGCACAACATTCATCAACGTCCAAAGGAACAACATTTTTTTTAGATCTGTTGAGGAAGAAAAATACACAACCTCCAATGTTTTGTATATCTATACCTCGATCTATACTTAGTAACTGTAATTTCTTTCGTTATTTCCAACAAAATCCTCTCACCATCACGAATTGATGCCTCTTTTTCATCTATCAACAACTTCTAAGAGTTGCCAACAACGTCTTGTTAGCGTTATATGCTGTCCTCACATATTTTTTCTGTGGGTAAGAAATAATGTAGATATATTTGAACGATATTTGCAATATCACATAGTCGATAATTTGTCATAAATGTAGATGAGTTTTTTTTCTCCCTTATTCGAGTTGAGCTTCATGTTTCCCATTGAGCATTTTCATGCATATTTCATATAGACCTTAAATAACAAAGCCCATTTGTTATCTTATGGAGAACTTGCGTGACTTGCTATATTCCTGGTTTAATTTTTAATGTCGGAAAATTCAAGAAAATCGTGAGATATGGAGCACTGAAATATGGATTGGAGAGTGGCAAGTTTGGCCTGAAGCAGAAATGTGTAAGAATATCAAAATAGAAATGGGTGATGGTTTCAGCACTTGTGAACATTTCACATTGCTGGACAAGTAGACTTATTTTGAATCAAAATTTTGAATCCCAAACCCCGAAAAACCCCGTCGTACCATGTTGGATCCCCTGTTTTGCTGTTGATATACCATTCTTTCACCGGAATTTCCTCAAAGAAAAATGATTGTATTGGTTCCTCTATAATTTTGGAGCTGCAATCCGCAATTGTCTGTTTATGAATGAACTTGTTCATTCTTACTTGTCTTAGATCAATGAGAAAAGTGTGACTATTGATTTTCGGGAAACCCTTTTCATTGCTAATGGAAGATGTTCGTGGAAAATACCTAATAATAGAGTTTTTCATAATATATTCCATTGATCCCTGTCAAAGTTGATGGTAATCACAGTTAATAATATGATTAATAAATAGGTAGAGGCTCATAAATGTTTACGTGAAAATGAATTAGCATATTATCTGTATTAGGGTATTTCATCATTGTGATCAAATCGATACATCTATCTATATTAAATTCATTTTGTCAGACACATAATATACATATTCATTGGATTCGGCTTTGTTAAAAGTTTTCACATATTATATTCGAAATATTCAGCATTAAAATCATTGTTTAACTTGTAACAATGGAATGGTCTGCATAATCCACAACAATGTTCAATTAGCTTTGCTTCTACACAGAGTGAGTCAGTTTTTTGTAGCAGGACTTCAACAGCAGAGAAGACATGTTGTAAAGATGCAAATCTCATGTGAACATAATATATGAAAAGGAGTTTCCACAAAATGGCATTCTCAGTTTTTGAATCCTACATTTTGAATTTTTAGATAAAATCAAATTCAATTTCATGAGTGAACGTCGACGATTCAAAAATTACAACAAAAAATACAGGTCCGTATTTAATAATTCAAAGATGGGGATAGCCCACATCAAGTTCCAACAGCAAAATGTGGATAGATTTTCAATATGTCTGCGAATAAAGAAAATACAGGCAAATAAATAATTTGGGATTTTTTGATTTTTCCTGTATATCTCCAGAACCAAAAGAGCTGAATTCGATTTTTGCACATCATTGAATAGGTCCCTAAAATACGCAACTTTGCCACAATTTAACCGACACTCTATCTCTTATCGTTTACGAGATCCCCATGTACAGAAACGAATTTGAATAGCCCTGTATATACCGGGTGTAACAGGATTATGGTTATCTCCGTTAGTTTTGGAGGTAATTGATTGAAATTCGGGATATGCCATGAATCTAATAAGCGGCACTTTTTGACCTACAAATGATTTGTTCCAACAACTTTCGATTTTTAAATGGAATATATCATTACATTTCTGAAATCTGCATAATTTTCTGAATTCAATGGTACCACACAAGTGACATTTCAAACGTCAAAATTTTTTATAATATAATTTTTAGTTCTCCATTTAAATGTGCCATGATGGTTCCGATGTATTCCAATTGACCCGTCTAATGCTAGAAAAATCGAAATCCGGTCGAAAATACTAAATTGCGTTTTTATGCGCAAATGAAGTTCATCGTAATATTTTTTGAGGTAAAACTCATTTTTTTCAAATGGAACCATATTGGTACCGTTGTACCATTTATTAGTACTATTGATGAGGAATTTATTTATACCAGGTGATAAAATGTTCGATGAATACAATCAAAATCACAGCTAAAAGAAAATAAAAAAATACGATTATTTTGTGCTATGTAGATAGATAGATAGATAGATTTTTATTGGTCCATTTAAAAGAACTTTTACAAGTTAAGGGACAAGTCATGAAGAAAAAAAAACTTATATAAGTAAAAAGATACAAATTCGTCACTTCAACAGATTCGAACATAATAAATACAAACAAATATAAAACAAAAATTGCACATTTGAGAACATTCAAAGACACTCTATTTAAAATAATTAGTGAACTCATCAATATTGTACGGATTTACATCTAATAAGAACCTTGATATTATATTTGAAATGGTCCAGCTTCGTAAACCTTTTATATTCATTAGGTAATATATTTTACAGCTTAAGGCCCATTATTTGGTATGATTTTTGACCCAATGATGTACGATTTCCTGGAATATGTAGATCATTTTTTATTCTGGTATTGTAATGATGTACCGATTCATTTTTCATGAACTCATCTAGATTTGTGTGTACATACATCAATAGTTCAACGATAAACAAACCATAAACTGTGAGAATATTATACTCTCTTAATAGTTTTCGACAGGAAGTTCTTGAAGATACGTTAGCTATGTTTCTTAATATTATTTTTTGTGTTATGAACATATCTTTCATAGAAGACGAGTTACCCCAAAAATACCATATGCCAATCTTGACTGAATTCGATCATAATAAAATAACAGCAATGCCTGCTTATCGAGATAATTTCTCAAAACTCTAATTTGATAACACTTACTGTTAAGATTCTTCATAAGATTTACGCAATGAGTGGTTGTCAGTGTTTTAACTGTGTATTTGAAAAGTATTCACATTTGTTGTTGGAGGTGGTAAGTTTTCATCAGTTTGGTTTTTCATCCCCCATATGTTAATCTGCCGCGTTCTAGTGAATCCACAAATCCCTGCTTGAGCTCCCCTACTATTTCAAACGCGGATCATTTTTTTGTTCCATTCCCATCCATGTCCTTACCCCTCATCTAGTAATTTCCATCTTGCTTTGTTTCGAGATAATAATACGTTTCCGGGGATCCAGAAAAGAAAGACTTTCTCTCGAGCACCCTTCCTCATCCTCTTCACAGCTGATGATTCCTACGACTTCCGGTTCCGCCCTAATTCCCGATGTTGAGGTGAAAATAATCGGGCACATATTTCACGCAGCCATTTCCTTCTTGTGCAACGATCATCCGAGAGCTCGTGTGAAAAATGCCCGAAATTACTCCACTCATCCGTGGCACACCTGAGCACCATTAGTCAAGAGCTCACCCCCGCACTTGGGATATAAAATCGGCCGAAATTAAATTTGAAAGTGCGTCCAAACCCCCCCCCCCCTAATTTCGTCATGATGTACCCTACACGCTCGAGTCTCTTCGTAATCCAGTCAACTTGGTCAAAATTAGGTTCAAGTACACGATGAAAAAAAAACACCAGCTCACACCAGTTAACACCGTCTTGTGTCCCCTGAGGTCCTGATTGTTTTAGTGTCAGTGAACACCACTGAAATATAACCAATAACTGGAACGTTAATGTAGGTAAATGCGCGGGGACTGAGATTTCAGATTATGCGCCGACGCAGTAAAAGTTAAGATATACAAATCATGTCTTTGATCACTACAACTGTATACATTTGATGACGTACGTCTGTGATAAGATGAACTAAATCAGACGCGGCTTGGCACTTTTTGTTTCGTGTTAATCCTCATTGGTCAAGTGGTGAATGATCATTCGCCAAATCCAAATCAAAGAGAAGTTGTTCCATATCGTCAATTTGCCCTGTTTGATAGTTTGATAACATTTTCATAAACAAAATAGGTTGAAGGTGCATTGCTGCAATGCAGAAACTGCAGTACTAATTCTAGTTTAACCTTATTTTGGTGAGTTGAGATTGATACTTATACTTGAGCTGCAATAATTTATCTTAAAATCATCCATTTTCAGTTCAACTAAGAATAGACATTGCTTATGAATGAAAGCTAGATATTGGTAGATATCCAAATATCGAGACTTTGAGCCATGGAAATGTGATTTGTGAAGAACATTTCATCATTGATGACATTATATAACTTCTGGTGATAAAAAACGACGGAAACATGATTCAGTTCCCAGGCTGAATCTAGGTCCTCGAAAGCCTCTATCCAGAGAACAGTGTAAACAGAATTCAAATTGTTCAAAGCAGAAAAAAGTTATTCAGATTTCAACAGGGGTAAAATTTCGGGGTACGACTTGATTAGTGCTGTATAGTTTATAATAAATACAAATATTATAATGTAATGTGCTGTATTCTATATGGAAATTGTTTTTTTGCCTGTTTACTTTCCATATTGTGTCACAAGAACTAAAATCATTATTACCAAGATTGGCTGATAACAAACTTATTTACTGTAGGACAAAGATTATAGAATAGAATTTATTCGTCGCTGACGAAGTTTACATACACATAAAACGATACATACATATAGAAACTTGGAATATTTAAAAGAACGTTTTAAAATATACAATCAAGACAATAACTCGAAAAAAATACATTTGATTTATTGAAAATATGAATAAATCCTACCATCAGTTTCGATTTAATTCGGTTGTATAATGATTTCCATAATTCGCCCCAAAAATTTTGGTTTCACCCTGGAACTGCTAATTCAGATAATCCTTTATGCAATGTTTCTGGCTAGTCCGGACCTGGCGGGACCTGGTTACAGTTATAGCGAATCCCATTGGCAAAACCAGTGTTGCTCTAATTTTGAACTAGTTTTGCACTGACACTGCCTTCGTTTTGAACTGGTGCAATCTCAATGGGGCGATCTCCGACCGTTTAAAATTTCAGATTAGTTAGGTTAGGTTTTCGAATTTCGATTTTAATATTCTTCAATTCATCAATTCTGTTTTCAATGTAATAAAAATGGATCATTCGAACAATTCCAGTAGAAGCTTGTACATCAACCTGTGAGTACTTCACCACTTTATACTCATGATATATTATCAGCTGACAATTACCCACTCTAAAAATTATTGGCGGTTGTCAATCTGCTTATGCTTCATTTAATTATATATGTTTTTCATTCACAGATGAAATTGTACTCATCAAATTATATATTATTGCCTTTTTCGAAATCATTGGACCCGCCATTTTCCCAGTGCACCGAATCGCGCACGACCTCCTAAAGCAGGTGCGAAAATTCTTGCACTGAGTGCAAAACTAGCCGCACCAGTTTTTCAATGGGACACAAGAACTACAACTGATTATACCTTGATTTGCACTCAGTGCGCACTAGTTTTACCAATGGGATTTGCTATTAGTGTGCATGCTCCCGGTCTGATTTATTTTCAGTCTGCGCGAAATTCAAAAGGGTCTATGCTTGACAAGTTCCTTTGACATTCCAGTTATTGTTTATATTTCAGTGGTAAACACCGGCATATTATTCACCACTTTAGGTGTTATGTGACCTTTCCCATAGGTGTTTTTGATAATCATCAGGCCCAGTTGTCAGTAACACTAGGGCTAGCGCTGAATTTAGCAGAATGAACACTATGGTGCTATTCTTTATGCATTTCCGAGAGTGCGATTTGACACCGCAAAATGGTGTGATGCACATTCTGTGATTTTCTTGATGCTCAATCCTATCTCCACGAAATTCTCTTCGGTGTGTTTAAACACTGAGCAGGTACATGCGAAGACTTTTCTGGTGTGAAAAAACACCATATCATGAGTGTGGTCAGGCGAATCAGTTCTTTTCTTCTGCGTTGGATCACCTATTGAAATATAATTCATATGATGATGAACTAGACTAGAAGAATCTAGGGACAATTCTATTGATGAACTGTTGCGGCTCAATTATCCTGATCAGTGGCACTAGGGCCTAGGTCAATTGATACTGATCTATATCAAAATCATCTGATATATCATGCCCAATATTGAATTCAGGTACGGTAGGAAGGACGTCAGTGCCACCTTTTGGCAAAAGTTCTTTAGTCCATTTCAGTTAAAAATACAGTGATGGGACTGGTGGGCGCAGCCCGGTTTACACTAGCAAACCCGGCAAATTCAAATATTTCCTAACTATGGAAATGTTTACTGATGAATCAATAATTGAATATTCATAAAGCAATTTCGAAGTGAATTAACAAATCTGCCAAAATCAAGTACATACTACAATAATTTCATAATGGAATTTCAAGAAGCTCATGAGTGAAAAATAATTCGTTGAAGTATTCCAAGGATATTCAATCTGATGTAATGTTGAGTATGGGATTTTAATAATAAACCCAAGTCATTATTAATTTTACTTGACTGATTATGCTTCAAAGGACAAAATATGAAAATGGTAGGTGGAAATGTTTCCTCGGAATAATAAATCATTAGTAATTTCAATATAACACACAATACAAAATTATAATTTGATATCCCATTCCATGATCTAATTTCGTCCAGGTTGAGTTTGATATGCTTGGATGGTTTCTTCCAATGAATGGTATTGAGCATTATCCATGAAAATAAAATATTTAGTTGAATTCATGTATTTCTTGTATTATATATAATATAATAACATCAATCATCACAATGTTGGTATTTCATTTCTATGGACAAAAGCGTGAACTGTTGCAAGAATAGCTTGTTAAGGTGCATTTAGTCAACATGGTTTCAAAATTGTGCTTATGTTTATGTTAAGGACGAATGTTGAACCTGTTATATCAAATGGCACCAGTTATACAACAAATATTAAGTTTATGCTAAAAACACGTGACCTTGGAATTTCCAACTTCAAGAATCTTATGATTATGATAAAAAACTTCGCGTGCGCCAAAGTTTCATGTCAGCTGTCAAGAACGATACATGCTCCATGATTACTATTTTTTGTCTTTTAATAAGTTTTCAATGGTTTTGTCGCTAGAAAGTAATGAATGCGTAATAAAGGTATCATGAAGAGCATATTCTAATTGATTTTGACCTTAAGAATGATCTATCAAAACACAGAACTGTATTCTTGACTGATTGTCATTTGTCGCTTTCAGTAACTGTCATCCATAAATTTATGCTTAGATTAAAACTTGTATAATATAGATTTCATACGCTGATATTTTACGCTTATGTTTATGATAATGCCTATGCTAAGGTTATGTTTACCTTTACTCAGCTTCATCCAATGTTTGCAGAAGTATCCCTCTGGAGTCGCTTCTTCCTTGGGATGCAACAGTGCCTTCAGTCTGCATCTCAGCGATAACTTTCCACATGATTGATTCCGAAAAGCTACCTCAGCTGCTGCAAACTTAACACTGAGTGTTTCTGTTCTATATGTCTGAGAAACACACTTCGTACATGTTTACCACAATGACTCTTTCTGGCGCTGGACTATATATGTACTCATGCAGATTGCATCAGGACCTGGTTCTGGGTTCTTTGCCATAATTATTCAAATTTCGATGTATCCAGAAGTTAAATAATGGTGAACTAAATTGTTGATCACAGGTTATTACCATAATTTTTCGAAATGGTCATAATATATTTGGTGGCTGGTGAACCGTAGCGGCAGACTATGAAAACTTCCAGGTGTTAATGAGAATCAAATTTATGTCCGGCGATCATTGAAATCATACTCCTCGATAAACAAAACTCACGGTAAATATAATAGAAATAAGACTTTTAACATTCAATCTCGTCAACTTTGGATTTTATTTCACTGTTTTTAGATGGCCGTAGGTCAACTAACCACTTCCATTGTTGCGATGTCGCAATATTTTTCATTGTGTAAACTTGTCTGGCTTCTAGACCAATGAGAAGCGAGGAAAACCCTTCCCTAGCGCTTTATTGCTGTATTCTTAACTAAAATGGACTATAGTATGTTACATGATCAAAGTGTACACCCTATATACCATATGTAGGTTTCGAGCAAACTTTCAAGAAGTTTATAGCTGGGTATCTCAAACTCCGAGGTGATCTCACTAAGATGACTGGGCTATTCTGAAAATTATCGCCGGGGCAAGATCCAGCCAGGACCATTTCATATGAACACGGAGGAATAATGGCGCGAGATAGTGAAATTTCCTTGAAAGTTTCAGCGCGGGCGATTTAGGGCTTCCGCAATCACAAAGAAGTTTCGGGAGGTGAAACTGGGTTTTTACGCCGACATACAGAAAAGGGTTATGAGGGCGCGACTGTATTTTCTGGAGTTCATGGGAGTTTTCTCCTCGCGAACAACTAGGATAACAGACAATTAGAGTCAGTCATTTCATGAGCACCTTCATCATCCAGATGAGCCAGAGGGGCAAAGAAGATTCAGCCAGGATTTAGAGTTGGGTGTCTGAAGATCTAGCAGAGTTCAATGCAACCAAATCTGATGCTTTTATTTTCTCAAGAGAAATGACCTAACAACGACTGATATGATGATTTGAGGCACGATTGTTTCTATGGAATCCTCTGTATTCATCAAGCTTGGTGTTACGACCAACCGTTGCTATCTGGAAGCCCTTGGTTCTTACTTAGCATCGTCCAAATTGGTAATGAACCGCCAAAAGAGACTTCTTGACAAAAAAACTCAACAAAATGACTGACAAATTCTATCGGAATGAAGGATGTCACAATAGTATATTATGATACAAGTTTTATAAGACGCTATTTTGTCGCACGCGTTGTTTGGAGTACGACGAGTGAAGCGAGGAGTGCTCCAAGTGAACAAGTGCGACAACGTGTCTTATAAAACGTGTGTCATATGCAATTTTTTCTATTTTGAATTGATTTGAAAAAAAATTGGATTCAATATCGATAAATAACAGAAACATCTTCGATTAGTAACAATGATGACATTGAAATAATTTGAATCTGATGCACAAGCGTAAAGCCCAGTTTACAGTTGACCGATTTTGATTATTGCAATACCAGCGGTGAAAAATTCAATGTTGTTATTGTTTTTATTGGTCAATAATTTATATCAAATTACACTCTGAATTGAAATTTACCAATTAAAACATTGAGTTTTTCACTGCTAATATCACCAAATCCAAATCGCTCAGAAGTAAGCTGGGCCTAATTCTTCTGACTTTCATTTGACAGTTCGATTGTATCAACTTGCGAATAATAAAAAATGCGTAACACGCATTTGCGTTGCACAATGTCTTCATTATACAACCAAAATAGAAAATAGTATATTATGACACAAGTTTTATAAGACGCTATTTTGTCGCACGTGTTGTTTGGAGTACGACGAGCGAAGCGATACAATCATTGAAAAAACATTATCTGAATTTTCCACTATTCAGAAAAACATTCAACGAAATAGTTGAAAGGACAATATTACGAGTTACGTTTTCAAAATGTTGGGAATTATCATAATATAACGTTATATAAACGTTGAAATGACAATATTATGAGTTACGTTTTCAAAATGTTGGGAATTATCATAGTATAACGTTATATAAACGTCGGAAGACCTCGATTATGAACGTTTCTGAAGAGATTATTATTACAGATTTCATTCACGTTGATGTCGATAATGAAAACTTGATATACAGGCCGTTTCTTTCATCATGTGGTAACATTCCTATATTATAAACTCTAATAGATACAAATACGATTGAATATAGAAAAAGGTAACTATTGTGGTGAGCAGTAGGTTGCAGCATTTTTAGTTTTCCCTGTAGGTATAACTCGGCAAGAGCGAGAGTCCCTTAAGATTTTTTCTGACCAACTTACTGCTCACCACAATCTTTACCTTTTTCCCTATTCAATCAATCTACAGGGCCAAATTTCAGGCTCTTAAAACACCTTGCTAACACCCCAACCATCTTTCAAGCAGAAATACATGCTATAGCGATATTTGCCCTGGAATGCCTCGAAAGGGGCACTCGAAGGGCAAAAATCTATATCCTATCAGATAGCCAAGCAGCACTGAAAGCTCTGAAGTCATACACTTGTGAGTCTAAGCTGACTTGGGACTGTAAACAATCCCTGAGACAACTGGCTGCGAACAACCAGGTCACTTTGATGTGGGTGCCAGGTCATAAGGGAGTTGTGGGCAACGGGGAAGCTAACTGTCTTGCCAAAGAAGGGGCAAATACACAATTTCTCGGCCCAGAACCCTTCTGTGGGCTTTCCAAAGCCCACTTGAGAGAAAAGTTTCGACGTTGGGAAGCAGGGAATGAAATGAAATCTCACTGGAATAAAGTGCCAGGACAAAGACAAGCGAAAAGGCTAGTGAGCATTTCGCCAAGGAAAGCTAAACAGCTTCTCGAGTTGGACAAAATAGACTTGAAACTGGTAAAGGGACTCCTCATTGGACACTGCCCTCTGAGGTATCACCTCAAAAAGATGGGTAAAACAGAGAGTGATAGTTGCCGCTACTGCGAGAACTTCGCTGAAACTGCAGAACATTTGCTTTGCGAATGCCCAGCACTCTTCTGCAAGAGGCTCAAGTTCCTGGAAGAGGCCTTCTTAGAGCCCTCCGATGTCAGGAACCTAGCTCCTAAGAAACTGATAAACTTTGCACGAAGTCTCGACAATAGGTCGAGGTGCTTGAGAGGCTGCACAGCCTTAACGACCCCCCTAAAATCTACAATATACAGTTCAATCAATCGTCTTTGTATATATTATACGTTTTAGAATATAACAATGATACCACATGACAAGAGAAATGGCCTGTATAACATTTTTTATTCGTAGTTACTTCGAATAGGTAGACGTTTCCAACTAACGTTAATTTCTATTTGATGATTTGGTTGAAAAAAACGTTTTCCCTCGCAACATTTTTTCGTCGAATAAACGTTTATAAAAAACCCTTCATCATCAAGTTTGTTATCGAATCATTTGGCAACGTTTCTTCAATGATAGTGTTGGGATTTTCACTCATCTTTCAAGAAAGGAAGGTATTTTCAATATATGTAAAATGAATTAGAGATATGATTATGGCATGAATCAATTACCAGAGCTAGAACCAAACATTTAAATTTCAATAATGAAAATCGCAACCGAGTTTCACATCGGCATTCGCCTCTCGAATAAATTATAACGTTTTCGACGAACGATGATGTGGAAGTGCTCTTTGACACGAACCAGGAAAATTAATGGCGATACGATCCGCAGCGCTGGTACGGAAAATCTTTTTAGTGTGGTGTGGCGGGTGTAGAGAAAATGAAATATTGGCAGTATCGGAAAGAGTGTCGAAAGGTAGACTTTTTTTTTCAGGCCAGGGTCGTCCTTTTTATTCAGATGCGGGAGTGCCAACACCTACGAAAAACGCTTTGATGATTAGGTACAATGATATATTTCATTACGAGTCTGAAAAAATCATTTTTCTATTTTGGTTGTATAATGAAGTCATTGTACAACGCAAATGCGTGTCGAAATAGCCTCTATTTCGATATGCATTTTTTATTATTCGGAGATTGGTACAATCGAACTGTCAAATGAAAGTCAGAAGAGTTAGGCCCAGTTTACTTCTGCACGATTTGGATTTGGTGATATTAGCAGTGAAAAACTCAATGTTTTAATCGGTAAATTTCAATTCAGAGTGTAATTTGATTTAAATCGACCGATAAAAACAATAACAACATTGAATTTCTCACCGCTGGTATTGCAATAATCAAAATCGCTCAACTGTAAACTGGGCTTTACGCTTGTGCGTCAGATTTTAATTCTTTCAATGTCATCATTGTTACCAATCGAATATGTTTCTGTTATTTATCGATATTAAATAAATTTTTATCTTCAAATCAATTCAAAATAGAAAAAATTGCATATGACACACGTTTTATAAGACACGTTGTCGCACTTGTTCACTTAGAGCACTCCTCGCTTCGCTCGTCGTACTCCAAACAACGCGTGCGACAAAATAGCGTCTTATTAAACTTGTATCATAATATACTATTCTAGATGTGTAATGAACGATATTTTTTATTATACTTCGTTGAAAATGAAAACATAAGACACAAATGAAACTTGTAACTCTTTTATTTTCACAGTTGTAGGAATGAAAAAACGTGGAACTACTAGAGGAAGAATATTGAGAATCAAATAACTATAACTATACCATCAAAGCAGCATTAACAAATACTGTTTTCAATTTGGATTATTATGGTATTAATGGTTATGTTTATTGTACAATTCGTATCATTGCACAGGTTCAGTCCTTTTGGAGTTTCAATTTGTGAAACTGCAGTTACTGAAGAAAACTCTTCGCAAATGTCTTGATTTTCTCGAACGAATGATGCAGTTGCTGTATTCTGCGAGTAAGAAGGGTAAAATAACAGTTTACATGATACCTAAATTTTTTTTTTGTATAGACTCTTCTATATATCCTTTTGCTATATTGGAAGAACGCCACCCTCCGTGTCTTTTCAGAGTTAGTAAATCAGTGCTGCTTTCCACCAACATGGTTGCCGAAGAACGGCTTATAGTCCATGTCCGGTATTTTTTCTGGGATCTTCTAGTTTCAGGTATTCTGTAACAATTTTTGGAACACCACTGATGGTATGGCATCCAACGTGCTGATTGTAACACCTACCATTTCGAAATGCAACAAATAATCTTTGACTGTTCATATTTTTAGATCGTAGCATATTTTCGATAAATTGTGCAAGGCTCAAATGTACATCCTTCATTCGTAATGGTAAAACTTCTTTCATCTATTCGACTTGCACCAAAGATCCCAATCACTAAAATTTCTTTTGGTGGTAGATATTGTTCATCTGGAGCTTCACATAAAAGTTTTGTTACTTGTTCTGCTGTCAAAACTTTGGACTTTTTTGGAGTATATCCTACAGCTTGACGGTATGGTATTTTCAGCTGTGAAAGCTAAGTTGAGGTCTTGTGTTTTGAAGATTCCATTTGAATTTGTTGTGATAATCTGATGGTAAGGCATTTTTACAAATTTTCCTATCTATTTCTAATCCTGAAGTGGTGGTTTCTCATATTTCATATGCCTGAATTTCCTTAATATTCGATTTACTACCTCTATTCCATAAACATTATAAATAGCAACTTTTTTGATGTATTCCAACTCAGTCGAAAATCTTTCTTTTGATAAAGGAAAAATTTTAGTAGGATTAGAAAATTGAGAGTGGAATGTTTATGTTGAATGAATCTTGTAAGCATCATTTTGTCGCCTACGGTATATTAACATTTCCTTGCCTATTTGTACTGAAGTGCTTGTTGTATGTTGAAGACAACATTAAAAAACTCAAAACAAACTCTCACTACCATGACTATCCCACTAGAAACAGAAACCTTTTAAGCATTCCATCACATAAAACTGCTAAATTTGAAGGGTGCCCTACTTATCAAGGAATGATGTTTTACAATCATTTACCAGAAAGCATCCAGCAGCTTGACGTGAATTCATTCAAGAATAAAGTTAACTATTTACTAACGTCCAAATGCTACTACAGCATAGGAGATTTTATGACAGATAGGGAACTAGGTTAAAGCTAGCATACCACATTTTGGTGAATTGTGTTTTCTGTTCCATTATCTGTGAATTTTAATATGTTGTTTTCTTTCTTTTATATTATTTGTTGTTACTGTCGTACCTATTTATTGACTTGTCCTATACATCCATTGTCTAAAAGGATAAATAAAGATTATTGTTTTTATTATTATCAATACAATGTTGAGATTAATTTGGTATGAATCTATATGTAGAGATGTACTCTTTCTATTAATGTCAAATTCCAATTTATTTTTATCGTTACTGATTATGAAGGCATCCATGATCGATGGTGAATTTAATCGAAATAAATCGTGAATTCAGATGACTCAAGAAATCTTGGTATCAAAAATTGCAAATATATCGTCTACATGACGTAACCATACTCTTGGAAAATATTGGACTTCTTTTTCTATGTCTTTCTCAAACCTGCTCATGAATAAGTTAATCACAAACGGTGATAGGTTGTTACCCATTGCAGTTTCTTCATGTTCAAAAAACTTTCCTATTGCATCAAAATTCCACTGACTGGAAATCCTGCCATCGAGTTCTCCTAGTCATTCCTACCTCGAATCCATTCCAGAGGAGGAAAAAGAAACGCTGAAACATATTTTACAGTGAGCCATTACCTGCGTCGGGCTACCTTAATTACATCAACAAGAATGATTAGCTCATTTGTAATTAACAAACGGCGGAATGTAACACATTCCGCGTCTGCTTTATAACCCTGGAATTAGACGAGGAAATGAGTTCCGCCTGTAGAACTCATATGCAAAGTTATATTTTCTTCCGACGGTCAGCAATTTATTTCCGGTTGTAATTGAAATCGCGGGGCTTTTTGCAGAGGTGGAATTTAATCAGCTTCATCAAATACTGCATTTTTTACGTTATGGATGTGCACACATATCAGTTCTGTTAAAAGGATTCCACGAGGACTGAGCGCATGGCTTTCCTTTTCCAAGCGTTATAGCCTGGACAGTGGAAAAACTCTAATAAAAATTACCCCATTACACAGCTTCGCATCATCAAAAATTGAAACTGTGGAGTCGAAAGAAAAAACGCATTGAAGTAATGAATTTTGATGGTTCATGCCTTATTCAACCCCCTCAGGATATGAATTCTCAGAAATCCTTCCTCAGTGCTCACTATACTGGGTCAGTCAATAGTCTAGCTGAATCATTGGATATACAGGTGATTCCACTATGGGGATCTTATTTATCTCGAAGTTGGTTCAATTGGGGCAAATTAGCGTAATTTTTTCACGATGAACTTATAATATGTATCCACTAGATATTTTCAACCGAAACATTATTCAAACAAATGGAGAATTCGAAGATGGCATCTTATTCTCAGTTCCGAAGTTGGCAAAGGAACATCAGTCAACTTTATTTTGCCTTCAACATTCAACATTCAACATTTTTGCCAAAAATATAATTGAATGATCTATCACGTCTTAACCAATTGATAATACAAACAGATGTAATACGAGATGAAAATGAATGACTTCGGGTGAATATAATTCAATATTCTACGTGGTATCAGCCAGAAAAGTAGTTGTTTACTACTTACTTACTTACTTACTTACTTACTTACTTACTTACTTACTTACTTACTTACTTACTTACTTACTTACTTACTTACTTACTTACTTACTTACTTACTTACTTACTTACTTACTTACTTACTTACTTACTTACTTACTTACTTACTTACTTACTTACTTACTTACTTACTTACTTACTTACTTACTTACTTACTTACTTACTTACTTACTTACTTACTTACTTACTTACTTACTTACTTACTTACTTACTTACTTACTTACTTACTTACTTACTTACTTACTTACTTACTTACTTACTTACTTACTTACTTACTTACTTACTTACTTACTTACTTACTTACTTACTTACTTACTTACTTACTTACTTACTTACTTACTTACTTACTTACTTACTTACTTACTTACTTACTTACTTACTTACTTACTTACTTACTTACTTACTTACTTACTTACTTACTTACTTACTTACTTACTTACTTACTTACTTACTTACTTACTTACTTACTTACTTACTTACTTACTTACTTACTTACTTACTTACTTACTTACTTACTTACTTACTTACTTACTTACTTACTTACTTACTTACTTACTTACTTACTTACTTACTTACTTACTTACTTACTTACTTACTTACTTACTTACTTACTTACTTACTTACTTACTTACTTACTTACTTACTTACTTACTTACTTACTTACTTACTTACTTACTTACTTACTTACTTACTTACTTACTTACTTACTTACTTACTTACTTACTTACTTACTTACTTACTTACTTACTTACTTACTTACTTACTTACTTACTTACTTACTTACTTACTTACTTACTTACTTACTTACTTACTTACTTACTTACTTACTTACTTACTTACTTACTTACTTACTTACTTACTTACTTACTTACTTACTTACTTACTTACTTACTTACTTACTTACTTACTTACTTACTTACTTACTTACTTACTTACTTACTTACTTACTTACTTACTTACTTACTTACTTACTTACTTACTTACTTACTTACTTACTTACTTACTTACTTACTTACTTACTTACTTACTTACTTACTTACTTACTTACTTACTTACTTACTTACTTACTTACTTACTTACTTACTTACTTACTTACTTACTTACTTACTTACTTACTTACTTACTTACTTACTTACTTACTTACTTACTTACTTACTTACTTACTTACTTACTTACTTACTTACTTACTTACTTACTTACTTACTTACTTACTTACTTACTTACTTACTTACTTACTTACTTACTTACTTACTTACTTACTTACTTACTTACTTACTTACTTACTTACTTACTTACTTACTTACTTACTTACTTACTTACTTACTTACTTACTTACTTACTTACTTACTTACTTACTTACTTACTTACTTACTTACTTACTTACTTACTTACTTACTTACTTACTTACTTACTTACTTACTTACTTACTTACTTACTTACTTACTTACTTACTTACTTACTTACTTACTTACTTACTTACTTACTTACTTACTTACTTACTTACTTACTTACTTACTTACTTACTTACTTACTTAGTCATTACAACTGAGTTTGAATAACGATTTGATTTAGACCTGAAATGCCTTTTTTTTCATTCATTGATACTCCCCAATTGATGGCTTTTTATTTTTCATTGAGAAAAATCATTAGATTAGGTAGACATGTTGAAACTAATCCAAAGATTTGTTTCAAATTTCGTGTGATACAGATTCGTAATTATTTGGTAGCTATTGTGCTGGGCACTGACAAAGAGTTAGATTTTGATATAAAAATGATGACCAAAAGTCAATCGAAAGCAGTCACAAACATGACTCGAAATAGTTGAGTTCAGTAATACCGTGGTCACTACGGTTTGTTTTGAAGCTAACGGACTTTCAAGTAGCAGATTCTTTGTCGACAGATATCAGAACATACTCAATTTTTGCAAGTTGTCGATAGACAATTGCAATAGTTAGTCTTCAAGCTGAAAGTGGAGCTCAACAGTGTTTGTAAAAGTAACTTGTACAGTTGAAAGTTTTCTCAGTTCAAACCAGTCAGTTTGCAAGTGTCGCGAATTTCAAGTATTGCATACGAAGTGAAAAGTGAACTAAATACAAAATATGTGAGTTGCCCAAAGGAAAAGATTTCAGATCATTGACCCAAAAGTAATTGAAAATGCACATGGTAGGGAATTATACCATTCATAACAGAGAGTGTCGTTTATCGGATAGAAGCCAGGGTTGTATTCAAAAATATTCAAGTATTTGACGTAGGATTTTCTGATTACAAAATAACCTTGTGTATGGAACTTGATATGACAATTACCTGTGTGATTGTGAACCCGATTTTGTATTATTTATGTAAATTAATATGATTCTTTCAGGAGTCAATATAAATCTTCATAATATTCCTGTATGTCAGTAAATACTTTATGTTTATATTAAGTTATTCAATGCCGTTTTTATTCATTCGCCTGTAAAACCTTACCCTAATAACATCTGTAGCTTACCACCTCACATATAGGACAATCTGCTCGGCCTATTCAAAATCAATCATCTTATCAACTAGTGACATGTGAGGCACACTATTGATTCAATCTTCGTCATAAAATACAGTATCAAATTCGAAAATTAGTGGTTTATAGTTAGCAGGTCTATCTGTAGATTGTGGTATTTTTGGTGAATGCGCCATCGCCGCTTATTTCGTTCAACCGATAATCAACCAAATGCTAACAGTGACAGCTCGAAAAGTCTCGTTTTCAAAACAAATTTTGTTTTCCAGTTTGTGTGAAACTTTGAATAAAATTCCACTCAAAAACTTTGTTTATTCTGTGTGAAAAAACAATAATTCAGACATGGTGACCAGAACACAACATTCCACTTGTGAGTTACTCAGTGTCGTATCATTGGTTGTATGAACATTATTTAACCATCCTATAATATGCAAAACAATTTGTGGTACTTTGAAAATATTATCGGGTTTTCCCGAGATGAAAAGTTAGTGGATATATGGGACAATATTATCGAGAAAGAGAATATTTCTAGAGACGCTAGAGTATGCTACCATCATTTTACTACAAGTCATTAAATGGTTGGTCCAAGTGGTAAGGAAATGCTGAGAGTAGTAGATGAGCCTACATATAGTGGAATTAAAAGGTGATAACATGATTGATGTTATATTTATCAATTTGGGAACTTGAAAACTTTACATAACCGCAGATAATGAACAATATAGTTTAACAGTGAATTGAATCAATTTTCACTCGAGTGATAAAGCCTAGATGTATATTTCCAGAAAACTCTGAGTTTAGATTGTTTTCATCAACTATCAAGAAGAATAGATATAATAATTTCCTTAGACCTTTCTGAGATAACGAGACACTGGTACTGGGGGATTCTGTTGTTACTATGGCGAGGATTGTGCGTTATTCATCTAGTCTGTTATATGATCGAAGCCAGAAACGATGTTCCTGCGCATATTTTGCGATTACATTTGCTATTTCATCACTCTCCACTTCGATGTGTTCCGGTTAAAGGGTAGCTGTGTTGTTCTCTTGCCTTGTTCATTTAGTTCCTCTAGGCACTCCCAAACCATCTTAGAGTTGACCATATGGGAATTCAGGGCATCAAAATGGGATATTAAGATAGAGAGAGAATTGAAATGATAGAACAAGGAATTCTTTCGCTTACGAATGTGTTGAATGAATTCGATTTTTTCATTTCCTGATGTGATGAGTGACAATACATCATCTTCTGGCGAACATTTCGTGTCGAACCCAAGACTCCGACCATCATCCGTCAAAAAATACCACTGCCGGAGGAATCAAGATCGAAAGGAACGAAACGCTGAGTGGCAGGATCGAACTGGATCCGCGTAGGAAAACCCGGTTCACGTACCGAGCTGCCGCATTTCTCTGTGAAGCCCTCGAATACATACCCAAAGCCGAATCATAATTGATAACAATTCAAATCGAGTTTCGGGGATCGAGTTTACGCTGTTGTGACGTGATGCAAGGTCGGAATGATAGTAGGGGAGGTCGATATCACAGATTAGAAAATCTTACATCAGATGAGACAGTCTGGCCATTGTCGTTCTAAATGAAAACCTAGTAGGCTGAAACTATAATTGTCTGTTCACTCAAGTCCCAAGCTCAAGTTGAGGTCGATACTTTATAGAAGTAGTTCGATATGCTCATTTGTTTCAGTTTTTTCTCCGTCAGCTATCCAATTGTAGGTTGAAGTTATGTTCTTCTTTTTTTAACTTCAACACGTATCATATATCGATCATAATCTGACATATTCTCACGTTTATACATATTTTTACTCAAATAGGTCCAATACCAGTTTTAAGGAACAATGATAAGGCATTCCAAAGAAAATTTTTGGAGGTACTCACGTATTTTGGCCTCCAGATCAAGAATCCTAAGTCAAAACGCTAGTTTCGTAAATACACCATTTGACATCTTGAACTTTTTCTACTAAATACACCAATTTCATACTTCTTTCAACTAAAACACCACACTCGCTTACATTTACTTATTTTCAACACTTTTTAGCGAAAAAATTTAATATTTTGCAAAACATGTAATATCGTTCTTCGAAAACACGAAACTTTGATACCTTCATTACCTGGAATGTGAATCAGGTACAATAATATGTTTATTGGCAATCATTACTGTGTATGTAAAGATTGCAAATCATCTTCAAATAAATCGGATAATATCAAATTACATTGTTTTCCAAAGGACGAACTCTGAGTACTTCATATTGAGTGATATTATTGACATCAACCATTTGATGAGAATATCACCATTTTTGCTATACCTATACTGCTATATCACATTTCAAGTTGAGGAATTCCCGACGACAATGAATGGGCTATACATTCAAAGTATTCGAATTCCATCGTGAAATTCATTCAGAATACATCTTATTCCTGATAGGAAACTAATTTCTGACGACAACTTGTTCATAATAAATCACTCAGAAGTAGGTTAGGTAAGGTTAGGTTAGGTGGCAACTGCGATGCGCAAAATTTAAAGGTCCGAGGTTGAATGTTATGAACGTTCTCCTCGTAGTTTGATTTGAATTCCCTCAACGAACTTTAAGTTTTTTCCCCAAAGAATACTTTTTTGCTTTTTTCGTTTCTATTTACTAACAACAACGACCCGAGAATCCCCTAAGTAACCAAATCCACTTTTTTTGTAACCATACCATCCTACATTCAAGAGAGTCACCTTAGTAACAATAACATGATATACATAAATCTTATTACAATACAGGGTATCTTGTGGCTCGCCGCAACAGAGGTCAATGAAAGAGAATGTCGGCACATCAAACAAAATGGGCGGAGTGTCTCATCTGTAAGGTTTTCTAATCTCTGTCGAGATGTTGAATGGGGAATTACTCGAGAGTCGTGGGGACCAATCGGATTGTGAAGATCAGATGCTAAAAAAAAGGTTATACGATGTATGCCCTTTCACTGGTGTGGAAGCGTGTATGTACAATCCACAGATATTTGGTGGAGGCAGGGTGTGAGGCATCCCCCATATGTTAATCTGCCATGCTCAAGTAAATCCCGAGATCCCCGCTTTGGCTCCCCTACTATAAGATCGTGGCTGTGGAGTGACGGCACAATGGATTCCGAAGTGAGTCGATCCAAATCGGTGAACTGGATTCCGGCTGAAGGAAAATAAAAGTACTCGTAGACGTTATGCCAATGGAATATTTGCGCCAATCGACTGGATCGAAGAAGGTGTATGCAGAATCGAATGTTCAGCAACCTTTGACGTCATCAAATATTCAGTAAGGTTGTCCAAAACTGTCTCCCGATATTTTTCTGACATCTTTCCAGACAATCTGAAAATTGCTCTCATCAAACCAAGACAATCCTGAACTGAACTGTAGGACGATAAGTATGTCACCAAGTTCTTCAGAACTGTCCGAACTAGCGATGAATAAACAGTAACTTTCATTTGAGTTTTGAGTCATCTAAAGAAGGAAAACTAAGCACTAGACATATTATATTTATATCTCTCGAAAGCTTACGATTGTCTGGACAAGAAGTTACTTTTAAAGAAACTAAAAATGTTTTGGGTAAGTGGATATCAAAATTGATAGATAATGAGATAGCCATAGCCCAAGAAAGTAGTTTTATAGACCATATTCTATTCATTCGTGAATGATATGTGCGTGATTACAAACCGAACAAGAATGATTTTAGGTAAAATAACGTCATGGAATGTTAATTAACAACAGAAATATTTATTCGAAGTGAACAATTTCTGAAAGATATCACAAAGAACGAAAAAATATATATTCAGGAAAAACTTTCAAAGGTATAAAAGCTATACAGCTGAAGATTCAAGACCAGGATCATAATATTTCCGAAGACAAGAAATTTCTAGGTATCCATATTGACTGGTCCTGTCACATTAAGCATTTGACATAAGGTGGATACAGGATGGTGAAAGAGCTTCCTATTAACAAGCACTAGAATAAACTGTAGACTTCTTCCTACTTGATTTCCAAACCGTAGCAATATTTCGTGGAGTTACAGAAAGAACACCAACTGTGCATTTGTCATCTCTACTACTACCAGACTATCAGATGCAAACCACAGAAAAACTTAAGCAACATAAATCTTCCTTGATAATCGATCATATCGCTATCTTCATTCAAGTCGTGGAAATATTACTACGCTTTTCTAATGGTAAATGTAGTTTTTCAACTTTTTATTCAGATTCCTCGAGATATTTCTTTCATAATGTTTCAGTGATAGCAGCAACACAGTGACTACTAGAAAATATTATTAAATACGTTAAAGTAGCAAACAGATAGTTGATGTCTAATGAGATGATATTCTTCAAGATCAAGAATTTATTTCTACAACCTATACAGACATTTCACCTTCCTCCTGAGGAATGTGATTGATGTATGTACTTTTGAGATTTGTTTTTATTAAACTCTTTTTCACTGGTCCCGCTGACTCTGTAGCACCGAAGATCACAGAGTCGTGACTGGAATTGGTCAGTAGCAATCTAAGTCTACACCATATCTGAAAAAATGTGATTCACTCAACCTTCAACCACATTCAATTTAGGCTGAACTCAATATAATACGATAACTGAATACCGATAGTTCATCTCCGAAACATATATTTTGAAAAGTTCGTGTCGTGAAGAGGAAAACGATTCAGAATGAGTGATATCTAGCATGAAAGATCTTATTCGACCTGGAAGCTGCAGAGAGATTCCGCATCGAATAGACAGGCTTCAAGAATGCCAAATCAATCGGGAGAAACTTCACTTCACTCATTTCCTCCCCCAACCAGGTACGTTGACAACAACACCACAAGGCAAAGCCAACCTCTTTGCTGAAAAGTTCACCGTGAATCCCATCTTGGATCCACTAGGGAAGAATCCTTCTGATAGGTATTGCTATCATCTGTAGCCGTATGCTAGAAATAGTTTTTCAGCATCATTAGGCCTTCTCTTCCAAAGCCCTAGAAGTGCTAGACATGGATAGATCGATACCATCAATGAAGATTCAGTTGAGATTTTGAAATGGGGATCTGATGATCTAGTGGAGTTCAATGCAAACAAACTTCAAGCATGTATCTCAAGCAAGCCTCAATATCCATTTTTGGTTTTGCCATCAACAATATAATGAACATGTTAGGTCCATGCTGAAACCGATGAGGCTCCTATCTGATATATCCAGAAAAGAGTAGAGACATCTACAATTGATCGCATGAAGTACTCGAGAGGTGAACAACAAACTAACCTCCATATATGTTCATATGGGTGAAATGTGAACTTAATTTATAATTATCAGTGATTTGAGCATTAAAAGTGTTGTATTTTGATGATATTTTGTGAGGAATTGTTGCTTATAGACCACACAATCTGAAAATACAAAAGATTAAAATCGCGAAAATTCCAAGGCAAGAAGATGGGCAGAATTTAGGCAGCTACCTCAGAAATGGAAGATGATCTTGAAGGTCAAAAAAGCTATCTCGGAATTTATGTTTGTTTGCAGCAAACACTCTCTTGATGATTTTTTCAGTGGTTAGTACGATTTTTCAATATTGTGTCACTATGCTACCACATCTTCTTCACCTCATTTGGATCATTTCAATCATTTTGTAATTCATTACAGGCTCAGGCAAATATGAAATAATGATATGCAGTTGGAGCAACATGTAAATAAACAAGTAGGGGAATATTTATAAAGAAAACAGGATGAAAGATCAACACTTGGATGATAATTAACATGATTATATGATGGATCTTGGAGAGATCCACTGTAAATAAAACACCAACAATAACCTATGATACACAACAATGTTCCTTGATATGAAGTTTTGGGTTTTTCTGGTGTTATGTAAATGAAATACCAATTTATCATTTGCTTGCTTGGCAGTATTATCTGGATTTACTAATTTAGCATGTTCAAAAATGTTTTATTTTTGCAATTTTTATGAGTTGTAGTATTTCTCAGTCTGAAGGGAATGTATTCCACATTCCTATTTCATTTACCAATGATTGAAATATTTGAGAACCAAACTTGTTATTATTGTATTACAATTCCCAAATTATTCTATTAAGGAAAACATGGCATGCTAGAGAAAGCCATTCACTCTTGTTTACCCAATGAAACCATGATTTTTTCAAATACAATCAATCAATTGTCACTTCCAGGTACCTAGTTTTTGCACAACTTCACTTTGTTCTTATATTTCTATTTGAATACATTTTCGTATAATCTAGGTTCCTGAAACTGAATACAAACCAACACAGAAAATGAAACTGATAAGTCAAAAAGGTGGAGCTTATATGTTTGATATCAATAAAACTGCTTTACAAGAACATTAAAATAAACCCATATCTCATCTAATGCCATGGTAATTTCATATGAAAATTGTGGAGGCCCCAGGAACAGATCTATGCCATATGAAGAAACAACAAAAGATTTATTATTTGTAGCTGTTGACAAATCAGGTTCATTTAATTTTCAAGTGTAGTTTCAATATCAATATCAGAAATGTATTGAATATTATATGTAGGTATACAGTTGGATCAGTTTCTTGTTGCAGATAATGAACATTATATTGTTTATTCTTAATGAGTTCTTACTTTATCTCCTAGGCACTAGAAGTGTTGCCTAGTCAACATACATATTAATGATTTTCTTCCAACTTCCATAGCTGACAAAAATTTTCGACTTTTGAGTCGGTACAGAAAAAAATATGTACCCTTTCACTGCCTTACACGATGTTCCACAAATATTATAGGTTTTAATTTCCTCCAGGAACTGAAAGAGAACGATTAATTGTTTCTTCAATGGAGTGTAATCTCGCTAGCAGAAAATACCATCTCAAATCTCATGTAAAACAACATCCGATACAAGATTGATTTCGTAAACTTCAAAGCAAATAACCGGAGATTAGGATTGAACACTCATTACAGGAAATATCCTTCCAATTTCCGCCCGTCATACTGATAAATTTCCTCGACGTTCCACGACGTGAAAATATCTCGTTCTCTGAAAAATAACGCTATAAATTACAGATAAAATTTATCCCAGTTCGAATTTTCTCCCTTCACTTATCCAACTGGAAACACGGAATGGATTTTATGCAAGCTAAGTAAAAAAAAAGAGATGTTGAATCCTCTGAAAAAAACAGTGATCATCGGTTAGGTTAAGAGAACATGACAGCTTGAAAATTCCCCTATACGGGGTGATTGGAGGTGGGTGGCGTACACAGTGAAAAAAACTTGGGTGCAATTTCAATCAAATGGATTTCAGAGCAAACTCCGACGAAAACTACACCTGAATATCAAAGTTCTATCCTTCTTATTATACATTTCACAATTGAGTGTTGAGTGGTGTAGATTCGGATCTAAGTATTAGTGAAAAATGACACGGATGTGGGGAAGTAGAACGATTCTGAAACATAAAATCATAAGAAACAACGAATGGTTGAAATTTAATATTATCAATGGTGCTATCATTGACGTTACACCGTGTCATCGATGGAATCGAGGCGGTGTATGAATCATCTAATTTGGTGGCAATAATCATTCGTTAAGTATCGCATCATGAAAACATCAGAGTTGAAATAAATTAATAAAAATATTGCATGTATATGCATCTGAATGGTGTGAATTTCATGCGTTCATCTGTTCGATCTTAAAACCTTAGAACTTTTGCCAATAGGTGGCACGACTGACGTCCTTCCTACCGTACCTGAATTCAATATTGGGCATGATATATCAGATGATTTTGATATAGATGAGCATCAATTGGCCTAAGCCCTAGTGCCACTAATCAGGATAAATGAACCGAAACAGTTCGTCATCGTCCGAATTGTCCCTAGATTCTTCTGAGTCTAGTTTATAATCATATGAATTATATTTCAATAGGTAATCCAACTCAGTAAAAAACACCGGAGGTGGTGAAGACAAGCACTGACTCGCATGAACACACTCATGATATGGTGTTCCTTCACACCAGAAAAGTATTCGCATGTACCTGCTCAGTGTTGAAATGCACTGAAGAGAATTTTATGGAGGAAGGATTCAGCATTAAGAAAATCACAGAATGTGCATCACACCACTGCGGTGTCATATCGCACTTTCGGAAATGCATGAAGAAGTGTTCATTCTGCTAAATTCAGCACTAACACCAGTGTTACTGACAACTGGGTTTGATTATCAGAACCACCTATATGGGAAAGGTCACATAACACCTACAGTGGTGAATAATATGCCTGTGTTCAGTGTTCACTGACATTAAAACAATCGGGACCCCAGGAGACACCATCAGTCGGTGTTAGCACAGTTGGTGTGAGCTGGACCTTATGTAAGGGGTCGTACCAATATTCTTATACAGGGTACCCGTTTCTCGAACTCCACTGAGAGAACCTCAGTTATTATAAAAGTTTTTCCGAAAGTGAAATAATTTAACATGGCGCCCATAAGGAAATCCGAAGTTGAGTGTTTTTCTCCGAGAATTCACAAACTCAAAGTGGCACTTGAAATGTTGTTCAGCACAACTTTGCTCTAATTTAACTGACCTCGTATATCTCTTATGAAAACTGCGATGCCCATCATGGTGAAGCTCAAAAAACGGACACCCTGTCTATCATTAGTAGGTACCTATTTATGTAGGGATGGATGAAAGAACACAGATTCTCATGAGGTGGAAATTCAGTAACTTTCAGAAGATTTCACAACGTGATATATTCTCTGAAAGCAAATTGAGACTATGATATTTTTTTCAATTCATCAAAGCATCAGCAACTGCCATCTCAAAAGAAATTGATGGAATATGTTTCTATACCTCACGGATCGATCAAGGGTAATGAGACATATTGATTGATGTATACAGTCAATTGATGAAGCAAATAAATTTCAATCGAGGGTAAGTTATTAAGGTGAATGAAGGCTGAAAAAATATAGTCGAATATTTTCGAGCAATCATTTTGAGAATAAAATGAGTGGAGGTGAATTATTCATGATGAAACTTTGTGTTCGATATCGTTTTTTTTGTATTTGCAATTGAAGAGGTTCTATTAAATATGGAAGTCATGTACAATTTGTATGATATGTTCCTCTACTGTTTCTAACAGTTTTCGAGTAAATTTTTGATGTTGCACTGGAATGTTTGAAAATGTGTTCCTCAAAAAAATTTAAAACTGGAATAATCGAACAACTGGAAAATTGTAACAGTACAACCAGTTCCCAAAAAAAGGCGAAATGACCTTACCTAGCAACTACAGGCCTATCGCACTCCTATCAATTATTTCAAAGGTCATGGAAAAAGCCATCAACATCGAACTCATGAAATATCTGGAACACTCAGGAATTGTCAACGATAGGCAATATGGCTTCCGTCATCAGAGATCAACTAGTGACCTGCTCGCTTATTACGTCTTACATTTATGACAGCTATCTATTGAAAAATATGGAGAAACTTCAGCCGTGGCATCAGATATTTCCAAGGCATTTGATCGAGTTTGGCACCAGGGACTCCTTGCCAAGCTTCCATCTTATGGTTTGACCACTCAGCTGTGTTCTTTGCTTGCTAGTTTTCTCTCAAACAGGTCTTCATGTAGTGGTCGATGGAGTTTCATCTGATACTCTACACATAAATTGCTGGTGTTCCGCAGGGATCAATTTTAGCACCAACACTATTTCTACTTCACATCAACGATTTGTTGGAAGCAACTTCATGTCCTATACACAGCTTCGCGGATGATAGTACCCTCCATATACCGCTTTCTCTTCCAAGGCCTCTATATCGGCCCGTCAAACCAGAAATGAACGCGGAAGAAATGTTAACAAAATGAATATGGACTTAGAAACAATTCTCGAGTGGGGATCTAATAACGTGGTAGAATTCAATGCAAACAAAACACAAGCATGAGCCGATCTCACTGTGCCCAACATAATTCAGTCAGGAGTGAACCATATCATTGAAGTCATCCATTTCGATGCTTGGCGTTACTATCAGCAAAAACCATTCTTTGAAAAATCACGTTAGGTCCATTGCCAAAAGTGCATCCCAAAAACTTGGATTTCTGTTTCGAGCCAAGAGCTATTTCACTCCCAGTCAGCTGCTTATGATCTAGAAGGCATAGATCCGACCTGTCCTGTAATACTGTTCCCATATTTGGGGTGCGGCACCTAAACATATCCTGAAATAACTATTGGATTCTGTCCAAAAAAGTGCAATCCGTCTCGTCGGTGATGCCTCGCTTACAAACTCGCTCACTCCTCTGGAACACCGTAGAAAGGTTGGCGATTTATCTCGATTTTATAGATATTTTCATTGGCGATGCTCTTCTGAAATATCAACAATAGTTCCTAAATTAGCATTCTCTTCGAGATTAACCCGTCAAGTTTAGAGACCTGCAGAACGTCCCTTTCCAAAGACTCGTTCATTCAACGAACATCGAGACTTTGGAACTCATTGCCTAGTGAGGTGCCGAGGCATACGATCTCCAGAAATTTAAGAAGAACACCAACTCCTACCTTCTTTCACTTTACAGGATATCCTTTTTCGTGAGAACCAGAACATAAAAATATCAAATTTCCATTAAAGCTATTATTCTGATCAGACGAAACCAAGTATAATATGTTGTAGCACCGCTCATGGGAAGCTGAATGTGATTTGCAGATGTCGATGATAATGAAAGTCTTGTCAATTCACCCTTGAAAACATACATCATTACCTACAAACGCTCTCAAATACTCACTAATGAACGTCGAAAAACATTTGCAATTATTGCTCATTGCGTCACTTTCAGCTTCAAGAGGGCGGGCTCAAGACATACCTGGTGTCCTCTGATTGGTTGATTGGTGAGAAGAAATAGTGGAGGAGTGGGGTCGGTCTGGCTAGATGGTATCCCTACTTTCGTTATAAATATCGGATTTTATCCTGCTAAAATGTGTCATTGCCGATTGCGAGTACGATTGTCATGTAATGTGTGATGAAAACGTAAGTTTCCTTGTAACATCACCACCATGAATTGAATAATCAAAACTGGAAGATCACTTAACTCCACTGTCGAAATTGATGCTTTATAAGTGTCGTTTCTTTGTCATACAATGACTTTTGGAGTTGTATTATCTGAGTTTCTTCACCATCATCATCATGTTATGTCAAACTGTATAAATGAGAGACTCCAACTAGAACAAGAACATCTGGGAAGATTTGTTGTGAGAATTAATTCCGAAGGTCCGAAGGAATGTCAACATTTCATTGCTGATTGACGAAGTATGTCGGGTATTTTTTTTTTCAACGTTTGGGCTGACTACGGCCCTGGTGGAGAAGCACCGTTCAACATCAGAAAAGTGGAATTACGCCAAAGCATATATATATATCCTTTTCTCGAGCCAAGTGAAAAGGATGCTTCATGCATAAAAGATCAGTGATGATGAACTGCCGGAAACAGTTGAGGGTTGTGTTGGATTTGAATGATTTCTCTTTCTACTATCTATATCACATAAGGAAATGTTGGGAATTCACATCCGCCCTTGAAAATGACGATTATGTTGTGAGGAAACGAGATTATAATATTATTTATTTGAATCTGAGATAAATACATTTATCGGTGATGATTGATAAAATAGTTATTTGTTTTACTAGGCAGAAAAGCACAATATTTAATGCCGCGGCTGGTGTTTCATAGCCGAGCGTAGCGATTAAAAGGCCGCTTTTAATGTCATTTGGAGAAAAATTTAATTTTTCAAGATTCCTCCAAGTTTGGGTATGTAGATGCAACATGACCTCAAAGTCAAAATAATTCAATAATGATAATTTTGGTCATTCTAAATATCAATAATAAGAAAATGCGAATGCCGGTGAAAATGCATTATGGGATATTTGTAAGGGAGGTAAAACAAAATGGTAGCTCCAAAATAGCTGACGAGATTTTAGATTTTCAATAAAGTGATGAAATTATCGCGGACCATTTTTTTTTGTGATATGATTTCGCACACGAATTCAAAACTTAGTCTCGTCATCATTCAATGTTATGAGAGTTCAAGAACGATTTGGTATTCATATACAGTGATATTCGCAACAAGTAAGTACCTACGTAACAAATAGACAGCATATTCATCTATTTTTGATTTTTAGGCCTCATTCAGATATAGGTACCTACTGAGTGATTTCAAGTTTGTTTGAAAAGACGTTCTTCAACAGTACAAGATCTCGAAAAGTATATCGTACGGAAATTGAGTATAGGTAATTCAGATGAAATATATTTGTTGTAGCTCAGTAAACAGTATATAATTCCATAATGATCGTATTTTCTCATTATCTTCAATAAATTAAAAATATCCTGAGAATAGAATGAGCTCAGCGATGTTATGATTGGAAAAACCATTGAAAACTGTCAATACTTCCTCACATTTCATAGAATTCATTCAGGAGTGAATTTTGTGCAAAGACGTGAGATTTTATTGCAAGGTATATTTTTGTCGAAATAACTTCCCATTCAAATGGGATTAAACTCTAATCCATATCTACCGATTCACTATCGAAATGATACTCACTTTTCGTAAAACATAACTTCTGAGATTTTGCTTTTTTTGAAAAATGTGTTTTTCAAGGAACTAAAAATCACAAGTAGGTTTCAAGACGAGCCTGATGAGTTGGTGAAATTTTTTTTTAAATCATCAATAAAGATATTTTTCATTTGTTGCCCCATTTTTACAATGACAATTGTCTTGAATTGAATTTTGAACACGTACTTTGCTGAACAAATAGTTGTATTTCATAATAATTTCGATTTTAAACTGTCAATCAGAAAAAGTTTTATCAGGAATTAAAATATTGATAACCTGAAAAGTACTCATTTTTCATTTTCGTCTGAAGCTAACAACGTTGTTGCCGAAATGAGTATTTCGTTTTCCTAATATTTTTGTGGTTTTTGGATGAAGTTTTGTGATTCAACTCGTGCCCATCCAAGAAAAAACTAATTTGCACATCGCATGAAGTAGCCAGAGAGGCAAATAATGACCCGAGTGAAAAAACCTGTCGGAAGTTAAAAATTAGTCCGTAGAATTTTCAGCGGAAGGGTCAGTGATTTATTGTCGCATATCTGTCTCGAAGTGGAAAACATAAATTTTCCGGTAGTTTCCACGAATTTACGTTGGTAGCAATGCGGAAAATTGAAAAGAGCAAGTGAATTTTTCTTAAAAAATTCGGGTTACGTGAGCATCACCGATTGTTGAGTTATCATATACAAATAATTTATAATTCAATTATTGATGAGCGCCAATTTGTACATCGATGTAAATAACCACAGCAACAGCATTTATATTTCGAATAAATTCGGCCTGTCAAATTATGACATAACCTCTAGATTTACTTCGATTAACTTGATGAAAATTAAGGAGTCATCGTGACCGGAACTATTTCTACTACACGGCTGAAGATGTTGTCGTGCACTTTAAATTTGATATAATCGCATGATGAGCTTATGTTTTTAGGTTACTGTCAATAACAGTTCTGTTCACTCGTATATTTTGAGTTGAGTTGAATATCAATGACATTAATTGTTTGTTTGAACAAAAGGAATTCACTGATTCACATCTGAAATTGTCGGTAAAGTTTTCAGTTATCACCTAGAATATGGAAATGGAGAAAGATTTCATATCATCACCTGTAATCCGGTCAATTTAGACTTTGAAGTCTACTTCAACAGTCACGTCTTCTTCGATTTCTTCTTCTTCCTCTTCTTGTTGCTGGATGTCCATAAATTTTTCAAATGTGGCTGGGTCATTAAAATCTTCCTCCATTGTACTCAACTGGACATTTGAGCAAGACTGACCTTGGCAAAAAATAGTGTTGAGGAGTTTTTCTGGAACAGGTGGGAGTAAAGTTTTAATCGGTTCCAGAGTATTATCTATCATCTACCTAACTTGACGAGTATTGTTCCCTTAAATGATCCTGGAATTGTCATGACAGTTAGTGGAGTAGGCCCACAGGGGAAATCATGGTAAAAAAACGCACCGAGTACACTACCTCACAGGTGGCGTAAAAATGTGTGCATATCATGTATAATGTGACTCTTAGAATCGCAATATCTCACGAATGGTAACTCTTAGGAAAAAAATTATAAAAACCATTATTGTAGATAATTTTAGGAATACAACTTTGGTTTGAAATTATTTTCGATAAAACTCACCGTTTTCGAAAAAAAATCAAAAAACCTCAAATTTTGACCTTTGACCTCGAATAACTTTTGAAGCACACGTAGGATCTCCTTCAATATTTGGCTGTCCGGGAATTTTTATTATTTCAAATGTCTATATTGACCGGCGTACTGCTTGAGTTACGACACTTCTCATGTGAATTGAATACTGAAAATAAAATGTTTCTGTTATGAGATATATCTCGAAAATGTAATCCTTCCTCTGTTACTTCCACATCCATTGGCTATTACATCTTTTATAGCAGAGTGAGTGGACCGAACTCACTGTAGAAGAAAATTCGGAAGTTCGCTACCTCAAAATGCAACCAACACATATAGAACTCGGAAAATCTCTTTGGAATAGCGTCTAAAGAGATTAACTATTTCTAACCAGTGAATCGATGATCCCTTTGAAAACCACTTACAATCTATTTCCCCTTCATTTTATTGCGAATTCTCCAGTCTATGCTGCTGTCCAGTGACCCCATTGTACAGAAGTATTCGAGCAGCAACACTTCTTAAAGGATAATCCCCCAGTTGACAATCTTCACGTGAGGATAAAGCTCGAAAGTAGCTTATTATGATTCTATATAAACGAAGAGTTCTGTATATAGGATAGTCTATTGATAACTACACATGACTACACGGTGATTCTTCAACTGTTTGTACAAATCTATTGCTGAGAGAAAAATAGTCTATCCAATTAAAAATATCAAACATAGTTTGAAATGAATGTCTGGTAGACTACGAGCAGAAAACAACTACTTTCCTGGTAAATACCACGCAGAACATTGAATTATATCTGTTCGTAGTCCATGCAACGATTCACACTGTGAATGCAGATCGCAAATGTTTCTTTCTTCCTAAGACGTGACAAATTTTTGTTTGATATTTTTAATTGGATAGACTATTTTTCTCTCAAAAATTTTTTCCAATTTATGGCTAATCCATTTTTTTCAAATCTATTGCTGTTTCAAAAACTATCAAAGGAATAGTATATTAAGTATGGGGAACGGTAAGGGTTTTATACCGATCGAAGACAATTGTTTGGAGGAGGAGCGGAGCGATGACTCCAATTATTGTCTGAGATCGGTTCTACATGCTTATAACGTTTTTTTGCACGATTGATACCATCATAAATCATAAAATTAAACATTTTCGTCATATTGACTAGTTTCATTCATTTTATCAAGATAGATACTTTGGTTGTTAGGTAGTAACTAGGGTGCATAACAACAATGGAGAAATGAGTTTTTATTTAGTTTTCAATGATTTTAAGTACAATTTTGATTATTATAAATTAAAATATGAGCGAAAGTGAATTCGAAGAAATTGAACGGGCTTGGGAAGAAGGGTGTTCCGCAATTATTCCCGAAAAATCTAAAATCCGTTATCAAAATACCTACCAAAATTTTAAAAAATGGTGCGAAGGCAAGAATTTAAGAATCGATGAAAATACTCAATTGGCATATTTCGTTCAAAGACATATGCAGTTGAAAGCTCCTGATGGAAGCCTCTGGGCAGAATATTCAATGATTAAATCCACCGTTTTTCTTTATGATGGCATTGATATTTCCAAGTTTTCAACTTTGATCGCGTATTTGAAGAGAGAAAAATGTTGGCTATATAGGCCTAAGAAAGCAAGCATTTTTACACGGGAGCAATTTGAAAAATTTCTGATGGAAGCACCGGATGAAGAATTTCTAATTCACAAGGTAATGTAAGCTAGTTTAGGTAAAAGAAATACTCTAATGAAGATTTTTTCATAATTTGTAGGTCGCAATGATATTGGGAATATCTGGTGCCTGTAGAAGAGAAGAATTATATAATATTACTATGAATGACATCCAACAAACCGATGGTTTAATGATTGTAAAATTACCCAATACAAAAACGAACATCCAGCGTAATTTTACAGTCGTCCATTACAAGTAAAATCAAATCATTTGTTCTCAAGATACGCCAAAGGAAAATGTTGTGCTCAAGTAATAGGGAAAGGGACAATCGGGGGCTGGCCTTCTCGAATTGCCAAATTCTTAAATTTGCCTAATCCCGAGAACTATACTGGCCATTCGTTCAGGAGGACATCAGCAACGCTTTTGGCTAATAAAGGTGTTGATGTCCTCGGATTAAAGCGTCATGGAGGTTGGCGTTCATCGACAGTGGCAGAAAGCTATGTTGAAGATTCTCTTCAAAATAAAATAGATTTTGCCGAAAAAATATTGTGCAATACTAGTAATACTACTAATGTATGCGATTCTGCAGGAGTTTCTGTTAGAAGTGAAACCACAGCCCAAACAAGTGGGATTCCATTAAATAATTTTACAAATTGTACCATAAGTTTCAATATTAATAAATAATTCGTTAGTTTTCTTTATTCTTTCAAAAATAAATTAAAATTAAGAGATTTTTTAACTCGAATGCAAGTGAATTACTTACCATCGAGTTGGAGTACTTACCGTCGAGTTGGATTACTTACCGTCGAGTTGCTAGTAAATGTCACCTACTGACGTAAAATATGTCACGGTAAACAATCAAAGATGATCAATCGTGCAAAAAGGCATTTTAAATGGAGCGCTTCTGACAACTTCCTGGTTTCTTGGGATATTTTGAAACAGTAAAATTTTTGAAGACAAGTTGAGGGTAGGAAGGAGATATTGATTATATATGTATAGAAGAGACCTAGGAATCACTGATTGAAGACTTCGCGAAAGTTTCCAAATTAGCATAAACGAACAATTTCAAGATTAGGATCAACGAAGCTGGTATAGTAAATCACTATGGAATACATGGACAAGTCGCAAAAGAAGAAACAATAAAAGAAACACTGTCAATGATTTTCAATGCTTCCAGCTTCCACATCGCTGTACCAAACTTACCTCGCTCAATAAAACGATATCTGCAATCTTGGAAACTCGAGTCACCTTTTGTTTTGAAACAACTGCCGTTATCTCGTAGACCATGAAAAAGGCCTAGTGAAGTGTCAGTAGCTTTCCGACTGGCGACTTTTTCCTCGGAACTTTGGCACCCTAGAGCAGGACTTGGATAAATCACCACCCCGGATTCACGGGAAATAATGCAGGAGATGTCACACTGCAAAGTTGTAAATGATAGCGCACGGGTTCATTAATCTCTGATTCCACTGTAACATCAAGTTGATTGGTATCTGGCACACATGTGGCGGGATTTGCAGTTTTGGCCACGGTTGCAATGGGAAAATCGCAAGACTCTTTTTTTAGGCCAACAATTTAGCATTTTTCGTGAAAGTTTGCAATGTGTTTATATTTTCACCATGTTTGTTGAAGTGACTAACTTGTGGCAGACTGATATGTTTATGGAGAAAAAGTTTTATAAGACGCTATTTTGTCACATGCGTTGTTTTAACGGAACAAGTGCGACAATGTGTCTTATAAAATGAGTGTCATATAAATTTTTTTCAATTTTGAATTGATTTGAAGAAAAAAATGGAGTTAATATCGATAAATAACAGAAACATCTTCGATTGGTAATAATGAAGACAAAGAAATATTTGAAATCTGACGCACAAGCATAAAGGCAAGTTTACTGTTGATCGATTTTGATTTTTGCGATACCAGCGGTGAAATAGTATATTACACAACAAGTGTGGAAAGTGACATATTTCACACGAGTAGTCGTTTAGCACGAGCCGCGCGGTGAGTGCGGAAACGTAACGAGTGAAAGAAATGCACTTTCCAACGAGTTTTGTACACTATTTTTCCTACGACTCTGAATACTTTCATCTCACGGGAACTCTTGTCAAAAATGTAACTTGAGCGGTCTCTAGAATTTCAGGTGGTTTCGATTCAATATATCAAGTACTGTTTATTTCTATATTCAAGATGATATTTGAATGCTTCTACGACAATTCCTCATTATGTGAATTACTGATTGATTGAGTTAGTTCAGTTTGGACAAATTTTATTGATATTGACATAAACAACCTTGACACCATACGCCTGCTAGCGCCAGTAATCACGCAACCAGGAATACAGAACCATAGAAGTACGTAGTGCGCAAGCGCGTACGAGTTAGTGCGTCCTTGACTCTTTCTAAACATCTGTGATACCAAAGAATCTTCTCTTTGGTGACACTGTGTTATTAAACTGATGCAAGCAGCAAGCCGCGCATAAAACTGTAGCCGTACTCTTTTGAATGATCTCACCCGCTGTCATCAACATCGAAATAGTTCCAGCAAAGAGTATAAGTTCCAGTTTTGAAGTGAATTCAGAGGTTATGTATCAGACACATTGAAATTAATAGATAAACAATTCTCGGTATAATTCGAAACGAGACAGAAATTACAATAAATAATATGAATTTGATTTGAAAACGCTTATATATTGACAGTGAGTTTTTCACTGCTAATATCACCAAATCCAAATCGCTCAGAAGTAAACTGGGCCGAACTCTTCTGACTTTCATTTGACAGTTGTACCAATCTCTGAATAATAAAAAATGCGTATCGGAATAGAGGCTATTCCGACACGCATTTGCGTTACACAATGACTTCATTATACAACCAAAATAGAAAAATATGTTTGTTATGTTGAAATATGTTAAATTTTTCACAAATAAATAAGTTTCGAGATATTTCAAGATTTCTTGTTTTCTTGACAAGAAATCTTGGTATTGATATAAAATTTCTTGTCTTGTCTTGAAATCAAGACAAGATCAAGACAAGATCTTGAAATTTTCAAGATCCCTAGGCTTGACTCTTCCGACTCTCACTTGGCAGTTCGAATGTACCAACCTCCGAATAATAAAAAATGCGTATCGAAACAGAAGCTATTTCGATACGCATTTGCGTTCCATAAGGACTTCATTATAGAACCAAAATGAAAAAATAACATTATGAATTGAAGACCATTTACCTTCTTATTCTAGAGGAATCGCAGATCAGACGAAATCCAGGTGAAGTCTCAGTTATTTACCAAGAAAGCTCTTCATAAATTAGACTCGATAGAGGAATATCTCATGAATTTATTAGTCGTTATTCCACACACTCATTATTTCCAACATCTTATTCCTCAGTAGTTCTGACACATATATCAACATCAACTGATGAACTGAAGTAAAATAATAATTCATAGAAATCCCGTGTTATGGCGTGAAGGTGAGTTCGATGAATTGAAAAATGTCAGAATTACTGACATCTGTTTCTTTCAACCCTTGCGAATCACCAGCCACATGGCAGGAAGCATTTCTTCATCTGAAAGGAAACTTCACACGCACAAAGAGAATTATATTTCAGAGAGATATTGGAAAATGTTTCGGATACGAAAAGTTTCTTTGTTGTCCTCGAAAGAACGGGATATTTTGTTGGAGATATCGACGAACGTATTAAGTTTGTTCTGGGAAAAAATAGTATTCATTAGGAGTTCTGATAATGATATATCTTTTTATGTGTTCGAAACTGTGGAATATTGGGATTCGAGTTGTAACAAAAACTCCTAACCTTCGGACTTTTTGGTTTCATCTTCAGGAAAACTACAAGAAAAATGATGATTATAACAGTAATCAAGAATTACTCAAAGTATGTATTCATCAAGTGAATTAGGATTTATTGAATATAAAAAACCCATTTATTTTCGTAGCATGAGAGAGGGTGATGATATTTTTGATATAATAAAACTACGAAATTGAGCAATCCGCCATTATAATTCGAATATATAGCAATAGAAAGAAATAACATCTCTTCTATGAAAACATAATTTGTTTCTCTTGAACTTCGAGAATCTATGCATTGTTTATCTGCGTTTATTTGTAGTTCCCAACAAAAATCCACCTATATTTGTGTTACAATGAACAGAATCAAGAAATATCAGCCATGGAGTAAGAATTTATCAAGGCAAATAGCTCAAATTTGCCTGTAAATGAATTAGTACGCGCATATCAACGTCAACCTAGTCACTTAATTTTTATTAAAAAACGTCGTATGGAATCAATTGTGTACGAATAGTTCTGCAGCAGATATGATTTGCTCATGAAATATATCATGTCTGCAAAAGTTTTCCTTAAACTAAAGATATTTGTCGTATTTAGCATTTGCTGAGAATAAATGAAATATATTACCAGAAAGCTGACATATATGGAAAATTTAATTTTGTCATGAGTTAAAAAGTTGCCACTATTCCTAATGGAATTCGTCGTACATAGATCGTGCTAAGAAAAATTGTCTTATATCGCCAATTTCCTGATGGACATGACTGATCAGAGTCTTAAAAAAACTGAACGAGAAGTTGCCTCATACCGATATTACCTGAATTGCTTACTATGTTTTCGATGACTTCCATTGTCTGTTATGAGGTTTAGTACAATCTAAATTAATCATATTTTAGAATTTGATGGATTAGTCTGGGGATATGACGATTTTTCGTAGCATAATAATAGAAAATAGTGAAGCTATGTAAAGCCAAATGTCGATCGGCACCAACCAAAGGTATTTGACTTTGAAATTATGATTTATTCTACAAAAAGTTAGATTTTATATTTATCCACTGCATATCAAACCAAGGAGGCGATAACTCACAGTTTTGTGAAAAAAAAGTTTCGCCATGAAAATGCGATCGTCTCGATAACATGAAAACTACAGATACGACCTTCTGGATTAGCACGGCAGAGTTGCAATTGCAATATTCACCAACAAAACCTTCGACTCCTGCAGATATACGATGAATGTGAATATTTCTTAACTTCACAAAAAAGATTTTCAAAACAAACAAAAAAGTTTTTTTTCAATCAGTCATGAGAGTTTATGACTGATTGTCCACTTGATATACTCATGAAGAGGAAGCAAGCTGAGTGGAACTCCACAATTTTTTTTCGATCTCAAAAACTATTGAGATAACAAAATCCAATGATATATCAGAACTATCACCATTTTTCAAGTTTTGTCTATTTCAACCCGGAGTATGAACCTTGTAACATTCGATAAATATTCTCACTAAATACCTCCTGTCCATAACTGAATTAAACAAAATCAATGAAATGTTTAAACGCCCTCCAAAATGTTACAATCTTTAAAGAAACCCCGTAATGAAAGCAGTGCTTCAGGATAGGGTTGTATTCCGACCCTCGACACGTCTCTACTCCAAACTATCTTCGCGTTCAATTTCATTTGTTAAAGGAAAGTTCGCACGTAACTCGACCGAATCCGTTCAGACGCCATGGATGACTGTTTTGAACTCCGATAATGTGGTGAAAATCAACATCAGGCTGGAATTATCGAGTACGTCCTCTGGGAAGTCGAAGGAACGTTCTGAGGAGGAGATTTTCCACCCAGATTACGTGAATATTAATTTGAATCCCTTCGATGCAAAATTGAATGAACCTTCGAAGGAAATGAATGTCGAACAGGACTCACATGATGTTGGCAGAAAATACGGAGATGCATTGAATTATTATACCAACGAAAGAGAATGATTAGCATCAGTATGAGGGCTCCTATCAAACCAGAAATGTACGAGGAAGAAATATTAACAAAATAAATATGGACTTATTATTTCGATGCTTAGCGTTACTATCAGCAATAACCTTTCTTGGGAAAATCACGTGAGGTCCACAGGCAAAAGTGCATCCCAAAAACTTGGATTTCTGTTTCGAGCCAAGAGCTATTTCACTCCCAGTCAGCTGCTTATGATCTATAAGGCACAAATCCGACCTGTCCTGGGATACTCTTTTCATATATGGAGTGCGGCACCTAAACATATCCTGAAACTATTGGATTCTGCTTGAAAAAGGGCAATTCGTTTTGTCGATGATGCCTGGATCACAAACTAGCTTACTTCTCTGGGACACCGTAGAAAAGTTGTCGATTTATCTCTATTTTATAGATAGTTTCATGGGCGATGCTCTTTTGAAATATCAACAATCGTTCCTCCATTAGCAGTCTCTTCGAGATTAATCCGTCAAATTCAGTCTTCACACCCCTTCGTGGTCACTTTGGAGACCTGCAGAACGTCCCTTTTCAAAGACTCGTTCATCCACAGAGCATCGATACTTTGAAACTCATTGCCTAGAGGTGTTCCCCGAGGCATACGATCTCCAGAAATTTAAGAAGAACACCAACTCCTACCTTCTTTCTCTTGGTTCTCACGATGTTCTCTGAACGTTACAGGATATCCTTTTTCGTGTGAACCAGAACATAAAAAAAACATGCCAAATAATGTATGTCCGACTGTATAGTCAAAGTTGACTTTGGGGCTGTAAGCAATCGCTGAGACAACTGCTGACAACAGAAGATAAGATTGTCACGATGAATATATTACATATTATATTATTCACAACTTGTTTCGCTAACACTGTAGCTTTATCAGGTATGAGTACACCGAAGTAACTATTACGATAACAACCATATTCATACCTTATTACACAGTTATAACAATATTTGTACCTGTAGGGATTAAAGAATGTTGATACCTCACAATAGACTTCACAAAGCCCTGTTTCATTTGGAATCACACACGATATAAAAATGGAGTATTCCTCATTCAAGAATGAAAATGAACGAAAATATTCCTTCAAGAAAATAATTACCCTTGTGTTGGAGAATTTGTTATATCCGAGGTTATATCCCATCATCTCCGTATTATTCGCGAAGATTTCATCAGGAAATTATAAGTTTCCATTCATGAGATGAAGCTCTAAAACCGACCATTATCGAACTCTGGGGACTAGAGGATCCCGAAAACACCTCGACGTATTTTCAACAAGATATCCAATTAGTGATCGAGGAGTAGTAAGTGTTCAATATTCATGAGAAACTCTGATGCTCGAGTTTGCACTACTTGTTAATCGATAATAGCAAGTTGAGTCTGTACCAATCAGACACCAAGTTTATCCTAACGAATCTTGCAGTGAAACAAGAGTAAGTGGGACACGAAAGCCAATTTATAACTTCACCATTTTTCTCATCAGAATCTTTATTAGATGGATTTATAGGAGTATCATCAACTCAATGAACATTGTGCATGATTCATAGAAAGTGAAGAAGAGGTTTTTTGATTCCTGCAAGTTGACAAACCAACTAATATTACTTGTAGTCATCAACATTTATTTTGATATATATACCTTAACAACCTGAAATATCAATAGCAGATAACATCTGCCATCTGATTGAAACCATTCATCAGTTAGTTCCGGATAATTATTCATATACTTTTAGGAAAAACCAATAATACACCAATTGAGATAGAATCGAGATAAAATTCTTGCTTCAATTATTTTTGAGGGATCAAAAATATCCATTGCAAACGATCAAACTTCCAGAACAGATGAAGCAAAATAGAGTCATCTTAAAACAATCACTCTTAACAGCACAATAATTGTTAGGTTCATCTGAACTTTGACAATCATCATATCCACACAGCAGAGTAGTGAACTCAACGAGACTCTATTTCAGTTTTTATATCTATTATTTGCCATGAGGTACACAGTGACGTGATGTAATAACATTTTGTGGGAGAATATGAATACTATATCCAGGCACGAAGCAATCTCTTCTAGTTCTTTCATTGCTTCCACAGCGTCCTTTATATTGTTCCTTATTCATTCATCATCCTCCATCGTTTTTCAGTGTTGTTCTATTGTTCTCTCATTTCTCCCACTCTAATAACATCCATTTATTGCTCACTTTGACGTGAATTCCAAATTGATTCGATCATGTATTCACCACATGAATTCTATCAATCAACATTACTAATATAAAAGATATGAGAGGACATAACGAGTTTGACAGGTAAAATGACATATAGTTCTCTAGATGAAGATCTCTTCTTCATCTCTTCGTCCATCATTCCACCATGAGCTATTCCAAGAATGCAAACCAGACTGTCACAGACTAGCTACCCTTGAATTATTAGAATTGGTCATAACTGCCAAACGATCATCAAACCCATGGTTACCTACGGTTACAAATGGTTACAAATTTCGGCACAAGTCAAGCTGCAGAAAGTGCAGCGGATAGCTTGTCTGGGAATCACAGGGAAAATATTCACGTGCCCCCATGCAGCCTTAGAGGCAATGCTGAACCTTCCACAATTGCACCTGTGTGCGATGAATAAAGCAGCAATCAGTGCCTTCAGACTGAGCCATACAATAAATCTCAAATCAGGAAATCGGATTGGACACTTGAAGATTTTGGAAAATATTTCCCTAGAATCCATGTCTAAACCGACAGATATCATGCCAGTTAGGTACGACTTCAAAATGCACTTTGAAGTGGTCATAAACAACCACCAAATTTGCATAGAGAACGGACCTCAACTGGAAAGGGATGCATTGGTGTGGTATACTGATGGATCCAAGATGGATGAAATTTCAAGCTCTCAAAATTCCTTGGTAACACCCCAACCATCTTTCAAGCAGAAGTGCCCCGAGAGGGATACTCGAAGGACAAAAATCTATGCTCTATCAGATAGCCAAGCAGCTCTGAAGTCATATACGTGTGAATCTAAGCTGACTTTTGACTGTAAACAATCCCCCAGACAACTGGCAGCGAACAACCAGGTCACTTTGATGTGGGTGCCAGGTCATAAGGGAGTTGAAGGCAAAGAAGAGGCGAATACACAATTTCTCGGCCCAGAACCCTTCTGTTGACTTTCCAAAGGGCACTTGAGAGAAGAGTTCCGACGCTGGAAAGCAGATGAAATGAAATCTCACTGGTATAAAGTGCTAGGACAAAGACAAGCGAAAAGGCTAGTGAGCCTCTAGCCAAGGAATGCTAAACAGCTTCTCGAGTTGGACAGAAAAGACTTGAAACTGGTAACGGGATTCCTCACTAGACACTGCCCTCTGAGGTATCACCTCAGAAAGATAGGCAAAACAGAGAGTGGAAGTTGCCGCTACTGCGAGAACGTCGCTGAAACTGCAGAACATTTGCTTTGCGAATGCCCAGCACTCTTCTGCAAGAAACTCAACTTCCTGGAAAGGGGCCTTCTTAGAGCCCTCCGATGTCAGGAAGCTATCTTCCAGAAAACTGATAAACTTCGCAAGAAGCCTCGGAATCCCGGGCCTCGAATAGATTGAAGGTCATGCACAAAAGATCTGATAAGTCGAGGTGCTTGAGAGGCTGCAAGGCCTTAACGACCCCCTCTACAATCTACCCTCAGATTATCAGGCTGCAGTTTCAAACCATAACTCATTAAACAAGCTATACAGCGTGACATATGTACTTTCCATTGATAGTGGCAGGAAAGAATGAAGTTTGTATCCCTTCAAACCAGCTTATCAACTATGAATTCATCATCCTCCGCAAACCTCCATCTTGGCCCCTTTGACATGCTATTTATATTTAACGCTGTGGAATGAATATAGAGTGGTGATAACACGAAACGACATGAAGGTTTAGGCGTTAAACGCAACTAAAGGGGGTGGGAATCCCCAATCCCTACAGCTGTCCGACCGTGGATATTAAAGAGGGTAGCTTTTTCAGCTCAGCTGGGCGCGCTGCTCTGATTGAATGAAAGCCGAAAAAAGACCGAAGGTTAAAAATCGCTGTCAAATTTGAAGAAGGGTCTTTTAACGAGGCGGAATTGGCATTCGATATTGAATTTGAGCTCATTTTCTAGATCCGTCAGAATGAGATTGGGAAGCAGCCCTATTTCCAATATAAACATATTCCAGAGGAGAATTGGGGATGTGAATGATGAACTGGAAAAATGCTGGACCATAGTGGATGAGATCAGGAGGAAAGAAGAGCATTGAAACCTACAGATACATGATCCGAACAGCAAAATAATTATTTCTCTAGCGGAAAGATAATAATAATAATAATAAGTTTATTTGCAAGTAAGTAGGCAAGAAAAACAATACACATATACGAAAGTACAAAATGTAAATATAAAAGTAAATTACGAGTAAATACTTCAGATTTGGAATTCTTGGTAAATTATTGGTGCACATCATCATTGTTTTAGAGATGATGATGCAAAAGCTGTATCAGCAGTACAGCAGATACTGCCAAAATAATTTCTTTTCTACATAAATGATCTAGTCATTTTACATTATTCGCTCACGATACCATACTGCTGTGACACCATAAAGGAAAGGTTGAAGAGTTGCAGATAATAATATAAGCTGATGCCATTATTATAATCCAGCATTCACTTTCTCTGGATTTCAAGAAGACAAGTGTGTGTACAAATAAGGAAAATCTACTGATAGAAAACAAGTATTGAGCAGAATTTTTGAGATTATTTCAGACAAAAAATCTGAATTCAATATAACTAAACTGTAAAATAACACAGAACGTTTAGATTTTTCCAAAAATATATTTGATATTTCTTTAACTCATGACACAGTAGTTTCTTCAAGTCACTGTACTAACTACTGCAAATAATCCCTTGTCATATAACCAACGAAAATATTTATTTAATTTCGAGGATGATGGAGGAAGGACTAAACAGTGTATGCTGAAAATGGAAAGACCATCATAACATGGAGAAGGTGGCAATGTAGATATGTTCTGTATTTGGAAATTCATCATTGGACAATGCCAGGAAAATCAACATTTCTGTTTTTTATTTATATGTCTCCAGAAATAGGTATACTCAGAATTTCTAAATATACTCGAAGGTATATTATTTTTAAGATTCAACGATCTCGTATTTCCTACCGCTTTCAAGATACCCAAGCTGTTAACTTTCACCACCCTGTATAAAGTCCTCCATTTTTTGAACTCAAAATTTATATGAAATACACTGCTACTGTTGATGATATTCCGGGAGAATACCCCTCTAGTGATATTATCTCTTGTGTTGACTGCCTGGTTCAATAAGGACTTGGTCTGAATATTGAACCATCCGCAACCATCCATAGCCATAGATATAGAAGAACTTAATACTGACATTAGTATTTTTTTTAAATTCTGGTTCTCACGTAATGAGATATCCTGTAATGTTCAGAGAACATCGTAAGAACCAAGGGAAAGGAGGTAGGAGTGGTGTTCTTCTTGAATTTCTGGAGATTGTATGCCTCGGGGAACACCTCCCTAGGCAATGAGTTCCAAAGTATTGATGTTCGTTGGATGAACGAGTCTTTGAAAAGGGACGTTCTGCAGGTCTCTGAAGTGACCACGAAGGGGTGTGAAGACTGAACGGGTTAATCTCGAAGAGACTGCTAATAGGGAACACGATTGTTGATATTTCAGAAGAGCATCGTTCATAAACATATCTATAAAATAGAGATACATCGCCAAATTTTCTACGGTGTTCCAGAGAAGTGAGCGAGTTTGTGAGCGAGGCATCACCGACAGGACGAATTGCCCTTTTTTAAACAGAATGCAATAGTTTTAAGATATGTTCAGGTGCCGCACTCCAAATATGTGAACAGTATTCCAGGACAGGTCGAATCTGTGCCTTATAGATCATAAGTAGCTGACTGGGAGTGAAACAGCTCTTGGCTCGAAACAGAAAACCATGTTTTTGGGATGCACTTTTGGCAATGGACCTTACGTGATTATCCCAAAAAAGGTTATTGCTGACAGTAACGCCAAGCATCGGAATGGATGACTTCAATGGTATGGTTAGTACTGACTGAATTATTTTGGGAAAGGACATGCTTATGTTTTGTTCGCATTGAATTCTACCAGGTTATAAGATCCCCACTTGAGAATTGCTGCTAAGTCCATATTTATTTTGTTAACATTTCTTCCTCGTTCATTTCTGGTTTGACGGGCCGATATAGGAGCCCTGGAAGAGAAAGCAGTATGGAGGGTACTATCATCCGCGAAGCTGTGTATAGGACATGAAGTTGCTTTCAACAAATCGTTGATGTGAAGTAGAAATAGTGTTGGTGCTAAAGATGATCCCTGCGGAACACTAGCATTTATGAGTAGAGTATCAGATGAAACTCCATGGACCACTACATGAAGAGACCTGTTTGAGAGAAAACTAGCAAGCAGATAACACAGCTGAGGGAGCAAACCATAAAATGGAAGCTTGGCGAGGAGTCCCTGGTGCCAAACTCGAACAAATGCCTTGGAAATATATGGTTCCTATTGCTATAACTATCAGAAATAAATCAAATAAACTCAAATTGCGTCGTCAACTCTCAATTCAATTCAATACAGGGTTCATCGATATGATTCATGCATACAATAAAATGAATTGGATATTGTTTGGCCCAGCAAAACATATAATCGTGGTCAGTGGAAAGCGGATATAATTCAGTGAAGCGGAACAAAGAAAATTAATTATGGGTCTAACAAAGCCACAAAGGGCATATTTAATGCTGTAAATTATTCTAGGGGTTTTCGCAGTTCCGATGTGGTCTTTCTCCTTTATATCTAAATCAAATATTATTGTTCATCTGGAAGCGGATGCAACATTGACTCTCACAAAATACAGAGCAAGACTATAGGCGAGGCGAGGGACTTTGAAAATTTATTATATGATGATTCAAAAAATTCCGTATTTGGCTGGAAATAGTATATTATTCAACGATCGCGTAATGTTGGCTATTGCCCACAAAGATGGAAATTGCAGTACAAGCCGAAGGCGAGTGCTGTAATCATCTGAGTAGGTAATGGTCATTATGCGCGAGTAGAATACCATGATTTATCTACAACTATCTTGATATCAAAACAACTTTGAAATTTCAAAAAAATATTGATATTTTTATAGCGAAATTGAATTTAGCTAAAGTGGATTCAATGTAAAACAAAACAACTTATTAAAAAATGTGTAACAAACATTGCCAGGCCTAACTTTTATTCACATAATAATAATTGATAGTAACATTATTGATACTACTGTTGAAATTGATTCCTGGAATTGCGTTCTCCGACATGTTAAAATTTTTAGTGATGTTAGTACTTGTTTCAGAGCTATTTATACTGTTGGAGCTTGCTATAGTGAATGACTTATAATTTTTTGTTTCCTCTTTCCAAATTATTGTTCAAATTATCGTCTATGTACCTTTCAGCGACTGAGGTAGATTTCCATCCGCCAATTTTTGTACGGCTGTGATATCACCACATCCGCTGACACAATTGGTAGCAGATGGTTCTCCAGTTTCAAAAACGTAGCAACTTGCTTTCCTATAGAAGCTTTAGTTTGATTTAAGAATTTTGAATCTCAGCCGCCTTAGCGAAGAAATCGTACACACGCATTATCAATCAACCAGTATTTTATGAAAATAGTATGCATATTATTGCATAATATCAATTTTAGAAAATTAGTATCTTTACGCAATATGTAGATTCTCAGAAAATTAAGTCTTCAACAATGCTATTGCTATACACTGTACCTGTGACTGTACTACTAAGATGCCTTATGCAACCAACAATATACACTTGTATGTTGTTCTGATTGGTCTGAGCGTTCTGTCATTCTTCTTCATTTTTGCATCCCTAACCTCAGTTTCAGCGTTTCAAGAAAAAAACAACTCATTTTATACGGTCGAGAATAAAAAACAAAAAATTCTCTTTTTTTTATTTGTGCAAGAATTATTGAAACCATGAAAACATAAGTCGGGTATGTCTCTGTTGTATTCCATAAACGCGGTTGTCTTGTGCATAGTAGGTAGAACTCCTATTTAAGTTGACAATACGATGGGATGTCAGAATATTACCCCATCGTACTGTCATTATTACTCGATTCATCACAGTAATGACTGTCATTAACTGTTGAAAATCGAGTAAGCAATGGATGATTTACTTGATGGTTGTAGATAAAGGAAGTTTTGTGTGAAAAAATGCAATTGGGAAAATTCGCTTTGACAAATCTTTGCTCCATAGTTAGCCTTTCTTGATTTTGGTATTTGTTGAAAGTGACATACCGGCGAGTGCGGAAACGTAACGAGTGCGGGAAATGCACTTTCCAACGAGGTTTGTACACTATTTCTCCTACAACCACATTATTTCGCTGGAAGTAATTTCATTGATGTAACTGAAATTATAGAGGCCATAATTTCAGGTGGTGAAGATTTGATATAACCGTCTATTTCCATATTCTAGGTAATAACACTTTTTTGACGATTCCAAATGTGAATTATTGAATTTTTTTCGTTTGCACGAACAATTCCATTGATATTCAAAGCCACATGGTGACACAAATGTCACGAATACGGAAAATATTTCAAATGTCACCTTTTATCCGTTGTAGCCTGATTTAGGTATTCACGCAACCAGGAGTACATCAGTGCATATTGACATTAAACGTTATCTCAAATGTAAAAGAAGGAAACTTTGGTGATGCGAGCTGTAGTTGGTTGTGTAGTAGAAAAAGTTTCCAGACTATTTTCCATCGAAGTGAATGTTGAAGTTGAATATTGAATGTCTTATTGAGACATTGGAATAAGTTACGAATTCTTCTCACGATGCGAAAATAGGCAGAAAAGCCAATAAATGTTATCGTGGACCGTGGTATAACAGAAGTGTTTGTGGTGAGAGTTTTTAACAACTAATTCACCTAATTATTTATATCTACATGCGGTCGTGCGTTTTTTTTTTCATTTCAACTCGCGTGCTATTTTATAATATAACAATGCCATGGTGATATAAGCTTATCTGCAAAGAATAAAACAGTGTGCTTTTTAACGTTTTCTACGTGGTTCAAAATCATTTTCCGCCAGATCGGGTAACATCTGGAATAAATAGAAAAACTTCCAATATAGCGGGTGGTGAAAGCTAAAACTTTGAAGATTACTTGATATTACGTGATATCATTGTGGACACCTATACGACCTTCTGCTGGTCTCGACTGGACTCGTCTCCCAGAAAGTTTTTACGGATATTTTCGTGTTATTATCGAAGTTATTGGAAAACTGCGAAATTGGAAGCGGACGAAAACTCGAGTTTTCGTTGCTCGAAATCTGTACAAAAGAGTGCTTTTCATCTCCCAACTAGATGGATATTGCTGGACGGCGCATGTTTTATTTCAGTATTTCATACAGAGTGATACACACTCCTTATTGCGCTGTTCGCTCTCAGAAAAATCTTAAAGCTCAATTTATAAACTCCGCAGCCGTAGCTACAGTTGACGCTCCAGTTACTATTCGTAGATGGAATATGCTGGAAATAAACATCTGTTCATAAACTACGCAGTTGACGCAGGTGCCGTAGGATATCTCCTCAATACATTTTGGAACGGCAACGTCAACTGTAGCTACGGCAGTGGAGTTTATAAATTGACCTTCATGAGATGATGGAGGAAATGAACGTGAGCATATAATTGAAATCTCTGATATTTTCGCATATCAACTACATTGCTGGTTGGTCGAAAGAAAATAACCAACTACTGCAAATATTATGTGAAACGTTTTCATATACAGGGTGTTGTATAGTGGGTGGAACATTACAAGTACCTGGAGAACAGAAAAACCGATCATTTCGAAAATTTGTGGGCGTGGATAATCAGACTTGCTCTATCCGTCTAAAATATTTTCATCAATACAGTGTTGCCGCTTGTATCAGAAAGTAATAGCTACTTTGTTATTTAAAATGGAATACCCTGTATTTTGTTAGATTTTTGAATTCTTCCTGAAAATCTGATTTTGTCGACCTATTATACTTGGGGTATAGCGAAAAAGATTACAGAGATATAGGGTGTGAAAAATCGAGATTTTTCAACTTTAGGAATTTTTTGTGTCGAAACTAATCATTTCTGCTGAAAACGGCCTACATGTCCCTATCTTATCTTTCCATGTACTATCTACTGACATTTAATAGAAACAAATAGAGGGTGATGCAAAACTCAAAATTCTGAACCACCCGTATTCGTTTCAATTAAATATCAATCGACAGTAAATGAAAAGTTGAGATAGGGACATGTGAGCCGTTTTGAGCAGAAATGAATAGTTTCGACACAAAAAATTCCTAAAGTTGAAAAATCACGATTTTTCACACCCTATATCTCTGTTATCATTCACCCTAGACCACAAGTATGAGGCATTGACGAAATCAGCTCTTCAGGGAGAATTCAGAAATCTAACAAAATACAGGGTGTTCTATTTGAAATAACAAAGTAGCTACTACTTTCTGATACAAGCGGCAACACTGTATTGTTGAAAATATTTCAGGCGGATAGAGCAAGTTTGATTACCCACGTACACAAATTTTCGAAATGATCTGTCTTTCTGTTCTCCAGATACTTCTAATGTTCCATCCACTGTGAAACACCCGGTATCTCAACTCTTTTTCTATTCAATCAAATTCGTATTTCTTACTGTTACCAAAATACCCATACTAATCATTTTTTTCTTGGTCACCCTGTATACATCTCAGATAATAATAAATGAAGCACCTGATGAAAATCAATGTATAATTGTTCAATGAAAAGACGTGCCACATAATCACTAATTTTTTGTTCCTTCCAAATCTATAAATGTCAAAACCTGTTAAACCCAAGCTCTCACTAAAGTTTGATCATATAACAGATTGTTGAAATTTTTACAGTTTGAGTCTTTTCGACATAAAACACTTTCGATATTGGGTACCTACTTACTTAATGATTTGGAAATATCGATCATCGATAATAAGAATTTATAGATATTATCAAAATCATCGATATTATCGATAAATCGATGAATTATTTCTTGAAAAGTTATCGATATATCGATAAATTCGCCCACCCCTACTACTTACCTCTGAAAAGATCCTCAGAGATGTATCAAACATTCTGTTTTCCTTCCTCTTTGATCTCGAATTCTTCAGGAAATTGGTAATTTCGTTAATGAATTAAATCACTGTGTAAAGGGACAATCATCATGGTGAGGAACTGATTTGAAATATTCATAAGCTCTCTCTGTTTCCCTTCCATTTGTGCTCTTGATCACATAATATCATTAACATAATATATCTCCCTTTATAACGATGCCAAGTATAATTTTGGATTGGATTTCATCTTCCATAAACTTCATTTCCTATAACGTGAAATAATTACTTGGCATTCCAGGTCCCTAAGAGTTGCTCGAGTATTCAAGGAATCCGAATTGTTTTCCTGAATTCACTCCACTGTGAATGTAGACGAAAATAAAACAATTTTCTCCTACAACGATGAAATGGGGTTTGGGGTAAATAATTGCATGAAACAGAAATAATGCCAATCATCAGGACATTCTTGCGCTTGCTTTATCAAATCCATGCCGAGATGGGTAAAATTGATCAAGACCACTCACAAACAAAACAGAGATAGGTACTCAAAACAATCAACTACAATTATTCAAACTAGCAGAAATGAAGCAAGAAGTGCAAGGCGGATTCTTAAATAATGGGAATCTGATAATCTAGCACAGTTTGGACAACTAAATCTCGAGCATGTATTTTTTCTAGAGAAGTATACTCTAATGTCTTCGCTCTGTTCCAGGATTTATTACTTCATATTATTCCAGGTTTTCCATGGTCCTTCCTCATCTTCTCATAGTTTCAATGTTTGCTTCATCCGTTTGCTCGATGGCTTTATTGTTTGTTAATCTAATAATTGTTTTCGATATCAAGTTTTTTTCGAGGTTTTTTCTTATGTTGTATCTCATCCTCGATTTCTCATAAGATCTGATTGAAAGTCGAACAACTAGACGAATCTGCAGCTGATGCTTGAAGATGAAAATGAAAAAGGTTGATTCACTCTTAGAATTGTCTTGATCTGGATATTCAAATTTGAAAAAGAGCCTTCCTGGAATAACTGATTGTGAACATGATCAGCAGAAACCGGAGACCCTGTAGACAACTGATCCATCTTGAAACGTGCCAAGTATTCAAGGAAGTTCAGGAACCCCAAAGCAACAAAAAAGTTGTCACAGAAATCTTCCTTTACACAGAATACAACAGCATTCGCTCGATCTTGCTACCCTCCAAACAACAGAGAGGGAGAAATAATGAACAGATGAGAACACTTTCCGTAATTACTTCCTAATCCCGAATGTTCCACTCTCCGTGTTAGAATTTCGAATTGGTAGGTAGAGAAGAATTAGTTGCATGGTTCCATGAATATAACAGAGAATGTCTATGCTCTCGATAGTACAATTATAAGGATACGAAAATATCACAACGGAGCTGACATGCAGCTTAGGAATTCATCATCAAGGATTTGATTATAGATAAAAAAATATGACTTTCATGTTCCTTTTGCAAGGCTTAAATCTGAAACTAACTCACTTCACCATCTGGATTTGCAATATTTTGATGAACTTTCCACTTCAATAAAAAATTTTGGAAACGAAACATTTTTCAAAACGACATTAATTGAGAATTTCTTACTTACTTACTTCAATACAAGAAGTAAGTTTTGAATTCACGTTTGCTGACTCTTTTCTATGTTTGTGTCGAAAAATAAATAGAGATTGATAAATGATTGAAGATTGGCAGCCTCTCAAGCACCTCGACCTATTAGATCTTTTGTGCATAACTCTTAGGAGCTAGGTTCCTGACATCGGAGGGCTCTAGAAAGGCCCCTTCCAGGGACTTGAGCCTCTTGCAGAAAAGCGCTAGGCATTCGCAAAGCAAATGTTCTGCAGTTTCAGCGAATTTCTTGCAGTAGCGGCAACTATCACTCTGTTTTACCCATCTTCTTGAGGTGATATCTCAGAGGGCAGTGTCCAGTGAGGAGTCCCGTTACCAGTTTCAAGTCTTTTTTGTCCAACTCGAGAAGTTGTTCAGCTTTCCTTGGCGAAAGGCTCACTAGCCTTTTCGCTTGTCTTTATCCTGGCACTTTATTTCAGTGAGATTTCATTTCATCCGCTTCCCAACGTCGAACCTCTTCTCTCACGTGGGCTTTGGCCGAGATTTTGTGTATTTGCCTTATCTTTGGCCAAGCAGTCTGCTTCTTCGTTGCCTTCAACTCCCTTATGACCTGGCACCCACATCAAAGTGACCTGGTTGTTCGCTGCCAGTTGTCTCAGTAAGTGTTAACAGTCCCAAGTCACCTTAGACTCACAAGTGTATGACTTCAAAGCTTTTAGTGCTGCTTGACTATCTGATAATATATATTTCTGCCCTTCGAGTGTCCCTTTCGAGGCACTTCAGGGCATGTACTTCTGCTTGAAAGATGGTTTGGGTGTTACCAAGGGGTTTCAAGAGCCTGAAATTTGGCCCTGTAACTCCCACTCCAGCCCTTTCATCCATCTTGGATCCATCAATATACCACACTATAATGCATCTCTTTCTAGTTGAGCTTCGTTCTCTGTGCAAATTTGGTGGTTGTTTATGACCATTTCAAACTGCATTTCGAAGTCGTTCATAACTGGCATGTTATCTGTCGGTTTAGACATGGATTATAATAATAATAAGATTTTAGGCGATTTTTTGTCTGGCTCAGTCTGAAAGAACTTTGAGCTTCCTCAGTAATCTAAATTGAAATTTCATGAAATTGTGAGTTTTCTCATTGAAAGAATTTGGAATTCAGAGGATTCCCATGAATATTCAATGTTGGAGAGTGTAATAATTGAAATTTCAAAAGTCAGAATTATGTGAACATGCCAAAAAGTATAAATTTCCATGTACAGTGTGTCTCACTTTTCAATGATTGGTGTACTGACGAGGAAATAAACACATTCAGTTTGACTTCAGTTTGACTTCATCTTTTTCGTTCATAACGTATTATAGCTGTGGGATAGACAAGTTTTCAAGTAGCCTCAATAGCCAACAGGTTCAAAGCGCGACTTCTCAAGCCGCCAGCCTGGGTTCGATCCCTGGGCTTGGCGATTCTTTTTTATTTTATGAGTAATTTTCCTTTTTTTCTGTTAGATGTTTGAACTATTGGATTGAATTTCAATATAATAGTGAATAGTTAATGAAATTAATAATTCAGAGGAAGAATATTATGGAATGTAAGTTGATTAAATGAAGTATCGAGTTTTCTTGTGTACGAACTGCGTTTGTAGAATAAATCTTGTGTGTATTTCGAGTTCTCGAAATATTATCTTATATAGCTTTCTTTTTCGAGTAGCAATCTATCACTTCGCTAAATACACAAAGAGCTATTCTTCAGGTCACTATACATATAATCAAATGTCACTATATAATCAAAAGTCTTCTAAAATGAATAATTATCACATATAATATATGGACAATTAGAGCTTGTCATATTCCATGTTAATAATAAGGTGAGTCAAGGAAACAATTTCAACAGAACAAAGGCAACAGAATTTATTGTAAACAAAGGAAATAAATGCGGTTTATGTGAACATATGTAAAATGGCGTCCCGTCCGTGTAGCCTCAAGGACGGGTAGGATGGAAAAGAGATGCGAGAAGTGCTCGACTGACAGTGACAGCTCAGATGTCAAGGCGCTGCTGTCACGGCTGGTGGTTCTGTCACAGGTTCTGTGGTACGGATGGAGATGAGTTCTGGTCGTTTCGCGCCTCGGGATGAGGACTTACTTCCTGCGGTTGTCCCGAGGTGGCGGTAGTTGTTTGTGTAGTTGTCGGCGGCTCTCGACCACCACAGGAATTTGGGTGGAGAGAATTGAAACTAAAATCGTTTCCCATCTCTTCGAGACGCAACAATATTTCCGAACAATTTTCAATGAACTTTCTAGATTTTTCTACTAGAAATTTTCAACCAACCACATTTTTACACTTCCGCAATGCTCGAATCACGCGTCCCAATCATCGCGAAAGCTATTTTGGCCAGCTGGCTGAACGGTCAATTTGAACCCGAAGCCGTATGAAAATAAATAATGTAATGGCAATTAGCAAAGCAATCAGCGGTTTTGGATGGGGAAGGAAAAACAAGGACAATTGAACTTTGGTTGGACCTATTATTCCGAATTTATCAGTGAAGCCCTACTGAACGCTGAATACTGAACGAAAGCGTACCCTCATCATTAAATATTTGTAAAGGGTTTTCCACATAACTCACCCTTATTTAGGATACTGAATGAAAATGAATATAAAAAAAATTCAGTGACCCATCTCTTTCAGATACTATCGACAATACAGGGTGATTATTTTTTTATGAAACAACATACAAGATGAGTCAATGATGTGTTCTCCTCCGATATCAATCGAACCATTGAATGAAAAAACTTATGATTTGTATGGTTTCATGTGATCTGTCATGAACAATTATTTTTAACTATATGTGGGATGTTCGTTTTTCAAGATATCGGCCCATGATGATTTCTTTGAATAGAACACCCTGTATACAATTGCATTTTCTGATTCTGGTGCTGATTTAATCGATCCATCATGCTTGGGGTCTAGCAGGAATTATTATAGCGATATAGAGTGTCAGTCGTCGAGATTTTTCAACTTGAGGAATTTTCTTGTCAAAACATCGAAATGTAGAAAATGTTTGTAAAATAGATTCTGTAACAAGGATACAATGAGAAAAATTCTGTACGAGTATCGAATTATTTGTTCTAAACGTGTAACAGACTGTATTTTTCCATGACCATCAGAAAGTATAAATCAATAAGAATCAAGACTGATCTTTCGGTGTTTCCTGATATCTGGAAAATTTCAAAAATTTGCCCTGTACACAAGTCTCAAGACCGTGCTTTTATTAGTAATTATAGACCAATTTCAATCCTAAATAACCCTGCAAAGGTCTTGGAGATTATATTGTATAATCGCATTTATCTGGCAACCAAACATGTCATCTCTGAATCTCAACATGGTTTCATGAATTCAAGATCTACAATCAGTAATTTATCCATTTTTAGTCAATACTTATGTGAATCATCAGATCGACGAGGACAGGTTGATGTGGACTATACTGATTTCTCCAAGGCCTTTGACAAAATAAACCATGAAATACTTCTAAAGAAAATTACTTGTTTGGGATTCAATAATATTTTTCTAAACCTTTTGAAATCTCACTTGAATAATAGATTACAGTATGTCTCTTACAACGGATTTTGTTCACAAAACTATATTGCAACCAGTGGAGTCCCCCAAGGTTCCAACTTGGGGCCATTGTTGTTCTTGATATTTATCAATGATCTATGCGAGACACTTGATTGTAATAAATTAATGTTTGCGGACGATCTAAAATTATATGTTTCTGTTTCTAATTTGGATGATTGTATTATTCTACAGGAACAAATCAACTCTTTACATGATTGGTGTTTGAAAAATCACCTTTTCTTAAATATCTCTAAGTGTAAAGTATTGACTTTCACTAGAAAATCCAATACTGTTTTTTACCCATACTCAATTAAAAATTTAATTCTAGAGCATGTTGATAATATTAGAGACTTAGGAGTTCACTTCGACAACCAGGTTATATTTAACTCTCACATAAACGAAATTACTAAATCAGCATATCGTATATATGGTTTCATTTTTCAGAAATTGTGAAAACTTTAATGATATTACTGCACTCTCATCTCTTTTATTCAGTCTAGTAAGGTCTAAACTAGAATATGGATCATTAATATGGAATCCCATTTATAGTCAATCCTCAACAACTATCGAGAAAGTCCAGAAAAAGTTTTTAAAATATCTATGCTTCAAGGTTGATGGCGTCTATCCCCCAAGAGGATCTGATTATATGAATTTACTTCGCAGATTCGATTTTGTATCTCTTGAAAAACGCAGAAATGAAGCATCCATTATATTTCTGTATAAGCTGTTGAATGGTGAAGTGGACTCCCCAGTACTACTATCACAAATTGATTTTCATGTGCCGAGATTAGAATCTAGATCAAATACCACGTTCAAGAGCGAAAGAGCACAATTAAATATTATGTCAAAAGCACCAATTAATCTGATGTGTTCCAATGCTATCAAAATATCAAATATATATGATATTTTCAACTGCAGTAAGAGTGAATTAAAAAATAAATCTCGTGCACATATATAAGCAATTTGGAAATCAATCATTGATGAAATCTTTATATTTTTATATTCTATCCATGCCATCTTTTTTTATGTTGTTACACTGTTATTACTTCTAGTTATATTTCATTAGTTATCCTTTAAAATTGCCTTGTAAATGGTTTCTGTTGGGCAATAAATGCTTTATTATTATTATTATTATTATTATTATTATCTTAGTGGCAAAAAGATTAGTTTCTACATAGGTTTCCTTGGAAGGATTATTAGGAACGAAAGATTACATGGTCATCGAATTATCATTATCTGTTTTATCAACAAAAATGATGTTTATCTTTCAGTTTTATCGTTGTTATTTTTGATAAGTTTGCCTAATATAAACTGTTATTGGTTCTACATACCATGTTGATATTATTTTGTTTTAAAGGAGGAGGAATTTGTTCAGGCAGGAATAAGTGATAACTTCATAATATTGGTTATAGTTTCTTTCTGATAGGGATAAACTTCATTTATGGCTTTCTTTAATAGTTTTCTCTGAAGAATGTTCATCAATTTTGTAGTACGATCATTGTTCTCTGCGATTTGTTCGATAATATTCAATTAAATGATCCAATTTATCATCTCACATCCACTTTTACTAACTATAGCAGCTTTCTCTATGTATAATCTTTCTCTTCCTAATCGCTTTTGCTCATTCAACCGCTTGAAACATAGATCCAAGAATCACTCAACCCCATCAAGCGACTTTACCCAGACAATTAGATCCAATTTTTCCCTCAAAGATGTCGAGATCGATCGAGCGCCTTCCAGACCGTGATCCAGAAATATGGCTGACGTAGAAGTCAACGGAGAAAATGATACCGAAGCCCTGCATCTGACAGCCATTTGCGAAACCATTTGTTATTTCTCCTTGACCCCCACATTCGATTATCGCCGAGTTCTTGTTGATTGGGGTGGAAAAAAAATGCCGGGCATTCGTTTGTGTGCTGAAATTTCGAACTTGATTTATCGAAGGGGATATGCGGGAATTCGAGGAATAATTACTTGTTTATGTTTGAAATTGATTGGGGGACCGAAGGAATTCGAATGACGGAATTTCACCAATGAACTCGAATACGGTGTTAGCATAAGAAATATTATGACTTGCTTCGGAAGATCTACCAAAAACTGGCATGGAACCTACGAACAACAAACCCACTAGAATAGTAACACTCCAAATTGCTTGAAGCCAACATGAAATTCATGTTCATGTTTTTTCCTCCACAAAGGTTGCTGCATCCACAGAAAAAAAAGATCTCTTAAATCAAGTTATAACCGCATTAACTCAAGATAATGGTAATCTTGAATAGGCCCAACCAAATATTAGTTTGATTTTTCGTCAAAATCCTCTTGACTACTTAGGAACAAAAAGTTTTCTGTCAAATGTACACTCCCTTGTTGAAAAATGTGGTTTGGTTGAGGCAAGAATATTTCAATGTTGTTTTGAAACAATTTTCTTGGATGAAGCTGATTTCTCAGCACAACTGAACAATTATCATCTTGATTCAAGAGGAATCACTTTTGATTCATTCTCATTGACCTTTGAAGGATTGCAACTCTGATTCATGCCGATAATTGAAAATGAAAAATATACTGTAGTTTTTTCACAAACTGGAGCTGCAGTATTTATACAGCTATGAATTATTACTTCAAGCACATTAACATGACCTGACAACACAAAACGAAGTATTCTCAACACCCAATATAGTGCCGCAGTGATACGATGCCATGTCCACATATGATCTAGATTGTTTGCTTCCAGGAAACTTTTTACGTTCATGTTGAGTACTCGAGTTATAAATAATTCGCAATCTGCACTATAGGAACACAAGTACCACCAAAAAAACTTCAATGTAACCTGGTAACAATGTATTTCTTTATAGTCCTAATGGCGGCCTACGGCGTTATTGTTGGCGTTGTCTAGCTGGTTTCGCGGACATCAGTGCTCGGACTGCGCAAGTTTGTTTATTATATTCAATTTGAATTTGAAGGATGGTGAAATACTGTGAAATGTGTAAAAGATAATTCAAAAGTGGTGACCAGAACACAACATTCCACTGGTGAGTTACTGTGTCGTTTCATTCGTTGTATAAACATTATTTACCAATCCTAATATGCAAAACAATTTATGGTGATTTGAAAACATTATTAGGTTTCCCCGAGATGGAAAGTTAGTGGAAATATGGAAAAATATATTCGGGAAAGAGAACATTTCTAGAGACTCTAGAGTATGCTCGCAAAGCTGAAAACAACATGTTTGCTATTATATTTTTCAAGTTCGAAACTTGGGAACTTCATATTACCATTATAATCATTCGAGTAATGAATCTAAGATGTATATTTTCAGAAAATTTTGATTCTAAATTGTTTCCATTAACTTTCATGAAGAATGGATATGATAATTTTGTGAGTAAGTGAATTTATTCAAATTCAGAGCCTTCCAAGGTAGCAAGACACTGGTACTGGGGGATTCAGTTGTTGCTATCCTTGTTTTTAGGATGAGGTAACCCCAGTAACTGATTCAAATGTTGGCTTCAAACAACCACTGTGGCAAGGATTGTGGGTTATCTCATCTAGTCTGTTATATGATCGAAGCATAAAACAGTAAAATCAACCACATTTTTTCCAAAGCTATAGCTACTGGCTAGACATGCTGCAGAGGCTTTGGTATGGTTAGGGATCTAAAACAATAATGATCTACTGGTCAAACAAAACGATCATCAAACCCATGGTCAATTTTGATCCAAAGATGCAACAAACTTTGACACATGTAAAGCTACAGAGAGTGCAGCGACTAGCTTGGCAGAGAATCACGTGCCCTACTGTAGCAATAGAGATAATTCTGAACTTTCCACCATTTTTTGTATGTTCTGGTTCTCACGAAAAGGGATATCCTAACCTAACCTAACTTAACCTAACCTAACCAAGGAAAATAAGGTAGGAGTTGGTGTTCTTTTTAAATTTCTGGAGATCGTATGCCTTGGGGAACACCTCCCAAGGAAATGAATTTCAAAATCTCGATGTTCGTTGAAGAAGCCGAAAACTCGAACTTAAAAGCAGAAAATCGGATTGGACAGCTCAGTACGACTTCGAAATGCAGTTTGAGTGGGTATTACAGGGCAAATCTTCCAACAACTGTCTTTCATGCTATAGGAAACTCGAAGAACAGAGATCTATGTATCCTGTTTGGTAGCCAAGCAGCACTAAAAGATCTGAAGTCATACAGAGTCTATGAGATGACTAGGAACTGAGAAAAATCCAAACATAAAATTTCCCGCCCTAGAATTTTTCTGTGTACTCTCCAAAGCCCACTTGAAAGAATATTTTCGATGCTTGGAAACAACTGGAATGAAGTACTATAGAGAGAAATAAGACTATTGAGCCTATCGTCAAGAAAAGTTCAATAGTTTATCTAGTTAGACAAGAAAGACTTGAAACTGGCAACGAGATTTCTCAGTGGATACTGCCCTTAGGGATAATAATTATAATAATAATCTTTATTAATCCTTCAAGACAATGAATGTATAAGACAAGTCGATAAATAGGTACGACAGTGACAACAAATAATATAAAAGAAAGAAAACAACATATTAAAATTCACAGATAATGGAACAGAAAACACGATTTACCAAAATGTGGTATGTTAGCTTCAACCTAGTTCCCTATCTGTCATATAATCTCCTATGCTGTAGTAGCATTTGGACGTTAGTAAAGATTTAACTTCTTGAATGAATTCACGTCAAGCTTCTGGAAGCTTTCTGGTAAATGATTGTAAAACTTCATTCCTTGATAAGTAGGGCACCCTTCAAATTTAGCAGTTTCATGTGATGGAATGCTTAAAAGGTTTCTGTTTCTAGTGGGATAGTCATGGTAGTGAGAGTTTGTTTTGAGTTTTTTATTGTTGTATTTAACATACAACAAGCACTTCAGTACAAATAGGCAAGGAAATGTTAATATACCGTAGGCGACAAAATGATGCTTACAAGATTCATTAAGAGGCAAGTTGAACATTGTGCGAATTATTCTTTTTTGCGTTACGAAAATTCTGTGATTATTGACAGAGTTTCCCCAGAGTATAACATTATACGACATATGACTATAAACAAGTAAATAATAAACTGTCAGCAATGACTCCACTGGCAGAGAGGATCTTAAACGCATTATTGCGAATCTAGCTTTGCTCAGTTTCAGATATCACCTTGGTGGTGATAGTTGCCGCTGCTAACCATTTTTTTCTGAAATAAATGATAGATATATCCCAACCCTATAATCGAGTATGTAGATAAAATGTTCAAAATCTATATATTGATATTTTCAACTTATTGTCAAAGGAAGCAATTGTGAACATAACAAAAGAATTTATTTCAATGACAATAATCGAAATAAAAAAATTAATCACGAGAATTGTAGAAACTGTCCACCACTTACTGAAGACAAAAACTACCTACATCTTCCAGACTCTGTATGAGCGATATTAATTTTGTTGGTAGCGCTGAATATTCCTATTGAAATTGTTACTGAAATCTGACGAAATTATTTGTACATTGGGTAGTGATTTTTTCGGCAACCGTCCGGAAAGTACGTACTTTCCAGACGATTTTTTTTTTGAGAAAGTGGCATTTTTCCGGCCTAGTTCGGGAAGTACGTACTTCCCGGACTAGGCCGGGAAGAATCACATCGTTGTTGACATTGTAAATATGAAAATCTTGGTAGTATGGTTTTGATAAATGCAGTTGATCATTACCATAGCAGCAAAATAACGACTGACAGCTATCTGACATAAAATTAGCTAACATTTCAATTTTTGAAAGAAATGTGTTTCTTTGATTTGTTATTCTACACGGTTGCCGAAAAAATTGTGTACGCAACACGCCCGAAAACAGTTTTTTTGGACTCGCAGACTTCCAGGACTCGCTACGCTCGTCCTAGAATTTTGTCCACTCATCCAAAAAAACAGTATTTTCCGGACTTGTTACGTAAATTACTATTTTGAAAATATCAGCATTGAAGAAAAAGGGCCATAATCTGATGTCTCACTATATACATTCCAGATCACAACGACATGCAAGCGGATTTGACACCGTATACCTAAAATTCCTTTCTATCATCTACACTGCTGGGGACTCTGGGTAGAGACCGCCGAGTTGAGAACTTTCGAAAAGGGTCGCGAACAATTCATCGGTCCGAAATCAACGATTCAACCACATACAGAAGAATCTACTATGTAGAAGGGTTGTATGTAGAAGGGTTGTGGTGAACAAACTGTTAGGGAGTTTGGGTCCCATTCAGAATCGTTACCACTATATGGTGGAGGGTTTATAACCTCACACAATTTCTTAATCGCTTTGCTAGAAAATGTACTCGGAATTGTGAAAATGTTAATATCATTTCTGTATTATGAACTGCTCAGATTGATTCAGTAGGGGTGAGGGCAGTTTCAGAAATATTTCTGTTAGCTATAAGAATTGCGTCTCACTACTAGAGACATTGCTTGAGTTGGAAGAGAAAGATTATTCTCCGAATTACAAGAAGCAAAGCGTATCGAAATGAAAGAAGTCAGCAACTAGAAACACTGCTCGAGAGTTCATTTGAAATATACTGTGGAACTGAGAAATCAATCCCCATGAGACGATGACAGAGCCCAGATTATATATTTGAAGTAATCTCGAGATGATTGAGTTTCTCCACATAATCCTCTTATGAGTTAAAGTAATCATCAGGTTGTACGGTAAAGTTACTGATACACTAAATTGAATATCTTGATCGACTGATTGAGTTTGTCTTTAAGGTTATTTACTTGACCATACAGGAGAACATCATGTACTATAGTCCATTTTAGTTGATAATACAGCGTTGAAGAGATAGGGAAGGTTTTTCCTCGCTTCTCATTGGTCTAGAAGCCAGACCAGTTTACACAATGTAAAATATTGCGCTATCGCAACAATGGAAGTGGTTAGTTGACCGACGGCCGTGTAAAAACAGTGAAATAAAATCCAAAGTTGACGAGATTGAATGGTAAAGTCTTATTTCTATTATATTTACCGTGAGTTTTGTTAATCGAGGAGTATGATTTCAATAATTGCCGGACATAAATTCTCATTAACACAAGTTTTCATAGTCTGCCGCCACGGTTCACCAGCCACCAAATCTATTATGACCAATTCGAAAAATTATGGTTATAACCTGTGATCAACAATTTAGTTCACCATTATTTAACTTCTGGATACATCGAAATTTGAATAATTATGGCAAAGAACCCAGAACCAGGTCCTGATGCAATCTGCATGAGTACATAATGTAGTGCCAGCGCCAGAAAGAGTCATTGTGGTAAACATGTACGAAGTGTGTTTCTCAGACATATAGAACAGGAAAACTCAATGTTAAGTTTGCAGCAGCTAAGGTAGCTTTTTGGAATCAATCATGTGGAAAGTTGTCGCTGAGATGCAAGCTGAAGGCACTGTTGCATCCCAAGGAAAAAGCGAATCCAGAGGGATACTTCTGCAAGCATGGGATGAGGCTGAGTAACAAGCTATTCTTGCAACAGTTCACGCTTTTGTCCATAGAAATGAAATACCAACATTGTGATTATTGTAATTATATATAATACAAGAAATACATGGATTCAACTGAATATTTTATTTTCATGGATAATGCTCAATACCATTTATTAGAAGAAACCAACCAAGCATATCAAACTCAACCTGGAAAAAAATAAGATCATGGAATTGGATATCAAATTATAATTTTGTATAGTGGTTTCATCATTTATTGTGTGTAATATTGAAATTACTATTGATTTACTATTTTGAGGAAAACATTTCCACATCTACCATTTTCATAGTTTTCCTTTGAAGCATAATCAGTCAAGTAAAATGAATAATGACTTTAGTTTTTATATAAAATTCCATACTCAAAATCACATCAGATTGAATATCCTTGGAATACGTCAACGAATAATTATTGTTCACTTATGTGCTTCTTGAAATTCCATAATAAAATTATTTCTGCAGATCTGTTAATTCACTTAGAAATCAATGATTTAAGGCATCTTATATCCGGCAAAATATACCCTTGCTAATATTCAATTATTGATTCATCACTTAACATTTTCATAGTTCTGGAATATTTGAATTTGGCGGGTTTGCTAGTGTAAACCGGGCTGCGCCCACCAGTCCCACTACTGTATTCTTAACTGGAATGGACTATAGTATTCCATGAGATAATTCGGAACCTCAACAAGAAATACAGGAACTTGATTCAATTTCGTATCCCTCTATCTTGGCACCCTCTAAGTTTTCATTAATTTCAAGACACTCCCTACTATATATATGTCCCTCTCTCGATATCCTTGTGTTCACTCCTTCCAAACAGCCTTGATTTCTAACTCATTACTACATATCCTTCCCTTCCCGCTTATATAATAACACAAATTTAATTTCCAATATGCCCGCATTTTGGTTTAATAACGTCGCGTCGAGAGTTCTTGCTCTCTCCGAATCTAAACCTCCAAGAATGCCATGAATGTGATATCCAATCCACTCGCGGAAGCTTCAGGGAATTTTCATAGGAATACCTGCTGACAAAATCGACGAGGTGAGTTGTATTTACGAGGGTTGAATGCATGAGAGATTGTTCACTGCTAACACAATTGATACCTATGCCATCCACTGGTTATCGAAATGAGTTGCTCGCATTTTGGTCCTTCGAGTCGGATTATGTACATTTTCGTTTGTCGAGCCAGTTTGTGCACACATTGTGTAACTTATCCAATTCGTCACTCGCCTGTTTGAAGACATGGTATAGATTTTTTATTAATGCCAGAGATAGTGTTCAAATCACTCGTTATCTGAATTAATTGCTACACCCTCGCATTTTGGTTCTTCGAGCCGGATTGTGCATATTTTATTCTTCTAGTGAAATCGTATACGGACCCAGTTCATTCATCTGCAGTATCTGATCATTATATTATGGGATAATTCCGACTATTGCCTGGATAGCCCAACCAAAAAAAACGTATTATTGCTTTTTGATCCGATGTCTAACAAGAATGAAACTGGAAATTCGCATCGGTAGTTTACAGTCCATATATAAAAGTTTCATAATGGGGCAAGCAATTTTTTATTTTCATTTATCGTTTTTACGATTAACAGTACAAGCACATTTTCAATTTATTGCTGGCTATTTCGGCTCTAGTAGTTCATGTCTGTGAATGTTGGGAGATATGCTATGTTGCTTAGTGGGTGGTTCACATCACTGGAAGGATAACTGATATAGGGTGTTGTCTAAGGTGAGGGTTTTATCCCTATCCCATCAGCAAAATGTATTACCAAAATAGGCAATATTACCATGAAATGGTTACATAAAATATTCACAATCTCCATTGGAAATTCCAAACACAATCTAACACAATCTTGAAGCTTCAATTTCTCAATCGAATAAATTCTGAAGACCAAAACCACTCATTCAATTCAGGTCATGATTTTTGCATCTTGCGATGTTTGAAAGTTGGAATATACATATCTCAGAAGAGAGAATGATAACCCAGAAGTGCTGCCTAGCTCGAAGACTTGGTCATAACTTATTCGAGTTATCTTGGTATCTCTATGTTTTAATATCCTCAAAATTTAATCACATATCCCTAGGGCCACATGGGAGACTCCCTGAAAAAAGTAGATTCGAATCTCGGCACAACTGGCGCATGATTTATAAGCATATCAGGGGAAGGGTTAAGCTATCCTGGAATATATCGCATAAACTTTGGATATCCCTTCAGAATCAACCAGTGTAGATCCGGAAGGCCTCCATAATGATTATTCGCACAAAAACGATTCATTTATAATTGATAAGAGACGTCCCAAAATTGAATTATTTTGTTGGGTATATTCATGGGATGATTCAGCGATGAAAAAATAAAAACATTGCTGATGAGAACTGGCATTCTATTTGAAACGAATACATATTAGACTACTATTTGAAACCACCAAATGATAATAAAATTTCAATCTCACGGTCTGGAAAATATTTTAAATCTCTCTTGAATTTTTGAAGATTTATACAGTAAAACATGAAATAAATGATTTGAAAAACTGTTAACATGTTGCTGAAAAAATGTCTCTAGTGTTCAACAAACCATTCATTATTTTCTTTTTATAAATTATTTGAGATCGGATATAATTAAAAATAAACCATATTTCCTGTGTTTTTCAACAGATTGATGTCTGGCATAGAAATTTCAAATCTTCTGTTGATCTCTGGTGACGAAAGTCATAAGTATCTACTATTGCTCGCTACCGATTACTTTCCTTTTCTTTCCATATATTGGATGAACAATATTTTCAGTTTCTCTTCAATAATCATCTTAAAAATCCACTGAGATAAATAGATAATGCAGCAAAATGTTTACTACGGGCTAAATGTTCACCGAATGAAAAAGAATACTGAAATATCAATTCTGAGAATTATTAGAGTGCATAATCCATATAGAATTTATTAGCGGATTCTATACAGTATATATCTGGAAAATCTGCGCTGGATTGGCAACAAAAACCAACTATATTACATCATAAATCAAACTTCGATACGACACATCGATCCACCACGAACGTACGTTCCTAATCGTATCTAATATATCATGTATCGATCGAAGAACAACGATCAGTGGCGTCCATGTAATTATTTTTTCCTTCAGAAATATCCGATGTAGTGTAGTCTCTGGCTCAGTAACTTGTTAAAATACGATATCGTTACGTTAATGACATATTGACAAACGACATATTGACAATCGACATTTTCAACGATGAATCCCAAAAGCTTCTTCAGTAAAATTGTCGTTGAGGAGCATTCTGGAAAGATTTTTGGATTTGTTTTCTCGAGTGGAGATATAATAACCTGGTAGAATTCAATGCAAACAAAATACAAGAATGTCTTTTCTTTAAAAAAGCCGATCTCACTGTGCCCAATATAATTCAGTCAGGAGTAACCATACCATTGAAGTTGTCCATTCCGATGCTTGGCGTTACTATCAGCAATAACATATCTTGAAACTATTGGATTCTGTCCAAAAAAGGGCAATTCTTTTCATCGGAGATGCCTCGCTTAAAAACGATTAACAATCGTTCCTTCATAAGCAGTCTTTTCGAAATTAACCCGTCAAGTTCAGTCTTCACACCTCATCGTGGTCACTTTAGAGACCTGCAGAACGTCCTTTTCCAAAAACTCGTTCATCCAACGAACATCGAGACTTTGGAACTCATTGCCCCAAGGCAAACCATATCCAGAAATTCAAGAAGAACACCAACTCCTTCCTTCTTTTTCTTTGTTCCCACGATGTTCTCCAGAACATAAAAAAAATGTGGATCAAAAGCCTATTCACTGCGACCTTTGCCAAACTATTGTGTCTAGGCTCCAAAGGCCAGCGACTTTCTTCACGCACGTTCCACGCACGCTTCAGATTGCAATCTATCTCTCTCTGACACATTAGCTCATGCGTTTCTCTCTCTAACACATGGTTTGCCCTATGCTGGTAGTCGTGCTCTCCTAGTATATCTACTATATATTCCTCTGGTCTTACATTTCTCTTGGTTTTTTCAGAAGGCTGTGTATAGCCAGGCATTGTCTGCATTGATTGAAAGTATTTCCCTCTGAGCCTTTCTCGTATTGAAATTGGTGATTATTGTTTTGAAAAATCACAACTACAACAAATAATCGACGCGTTCCAAGACCATCATATTAGGATATTTTGATGGTGATAGCAAGCAGCCATGCTTGACATCATATCATACTGGGCATTGTATAGTGTTTACCATGAATAAACCGTTTCGCAATTCATAATCATCGTGTAGCCACTGCAAGCACTGCAAACCAACCTAAATATTGATCTTGCATTCATATTTCCAGAACTGACTCGACATCCTTCGGGCTCTTCATTTCGTCGGAAAGCTCTCGCTAATGCCCGAATAATCCGATAGAAAGCTGTGTCCATAGCTTGTGTGATCATTAGTTACGTTGAGAGTCTCTCATAATTATAATCTCTCGAATAACACCATCATATCTGATGCACTGACCGTAACAGGGATTAGGTTCTCATTCGGAGACGGGTCGAAGAATTCAGTACGTAATGCTGGGTTTATACTGACTAAAAATTGAACTAACAACTAAGAATTAAGAATGTTGAATACACGAGAACGTTTATGAGGGTTTATACATTTACATCTTTCAATTAAATTAATAATTAAGAATTACGAAGTTGGTCAACTTTCAACTTAACAACTAAGAATTGAGAAATTTTGTGGACAGAACGCGCAAAACGATTTGAATCGTTGGAATGCCATCATTTGTCATTGTTTCTAAAAGTGTTTATGGTTTTCAGGTTCAGGAGTTTTTAGTTTTTTCCGGCTCATTTGATTAATACTATAATAATACGATATTTCCAATTGGATTCGTGAATTTAAAATACTCAGTACAAAACTGAACAATTTATTTCACTAAACACACTAAATACAACTCAATAAACACTTAGTTGAATCACAACGATATTCGCTTTACAAATCTCAATGTTCACTGTACTAGCTTTCTTTCTAATCTGACTTGTCCGCGAAACCGCGGATCTTATATAGGTAAAAACATCATTGTCATAAACTGGAAGTATTTTTCATATTCGACGGCAATGAATCATTCGCTAATTATAGCGGTGCGTCTGCGACCGTTACCTTCGTTATGAGTCACGCGTCGGGAGGATGCTTTCCGGCCTTCTCGGAAATGCCAGCGGTTCGTAACAAAAATTTAATTCAACACTTTGAGCTTTCAATTATGTAACATACAACATCTGATTCTTAATTATTAATTGCATTGTATAAACACCTTCCCAATTGTTAATTCCTAATTATTAATTGTTGATTCTTAGTTATTAGTTCAGTTGAATCTATAAACCCAGCATAACTGAAATCACGTTGAGGAGGCATCTTGATATATAGGGTGTTTGCTCCCTGCAGCCCAAAATTAAATGGATTTAAGATCAATAATAGAACTTCCTTTAGGGTTTCACCTTTTATGTGTTCAATGGTACACCTCTTTATGTTTTTATTTGTTGTTCTTTAGTGGAAAGTTGAGATTTTTCACACAAATTTTGTTTTTTTCCATTTGATCATTCTTCTATTTGTATCAAAAAGATCTTGTGGTGATATTGTCACAAATGGAAACTCCCAGTACAGCAAACTCATCCGGTTATAGAGTTCACGTGCTTATTCATATATTCCAAAAGTCAAGTCAATTCATATTTCTGATGATTGTAAGAATCGTTCACCTCAAAGAAATCATCATTCACGTGTAATTCAACCCTAGCTCAGATTACACAGTTCATGTCTGTTACATAGACAGGAAACTGAGTTCGAGTTGAAAACATATTATTTATTGAAAACTCAAAATCGGCAGAATCGGAATAGCTATAACCTAGAGTTCAACGTCGTACTAGTTAAATATACAATGGAATTGCCGATTCTGCAATCTTGCAAGAATGGCCCATAAACATTAATCGTGCTAGAATAGTCATTCATTACTATCTCGGCATTCTAGTCATTCTGATCTTGGCATTGAATATTTTCCCATCATTCATTTGACTAGCACCATCAGGCCTTCAGCCTTTTTACGTTAAATTTGCCGGCAACTATTTGAGAGTGAAACAACTGGAGAAGCCACCCCAGCATTGGTCAACTCAAGCCGACACATCTCCTCATCCTGGGAAGCCCTTCTTGCGATTATCTCCATGTAAGTACCTGATAATCACAATTGTCGTAAAAAGAAGGTACATTTATTGTCTTGTTTACCCCCATGTTTTTCTTGGGCCGCTTGGCCAAATCAAATATCAATGGATAATCCAGGAATGTAATTTTTAACAATTTCAACTCACCAGATAATTTTTCACCCTTTTTTTGGATAATAAGTGACCTGTTTTTCAATCAAAACAACATCATTTATAGCGGTGATAACATGAATATCAATTAATGGATTAGTTTTTACCTGATTACCCTACTCTATTGGAACAAGTATATTGGTACACCCAGTATATTCAGTTTCTTTCCTATGAAAATAATTAGTTACGTATCTCGAAATTGGATTAACTTGAGCTATCTCAAATAAAGGTATCTGTATAGCAATGCCAAAAAGACAACAGACATGGATGCAAGATATACAGACTGAAATAATCACATATACTGCTTCATCAGAGAAGTCTATTTCATTAATTCGAATCATGCAGCAATCCATTAAAGTTTTCTTAGGAAACAGTCCGCTGTTCCTGCTAATCCATATCAATTCAAACTTAATGAAAATTAATCCACTTTCCACGGTTTCCCAGCAGTGCGCTTGGAACTACTCTGGCTTTCATAATGTACTCAAAGTAAAAATGGTTTTGGAATCTTCTGCAAATTAGCGTCTGCTACGTTCGAAGTCTTCCTTCTTAGTATGAATTTTTGATATTTTGGGTATTTCGCGGGCAACTGCAAAAAAATTCCATTATGGAATTCAATAGCTGGATTTCTTTGTCAACAATTCAAGATAACTCTTATTGAATATGATCTTGATTTCGAATGCAATACCCTGAAATGTATGTACGAAATTATAAAATAGAACAGAATGAAATTTATTTTGGTCCTAAATACATCGTAGTGTTTTGACAAAGGTCAATATTTTTACGTTACACAGTATGAAATTTAAGAAAGATACACAAAGATATACAATTTTAGAAATAAAGTTGTTGAACGTTGAATTCGAATTCTGTGATATGTCGCAGTAGGCATTAGCTAGGAGAGGCTTCTTCGAGGTCAGTTTGAATTCAATGAAATTCACATCTTTTAGTTGTATGGGCAATGAGTTGTAGATATTTGATTCCAAATTTTTTCTTATATTTGATTCAAGTCTTTGTGTTGGTATCTTTTTGTCGTTTATATATCAAGTTTCATAAGAGTGATTTTCCCCAACAGTTGGATGTTAAGACTCATTTTTCCATACTCAATGAATTGATTATTGAATACGTTCTACGGAGACCAAATCACCTACGCTCCATTGATATGGTGGCCAAAAATGCAACAAATTTCAGCACAAATCAAGCTGCAAAAAGTGCAGCGGCTAGCTTGTCTGGGAATCACAGGGACAATATTCACGTGCCCCTCTACAGCCTTAGAGGTAATGCTGAACCTTCCACCATTGCACCAGTGTGTGATGAAAGAAGCAGCCAACGGTGCCTTCAGACCTGAGTCAGACAATAAATCTCAAATCAGGAAATCGGATTGGACACTTGAAGATTTTGGAAAATATTAACCTAGAATTCATATCTAAAACGACTTCGAAATGCAGATTGAAGTGGTCATAAACAAACACCAAATTTGCACAGAGAACGGACCTTAACTGCATTAGTGTGGTATACTTATGGATCCAAGATGGATGAATGAGCTAGAGTGGGAGTTACAGGGCTAAATTTGAGGCTCCCAAAACCCCTTGGTGACACCCAAATCATCATTCAAGCAGAAGTACATGCTATATGTGCCCAGGATTGCCTCGAAAGAGACACTCGAATGGCAAAAATATATGTTTTATCAGATAGCCAAGCATCCCTGAAAGCTCTGAAGTCATACACTTGTCAGTCTAAGCTGACTTAGGACTGTAAACAATCCCTGAGACAACTGGCTGCGAACAACCAGGTCACTTTGATGTGGGTGCCAGGTCATAAGGGAGTTGAAGGCAACGAAGAAGCAGACTGCCTCACCAAAGAAGTGGCAAATACACAATTTCTTGACCCAGAACCCTTCTGTGGACTTTCCAAAGCCTACTTGGGAGAAGAGTTCCGACGCTGATGGGAAGCAGATGAAATGAAATCTCACTGGAATCAAGTGCCAGGATGAAGACAAGCGAAAAGGCTAGTGAGTTTTTCGCCAAGGAAAGCTAAACAGTTTCTCAAGTTGGACAAAAAAAGAATTGAAACTGCTCACTGGACACTGCCCTCAACATCAAAATAGTTCCAGCAAAGAGAATAGGTTCCAGTTTTAAAGTGAATTCAGAGGTTATGTATCAGACACATTGAAATCAATAGATAAAGAGTTCTCGGTACAATTCAAAACGAGACAGAAATTTCAATAAATAATATGAATTCGATTTGAGAACGCTTATATATTAACAGTGAGTACCTTCACAATATACCTAATTATTTCTATCAATTCAGGCGACCGTTGTGATATTTTTTCTTTCAAATAATCAATGCCATGGTGATATGAGCTACTTTCTGAATAACAAAACAGTGTGATTATTGACGTTTTGATACGTGGTCGTAGGAAAACAATTTCTCATTATCTTGTACAGTCGATAACACGTTTGCCTTGAATGATACCTGCGACAGGTGAAACATCCCTAGGCATGAGAAGCAAAGGAAATGAAATTTTCCTGGTAGAAAGTGCCAGAACAAAGACAAGCGAAAAGGCTAGTGAGCCTTTCGCCAAGGACAGCTTCTCGAGTTGAACATAAAGGACTTGAAACTGGACACTGCCCTCTGAGGTACCACCTCTTAAAGATGGGTGAAACAAAGAATGATAGTTGCCGCTACTGCGAGAACTTCGCTGAAACTGCAGAACATTTGCTTTGCGAACGCTCAGCACTTTTCTGCAAGAGGCTCAAGTTCCTGGAAGAGGCCTTCTTAGAGCTCTCCATGTCAGGAACCTAGCTCCTAGTTATTTGCTGCCAGTTGTATCAGGGTTTGTTCGCAGTTTCAAGTTAGCTAAGACTGTGTATAACTAATGTATGTTGTTCTATACATTTTTTCTCATAATAACTATAACCAACACGATCTTAGGTAAATAGTAAATATTGGAAGCAAATGATTTTATTCAGCTACCTCCAACGTAAAATTATACGATACCAGCAGTCAGAGCTCTCACTCAACTATTTCTGGCTTCTCAAACGCAGCCTCCTAATAAATTGCTCACACGCTCATCATCAAATTCCCACAAACTTTATGCAACACATCAAAGCAATATAAATGAGGATAGAATTCTCATTGCAGCACGGAGTTCTATATATGCGGGAAGCTATTCAAACAAAATCCAATTTTAGAGTAAGAACCCGCATAACGCAATTTGAAATTTTCTCTGATATCTCCCGGTGTCACGTGGATCATTGTGGGAATATCTGACAGGGAACTTTACCGTAGAATATCCGGGACCATGAATATTTCAGCTTGTGAGAAAGTTCCGACCATCATTTGGAAATTCGGTATCAGTTGATGTGGTGAATTACGTTATATACAAGATAACCATCAATTTGATATCTCAACAGAGTTCTTGAATAGGTTTCATGATTATATTTCATAGCCCATTATCATCCCATCACTTCACAAACTAACTGAAGAGCAATACCACCACGTGCAATTCTGAGCAGGCAGACCAGAAGGTCAAAGACCGGCCACCATTTTATTGACAAGGCCCGAACAATCAGGAAGAATTTCAACACCTAATTCCTCTCCCAATATCCTTTCACTGGCTTGCACGATGTTCCACATACATTGCAATTGCATTGCTATTCCTTCCAGTAGTAGAGAGGTAAATTTGATCATTGCTAGTAATTCTTTTTCGATCGTTGTGTAATTCTCTTCTTTCCTTCGCCTTCATTTTTTGTGTTGGTACTAGTCGTTTTCGTTTTTCAACGCCAATGCAGCATCAACACTAGCAGTTTGATTTAGGTATATCAATTTTCAGATTTGTGATAAGACTCTTTGAAAATTTTTTGGTAACATGTCTAACCTACTAACGCAAACGAGCAACTCAGGATGAACAAGTCAGAGTCAATAATACAAACATCAACAGCATAGTTATTTGAATAATAAGGAATGTATCGATTGTAATCATCGGCAAGAAACAATAAGCCTATAGGTTTTTTAAGGCTCACGGTCTCTCACCTCGAATATAAACACGTCTTCACACTTCTTGTCACTTAAATAACTTCTGAAGTAGCTCTGGTAAACTGAAAACGAGACTTCTCAATGGACTCTAGCCTCTGAGGTATCACCTCAAAAAGATGGTTGAAACGGAGAGTGATATAGTTGCCGCTACTGCGAGAACTTCGCTTAAACTGCAGAACATTTGCTTCGCTAATGTCCAGCTCTTTTCTGCAAGAGGCTCAAGTTCCTGGAAGAAGCTTTCTCAAAACCCTCTGATGTCAGGAACTTGGCTCCCAAGAAACTGATAAACTTTGTAAGACGTCTCGGAATCCCAAGCATCAAGTAGCTTGAGGGTTACGTACAAAAGATATTGTTCCTGCGGAAGGTGTCCTCATACAGTATATGTGTTGATTTGTATTTATTTTCATCATTCTGTATTATGTTTGTCAGATGAAGAGGAATTGAATGTCAGTAAAAAACTAAAACATCTGTCTTGTCAGTGCTGATATAGTTTCGAACTAAATACGATTCAATCGAATATTTGTTACTGAAAACCAGTACGAACGCACACAGATCTGATAGGTCGAGGTGCTTGAGAGGCTGCAAACTCCCTATTATATAATCTAAAGTTCTTACTTATCTACGCTACAGTGAATGTTTTTAATAATCGAACCCAGTTGTCAGTAACACTAGTGTTAGTGCTGAATTCAGCATAATGAACATACTTTGGTGGTGTTGTTTATGCATTTCCGAGTGCGATTTGACACCGCAGTGGTGTGCTGCACATTCTGTGATGAGCAGGTACATGCGAATACTTCTCTTATGGGTAGAAACACCTTATCTTGAGTGTGGTCAGGCGAATCAGTTCTTTTCTTCACCAGCTCCGGTGTTTTTTACTTGGTTGGATTACCTATTGAAGTATAATTTATATGATGATAAACTAGACTTGATGATGAACTGTTTCGGCTCATTATTCCTGATCAGTGGCACTAGGGCCTAGGCCAATTGTATATCAAAATCATCTGATATATGATGCCTAACATTGAAATCAAGTACGGTAGGAAGGACGTCAGTGCCACCTATTGGAAAAAATTCTAAGTTTCTGAAATCGAACAGATGAGCGCATGAAATTCCAACCATTCACATGCTTAGATACGATATTTTCATTAATGTATATCAAATCTGGTGTTTTCAAATTAAATAATTCATACACCGACCCGATTCCATCGTGATATGACACGGTGTAACTTGGTGTTAATGTTATATAATTGGTGTTTTACATGCGATAACGTCAATGATAGCACCATTGAAAATATGACATTTCAACCATTTTGTGTTTTTTATGATTTTTTTATTCAGAATCGTTCTACTTCACCACAGTGAGAAATGATACTTTTCACTACTGAGATCGGAATTAACACCACTTAACACTCAATCGTGAAATGTATAATAAGAAGGACACAAGTTTGATATTCAGGTGTTGTATTCGTCGGAGTTTGCTCTGAGATCCCTTTGATTGAAATTACACCCCAAGTTTTTTTACTATGTAGTGCTAGAGATTTTCGCTAGTCCCCCATGTAGTCAAAATTGTTTTCAATGGCAATAAACTACCTGAACATTATGATTGAACTATCACTACTCAAACCAATGAATAATAATTTCCAGGCATACAGATTGCGAAATATACATGAAACGATTGGGAAACGATTCTGTATAATATTACCTCAGGTAGAATTTCGCTCATATTACTGCGGAAATTTTCCTGCTATTGATGTTTGAATGAACGCTCTGCTGATCTGACTAGAAATTATCAACATCGACTCTGGATGTTTTCCCGGTGTGTATATAGAATGCGGTGAAATTCTGGGCTGCGTTCTAGAATGCAAATAGCTCTTTTATTTTCACGTCTGCGCTCCGATGAATCTGCATATCCTGATCGCTCTAATTACTTCGATGTTCAGTAATTCAAATCGGAATGGGAGCTAGTAATCGATCAAAATCCAGTCAGAATTTTATATTGGACTTTTTCCCCTCATGTTTTTGTTCTTTATGCTGGTGTTTTGTGAAAAGTCCATCACGAATATTACAATGGTCGATTCATACTGAAACGCACGGTTTTTCGAATTCTGGATGGTGGATTTCGATTCCATAAAATCTACACGGAAAAAGTCCCCAGAAGAAATGTGCACGACTATTTTTCATTTCTAAGCTGAAAAAACCAAAAAGTATCACTCATAGTACCACTAGAGCTTCAATTATTACTGGAAATTTTTTCGACAACACGATTTTACTTTAAAATATTCGTGTTGGAAAAAAAATTACAGTTTTTAATCAGAGCTATCGTGGTATTCGGTAAGAAATATTATTGAAGTCCATATGTTGAAGAGATAGGGAAGGTTCGACCTCGTTTTTCGTTGGTCTCGACTCCAGGCAAGCATACAAGTGGTTAGTTGACCGTACGGCTGGGTATAAGCAGTAAAATGAAATACAACTTTGACGAGATCGACTGTTTGAGTCTCATTCGTATTATATTTACCGTGAGTTCCGATAATCAAGATTTATAATTTCAATAATCGTAGGACACGATTTTGATGCTCATTGACACTTGACAGTTTTCATAGTCAGCCACTACCGATTCACCAGCCACCAAATTCGTATCGGCTATTTTGGAATATTATCGTAAATTGTGAATCAACAATTCAGTTCATCATTATTTACCGAAACCGTCTGGATACATTGAATAATCATGACAGAAAACTCTGAACCACTGAGGTAAAATTAGTAGAAACATATTTATACCGAGACGTTATCCAAATTGATTTTTCTCCAGATATTTTATCGAGGCTTCATTCTATGGAATTTCAACTATACTCACTGCACCAGAGAAACAGGAAATATGGTATAGCTTCGTAGAAACTGCTAGTCATTGAGCTCACATTGTTTCCAAAGTCCCATTATACCCCATAATAAGACGATCGATTCACAATCTGCATACTGCATATTTGGAACACTCAAGTTTCACCAATATCCATTTACGCTATTAGAAACAGTTGTTAAATGATCTATGGATTTTCCATAGATTGAATTATCCCAGATAAATAGTATATTACACAACAAGTGTGGAAAGTGACATACTTCACACGAGTATTCGTTTAGCACGAGCCGCATAGCGGTGAGTGCGGAAACGTAACGAGTGAAGGAAATGCACTTTCCAACGAGTTTTGTACACTATTTTTCCTACGACTCCGAATACTTTCATTTCACGGGAGGTCTTGTCAAAAATGTAACTAGAGCGGTCTGTAAGTGGTTTTGATTCAATATCAAGTACTGTTTATTTCCATATTGAAGATGATATTTGAATACTTCTCCGACAATTCCTCATTATGTGAATCACTGATTGATTGAGTTAGTTTAGTTAGGACAAATTTTATTGATATTGACAACAGCGTACATAAACAACCTTGACACCATACGCCTGCTAGCTCCTGTAATCACGCAACCAGGAATACAGAACCATAGAAGTATGTAGTTCGCAAGCGCGTACGAGTTACTCGAGTTAGTGCATCCTTGACTCTTTGCAAACATCTTTGTTACCAAAGAATCTTCTCGTTGGTGATACTGTGATACAAGCAGAAAGCCCGCGCAAAAAACTGTTGCCGTACTCTTTCAAATGATCTAACCCTTTGCCATCAACATCAAAATAGTTCCAGCAAAGAGAATATGTTCCAGTTTCAAAGTGAATTCAGAGGTTATGTATCAGACAAATTGAAATCAATAGATAAAGAGTTCTCGGTACAATTCAAAACGAGACAGAAATTTCAATAAATAATATGAATTCGATTTGAGAACGCTTATATATTAACAGTGAGTACCTTCACAATATACCTAATTATTTCTATCAATTCAGGCGACCGTTGTGATATTTTTTCTTTCAAATAAACAATACCATGGTGATATGAGCTACTTTCTGAATAACAAAACAGTGTGATTATTGACGTTTTCATACGTGGTCGTAGGAAAACAATTTCTCATTATCTTGTACAGTCGATAACACGTTTGCCTTGAATGATACCTGCGACAGGTGAAACATCAACAGGCATGAGAAGCAAAGGAAATGAAATTTTCCTGGTAGAAAGTACCAGAACAAAGACAAGCGAAAAGGCTAGTGAGCCTTTCGCCAAGGACAGATTCTCGAGTTGAACAAAAAGGACTTGAAACTGGACACTGCCCTCTGAGGTACCACCTCAAAAAGATGAGTAAAAGAGAGGGTGATAGTTGCCGCTACTGCAAGAACTTCGCTGAAACTGCAGAACATTTGCTTTGCGAATACCCAGCACTCTTCTGCAAGAGGCTCAAGTTCCTGGAAGGGGCCTTCTCAAAGCCCCCCTCCCTATGTCAGAAACCTAGCTCCTAGGAAACAGCTTTGCACGATGTCTGGGAACCTCAGGCCTTAAATCGATTAAGGGAAAGGTCTAGGTGTTTGAGAGGCTGCATAGCCCTCAATAATCTCCTTACAGTCTAAAGTCTAGTTGAGTTTCCAATTACCTTTTCCAATCTCAATTGAATCTGTGTGGATGTGAGACTGGAATCCTGTTTTTATCATCAATAACCTGGATAAAATCTGTAGATCCTTGTTATTCACTGTTCCAGGTCGTAACAGATTCTATATTACTCGTCTGAATAAGCATCACGGGCGAATCCAGTCTGTGATTGCCTTTTACGGAAACGACGTTTGAAATAAACCATTAAAAAACCCATCAAACTAGTGAATCGAATCATCTGAAACTTATCCCGCCACCGCAATCTAATTTCGTGGACTCGGAGGACGAGTATTTCGCCATGAATATAAAAATCACTCCGGCATTCGTCCGTATACATCCACGGGGTCATTATTCCCGGAATAGCGCCACGTTCACCTGTCAATCCGGGCCCAGCCCGGAAAATTACCTAGTCAGCTTAGGGAGGGAATGGATGAAATGAGCGATGAGGTGATATTGGATTTCGTATCTCTTCGGTATATCAGGCATGAAACTATAGTTCAGTCCTCTCTCGAGAAGGTATCCGACAGTTGAACTTCTTTTTGAACTTACACAAACTTATACAGTGACTGGCAGAAAGTACGTATCATATGCATTTTTTATATTATTATATATTTCGACAAGTATCGAAACTGATCGCTTCTGTATCGAAAGAAACCCTAAACGAGTAGGCCAAAATATATTAATAATATCCCTTTGATGCGTACTTTTTGTCGCCTGAAGAACTAACTGTTGAGGCTATATCATAACCTTTAAAAATAGTCAGTACGAGAGAATGCAATGGATATACCTTCATCATGCATGAAAAACCTGTGATAATGTATATAATAATATCGTTCATTTCTAACATTGCGCAGAGTGAACCAAACTGGACACACTACTGAAGGAGTTAGAAAAAAACTAACCCATATGTCACCGGCTCGATTTTCATGAAAAATCAAATGTATAAAACCGCACGTCGATATCTTGAACCGTTTGAAACATACAGAGTGGTTTTCAAACATCAAATAATGATTATTTATTGTATGCGTAAAACTTCATGCGGACATTTTTTCGAAAAATTCATCAGTGATGCCTTTTTTTATTTTTTTGAGAGCTGGCATATACGTTTTCGAAATATAATTGTATAAAATTTATTGCCAATGTTTTTCAGAAACTCACGTATCATTGATGTTTTCCAATTATTTAAGATGATATTTATGACATTCAGTAACCGTCGATCACTGTCGAAGAATTACACTCAAATTAATATGAAACAATTTCAAAACATCAATGAACATTTCGAGAGAAGAGATAATTAAATATCCAAAAAGGATTTTTATCAAAAAAGTGCCAGAGTAATATTTTACAGAAACGAGAAATAGTCAAGTAACGAGATTGGGTTGAGAATACCCAAAATCAAAAATAACCCTGTATCTTTCAAACGGTATAATATATCGAAGTGCGGTTTTCGGCAACAGATTCCTAACAAAAATTTAGCCCCTAACCTGTGGGTTGGTTTTATCCTAAACTCCTTAAAAAACTGTATTGCCTATCGAAATTGTCATAAGTTACGGTAGTGGGTTGAAAAACCACCCTGTATCTTTTGAACGGTTCGAGATATCGATGTGCAGTTTTCGGCATCCGATTTCTTACAAAAATCGAGCCCGTAACATGTGGGTTGGTTTTATTCTAACTCCTTTAAAAACCCGTGTTTCCTATCAAAATAGTCCAATTTGGACCATTTAGTACGGTTTGTCGTTTTTTTTTTCACATAATTTTGATGGAAAATTGAATTGGAATCATTGATAACGCTTCCCAAGCTATGATCCTTGTATATTAAGACTGTACATTCACTTATGATCAAGGGTATGCTTTAATTCATAAATAAACAAAAACATCATCTGACGAATTCTTGTACGCGCGCCTAAATTTATTCCATCAATTTCTGAAGAATCCATCCACAAGTCCTCGAAAGCCCCATGCAAGAAGAGCAAACCCTTCGAGTCCGCGACAATAATCCCAACGCCAACTCCGACTATCCCGGCGACAACCGAGAAAGCTGTAGAAAAGCGTCGCGCAAATAGAGCGGGCGAAGCGCCGAACGATTTCGCAGGGTAAAATGTTTGAACTGGGAGTCGTCAAATATTTGTCCCGGGTGGAATTTTTATTAGAAATGTATCCGTTCCGAGTCTTCGCCAGGCCCGAGGGGGTAGGGTAGGGGGCGTGTGATTCCGATCCTGCGAATACCTGTGAGGTGACTGCGAACGTGAGGGGGGACAGAGGGGATTCTGGACGTGAGCCCTCATGATTGGGACTTGTTGATTCTTTGTACAGGGGTTGCAGGGTCAGATAGGGCGCGGGGATGGATTCTCACCGGCGAACCTGTGCTACGCATGGATATAATGTATCATGATTGTAAAATTGGAATCAAAGATCAAAAGTCAAATACAGATAAACTAATCACGTCCAAAGAAGAATTACTGTAGGCGGCGCAGCCTATATGAAGTCATGAACTGATGAATCTCCGCCGAAAATATAAGTTACTGGTCGACATTCAACTAGAATGATGCAGCCGAGAATTACCAAACAAATGTACCCAAAAAGGGGCCGACCAAAAGAAATAAAAGGCATATCACTGATATGAATGAGAAAAATTCGAGGCTCAGTGACACAATATTGGACACGTGTTCTTTTGTCGAATTGCCGCTCTGATAGAAACAATGGATTAGATTTTGATATAAGAATAATGACCAAAAGTCAATCGAGAGCAATCACAAACATGAGTCCAGATAGTTAAGTTCACTAATACCGTGGTCACAACGGTTTGTTTTGAAGCTAACGAATCTTTAATTAGCGGATTCTTTGTCGACAGACATCAGAACATACTTTGTCCATTATTGCAAGTGGTCGAAAGACATTGCAATAGTTAGTCTTCAGGCTGGAAGTGAAGCTCAACAGTGTTTGTGAAAGTAACTTGTACAGTTGAAAGTTTTCTCAGTTCAAGCCAGTCAGTTTGCAAGTGTCGCGAATTTCAAGTATTGCATACGAAGTGAAAAGTGAACCAGATAAAAAATATGTAAGTTGCCAAAACCAGTCAATATAAATGCCCGTAGAAAAAGATTTCAGATCATTGACCCAAAAGTAAATTAAAAGGCACATGGTAGGGAATTATGCCATTCATAACAGAGGGTGTCGTTTGTAGGAAAGTATAGCCAGAGTTGTATAAAAAAAATATTATTAAGTATTCGACATATGATTTCTGATTACAAAAGCTGACTGATAAAATTCTTCTGTGTAAATTGATATGGTTCTTTCAGGAGTAAATATAAATCATGTTTATATTAAGTTATTCAATGCCGCTGTTATTCATCCGCCTGTAAAACCATACCCTTAAACATCTGTAGCTTACCACCTAACATATGGGACAAATCCGCTCGGCCTATTCAAAAATAATTCAACATCTTATCAACTAGTGAGGTGTGCAGCACAAACCCTTTGAGAAAAAGGAGAAGATACCTTTTCTGCGACCGACTCGAAAATCGTCCATTGTTGATTTGAGGTTAGCTCTCGAACTTTCTCTTACTGAAACAATAAAATAAATTATTGTTGCCCGGCGCACTCTACGTGTTTGAAAAGTATTTGAAAAGTGATTTTCAACCGCCAACTTAGTTGCAAAGCAACCCTCGTAAGTCTAGGACTTGTATGAGATAGGAAGACGGGGACCTTAGCGTGGAGTTTCGAGGAGATGAAGTTGATTTTCAACTGCTAAGATTTGTAGCATGGTTATAATTATTTGAGAAAGGACTACTAGGTCATTAGAAATGAACAACATTGTATTTATTTATTTTTGAATAGATGCGGCCGATACTTGATGAAAATCCATATCAGACTAAGCTGATTTTTGCGAGAACATTCAAACATTTTACATTTTCTGCCAGGTTAAGCCACCTGAAGGGATTCAAAACTTCCATTTTAATCGAAAGCAGTTCGTGTGAATTCGAAATATCGGTGTTTGCTTGAAATGAAAAGTGGATTTCTGCATACAAAAAGTACATTTCATTTTCCGCTTTGAGTGCGCGGCGTTGTTATTTTTCGAGCATTTTAAAGTATTTTCATGTTCGATTATAAACTTTTACATGCAATGTTACTCTGAATAATCGATTGGATTCCATTCAGGCACCATCAGGTATACCTAGATATACAGATATCTAATAGATTTTTTTTATGCACTGATGTAAATGATTTACCATCAAGTAAATTACTTTTCAATAATTTGATGTTCCTCATGACTGTATGTTTCAGAATATTTCTAATTCACCATATCCCCGTATCATCTCTCACTACTGAGATCAGAATTAACACCACTGAAAACTCAATTGTAACATGTATAATGAAAAAGACGAATCTTTGATATTCACAGCCGTTGATTTCATCGAAGTTTGCTCTGAAGCGATATATCACATATCAAGTCTGAAAAATGACATATTTCGCACCAGTAGTTGAGTGCAGGAAGTGCACTTTCCAAAGAGATTTGAACATTTTTCTTCCTACGACCATAAATATATTTTATCGATTTCGCTTAAAGTAATTTCATCGATATAACTTGAGCGGCATCTATAACTTGAGGTGGTATCGATTTGATATCACTATGTATATTTTCATAGTTTGTGTAATAATTGAACACTTTTTCTGCAATTCCAGATGTGCATAACTGAATTATTTCGTTTACACAAACAATTTTATTTATACTTATTCGATACCACGTGCCCACATGAATATGGCAGTTTAATAACGCAACCAGTAATACAGCAGTCTAGCCTCGGACCCTTATTTTTCATAATGTTTATTAATGACATTGTGGATACTCTCTCCGTCAGTCACTTATTGTATGCCGATGATTCAAAGATATACCATAAAATTAACTCCAGAGAGGACTGTTATCTTCTTCAAAACAATCTTGATATCCTCAATGCCTGGTGCATCAAGAACAGCTTCTTTCTAAATGCCATGTTATGTCCTTCACCACCAAGCTGAATCCAATTATCCACAATTATAGACTAGACAACGAGGTATTGAACCGACCTGACACTTTCTAAGATCTGGGAGTAGTTTTCGACAAAAAAATTTCTTTTGAAAATCATATCCAGCAAGTCATCAAAAAAACTTATAGATCATTAGGATTCATTATCATAGTGTCGAAAAATTTTGGGAGGAATGAGAAATCGCTGTTGCAATTATATTTCACGCTTGTTAGATCCACTTCTGAGTATGCATCAATAGTTTGGCACCATATTATCAGGTACATATATCTAATTTAGAAAATATCCAAGGAAATGTTTGAAGTATCTATGTTTTAAATTGGATGGAAAGTACCCAGATGTGGGTTATCCACATGAGCAACTTCTTTCAAGATTTTCAGTTGATTTACTTGAATTTCGTCGAAATAGGTCACATGTTATCTTTCTTTTCAATCTCATTCACAACACTTTGGACTGCAGCTGCATTTTGGAAATGTTGAACTTTCATATTTCTAGATTCACATCCCGGAAAAATAATACTTTCTACCTTCCGCTTTGTCACACTAATGTAAAACTTCATGCACCTGTTTACAAGATGTGCTCCACATATGACAAGTTGAATGAAACCATTGACATTTTTTGCTGCAATTTAACCTCCATAAAAAAACTGTACTGTTCTGTTTTTTCTAATAAGTGATAATAATGTAATTATTCTGTAATTGGATCTTGTATCTTGTATCTGTAGAATAGTGTGATAATAAAAAAATATATATATTAAATATTGACATCAACCGAAAAATATAAATCAGTGCATTATTCTCAAACGTGAAAAGTACAAACATTATCAACACCATCTTTACTATGTATCTGATTGTATCTATACATTTATGCGAGAGTGCAACTTTATTTTATTTCAATACCTACGTGTGATTTTTGTTTTCAAGTAACAATGCCCTATTGGTAATAGCTACTTTCAAAAAAACATGACGTTTATACGTGGTCGTAGGAAAATCATTTATTTGTACTGCATTCGATTGCTGATGCTTGAGCTTATAGTCCAAGTAAACAGAATGGTCCTCTCATCATCAGATTAGTCTGCCAGGTGAATTCCAACTTATTTCTGAGTGTGATATACCTACATGAACGCTCTGACGCTAATTCACTACGAGATCAATACCGGACAATAATTGTAATCAATTCCGAAATGCTTTGTTCCCTTATGGAGGACAAATTGCGTTTACATGACTCCTGTCCTAATCAAGTAGGCCGCGTCCGTGACAAATAAAGCTATTATTCAAACAGAGCAGTGATGTTTCTGCCCATCTCCGACGATTATGATCAATGGCCACTTGACAAACAGTCATGATTAATATTTGTCGACGAATGATATTGCTCGATCTGACAAGGCATATAAGGGACTGGAACGGTGTTATCTTTTCCCGAACAGATGTGCTCATTCATCTGTGAGTAGTGTTGGTAGTGTGGATGTATAGTTATTTTCCTACCACCATAAACAAAAACGTCATAATTCTGCCTCTTCCATCATCATGATGAAGAAGATATTGGGGACACTTCTTGACTGATTTCAGTGTGTCAGTGAGACAACCTCTGAATTCATTCCGACGAGAATTTGAGACTCATCGTGACTGGAACTATATGTCTACTACATGACTGATGGTGATGATGGCTGCAGGTGATGCTTTCATCTACAACTTTATACCAAAGAGTACTGCTTGCACCCCAGATGTTTGCACTTTACATTCGAGATGAACGCATTAATTTACATTTCTGGGTTTCTGTCGATATCATTCCACGACTCCATTAGAGAAGCATATATCGAAGCTAGAGGCATGTGCAAAGAGACAATAGAATCTTCGAAAGATGCTCACAATGCCAAAATAAGATCAAAACTTGTTGAATATGTCCTAACGGATCCCGATCATTTTGGTGTTTCGCTAAAGCTGTGGCTCATTTCCTCCTCTAACCAAGGAAGATGGAACTCTAGCTACGACTGCCCAGGAAAAAGCCAATATCTTTGCGCACCTATTTGCTGGAAATTCCACTCTGGATTCATCGGGAAAACAACCCCCGAACATTACACCTATTGACCGAGATCATATATTGCCAACGTACTATCAGAAAGATTTTGTTGGGTCTCAACACCAACAATAAAGCCTGTGGATCTGACGGAATCCCACTGATTGTTCTCAAGAAATATGCCACCGAACTAATACCTGTTATTTACAAGTTGTTCGACCACTTTTACAATTAGAAGGTATTTCCGTCCAACTGGAAAATTTCAAGAGTACAACCAGCCCCCCAAAAAAAGGCGAAAAGAACTTACCTATCAACAGACCTATCGCACAGCTATCAAGTATTTCAAAGGTCATGGAAAGAGCCATCAACATCGAGCTCATGAAATATCTGGAACACTCAGGAATTGTCAACGATAGGCCTTCGTCATCAGATTATGGCAGCTATCTATTGAAAAATATGGAGAAACTGTAGCTGTGGAATTAGATATTTCCAAGGCATTTGATCGAGTTTGGCACCAGGGACTCCTCGCAAAGCTTCCATCTTATGGTTTGCCCCCTCAGCTGTGTTCTCTACTTACTAGTTATCTCTCAAACAAGTTTCTCCATGTAGTGGTCGATGGAGTTTCATCTGACAACTCGAATATCAGAGTTGAATTGCACATATTCGAGGACTTTGAGATTTAATACAGTTATTTGACTAGCTGCTGACGCTGATATTTGTGAGTGAACCACGAATGTAGTTACTAAATATTTATTTTATTGATTGGATATCAATTATTCTGGTTGCAGGTTGCAGAAAGAATATCATGTTTCTTTGTCTATTGCTTCACCTACCATACGAAAATTCCGCTTGTAAAACAAAGTTTCACTTTTGATCACATAATAAAGGCATCATTGCCGCCAGTATTGTTATCATCGTCATTATAATTATAGCCAACTATATTATTCAGAAAGACATGTCAAATATTATCATTTATTTCAAAAGCAAAGAAACGAGTAGGCCATGAAGAGAAATTCGCAATTTTTCTATTCATTCCACGAGAATATCTCACGCCTGAGAAATTCTCCAGTGATTCGCGAGGAAGTTCCTAATTTATCACAATGTTCTTCGCAATCAGGGTTTGTATTTTTGAATTATTATTCACCAAGGACTCTCACGGACGCTCTTCACAGACGTACAAGAAAGAATAAATAAGTCATTCGTGATTTTCCAGCACGAGATGAAAAAACTTCAGGGTAATAATTATGGGATGTTCGATCCATTCGTCTAAAACGAATGACTTGAGCTGGCGAGATTTTGGACAGTTGCCGGAAAAACTCTGAAGCTCCATCATGATTCTCTTTCAAAAAGTTAGAAAAGCGCATGTAGACTCTTTGCTATATGTTTGTAGCAATGCACTTTCAGTGAAGTTTGCCAAAGTTTCTAGGAAGGAGACAACAAATGGTCTTATTTCAATCCTTGCAGTAACCCTAATAGCACAAATGTATTCCCAAAATATTCCGGAAATGTCCCCTTGCGACAATAGAAATGTTCCGGGAATGTCGCGTAAAGTCGCATAACATTCCGGGGACATTCCCGGTAAATCCGTTGTGGACAAATTGTACGCTCCAGGAATGTTCCATTGGAACATTCTCGGAACGTCATTGGGGAACATATTTGGGACAAATATATTTTTTGCTTACTTCATAGTAGGTACTGACTTTTCCAAGAAGTGAAACACGATGTTACTATTTGCAAATTTATTGATACATAATAATACTAATGATACAGATAATTCAGTGAAATTGGCATGAACTGTGTTGACATGAAACAATTTTCAGCTAGCCCTGGTGTTTCTCAACTTCAATCATATTCAAACCTCTGGATTATCTCTGAATGTAGATGATATATTCTTCAAAGTTCACTGAAAAACAAACACATATTTCAGGCTGAATTTAAGGTTCAAAAATTGTAATACTCACTGTTCACAATAACTCTGTGGCTCCTCAAAGGTTGAAGGAAAGTTTATGTTCAACTGGTTACTGGATTCACTCTGCAACTTTGTTGCTAAAGGTACTCCATCTTTCACACATAGTTTTATCATGGATTTTCACAAAGGCTGGTTATTTTGCTCAATATTCCTCTCAGATTCAACTGAAAAACACATAAGAACAAAATAATATTTGAAACTTAGGACTTGCTTTCTAGGTACATAGAATTCGAGTCAATATCTGGTTAGCAGGAATTATAAGATAATACTTACAAGTTGAAGTCCACTCAGTAAGGTAAAAGATTAGAATGCATCACAACATGAACTTGTTCTTCTGCTTCAACAAGTAGGTTAATGGATCTGATCCACAAGAGTACCAGAACAGCTTCAAAATATACAGGAAAATCATTGCTGAAATAATATATCACATGAGTGATTTCTTCAATATATACCCACTTTTATTTCCACCCATACCCGGTTTTGGTTGAGTTAGGCTGGAATGAAGTTCAATAAACCATCATAATTGACCATATTCAACAGCTTTCGGTGGCAGCTTTTGGAGCATTCTCAAGTTGGCAATAATCTGTCATCAACGTCAATAGTCATAAATGTCAGTTGTGAATGAGTTCAGATAAGCCCATCAAGTCATCAATATTTTTTTATTCATATACATGTTTGGTTATTTCATATTTATAATGAAATATAATATAAAACCAGGATATCAAAACGATCAAATTAAATGACAGTTGACATTAATGATAGTTGACATTGATGACAGTCGACATTTATGACAGATTAGTACCAACCCTAGAACGCTAAGAATCTGCCACCAATATCTATTGAATATGGTCAATTAAAAAATCTGAAATAACAATAAAGAATGTAAATAGTAGTGAAGATCATAATCGCTTGTCAGTTGCCACTTTGTCAGTCACTATTCAACTATTGTAGAAGTTGGCCAGTTTCCTATTCTGAACGTAATCCTTTCAACTGACGTCACCGCGTTGCCATCTTAGTGTATGCAAATAATGATATAAAATGATGATGATAAAATCGGCAAAGATACTATGTTCGATTCGATATCAGCGGATTTTGTTTACAAAACTCAACAAAATGTTGAAATTTGAATTTCGTTAAAAAATTTCAAACTTTTTTCATGTAACAAAAATAATCGAATTGAGTCATAAACCTAATACAAAAATCTTCAATCCATTTATTGGGGAATAATCAACTTGACAATCTAGGACAAAAAAAATATGTTTCCGGAATGATTCTGCGTGTATGTTCCGGGAGCATCCTCTGTGGAATGTTCCGTGCATATCCCATAGAAGGCCGGGACATTGCGACTTATATGGGACATTAATCGTACGTTCCGGGAACAATGTGTGCTATTAGGGAACATGAATTTATACAAGGTGGATCTTATCAGCTTGTATCGATCACATGCATATGAGAAATTCATAAAAATAAATGACGTTCAGAATTTAACTATGGCTTTGTAATACATATAATCACCTGAGTGAATTTTCAACTTCGTTTTCGTTTCTTGAATAGATACTTGAGCCATAATCACTTTATAAAAATAATTCACAACATGTCTCTCTCCATAATAAATATAAATGTTCAATGAAAACCGTAATGTGAATCAACATCGTTTCTGTTTTGTAGTAACTACTCTTTGTCTCTGCCTGTTCAAATTGTCAGGAATTTGGGAAATTTATGTTATTGCTGCAACCGACAACAACAAAAATTCATATCAAAACAAAAACAGGAATTTATCTCAATGAAACATCAAATGAATCACTGAACACTTGATCTTCGTAAACAGTAAATATTGATTGTTTGTTTCAGGTAAGCTGAATTCAGCATTCATTTTCGAACTCTTTAGGACCCATCCAACAAGGGTTTTACAATATTTTCATCCTACATCTATGCCTATAGTCGGTGAGTTAAGATATTTTAAGATCTGCTTTGCAGATGTCATCTATCAACTGTCACATCATCTGTCAACTTTCATTTGGGAAGTGTTTCATGTCGCTATGTCAACTGTCACGTGCCACGGCGGCCATCTTGGGATGAGTTTCCTGTTGTTCCTCTACTTATATAGCACAATGAATTGTGACCAAGATGTTACTAAAACAATGGTCACGAAATCGTTTCCGTGACAAGGCTTAAGCCTCTATGATCAGCTGATTGATAAAAGGGTTTCAGATAAGAGGACAGTATGAAATGCAGTATCATTAGAGGCCATCAACGATTAGATGAAGCAGTTACGTAATCAGCAATCATATATTATTGGCAATATTTTCAATGTTCTGCGTGGAGTTTCAGTTGTTTTCTACTAGTTGTCTACCTTATGAAATGGATGAGACGTAAAATTTAATGTTTTCCATTTATTAATAATCATCAATCCGTTGCTATTCATTCGACGATGAGGAGGTTCAGAATTTTACAAACGGGATAGGTGTAGAGATATATTTCTCATGTAGAAGGCACGAAGCTGAACTTCGGTTATAGGGCCCCGCTTACCAAAATGTTATTCGAGTCGGTGAAGTCTCGGCAATTAACATGCAAAAGGACAAGGGTGGCTGCCAGAATTAACCGTTTGAAAGGAGTATGTTCTCCTACATTGAATGTGTTTCGAATTGATTATAGGGAAATGAATACGAACTACCTTATGCTGGTGTTTCGCAGGGATCAATTTTAGCACCAACACTATTTCTACTTCACATCAACGATTTATTGGAAGCAACTTCATGTCCTATACACAGCTTCGCGGATGATAGTACCCTCCATACCGCTTTCTCTTCCAGGGCTTCTATATCGGCCCGTCAAACCAGAAATGAACGAGGAAGAAATGTTAACATAACAAAATGAATATGGACTTAGCAACAATTCCCGAGTGGGGATCTACTAACCTGGTAGAATTCAATGCAAACAAAACACAAGCATGTCTTTTCTCTCTAGAAAAGCCCATCTCACTGTGCCCAACATAATACAGTCAGGAGTAACCATACCATTGAAGTCATCCATTTCGATGCTTGGCGTTACTATCAGCAATAACCTTTCTTGGGAAAATCACGTGAGGTCCATTGCCAGAAGTGCATCCCAAAAACTTGGATTTCTATTTCGAGCCAAGAACTATTTCACTACCAGTCAGCTGCTCATGATCTATAAGGCACAGATCCGACCTGTCCTGGAATACTCTTCCCATATTTGGAGTGCGGCATCTAAACATATCCTGAAACTATTGGATTCTGTCCAAAAAAGGGCAATTCGTCTCGTCGGTGATGCCTCGCTTACAAACTCGCTCACTTTTCTGGAACACCGTTGAAAAGTTGGCGATTTATCTCTATTTTATAGATATTTTCATGGGCGATGCTCTTCTGAAATATCAACAATTGTTCCTCTATTAGCAGTCTCTTCGAGATGAACCCGTCAAGTTCAGTCTTCACACTCCTTCGTGGTCACTTTAGAGACCTGCAGAACGTCCCTTTCCAGAGACTCGTTCATCCAATGAACATCGAGACTTTGGAACTCATTGTCTATAGGGAGGTGTTCCCCGAGGCATACCATCTCCAGAAATTTAAGAATAACACCAACTCCTACCTTATTTCCCTTGGTTCTCACGATGTTCTCTGAACATTACTGGATATCCCTTTTTTGTGAGAACCAGAAGATATAAAATATATATTGAAAATAATGTATGCTTATATTTGCGATGGTTAATGGTTGATTCTCAGCTGTGAACCTGTCAGGAACTGGTTTGAGTTTTGGGGCATGCACTTGTTTATCAACCAATACGCATCTTTCATCGATGAAATTCTCATTCCAAAATTTCACTCCTGATATTCGCCCCAATTTGAATTCACCTCCATAAAATTTCCATTGAAAAAATGTAGTCGAGGGAAGGGTGTTCATTTATTATGAAACCTGCACGAGAGCATAAAAACAAGCGGCGGTGCTTTTTCCCCGCGGGGTGATATCAGGAAAACAGATTCTGAATTATTTATGTTTTTTTCCTGAATCCACATAACTGGGAATCTTGGGGTGCATTAGAGAGGGATGGAGGAACAAACCATATCAGCGCGTTTAGAAAACAGAGGCGGTATATATTTTCCTTTGAATATGTTCGTTTTATCATAAAAGGAGATTCCGAACGCTCCTTGTTTATTCTTTCGAGAAGAATATTTATCACAATAGGATTTTCAAAAGGATTTGCATCATGGATTTATGTCTTGGAAATTGCAGATGTTCAACCCTCTTACAAACATTGCTGTTTTTATTCAGTTAAATATTAGTGCCTCAGTAATTTTCTGAACCCTATAGAATATCTAAAGACGATAATCTCATCATACAGATATCAGTGAGGGCAAATTCTGTTATATTAATTGAGCGATGTATTCAGAGAATGGATAGTATATTAGACGTATCCACCTATGCCAAATACATTTTTGATGTGTGGATGAATATTTGAACATGTAATGCGATTCTCCTCTACATCCGCTTATAATTGATAATCGCTGGTTGAATCTTGATGTGAATGATGAGTCTCACTGTTACCGGTTGCTTTTATAAGCATCATGAGAACTTTTGGACTATTATACATACAGTGTCACACATAAAGTTCGTATGGAAGATTTTTTTATTAATAGACATAAAGAAAATTGTTCTTCGCAGTTGGTTTGTGCTTGAGAAATGAGTAAAATACTGTATCTTTCCTTCTTCAATGTGCTACTCTAAACCTGACCAATTTGACATTTTTTTCGAAAATTCTCATAAAATCAGTTTTTTTTTTATTTCGAAAAATGCCAAGGAAAAAAGTTGCTCAGTTCCCAATTTCATACATGTGTTTCAAATTTGGACTCTATACTGTCACTTGGACTTTTTTTAATTTTTTTTCGAATCTTTCGCTCTATCGATTCGAACGAAACATGATTCAAATTTCATAATTTTGATGAATATGAGACTCCAATATCATATCTTGCCCAGGAAATACCCACATTGGCCTGTGACCAGAAAATAAAAAAAAATGCATGTTCAGAAATTCGTCTTTGTTGTTGCAAAGTTCATCTAGTTTTTTCATTTCATTGTTAAACTGATGTGGATTTTCAATATATGGACGTTAATATGTCAGTAATCGAATAAACGAATTTCTCTTAATTCTTATTACACTCGTATTTCTTTTTTTAATAGATTTTATCCAGTTTGATTGTTTTTCTGACCAATAATTCAGTTACAAACAAACCCGAAATATCATACTTTTCTGTGAACTAACCAATGACCTACAGTTTCATTACTATTCAAAAGACTAGACATGATATAAAATTTCGTGATTTCAAACAATACATAAATAAAATTTTCACTTAGTAGTAGAGTCGACAGTAGAGAGTCCAAATTTGGAACAAATGTATGAAATTGGAAACTGAGCAACTGTTTTACTGTCATTTTTTCGAAATTTACAAAAAAAAAAACAGATTTTTTGAGGATTTTTGAATAAAAAATTCAAATTTGACAGGTTCAGAGTAGCACATGAAAAAAGAAAAGATGCTGTATTTTACTCATTTTTCAAGCACAAGCTAACTGCGAAGTAAAATTTTCTTTATATCTATTAATAAAGAAACTTTTTGTCGCACGCGTCGTTTGGAGTACGACGAGCGAAGCGAGGAAAACTACAAGGAAATAAGTGCGACAACGTTTCTTATAAAATGTGTGTCATATACAAATTTTTTTATTTTGCATCAATTGGAAGTCTTTTATTGAAATAAATTGATTTGATATCGATAAATAACAGAAACATCTTCGACTGGTAAAACAATTATAACATTCAAATATTCAAAATCTGACGCACAAGCGTAAAGCCCAGTTTACTGTTGAACGATTTTGATTTTGCGATACCAGCGAAGAAAAATGCAATTTTTTGATGTTTTTATTGGTCGAATCGAATTGAATCACACTCTAAATCAAGATTTACCAACAAAAACATTGAGTTTTTCACTGCTATAGTGTCACCAAATCCAAAGTCGCTCATAAGTAAATTGGGCCTAACTCTTCTGACTTTCATTTGACAGTTCAATAGTACCAACCTCCGAATAATAAAAAATGCGTATCGAAACAGCGGCTATTTCGATACGTATTTGCGTTGATTCCATTATAGAATCAGAATAGAAAAATACCTTTCAATCAATTATTCATTCAATTATTATGTTCGAAATGTCAAAAAATCCACGAATATCCAGGGATGAAAGTAGTGCACTAGATAGGTTTAGTACTTTCAAAAAAAAAAATTTTTGTTGAATATGATCATTAGAGTGTAATGTGAGTTTGCTGGGTCAGATAACTCGTTCCGCTGGTTCACCCAGAGTTTCAATTATAAACGCTCGCAACTTCAATGTTTGGAAATTATCAACGCGCACACGAGATGAATCATCGTGGATAACGAATCATGCAACTGTTTTTCACGTTACAGAGCCTGTTTTTATTTCTGATAACACGTGAATGGTGATGACATAACTTTTTCATGGACGAATGATTGCGATGGGACTGGAGAGTAAATATCCAGCTGGCAATTATCAGATAATCCTATGGCATTCCGATTAAAAACGAACGGTTAGAACAATGGAATGGCATTATGTTCTTCCATTCGATACTATTTCTACTACACGGCTACGTGGCAGTTGGTGACGTAATCTACAACTTTTTAGCAAACAACACCGCAGATGTTTGCACTCTACATTTTAGATGAACGCACTAACTTATATTTATTGTTTGTACTGCTGTATTCCTGGTTGTCTGATTACCTACTAGCGACAACGGATGAAATGTGTCATTTGAAATAACTTTCATATTCGTGTAGGATATGTAGGATATGCATCCACCCCGTATACGCTGACAGTATCACTTAGTGGCTCAATCGGGTGATTCAGTGATACGATGAATCAAGGGATGTTACGTGAAGAAGTTAGGCAGAGAGTCAGTTACCGTTTAGACGTATAGTATTAGAAGTATGAGAGAATAAAAGTGTGTATATTTATTGTTTCGAAGTATGTATTTCTAACAAAGACAGCGGTGGGATATTGAATCCATCAGTTTCTTTAGAGGTAATAAGTTTAACAAGATTTTCGAAGCGAAAATGAGTTACCAAAGGAATGTCCTGAAGTAGAAATTGAATAAGGTAACTCATGGTGAAAGTCACCATGAAATAACAGCAAAAGTCGCTATGTAAGTGGGTGAAGGTCACCATGAAATAAGAGCGTAAGTCGCTATATAAATGGGTGAAAGTCACCATGAAATAAGAGCAAAAGTCGCTATGTAAGTGGGTGAAAGTCACCATGAAAATGTGCGAAAGTCGCACGTATCCGTATCATGTTATAATATGACGATATAGAGTCTGAGGACAGACTAACCCCAGGATGGCCGAATGTAGGATATGGTAGGATATGCATCCACCCCGTATACGCTGACAGTATCACTTAGTGGCTCAATCGGGTGATTCAGTGATACGATGAATCAAGGGATGTTACGTGAAGAAGTTAGGCTGAGAGTCAGTTATCGTTTAGACGTAGTATTAGAAGGATGAGAGATTAAAAGTGTGTATATTTATTGTTTCGAAGTATGTATTTCTAACGTTCGTGTAGGCATGTGGTGTCAAATATCAATGTAGTTGTTTGTGCAAATAAAAAAAAACATCAGTTCACATCTCATACGAACACCTATGATTCACATAATATATGTATAAATATTTATGGTTCTATGTACAAAACTAGTTGGGAAGTGCATTTCCACAGTAAATTCCATACTTACTTATCATGAAATTCACTCCAATCTATCAGCAATAAGAGAACTTTCTTGTCTAAAAAGTGAGGCCTTCTGCAGAACAGCCTAATTTGTATATGGCCTCTAATGATGAGAAGTTCTCCTAAAACCGCCATAAAGAACACTATTTGGAAAGTATATCATATCACCATGACATTCTTATTTGAAAGAAAAAATCGTGTTGAAATGAAAAAAAAAATCGCACGGTCGCATGTATATGGATAGACTTGATTAGGTTATTAGTTGGTACTCACAGTCACCTTGAGTACTTTCAATACACCACATTAATATTCATATGATTTCCTGCCTCTTTTTGATCAAAGGGGGAATTCGTAAATAATTTCAATGTATCAATGGAACATAACATCTACTTCACTTTGATAGGAACATGTCTGATGACAGTAAGTGATATCATCCACAACTTGTAACTAAAGAATATACAGAAAAAAAGGATCTCTTAAATCGAGTTGTTATACCGCATTAGCTCAAGAGATTCGTAATCTTGAATAGGTCCAACCAAATATTAGTTTGATTTTTCGACAAAATCCTCTTGACTACTTAGGATCAAAAAGTTTTGTGTCAAATGTACACTTTCTTATTGAGAAATGTGGTTTGTTTGAGGCAAGAATATTTCAATGTTGTTGTGAAACAATTTTCTTGGATGAAGCTGATTTCTCAGCACATTTGAACGATGATCCTCTCGATTCAAGAGGAATCACTTTCGATCCATTCTTATTGGCCTTTGAAGGATTGCAACTCTGCATGCCGATAATTGAAAACGAAAAATACTGTAGTTTTTTTGCAAACTGGGGCTGCAGTATTGATACAGCAATCAATTAAAACTTCAAGCACATGACCTGACAACACAAAACAAAGCATTCTTAACACCCAAAAGTGCCAGTGATACGACGCCATGTCCACATATGTTCTAGATTGTTTGCTTCCAGGAAACCTTTTACGTCCTTGATGAGTACCCGAGTTATAAAGAATTCGCGAGCCTGCACTCTGCACTATAAGAACACAGGTACCATCAAAGAAAACTTCACAGTAACCTGTCACAATGTATCTCTTGATAGTCTTAAATGGCGGCCAACGGCGTTATTGTTGGCGTTGTCTAGCTGGTTCTGCGGACAGTGCGCGGACTGCGCATCTTCGCCTTGGGCGCTAATTCTCAATTATGCTTATTGGTCGAGCTGGTCACGTGGTACATGCTTCCGTCATCAATACACATTTTCATGAGAAACGATATTCTTGACCTGAGAGAAATAATCTTGACTGACATTACTCACAATGTTTTCTAAGGTGAAGAGTGCGGATGATTCAGTTCAACCAAATTCATTTAAAGAAAATTCATGTAAACAGGCAAACAACATAATTAGTTGAAAAAAGAAACTTTCTGGTCAATCTGAGATTATTATTCTTATCGGAAGACCATATAATTCAAGAAAGATATATTCGATTTAATTGATCCGTTTATTTCTGTGTCATTACAAAAGATTCCACTTTCTACTATCGAGATAACGCATTTATATCTCTCGGTTGATGTCAATACGCACTGCTGTATTCCTGGTTGCGTGATTTCTTTACACTCGTCACATTTTGTGTAGGCAGGTGGTTTAAAATATCAATGAAATTCTTGGTGCAAACGAAGAAAATTCAGTCATTCACATCTGGAATTGTCAGAAATGTTTTCAATTAATACTTCAGATATGGAAATAGACTGTAATATCGAAACGCCACCATCTGAAATTATAAAGACCGCTTAAATTACATCTTCCCGCGGAATTAAAGAATATTTTTGGTCGTAAGAAAGAGCGTATAAAGCTCGTTGGAATAAGGTAATTTTCCACAGTGAATTTTCTTCTTCTCGTGAACGATTTTTCTTGTCAAAAAACTGATGCATCCTTCATGACTGCCTAATTTGAAAGTGGCCTTTGATAATGGTTATAAGTTTCCCCACCACCTCCAAAAAGCGAAGCTCGGGTAAAACCAGTTCCTTTTCAAATCCCCCCGATCGATACAGACTATAATAGGTAATATGAAGCCCCGTTTTACTGCATCAAAAGTTCACCCACCACATCCCACCCAGACGAGGAACATGAAGAATCTCATCCCGAATGCATAGTTATATAAATTTTTGAATCACAGTGTCAAGTGGCTGCGCGATACGAAGAAATGAAAAATTCATATCGGGATTTTCCATCTCGGCCTTGCGAGCATTATAATCCCGTATATAAAACGGGCGATTTCGGTAGAGCTTCGAGGAGTAATGCAATTGAAAGTTTCATAGAAACGGAGCGGCAGAGCTCATGTGTTGAATCCTTATTATCCTGTCCCGCTCAAAGCTAACCAAGAAGGAAATTTACCTTTATCGCTATCCAGAACGAAGTAATCGCTGGAATGGCCGCGCGTTCTGGCAGAGAGCGTTGTCTGTTTCCGAACGATGATGGTGATGGAAAGATATCACTCGGTGGACTTCATGGCAAAAGCGTTTCCGCGGATTTCGAAATAATGAAATGCCTCGAATATTGCGACAGACAATTCCATATTCGAGTGCACTTACTTATTACGATATTTTCGAAATAAACCGAGTGATGTTTTGATAACCATTTTCTCCTCGGTAAACAAGGGTAAAAAGTGACATTTGACGCACGAGTGACCGTTTAGCACGAGTCGCATAACGTAACGAGTGCAGGAAATGCACTTTTCATTGAGTGTTTAACAGAATGGGCGAATTTCGTTGTTTGTATAGGGTGACTAGGTAATTATAGGGGATACAATAGCTATTTGTGTATTTGGAGCGTGAAGTAAAATGATTCATAGCTTAAAAAAGAATTGTCCTGCCCAGGGACCGAACCCTGGCTGGCGGCTTGAATAGTCGCGCTTTGAACCCGTTTGCTATTGAGGCTATTTGAAAAGTTATGTCTATCCCAAAGTTATACTTAGTAATGAATCAAAAAGATATATAGACAAACATGTTTTTCACTATTTTTCCTATGACCATATACTACAATGTCATTTGCCAGAAATAGTCTTCATACAACGCATTATCAGGCGCATCCTGCTAGATCTCAATACCAAAAAGGCTATGGGATCAGAAGAAATTCCTCCAAGCTTTCTTAAGAAATGTGTCCTAAAATTATATCACCAGTCATCTGCAGGCTATTTACACTTTCTTATAAGCTTGTTGTTTTTCCTTTCAAACTCTCCAAATCTCCAACATTTTTCCAGTTTTTATAGATTGGATTACCTATCGAAATATAATTTGTATAATATATAGAATCTAGGGACAATTCGGATGATGACGAACTGTTTCGGCTCATTTATCCTGATTAGTGGCACTAAGGCGTAGGCTAATTGATACTGATCTATATCGAAATCGTATTGGCAAAAGTTCTAAGGTTCTAAGATCGAGCAGATAAGTGCATGAAATTCACACCACTCACATGCTAACATACAAAATTTTTATTGATTCATATCAAATCCTGTGTTTTGAGGATGCAATGCTTAACAAATGATTATTGCCACCAAATTAGATGATTCATAAACCGCCTTGATTCCATCGTGATATGACACGCTGTAACTTGGTGTTTCTTTTATATAATAATATTAATGCGTTAACATCAATGATAGCCCCATTAAGAATATTTCATTTCAACCATTCGGTTTTTCTTATGTTTTAAGATTCAGAAACTTCACCACATTCGTGTCATTTTTCACGAAATTACACCCAAGTTGTTTTTTACTGTGTAGCACGGTTCCTTCACGAACATCGTAGGTTTTCCTCGCTTTCAGACAGTAGATGTAGATGTAATAGATATTACACAACAAGTGTGGAATGTGACATATTTCACACGAGTAGTCGTTTAGCACGAGCTGCGTAGCGGTGAGTGCGGAAACGTAACGAGTAAAGGAAATGCACTTTCCAACGAGTTTTGTATACTATTTTCCCTACGACTCCGAATACTTTCATTTCGCGGGAGGTCTTGTCAAAAATGTAACTTGAGCGGTCTCTATAGAATTTCAGGTGTTTTTGATTCAATATCAAGTACTGTTTATTTCCATAGTCAAGATGATATTTGAATAATTCTCCGACAATTCCTCATTATGTCAATTACTGATTGATTGAGTTAGTTTAGTTTGGACAAAGTTTATTGATATTGACACCAGAGTACATAAACAACCTTGACACCATACGCCTGCTAGCGCCAGTAATCACGCAACCAGGAATACATAACCATAGAAGTATGTAGTTCGCAAGCACGAACGAGTTACTCGAGTTAGTGCGTCCTTGACTTCTTGCAAACATCTGTGATACCAGAGGATCTTCTCTTTGGTGATACTGTGATATCAAACTGATGCAAGCAGCAAGCCGCGCATAAAACTGTAGCCGTACTCTTTTGAATGATCTCACCCGCTGTCATCAACATGGAAATAGTATAGGTTTCAGTTACAAAGTGAATTCAGAGGTTATGTATCAGACACATTGAAATTAATAGATGAAGAATTCTCGGTATAATTCAAAACGAGACAGAAATTTCAATAGATAATATAAATTTGATTTGAGAACGCTTATATTGACAGTGAGTACCTTCACAATATACCTAATTATTTCTATATCAATTCAGGCGACCGTTGTGATATGTTTACTAGTGATTTTTTTCTTTCAGATAAACAATACCATGGTGATATGAGCTACTTTCTGAATAACAAAACAGTGTGTGTGTCTTGTGATTAGTTTATTAAATTTATTACATACATTAGCAGTCTCTTCGAGATTAACCCGTCAGGTTCAGTCTTCCCTACAGAAATTTAAGAAGAACACCAACTCCTACCTTATTCTCCTTGGTTCTCAATATGAATATTCCTTTTGGGGAGAACATAAAAAAAAGACTCTCACTCTCATGCAATAAAATGAGTATTGCTCAAAACGTTCACGTACCATTACTCAACATTTCTGGTGTAATTTGACGGCATCCATTAATGATCCGAATTCGCAAATCATCCAGGGACTTAGGCTGGGTAGCGTAAATCTTAGATTTCAGTTGACCCCATAGAAAAGAGTCGATGAAGACTTGGAAGCGAGTTTTCAGGGTTGGATAGTACTCGATAAAATCTTCAAAATAAGGCTTCGCAACACTCCTCATCCCTATATTCGAAATCAGGGTGTTGTACTCACCCCCGTTAGATGGTTGAAGTTACGGAGATAGAAAAAGCGGGAAATCTGTTCCCCCTCGAATCAGAAATCGAGGGGTCCAAGCGCTTTTCAAAATTTGGAAAATATCAAAGCTGGAAAATCGTTTTCGTTGGACCACCCTGTATAATGACAATCATTGGTGTGATGAAGCGAGTAATAATGAGAATTTCATCCCTAACATTTTCGACCAATCAAAAGTCCATATTTTGTATCGTTACCATAGCAACTAGAACGATTTCAGGAATTTTTTCTCTCTTCCTTTGGGAAAGGAGCATGAAATTAAACTGAAAATCTTTTCATGTTTATAGGTTGAAATATTTACCTAACTTCAAATACTAATAGCGTTTTCCATTGGTGAAAATGGTGCGCACTCAGTGTAAATATATTTCTACCAAAAATACCTGTGGTTCATATTTTGCTGTCATGATTATTCAATGATGTCAATTTTTAATAATAATCAAATTCGTGTCCTACGATTATTGAAATTGTACATTTGAATTAACGGAACTCACGGTGAATATATTAGAAATTAGACTTAAATAGCCAACCTCGTCAAAGTTGCATTTTATTTTAATGTTTATACACTGCCGTACGGTCAACTATCCACTTGTATAAAAAGAGGAAAATAAATCAATATCATTTCCACGTTATTTAGAATAATCTAAATTACAAAAGGTAAAATACGAGCAGAAAACAACTACATTCCTGGCAAATACCACGCAGAACATTGAATTATATCCACTCGTAGTCTATGCATCCATTCATATAAATGAATCAAAAATGCAAATATTTCTTCCTTGTGACATGCGTTCATGCTATGTATTGGGAACTATTTATAATTGATTGAAACGGCTTACATGTCCCTATCCCAACTTTTTAACCACTATCGATTGATATTTAATTGAAACAAATACAGGGTGGTTTAGAATTCTAAATTTTGAACCACCCTGTATTTGTTTCAATCAAATATCAATCGATAATGGTTGAAAAGTTGAGATAGGGACATGTAAGCTGTTTCAACCAATTATAAATAGTTTCGACAAAAAAAAATTCCAAAGTTGAAAAATCTCGATTTTTCACACCCTATATCTCTGTAATCGTTCGATAAAGACCCCAAGTGTGAGATCAATGAAATCAGCTTTCCAAGAAGGATCTGAAAATGAAATAAAATACAGGGTGTTCCATATAAAAAATCAAAGTAGCTGCTACTTCGCAGTAGAAGTGGCAACGCCGCATCGTCTTAAATATTATAGAAGAATTTTCAGGTTGATCCGTTGTCTGGTTGTCCAGAAACGTCTAATTAACGCTCATCGTGAAAAGCCCTGTACCTATATAAAATCAACATGAAAAATTACATAGGAAAATTTTTTGAAAATAAAAATTGAACAATAAATATACGTGAATACCCTCTGTACCAATGCCAATGAGTCCAATGACTTTTCGTCATTGCCACTTGACCAACTATTCTCCTCAGTGCACCAGAAAGGAATCCGTACTGGGCCAGGCCGGTCCTGTCATCGCGAAGGTTTTCTCGTCCTGCCTGGCAAGCAAAAGACCTTTGAGTCGCCTAAGTAGCGATGTCTGAAATTCAGGCAACCGTGAAACGTCCAAACTTTTCGGTTGGGGTGAGAGCCAACGACAGGGGAATGAGTGATAAAATTCCCAGGGGAAGGGGTGAAATTCTGTTTCGAAAGTATTCGAATTCGACACATCGACAACAAACTTGTCGAACATTATTCCAGCAGGATGATACCGAAAGTACCTAACATATACGCGCTTATTCATCAGTTTCAAAACTGAAAGGTGTTTATTCCCAGTAAACACAAATCTGTCTGAAACATAATATTGGGGGAACAACTATGCCTTGAATGACAGATGAAAAGTTACATAACAGACACCAGTAGGAACTGCTATTGATACTTAATTTGCTGAATCAATAATATGTACATGAGCATTCTGCAGATACATGAATAATTTGTTAGAGGCTCTTTGAAACATCATTTCTCGTATTTTGAGCCATTCCTGTTCGTATTCGTTATGTGTATATCTCATAAATGAAATACAATTCTCGATCACATCATAGTTGCGTTTCAGAAACATCTTTGGAGATCAATGTGTTGACTTGAAGCCCCAACTTTGAAAGGAATCCAGCTCACTTTCTCCAAAGAAGTTAAATATCTGGGCGTGATTATCGACTAAAAACTGACTTGGAACAGCCAACCCAACCACATTATTTTCAGAGCTATAGCGGCAAGCTGGACATGCCGCAGAGTCTTTGGCAAGACATGGGGTCTATTGGTCATACCAAACGATCATCAAACCCATGGTCACCTGCTTCATTGATATGGTGACCAAAAATGCAAAAAATTTCGGCACAAGTCAAGCTGCAGAAAGTGCAGCGGCTAGCTTGTCTGGGAATCACAGGGGCAATATTCACGTGCCCCTCTGCAGCCTGCTTAGAGGTAATGCTGAACCTTCCACCATTGCACCTATGTGTAATGAAAGAAGCAGCAATCAGTGCCTGCAGGCTGAGCCAGACAATGAACCTCAAATTAGGAAATCGGACTGGACTAGAATCCATGTCTGAACCGACAGATATCATGCCACTTAGGTACGACTTCGAAATGCAGTTTGAAGTGGTCATAAACAACCACCAAATTTGCAGAGAGAACGAACCTCAACTGGGAAGGGATGCATCAGTGTGGTATACTGATGGATCCAAGATTGATAAAAGGACTGGAGTGGGAGTTACAGGGCCACATTTCGGGCTCTCAAAATCCCTAGGTAGCACCCCAACAATCTTTCAAGCAGAATGTGCACAGGAGTGCCTCGAAAGAGACACTCGAAGGGCAGAAATCTGTATCCTATCAGATAGCCAAGCAGCACTGAAAGCTCTGAAGTCGTACACTTGTGAGTCTAAGCTGACTTGGGACTGCAAACAATCCCTGAGACAACTGACAGCGAACAACTAGGTCACTTTGATGTGGGTTCCAGGTCACAAGGGAGTTAAAGGCAACGAGGAAGCAGACTGCCTTGCCAAAAAAGGGGCAAATACACAATTTCCTGGCCCAGAACCCTTCTGTGGATTCTACAAGGCCCCCTTTAAAGAAGAGTTTCGACGTTGGGAAGCGGATGAAATGAAATCTCACTGGAATAAAGTGCCAGGACAAAGACAAGCGAAAAGGCTAGTGAGCATTTCGCCAAGGAAAGCTTAACAGCTTCCCGAGTTGGACAAAAAAGACTTGAAACTGGTAACGGGACTCCTCACTGGACACTGCCCTCTGAGATATCACCTCAAAAAGATGGGTAAAACATAGAGTGATAGTTGCCGCTACTGCGAGAACTTCGCGAATGCCCAGCGCTCTTCTGCAAGGGGTGCAAGTTCCTGGAAGGGGCCTTTCTAGAGCCCTCCGATGTCAGGAACCTAGCTCCCAGGAAACTGATAAACTTTGCACGAAGTCTCGGAATCCCGGGACTCAAATAGATTAAGGGTTATGCACAAAAGATCTGATAGGTCGAGGTGCTTGAGAGGCTGCACAGCCCTAACGACCCCTTCTACAATCTACAATCTAGTCCATTGTTCCAGTAACACTATGGGAATCTCGCTTATCTTACGAAGTTGATTAAATTGGGACAAGAATACAATTTCTTTTTTTTGCGAGGAGTGCTTTGGTAAAAAATGTTCATCTGCTGTTGACAGATATCCGTTTGGTCGCAACGTTGTTACTGAGTTGAGTGAATTTGATTTTCAAATGAATAACATAAAGCAATATCCGTTTCGCAAGTAAGTGGTAGATATCAAATCAAAACTGAATGAATACAATTAATAGGTGTTACCTATTATTATTGAAGAATGTACCATTACAACTTGAGAGTTTCGATTGCAACCTCTTAGTTCTAGTACCATTTTTTCCTTAGATTTGTTACTGATTTCGTGAAAAATTCAGAGAAAATTAGAAATAATTATGAGAAGTTCATCTAGAGACTTCCAAACTCATATCTATCTCTTCTGACAACAATCAGTCAAAATATAATTGATGGAAAACGTGAGAACTCCGAATGAATGATTATAATATAATGAGTCTCTAATCATGACGAGTTACCTTTCTCAAAGCTCTGATTCTGATAAATGACATGCCTGGACAAATACAAATGATGACAGATGAATAATAATGAATGAGAAAAACAAACTGTAATCACATAGGGAGGCGAGGGGTTAATCTTATGTAATCAGTCATATTTTTGTAAGCTCACTGGGGCCTCCAAAATTGAATGTTCAAACCCTTTGACCCCTAATGGGGAATGTCTATCCTACTGGGTTTTTAATGATTGAAGATTTATTGGAGAATCTGAAAGCAAAGAACTGCGAGAAACATTGTTCAGATCAGCCCAAGTCAGTCAGTTAGTTTTAAGTGAACAACGTGGTGAATAACAACAAATGTCAGCAAGGATTGACAGGCAGGGCATCAGTTGGTACACGTCCACTTGAGATTTCCCCGTTATTTTTTCATGAAGCAATTTATAGAACAACTTGAGATGTGGAAAAGATATGTATTATTCATTATCAACGAATTTATCCGCACTATACTATTTCTACTGGTCAGAACAAATGCGATATATACTGATAGTAGCCTCAGTACCATTCACAATGACAGTGTGAACCGCATATTCGATTGTTTTTTCGTTGACATCTCTCGAGAAAGAAGTTTCTCATCCTTTTTCCTTCAAGAGGGAGATATTTGAAAGGGAAATTCGACTGGCGCACTAGTGTCAAACAATGAATATGCAGATGCTCTTTCTGTAACTTTCCACAATTTCGAAGTCTGAACAACGAAACATGTGAATGAAAGATAAACTCAGTGGCACAAAACCCGGAAAAACAATAAATAACTTTGCCATCTACTGCCAACCGTATAACATAACCTCTTCGCTTTTGGAATTGCGGAATATTGAATGAAACAAAGCCACAAACTCGATGAAAAAGTTTCATATTAACCGAATTTATTCATTCGCAGCGAAGGAACTTTTATTCTTGTGCGTATTCAATGGAGTCGAGCAAAGTTTTTGATAACTTCTGGTAAATAAATAAGAGATAGAAATGGCAGTCCTCGTCGCAATACCATCGAATGACCTTTTGTTGAGCATTATTCATTGCGATGAATGTACAGGGTGTTCCGAATTGGACAATTTCGATAGGAAACACTACGACTACTCATTGAGTTGGAAAAAAACTAACCTATATGTTACGAGTTCGATTTACGTAAGAACTTAAATGCCCTTCGATATCTTGAATTGTTTGAAAGATACATGGTGGTTTTTAATTTTGTACATTTTTAACCAACCCCCGTAACTTATGGTGTGTCTTGTTTTTTTGTACAAACCGGTTTCGAAGTAAATGAAAATTTAATATTCTCTTCAAATATTTATTATAGTACGGCCACTTTTCTCTCGGAACTTTTGTTTTATTGATGTTTTCAAATCATGTCAGATCAATATTGAAATATAACCTTGACCATCTTTCTGACAGGAAAGGAAGAGGGCAATAAGACAAAAATGGGAAGAAGAACAATAACCTAACCTCTATTTCTCCTGGTGTGAAAGATTCAAGTATTTAAAATTTGGGGATTTGATTTCCATCTGAGAGATAGTGAATGTTATTGGAGTGAAAGTAATGAAAGTTCAACATTTTATACTCAGCAACTGAATGGATATATTAACTTCAAAGGTGGCCCTAAAAAAAGTCAGGATCAGATTGAGGCCATATGGAGAAACAAAATATTTTTTATTTGTAGCTGTTGACACATCAGGATTATTCAATTTTCAAGTGTAGTATCAATATCAAAAATGGATTGAATATTATATGTAGAGATGTAATTGTATCAGTTTCTTGTAGAACATAATGAATACGATATTGTTTAGTCTTAAATGGGTTAGTTCTTTCTGAAATGATGATCGTCTCGCCTAACCTAACCTAACTTATCACAATGCTACAGTATAAGCTGCCTAGGCACAAAAATTGTTAACTAGCAACATTCATATTAATAATGTTGTCAGTAAGAGAAGCGTCAACTTCTAGAGCTGATTTCATAACAGAAATGAACGACTTTTTAGTCGGTTGCAGAAAAAAACATTATCTTGTCAATATCTGAATCTTATTCAACCTAATGGATGTTAACAATGCCCGGAAAACTTGAGACTCAAAACTTTCGTATTACCGAGAACAATATACAATGCTTTAGAGGTTCAAGAGTAGATACTCAAAGTAAATTACGAGCATGTCCTGAGAGCGCCCTGTTGAAATATTCCACTCATAAAACTCGACTTCAGACCTCATTATGGAAGAAAACACCGGGAGTATGTAGATAAGCATTAGTACAAACTTCAAAACCGTTGGCGCTTCCAGGTAAATGTTATAAACTCCGGAATTGATGTGCTTTCATATTCTCTGTCGGATTATTCCACTAAGACGATATTTTCTTGATGATTATATCGGTCTTTTTGGTTCAAATCCTGGACGTATTAACATAAAACCAAGCTATTAAAGTTCCACCGAAACAAGCAGAGCCGGCGGCGATGCATAAATAAAGAGATAAACGTGGTATCTCAAAAATCTACCACAATACTTGATGAAAAGTGCGTCAAAAGTATGCGATTTTCCGTCATGTGAAAAATAAAATCACAGAATTTCAACATGGTTCTTTGTTGGGTAGATCAACCACAACAAAATTTGTTTCATCTCACATAATATGTATATGTGATGTATATACAAGGCGATCAAGCCACTTCAGATAGTCATCAGTTTTCTACAATATCTTCTGACCACTTTCAGAGTTTATATTTGGAATAAATTTGAATGATAGAATCTTAATGGATGTACAGATTCCCTGTATCTTGATATTTCCGTCAAAAGATATCCCAGTAAACGATGAATCTCTGGGCCAACGCATGCTGGCAATGGCAAAGCTACAACGGCAAAATGTCGGCCCAATATATGGTTTATTGTAATCGGGTACCCATAATCCAACCAGAAATGGGCCAATACCATCAAAAGGTTATCTATAAGGCACAGATCCGACCTGTCCTGAAATACTGATTCCATATTCGGAGTGCGGCACCTAAACATATCCTGAAACTATTGGATTCTGTCCAAAAAAAAGCAAATCGTCTCGTCGGTGATGCCTCGCTCACAAACTAGCTCACTTCTCTGGAACACCGTAGAAAAGTTGGCGATTTATCCCTATTTTATAGATATTTTTATGAGCGATGCTCTTCTGAAATATCAACAATCGTTCCCCCATTAGCAATCTCTTCGAGATTAACCCGTCAAGTTCAGTCTTCACATCCCTTCGTGGTCACTTTAGAGACCTGCAGAACGTCCCTTTCCAAAGTCTCGTTCATCCAACGAACATCGAGACATTGGAATATATTGCCTAGGGAGGTGTTCCCCGAGGCATACGATCTCCAGAAATTTAAGACTAACACCAACTCCTACCTTCCTTCCCTTGGTTCTCACGATGTTCTATAAACATTACAGGATATCCCTTCTCGTGAGAACCAGAACAAAAAAGATAATGGCCCTTTTCAAGTGGTATATTTAACAGTTTCAGTTTGCTTCAAGAGCTGATATATGTCAGAAAATGTTTATACATTTCTAAATATTTAATGCTGGTTGCATTTTTTTCAATCTCGCTTATATGAAAGGTTACCAAATTCAAAGTAGCGTATATCAGTCTCTTTTTGTTGAACATATGATGAATAAATACTAAGTTGTTCAATCTTAAAGGGCTAGTTCTTTCCAAAATAGTAATCACAATCATATCTCAATGCTAGAATCAGTGCCTTCAGGCTCAGCCAGACAATGAACCTCAAATTAGAATCCATGTCCAAGCCTACAGATATCATGCCAGTTAGGTACGACTTCGAAATGCAGTTTGAAGTGGTCATAAACAACCACCAAATTTACACAAAGAACGGACCTCAACTGGGAAGGGATGCATCAGTGTGGTATACTGATGGATCCAAGATGGATAAAAGGACTGGAGTGGGAGTTACAGGGTCACATTTCAGGCTCTCAAAATCCCTAGGTAGCACCCCAACAATCTTTCAAGCAGAATGTGCACAGGAGTGCCTCGAAAGAGACACTCGAAGGGCAGAAATCTATATCCTATCAGATAGCCAAGCAGCACTGAAAGCTCTGGAGTCGTACACTTGTGAGTCTAAGCTGACTTGGGACTGCAAACAATCCCTGAGACAACTGACAGCGAACAACTAGGTCACTTTGATGTAGGTTCCAGGTCACAAGGGAGTTAAAGGCAACGAGGAAGCAGACTGCCTTGCCAAAAAAGGGGCAAATACACAATTTCCTGGCCCAGAACCCTTCTGTGGATTCTCCAAGGCCCCCTTTAAAGAAGAGTTTCGACGTTGGGAAGCGGATGAAATGAAATCTCACTGGAATAAAGTGCCAGGACAAAGACAAGCGAAAAGGCTAGTGAGCCTATCGCCAAAGAAAGGTAAACAGCTCCTCGAGTTGGACAAGAAAGACTTGAAACTGGTAACGAGACTCCTCTCTGGACACTGCCTTCTAAGGTATCACCTCAAAAAGATGGGTAAAACAGAGAGTGATAGTTGCCGCTACTGCGAGAACTTCTCTGAAAGTGCAGAACATTTGCTTTGCGAATGCCCAGCATTCTTCTGCAAGAGGCTCAAGTTCCTGGAAGGGGCCTTCTTAGAGCCTTCCGATGTCAGGAACCTAGCTCCCAGGAAACTGATAAACTTCGCAAGAAGCCTCGGAATCCCGGGCCTCGAGTAGATTAAGGGTTATGCACAAAAGATCTTATAGGTCGAGGTGCTTGAGAGGCTGCACAGCCTCATCGACCCCCCCCCCTACAATCTACAATCTAAAATGCTATACTAGTAACTTCATTTTCAAATCCTAGGATTTAGAAAATAAACGTCATCTCCTAGGCACTAAAAGTGTTGCAAAAATGGACGACTCTGGGTCGGTTCCAGAAAAAATTAGTCACACAGAAACCAAACATCAATGAAGGTTTAATTTTGTGGGACTTTTGACATTAACTGAATCACGTGACTGGAACTACTAATGAAATGGCATAACCCATAATTCAAATTATATCTATCATCCTCCGAGCGAATGAATGGAAAGTCAAACTAAACTTCCAAACGGAGTCTAACGTGGTATTGGGAAACTTCCAGAAAAGCTCAACTTCGCACCATCGATGAAAGGAAGGAAATGAAGCTATACATTAATCAAATTAGTAGATTGCTAGCTGTTATAGGGGCTTCGAATGTCAAAGATTCATGTTGAATCCACATGGGCGAATGAGCTCTCAAAATTCCAGAAGTTATAAGTGCCGTTTCAGATGAGGCTTTGGACGTCCTACGCTGGAAAGTTGGTTGGCATTATAAAAAAAACTTTTATTGTCCAAACAGGCACTAGGCCCAATTACAGGACCCAGTATACAATTTTAAGATGGAAGTGTTAAGAATAGGAAATGTATGCATTCTGAAGTAATGATACATACGAAAAACAAAAAAGTAACAATCCCAACAATCAATATTCAAATAAATGATTTCTGTTATACAATTATTGTTGTTTTGCGAGCAAAATGTTTATTATCAGTTTCTTGAACACGTTAAATGGTGTTGAATATATGTCTACTTCCTGGCAAATTTGATTCACTTTATATAGCACATTGCAAATAAGGGAGATTTCAATAATATATTGATGGTTCTTGGTGTTGGTAGGTAAAAACATTGTTTCTACCATTAATCCTTGGCACATAGAGTTGAGATAGGAGTTTGGATGAGTCGACAAGACTGTTTACCAGTTTGTATATAAGCACGCAAGAGTTAATAAGTTCTTCTATCTTCAAGAGACATAAACTGAAAACGCTTCAACAATATATTATTATATATTCCCTGATTGAGGTAGACATTATCAAGTTTGTAAATAACATCATTTTTCATGAACTGTCGTTGAACAGATTCGAGTGATTGAACATGTGTATATTGTATATAGGTGACCAGATAAGACAGCCATATTCTAGACGAGATCTAACAAACGAGTTGAAGAGAGTGACAAAATTCTCCGTGTTCTTGAAATCTTTACAATTCCTAAATATAAGCCCGGCCTAGCATTCTTTTCGCAGCAGATACACTTTTCTCTATGTGAGACGCAAATGATAGTTTGTCATCGAAGTATATCCCCAAATCTTTGAAACTAGGATTTTTTTCATGTGTAGGTATATCAAAGAAGTCGAAATTCCGAGAAAAAAGTCGGAATTTTGACTTATAAGTCGGAATTCCGAGATAAAAGTCGGAATTTTGATTCATAAGTCGGAATTCCGAGATAAAAGTCGGAATCTCAATCAATGACTTGAGGCATCTCATATCCTGCAGAATATATCCTTGCTACATAAATATTCAATTATTGATCCATCACTTAACATTTTTATAGTTGAAATATTTGAATTTGGCGGGTTTGCTAGTGTAAACCAGGCTACGTCCAACTATCCCACTACTGTATTCTTAACAGAAATGGACTATAGTAGGTGGGTAGGTACTTGAGAGGAAGGAATGTTGAATTGATTTCTCGAAAAAATGAATATACCAACAGGTTTTTGGAAACTTTGCCCAGACTATTGGCCATATCAAACGCAGCAAACTATACAAATGGCTTTATCAATAAATGATCGAATTGTTGATTACAGACGATGCGCTGTCGCAGTAATAAACGTAATCGTGTGGTCCAATTACTGTAATGGATGATGTATTCTGATAGTGTACCCACTGACGATGTGAATTTACTGATCCGTTTGGTACGTTCGTCAACCTTAAACGTTGATAAAACGTTAGTTGAGGAAATGATTATGCTAACATTGGCAACAACAAAGCATTGTTTGTATCCATTGTTTTCTCTAAATATTCAATCAGATCGATAATAGGATAACTATACACCCATATAAGAATGCATATGTTGTAATTTGCAATAAGAATTGTTTAATCATGAAAAATTCATTATGTCATCGAGGTTGGCGAAATTCAAAAACTGCTACTTGTAGTTTAATCGGTGCATTTGAACTTGTATTTCACAGTGTGTAATGTGTAATTCAGAAAGTGTTAGTTGTTATTCCATCCAGAAAGTATTAGCTGTGATTCAGAAATAGAGACTAAGAACAACTCGTTGTGATCGTGAATTAGGTTATGTTGTCCTAGAAACGAACTAAGAAATATCAAATAAAATGAGATTCTAACTGAAAGTTAAGTGCCAAGTTGAAAGTATGGCTATTGAAGAACAATATGGCTTGTGTATCTAGGAAAGAAAGATACGATAGTTGGAGGTGGTGGATTTTAGTGGATCTGGAAAATATTAGTAGACTCAATATTTTATACTTATATTTTTTCTCACCATAGATTCTTTAGACTGTTTTTGAGTTAGAATAAAATTATAACAGCTTTAGGGTTACATCAACACTTTCACTGTTCACTTTCTCTTGGAATTATCATAAATACACAGTAAAAAAAATAGGTGTGATTTCAATCAAATGGATTCCAGAGAAAACTCCGACGAATACAACACCCGAATAGCAAAGTTGTGTCCTTTTTATTATACATTTCACAATTGAGTGTTGAGTGGTGTTAATTGCGATCACAGTTGTGAAAAATGACATGAATGTGGTAAAGTAGAACGATTCTGAAAAATAACTTTTATAAAAGTCGGAATTTCGACATAAAAGTTGGAATTCCGAGATAAGTCGGAATCCTAATCAATCAATAAAGAAATAATAAGTATCTGAATTTCGGAAATTTCTTTATTATGAATTGGGCGTGATTTTCTTATTTGTTTGAAATATCCAATTCCAGGCTTTTTACATCAATGTGAGGAGAAATTATGCTTTGTGTCCATTGTATTCACGGACGATAATTTCTTTAGTGTACAGAAAGAAGAGCCGCAAACCGTATTTATTTGTAGGGATCATGTTGCATTACAAGTAGGTACCTACAGAATGAATAAAATCCCCTTGCTCGAATCGTTCCTGAAATGTAAATAATTTGATACAATTAATTCAAACTAAAACCACCTTATGTCTGGCGAAGGCTTTTTCTGGATTTCCATCGTGAGCTCGGCTAAAGTTGGAGGTTAGTTATTGCTCATGTAAGGCTAAATGGTCGATTAATTTCCTGAATTATCCCGTGTTTTGCTCGCCGGCTCATGCTGGAATTAACTTTTTTTTTCTGTTTCTAATCCACTGTTTATTCCTTTTTTGGCACACATGCTGCGTGTGTAGTCATGAGCGAATGAAAGCCTCAGTCAGGAATTATTTCGTTTACGAATTACTTTCCATAATTTTAATATTCAACAAAGATAAATATTCAAACATGTTTGTAGCCCTCGTCAAGAATTCTAGGAAATGTGAACTAAACGAAATTCAGGTTTTGCTTTAGTTGCAACAACTGTTAATCAGAAAGTGTGATTCGAAATTCAGAGCAGTGAAACGCAAGACCCTTTTGAATCTCGCGCAGACTGAAAATGAATCAAGCCGGGAGCATGCGCACTATTACTGTAACCAGGTCCGGTCTAGCCTTTGGTACACAGACCACCAGCTGATGGACTGTGCTTTGGGACCAATTATCAAAATTAACATCTCTGAAGAAACATTGCATTTAAAGGATTATCTGAACTAGCAGTGCCAGGGTGCAACCAAAATTTTTGGGGCGAATTATGGAAATCATTATACAACCGAAATAAAACAATTTCCATATTATAGAATAAAGCACGTTATATTATATGTATTCTAAACTACACAGCACTAATCACGTCACACCCAGAAATGTTGCCCCTGTTGAAATCTGAATCACTTTTCTCTGCTTTGAACAATTTGAATTATGTTTACACTGTTCACTGGAAAGTTGACAGAGGCTTTTGAGGATCAAGATTCAGCCTGGGAACTGAATCATGTTTCAGTCGTTTTTCTCACCAGAAGTTATATGATGTCATCAATGATGATATTTTCTTCACAAATCACATTTCCATAGCTCAAAGTATCGATATTTGGATATCTACCAATATCTAGCTTTCATTCATTAGTTGAACTGAAAATGGATGATTTTAAGATAAAATAATACAGCTCAAGTATAAGTATCAAATTCAAACTCACCAAAAAAAGGTTCAACAAGAATTAGTACTGCAGTTTCTGCATTGCAGCAATGCACCTTCAAATTTTTTCGTTTATGAAAATGTTATCAAACTATCAAACAGGGCAAATTGACGATATGGAACAACTTCTCTTTGATTTGGATTTGGCGAATGATCATTCACCACTTGACCAATGAGAATTAACAAGAAACAAAAAGTGCCAAGCCGCGTCTGATTTAGTTCATCTTATCACAGACGTACGTCATCAAATGTTGAAGTGATCAAAGACATGATTTTCATACCTTTACTTTTACTGCGTAGGCGCATAATCTCAAATCTGAGTTCACATAGTTGAGCTAAAAGTTCCCCGCGCATTTACCTATATTGGCGTTCCAGTTATTGGTTATATTTCAGTGTTGAAACGTTATTCGAAAAAGAAACTTGTTATTCAGAATAGTTGATCGCAGTTCAGATTGTATACAATTTGATCGTGTCTCAGAAATCCTCACTTGCAATTTAAATTGGGCAATTTTGTTTTGGAAACTGTGACTTTTATTCCAGGTTAACGAATTTTTATTCAGGTATAGAATCAAGAAAATCACATAATGTGCGGTGTCAAATCGCACTTTTGGAAATGCATAAAGAACACCACCAAAGTGTTCATTCTGCTAAATTCAGCAATAGCACTATATAGTGTTACTCACATAACACCTACAGTGGTGAATAATATGCCGGTGTTTACTGACACTAAAATAATCAGGACCTCAGGGGACACCAGACGGTATGCTTCGGATATCTACTTAATTCACACTGTATCTCATATTTTCCTTCCCGTACTATAATTCAGTTTGGAATTATGCTTGGAACTATCACAATGAGCGTGATATTTTTTCTGTTGATTATATTTTCACCATGCGAATTTCAATTTATTATTTTTCAGCCGACTCGAATAATTCCACTTCACATTTTGAATTCGCAATCAAACGTTGACAAAGGCGTTCGTAATTAAACCTGCTGAAATTCATTCGGAGGACATTTTAATTAACATTATCTTTAACCTTTTCATTTACAGGGCGCAATTAGGGAATTCTCAAATGCCACAACAATGAGGCGATAGGGAGGAATTATAGCTTCATAGATGATAAAAAACAAACGAAATAGACTAAGGATGCGTTGATTGTAGTGTTTGGTGCGACGAAATTGTGGTGTTCAGAAGCGAAATATAGTTACTCCAACAAGCTCTGATAATTATTGAAGATAGGTAAAGATTAACAGAAGCGAATATGGATTAACATCCGATTTTTTGGAAACCTTATTAATTGGTATCAACATGCCGCAGAGTCTTTGGCATAAGGTCTGAAACCAATAATGATCTATTGGTCATACCAAACGATAATCAAACCCATGGTCACCTACGCTTTATTGATATGGTGGCCAAAAATGCAACAAATTTCGGCACAAGTCAAGCTGCAGAAAGTGCAGCGGATAGTTTGTCTGGGAATCACAGGGGCAATATCCACGTCCCCCACCGCAGCCTTAGAGGTTATGCTGCACCTGTGTGTAATGAAAGAAGCAGCCAACGGTGGCTTCAGACTAAGCCAGACAATAAATTTCAAAACAGGAAATCGGATTGGACACTTGAAGATTTTGGAAAATATTTTCCTAGAATCCATGTCTAAACCGACAGATATACGACTTCGAAATGCAGTTTGAAGTGGTCATAAATAACCACCAAATTTGCACAGAGAACGGACCTCAACTAGGAAGGGATGCATTAGTGTGAAGGGCTGGAGTGGGAGTTACAGGGCCAAATTTCAGGCTCACAAAATCCCTTGTTAACACTCCAACCATCTTTCAAGCAGAAGTACATGCGCACAGGAGTGCCTCGAAAGGGACACTCGAAGGGAAAAAATATATGTTCTATCAGATAGCCAAGCAGCACTAAAAGCTTTGAAGTCAGACACTTGTGAGTATAAGCCGACTTGGGACTGTAAACAATCCATAAGACAACTGGCAGCGAACAACCAGGTCACTTTGATGTGGGTGCCTGGTCATAAGGAAGTTGAAGGCAACGAAGAAGCAGACTGCCTTGCCCAAGAAGGGGCAAATACACAATTTCTCGGCCCAGAAACCTTCTGTGGACTTTCCAAAGCCCACTTGAGAGGAGAGTTCCAACGCTGGGAAGCAGATGAAATGAAATCTCACTGGAATGAAGTGCAAGGACAAAGACAAGTGAAAAGCCTAGTGAGCCTCTCGCCAAGACAAAAAAGACTTGAAACTGGTATCGGGACTCCTCACTGGACACTACCCTCTGAGGTATCACCTCAAAAATATGGGTAAAACAGAGAGTTGCCGCTACTGCGAGAACTTCGCTAAAACTGCAGAACATTTGCTTTGCGAATAACCAGCACTTTTTTGCAAGAGGCTCAAGTTCCTGGAAGGAGCCTTCTTAGAGCCCTCCGATGTCAGGAACCTAGCTCCCAGGAAACTAATAAACTTCGCAAGAAGCCTCGGAATCCCGGGCCTCGAATAGATTAAGGGTTATGCACAAATCTACAATCAACAATTGGTATTAATGCATATATTTTTCAAGAACCATCAAGGAAGCCTAATCTAGACACACATTTACATTTAAATAACGTAGCAAAATAACCACAAAGGTCAGTTGAAAGGACATCTCGAATTGATAATTGAAAACGTTCAGTGAACGCAAAAATATCATGTAGCTTTTTACAATTCTCTCAACGATTTCATATTTTCCTATGACGTTATTTCGATTTGATTGAATAACAGTTTTTATGAGAGAAATTAATCACGATCATTTTAATTCTTCATCACACAGATTTCTGGATCGTACAGACGGTCAATTTTTTTTTCCCAAACAAGGCGAGATAAGTCAAAAACTAGAGAGGAGAAAGTTCATGTATACACTCTACCTATAGCGAAAACAAAACGTTCGTGGAACTATGATTTGAGGGCTTATTTTTCTCGTCTCAAAGTATCAATGAACACTATGCCCCATTGAAGAACAAACTGAAACACCCTCTGTATAATGAGTTCCAATATTTTCTAGGAGGCACTGAGTAAAAAACAGTTTCAATTTGTAAACTAGAACGGGTTGGTATACTTTCGACTCACATTTTTTTTTTAGATTTAACAGGCCCTGTGTTTCATATCGCTAGCAAGTATTTTTACTTCGATTTCATGGAATCGAATGGATTTTGTGTTTCAACGACGTGTATGTTCATTCGCATTCAATGTTGCATTCTAATTAGCAGTGATGCTGCTACATTGGTGTATCGGACAAAGCACACACAGAAAACATGGGAGAAAATGAGAATGTGTGGTTATAATCATCAGACAGGAAGTGGGTTGGAACAAGCTAACAAAACCATTATAGTTTGATCCTTTGAAATTGTATTTTTTCTAATAATTGCAACAAGAAACGCGTGTGACTCAAATGATATCAGACCAAATCTCACTGAAAAAGCAGAGAGACTAATTAATGTTATAGTATTAGAATAGAATAAAATAGAATAAAACTTTATTAATCCATGAAATTACATGGTGTTGGACAAGTCAACTATAGATTATCATAAAAAATATGTTTTTCAATGAAAGCATGCAAGTAGATAAACTAGGAGAGCACTACTATCAGCATAGGGCAGCATGTGTTAGAGAGAGAAACGCTTAAGTCAATGTGTCAGAGAGAGATAGAATGCAACCCAACTACTACCCCAACCGGTAAAACGGCTTTTCGGCGGTTCCGAACCGCCATCCACGCACGTTTCACGCACGCTTCATGCAGTTGGGGTAGCAGTTGGGTTGCATTCTATCTCTCTCTGACACATTGGCTTGAGCGTTTCTCTCTCTAACATATGGTTTGCCCTATGCTGATAGTCGTGCTCTCCTAGTATATCTACTACGATTTGCCCTATGCTGGTGGTCGTGCTGTCATAGCATATCTACTCATGCATAAAATGTAGATAAAATACAATGAACATTAATATAAAGGTTTATAATTAGGATCGATTCCTGCTCAGAAACTCATTCACTATGTAGAAAGTTTCAGATATTAAAAAATCTTTGCATTTCCTTCTGAATTTTCCATATGAAGTGCTGCTTTCCAGTTCGCTGGGAAGGGCGTTAAATAGTTTTATAGCAATGAAATGGGGCGATTTCTGGTACATTGCAGTTTTATGTCTAGGTAAGTCCAAGTTAATGTGGCGTGTTTGATATTCATGCTGTTTTTGGGAGATATTATTAATATCGCTCTTAATAAAAGTGAGGCATTTCAAAATAAATATTTCCGAAAAGGTTAGAATTTGTTTCTTTCCCTGCAACTAAGTTGAAAAATTAGTCTGATTAGACGCTTTCGAGCATTGAATACTCTTTTCCAATTACTTGATGAACCCCATATAATATTGTATGATATATGGCGTAATATTCTTGTACTGTGTACTAAAAGAAAGCTGAGAGTCATGATAGGTACCTAACAATTCTACATCATTAGTAAAAGACAGATCCTCAGGTAATTGGAAGAAAGAGGGAACTTCTCGGCGCAGATAATAATTGCTACATTCTGTTTTACTTTTATTCAATATTATAGGCTATTGCGTGAACACCAAGCCGCCATCTCATTGTAGTTACTCCTCTGGGGAAGCTGCTGATATAGTTATGGTAGTATCATCCGCAAACATGGTAATTTCTCCTAGGCTGATATCTCTCGGTAGATCATTAGCAAAAATTAAGTAAATAAGTGGTCCCAAAACTGATCCTTGGGGAACACCCAGGGGGACTTCGTGACTTTCTGATAATTCATTTTCGGTGTTCACCAATAATTTTCTGTTAGTTAAATAGCAATGTATTCAATCCAACATGACTCCTATAATGCCAATAGAGTATAATTTTTCGAGAATAAATAGTAAATGTATACTGTCAAATGCTGTCAAATCTAGATATGACTATTGGTCGAATATAAACTTGGTGAAATTCTGACCAAGTTACAGAGTGTTGATGATAAGGTGTTATATCAATCATTTTGGAATATTACAGCATCAACTTTACTCATAGTGATACGTAAAGAACAATTGAACATTTTTATTGAGTATTTGTTGAGTAATCACAATGAAATAATTAGATATCAAACTCGAAATTCGAAAATGAGCACGAATGTAACTACTTCCAGTTAACACGCTGTAAGTTATTTTTTCACTGATTTCGGTATTACTTAAACCCATTGACGTATGATAATGCCTCAAATATTCCACATTGTTTCGAAACGATCTCTGTGAACGTTTCATCATCTTTCATTGGACTTCTTCGGCAGCAATATCTTCAATAAGGTAGATAAGTGAAGCCCATAATACAGAGAATGGACTATGATAGGTGTCAAGATTTCCCAAGAGGCGTATTTTACGAAACGAATGCTTTGGTGTTATAGCAGTTGCGGTATCTTTTTCAGCCTTCAGTGAGTATTGTCTACCACATCATTTCTTCAATAGATCATTGTATACTGGATTTCTCTAGAGAGCATAGTCCACCATGATTAACTGTCTCTCGACCAAACTAGTTGGACGACCATATTCTATATCAAACATCAAATTAAACTTCCAGAACCTGCATCAGCATATTGTGATTTCATAAAGAGTTGGTGCAGGACTAGCATTTCAACACCAACGCTGATTTTATTATACCAATACCGATTTTATTCAGTTTTGAGGACATTTAAAATACCATGTATATACAAACCACAAACCCACTATCAACATCACAGATCCACATTTATATTGATGTGCCTTCTACCAAAATATGATCGATTCTGAGTACGATACTCCTTGCAAGATAGGCAGATATATTATAGGGTAGAATCATGATTCATTTGTAAAATACATGTGTAGGTGGTGGAATATTTATACATAGCTAGAGATATGGTTAATGTTTTTTTTTTCTTATTTTTATAGCTGCTTATGTTATCTGATATAGTTCAGACTGTTTTTCTCTCTCTTTGTTTCTATCTTATATTATAATACTCACTTCACTTAATAGCCGAATTCCTTGTTTATAAAACTGTATGTTTTGCTTAAACAATATATGAATTGATTGATTGATTGAATGCTCTACAGCTCCACAAGCATCATCTCAACCTATCAGATCTTTCGTCCTCGACCCTTGTCTCAAGGTCACACGATTTGAAGACGTTTGTTCAAATATTTCAAGAATTCATTGATCATAACGGAAGAGAAATCTGCAATCATTATCCAAACGCGTTTTTTCAACAATATATGAATAGAAATAATACACAAAAATATCTAAAAATTTATTTCATGGTAAGTTGCGCACCCCTCCAGAGATTAGTGAAGAAGAAACGAAAAATATGGACAAGGCAATGGCTCCAAATAAGAAATATTGGCAGTGATTTTTCAAGAAACCAGATTAGTAGATCCAAATAATTATCGAAACTACCTCAGTTCCCTTTGAACTGTGTTTTCAAAACATGGAATATACATGTAGGTACTCAATATCAATTAAAAGGATGACGAGTGATTCAGAACACCTACCAGTTAGTTGACCGTGAGAATTACTAGCAATATCATATAATGCTTCTGACATCTTATCTCTCTTATGGTAATCTTTTCATCTAATGTTATACGAAAGTTCTTTGCTTCTATGAAGATCTATTAGGAACGTTCCTTGCTCCTCGGTCCAATTTCAAGCAGCAGACATTTCCAGTAGTCCCAAACTCAAGTCAAAGTATTCTGACGTTTCGATTTTCGGTGTCAACAAACAACCCTAACCTTACTTTTTCATCAAACAAGTAAAACATTTAGAACATGTTCTAATTTCAGCTGCTGTTTGATATGACGTCATTGATGACATCACACTTCCATAGTTTGATCAAATAATTTGACCGTGAGACACGGATTTAGAGGCCCGGGATTCTGAGACTTCGTACAAAGTTCATCAGTTTCCTGGGAGCTGGGTTCCTGACATCGGAGGGCTTTCAGCAAATGTACTGTAGTTTCAGCCAAGTTCTCGAAGTAGTGGCAACTATATCACTTTCTGTTTTGTCCAACTTTTCGAGGTGAAACCTCAGAGGGCAGTGTCTAGTGAGGAGTCCCGTTACCAGTTCCAAGACTTTTTTGTCCAACTCGAGAAGCTGTTTAGCTTTCCTTGGCGAAAGGCTCATTAGCCTTTTCGCTTGTCTTTGTCCTGGCACTTCATTCCAATGAGATTTCATTTCATCTGCTTCCCAGCGTCGGAACTCTTCTCTCAAGTAGGCCTTGGAGAATCCTCAGAAGGGTTATGGGCCGAGAAATTTTGTATTTGTCCCTTCCTTGGAAAGCCAGTCTGCTTCTCGTTGCCTTTAACTCCCTCCCTCGCCATTTACACTCCTCAAAAAATAATATTTCAACATTCGCCCCAATAACGAAATTCTGCAAAAACAAATGAACATCGTGTGTTGTGTGTTATACAAAGGACAAAGAGACAAAGAGAATTCTTGTCAATCTCGTTCTCTTTCATCAAACACGTGTTGCTGATGGGATTTTGAGGTTGTTTATAAAAGTTGGAACAATGCTTTGTCAAGCCTCGTTTCTTTGAGGACCAGTCTCTAGTTAAACCATTAACTGGATGAGTTCAGAATAGTAATTTCATGTGGACGGAAAAAAATGTATCGTTCTCATCATTCGGTTTTCATACTTTTGTGAAGGGATTGTACTGGGCGACACAGTAGCTAAATGCTGCTTGGAATGAACCGTTAAAATTTATCAGTTATAGATGAACAGTGTTCTGAATATTGCCGCGGTCTTCGATAACTTCTACACTATATGAAAAATAGAGATTTTCTCAACTTCACGAATATTTCGTGTTTTAAGATTTCCATACCTATCTCAACTCTTAATCGACTATATCAATTGGTATTTGATCGAAACAAATAGGGTGGTTCAAGATTCTAACTTCTTAACTGTCAAAATAAGGGTAAATTTTCGGAAGAATATCAGTTTTCTCATGGGAAAGTATTGAGAATTAGTAAATTTGAGCGTGTACACGCACATTTGAGAAGAAGATGACGAACTTTGTGTACTTTTGATAGCAGAAATTTGAGATTTCAGATGATGACAAAATACTTGAGACCTTTACGTTTTGACTTCAGACCGTAAGTGGGTATACCATCACCTTAAATTTTTTTCCCAACTCACAGGGGTGTGGTAAACAAAATTTCACCCCAATTATCAATTAAACACCCTGTTTAGTGTGTAACAGCCCCGTCGAATATCTTTAGAAAATCCTCAGACATGCATCACTCGTTGTTTTGTTGTTTTTTGATATTAATGTCACGAATATTGTTGTCAAATAGTATATTATGGTACCACTTTCATAAGACGCTATTTTGTCGCACGCGTTGTTTGGAGTACGACGAGCGAAGCGAGGAGTGCTCCAAGTGAACAAGTGCGACAACGTGTCTTATAAAACGTGTGTCATATGCAATTTTTTCTATTTTGAATTGATTTGAAGAAAAAAATTTATGAAAAATCGATGAATAACAGAAACATCTTCGATTGAATGATGACATTGAAATAATTAAAATCTGACGCACAAGCGTAAAGACCAGTTTACAGTTGAGCGATTATGATTATTGCAATACCAGCGGTGAAAAATTCAATGTTGTTATTGTTTTTATTGGTCAATTTAAATGAAATAACACTCTGAGTTCAGATTTACCAATAAAAACATTAAGTTTTTCACTGCTAATATCACCAAATCCACATCGCTCAGAAGTAAACTGGGCCTAACTCTTCTGACTTTCATTTGACAGTTCGATTGTACCAATCTCCGAATAATAAAAAATGTGTATCGAAATAGAGACTATTTCGACACGCATTTGCGTTGCACAATGACTTCATTATACAACCAAAAAAGAAAATAGGATATTATGATACAAGTTTTATAAGACGCTATTTTATCGCACGCGTTGTTTGGAGTACGACGAGCGAAGCGAGGAGTGCTCCAAGTGAACAAGTGCGATAACGTGTCTTATAAAACGTGTGTCATGTACAATTTTTTTATTTTGAATAGATTTGAAGAAAAAAATGGATTCAATATCGATAAATAACAGAAACATCTTCGATTGGTAACAATGATGACATTGAAATAATTAAAATCTGACGCACAAGCGTAAAGACCAGTTTACAGTTGAGCGATTATGATTATTGCAATACCAGCGGTGAAAAATTTAATGTTGTTATTGTTTTTATTGGTCAATTTGAATCAAATTACACTCTGAATTGAAATTTACCAATCCAAATCGCTCAGAAGTAAACTGGGCCTAACTCTTCTGACTCTCATTTGACAGTTCGATTGTACCAATCTCCGAATAATAAAATAATAAAAACATACATTTCAATTTCAAACCGAATGCATTGAAAGATAATTCCACATAAATGGGTTTTTTCACTTATAATACTACTAGAGCTTCAATTATTACTGAAAATGTTTTTCACAACACGAATATTTTGAATATTCTCCCGACTCGAAGATGAAGTACAATTTTCTACAAAATATTCGTGTTGAAGAAAAAATTTACAGTTGTTAATTGGTAAGAAAATTTCACACCAAAATATTATTGTTAGTGACAGCGTTGAAGAGATAGGGAAGGTTCAACCCACGCTTCTCATTGGTATAGACGCGTGGTTAGTTCACCAGACGGCTGTGTATAAACAGTGAAATAAAAAAACAAAGTTGTCGAGAATGACTGTTTGCCACTGTTAGGTTGATGTGAATGTCATCCACCTATCATAAACGTCAAAAAATTTCCAGTGTAATACAATGATCCTTCCTCTAAGAAAGAGAGAAACATTTCCGGAAATCGTTCTTGTTGCTATGGTAACGATACAAAATATAGGCTTATCATTGGTCGATAATGTGACCACAGTTTGTTCGCCTTTTCCTAAAAAAAAATCGTGATTCGCCCCCAACTCCAAGGTACAATCATCAGCGAGACCCATTTACATTCCTTTAGTATGGTGAAATATCAAATTCTATCAGCGATCATAATCCCGAAAGAATGAATGCTGAGGAAGATGAGTGGGAGAGAAGGCTTCTTCAATTAATCTTTATTCTCACTAAGTTCAGAGCTCGCTCAAACGGGATATAAAATTAATTTTTTGAGAGCCCGCTCTGGAATGAGATGTTCAACAGAAGTGGTAATAATCAAGGAGGAACATGAAGACAGGGACGTGCTCTTAGGAGAAAAAATCTCTGAATAAAGTTGAGTTTGTTCATAGCCTAAAGGGCAGAGCCGGATTGAGGGTGTGGTAGACTTGAAATATCAGAAAGACCACAGTTTTCTTTGGAGAACTTGACAATAGATAATGTTAGGGTTATATCTATTTATATATGGAATATTTTAAAACCTAAGTCGTTCATTATCAACGAGTACACTAAGAAAAAAATCCAGTGACCGTTATTAAAAATCAAGTAGCCATCATAAAAAACTTCAATTAAATAGGGGACAGCCTAGCTGTCTGATAACTACTATTCAATTCACTTTGCTATGACGACCTAATAATGGTTATCAAGTGATCTAATTATTTTTGTTTCATACATATCACATGGTCTAATTATTACTGTAATTCGATGAGGTATATAAAAGTGATTGCAGGGTTGGATTACTGTAATCGGGTACATTGCATTGTAATAATTCAGTTGCATATAATCACTGTTATTCTCGAATTCTATAACAGTCATTAATTGCAGTAATTATCAATAAAACAGGGCTATAAGTACACCAAATTTTTTGCTAGCACATTCTCAAACGTTTTCGGTATTATGCATCAATTATGTATCCATATGAATTTGTTAACGAATTGAACAACTGAATCGAGCAAAATTAATGCTTCAATAGACTAGAAACTCAGGCTAAAATTGGGGGGGGTCATGTGACCTATGTTTTTGATTGAGTTTCTTCCAATGAGAAGTATAGAGCTACGATTTCACTTATTTTATCCCGATAAATCGCTGAACAAACTGACATGAATTATTTTACTACCCTGTAGCAAATATAGTTGCTTGATGTTGTCGTTCTCATACTCGAAATTGAAAATTTGTTAGATTGTATTCAAGACTTACACTTGACTGTTTCTGACATGAAAGCAATTCATGTCTAAAGAAACTGAATGGAAAATTTCTCGGGTATATATAAAATATCTGAACATATCGATATATTATGCAAGAGCTTGAAATTTTATATACATGTTGTTATTTCACGTGAGTAGTTCGTTAATAGAAAGTTTCGAACGCTCTGGTTCTTATCGAATTCTGTCATGAAGGTAGCACCTCTAGAACTGAGAATGAATATTTTTGTTTCAGAAATAAGTTTTGTTGATGGATTCTTAAACACTCCTGAAATTTGATAAACATTTCTTGATCATATTTTGACATACCTGCCACTATAAGAATAAACTTTTTTTGATAACAGCCTTCATCCACAACGATATAAATGATGTGTTATTCCCCTACTCTTGATTTTCATGAATAAGATTTCATTTTTAGACAACCATATTGTTATTTTCGGATGTCGAAGGGTTTCGAAATTGTTTATGTCGAAATTACGTATAAATGAGTTAATCAATAAATTTGTCAATTCAGTTTTGTCGAAATTCTTACTACACCACTGGATTTGGAAAGATTTAGTAAGATTCATTACTGATCGGAATTTCATCGGAATTCGAAATATTATAAGCGAATTATAAGCGAACAAGTTGAGAAATTCCGTTCACTTCAGTAGATTGATAGATAGGGTGTTTCCATTTCAAATGTACTGTTATCGGAAAGACAAATATGCATTATTGCAGTGGAGATACGAAATAATGTACTGTGTTTCCTTATTTTATATTCCATGCCAGATATAGCTTTTATTCATGTGGTGATACGTTTCAATATATGTACGTATAGGTGGCGAACATATAAAATTTATTGCGTTAGGATATAATAGGAATTGTGAATTATTATAATGGTTTCGTTATACCGATTGCAGAATTATTACTATTACAGTATACGGAATTACTATTACAGTATACGGAAACACAAATATTAGATATCAGACAATTATATAGCATTCAGATAGGATGTCAAATATATAAAAACAAACATGAACACAACACTCCAAACCATCCATATGCGACAAGAACAAAACATCGATATTATATACCTCTAGCGTCTAAGTCCATCGGACAGAAAAGCTACTTGTATCTAGCCCCAAAATTATTCACTTATTTACCGAAAGAAATTATAGATGAAACTTCTCTGAAACGCTTCAAAAAGCAACTAATACTATTTATAAAGAAAAAGGATAGAAATGATATACATAAGTTGATAGAAGGTTAAAAAAATGTAATGGTGTATTCCCGTATATCCATTTCAGTTAACTAAACAGTTTATATTGGATTTTATTGGATTTATTCATTTTTTATCTTTAACATGTATGATTGTAATTTCTTCTTCAGCTATTTCAACTCTTTCAACTAACCAGACATTATATCTATTTAATTATATTTTAGTGAAAAAAAAACAAATTTTTAAACATGTATTTTAATTCGTATGTATCTATTTTAAGACACTTTTATATTATTTTATTTATACTTATTTACATTTTATGTGCCACAAACAAGTACGTACAGTACTTCTGTGGATATTGTCATGTTTATTCATTCATAATTATATTCTTAATCTTGTATCGATCTTGTCACGAATAAACGTCATTATTATTATTATTATTATTATTACAGTATTGGAAGGAATTCGAATAGTGAATACTATGGAGTTTATAGGTCAGACCACATATCGATATCGATCATGAAATTGACATTTGTGACGTGTCAAGTAAATTTTCTACCACCATGAAAATGCCATAAAGAACAGTTTTTTTATTTTGTTATTACATAACGAGTGTGGAAAGTAATAAAAGCTGAATTCAGGAATTTAGAAATATAACATGATATGGATGCAACAAAAGTTAAACGTGTTTAGAACAATATCAAACTTAATGTATATCAATATTGACATTTATGTTTTGATTATCTATAATTATTTAGATTTATCATCAATAAATTTTTGAATATTATGTTGACAATTACAGCTTGTTGCCTGGATTTGAATAGTGAAGTAGTAATACAGCAGTACGTATTGACATTAACCGAGAAATATAAGTTGTTGTCTTATCTCAAATTTAACTTTTTTTATGCCAATGCTGCCATCAACATCATCAGACATGTAGTAGAAATCGTTCCAGACTGATTTCCATCGAAGTACATTTAGTGGGTTATGTCTCATTGACACGTTGAAGTTAGTTCTTCGGTAAATCTTCAATAACCGCACTCCTATGAGTTGAGAGAAAAAAAGTTACCTCCTGATCTCGAATCCGCGAATAAGAGTCAAATCGCGGCGATCTCAAGTATTTTCGGAAATGTGGGCTTATTCTGTTTCAAAAATACACCATCTGACTCTCAAATTTATGCTATTGGAAATACACAAAATTCGTCCACCACATATACGCTCACATTCACTTGTTTTCGATACTACTTAGCGGAAAAAATGATATATTTTCCAAAAAACACCCTTTTTGAAAATGTAGACGAAACAGTTGAACCACAGAGTAACAGTATTCAACAACGTTAGAAATTTGTTATCTATGAACATTTGAATGTTGTGCAACAATATGCAAATCAAAAGGTATTGCTCTGAATCCATAGTGATTGCTGAAGAAGTCCTAGCTGTTTTCAAAACAAGGAAGGTTCAGCTCGAGGTTAATCAATGATTTGAATTTCATCAGAATACTGGGTTCAATGTGGCATCATCATATTGAAATATTGCTCCATTGCAATAGTATTATTTTCACTATATTCCGATTTGGATTCAATTGAACCTATTCACAACGATATAACCGTACAGTCGTGAAATAATAATTGATCATGCTTTGAAATAAATGTTGTTACTGCATGGACCGCTGTTATTAATCGTTCATTCATTATTATCAAATGATGCAAGATATATATGAAATATAATTTTGTTAGCGGAATTTCCACTATCTCGCTTATTTTTGGATGAATATTCGTATGATTTAAGGTATGCAGCACAAACGAATATTTATGGGTCAATATCCATTTATCAAATATTCGAAATATTGTCGATTTATTCATTACATTCATAATAAACTGTAAGCCCATTTTACTCATCACGAACCTCCGTTAACTATTTGAAAAAATCATTATTTCAATCCCTTCATTGCAGGGAAGGAAAAACTTTAATGTAGTAGTAGTAGTAGTATATTGGGAGAGGAAATAAGGTATCTAAACTTTTCTTGATTATTTAGTAGTTTGGAGGTTACATTTTGAATTGTAAGACTCATATCATATCTCGTATTATATCATTTACCTATCTTGTTTGTTAACCCCTTACAGCAAACTTTTTTTATCATATGCAGGAAGTTTCAACGTATTTAGAACAACCTACCACACGAAATTCCTCAGTGTGTAACACAAATTTCTTCCAAAAAATTCTAATTGTTCCATTTATTTCTCAATATCTACCATCTTCACTGTGAACATATTATATTGTTATAAATATACACTAGCTATATTTCTTTTTTCCGTAATGAACCTGGCAGTTCATTAAGTTGCTCTTCTTTCCACAAAACTCATACGGATTTTAGACTCCAATAGTTGGCAACTCTGCACTATGACATCAAATATAGAGCAGATGTCGAAAAAGAATTTTCTCATCCTGGAAGTAGGAAAATTCACCAAACTCCACATCCAACTTTTAATATTTGATAGAGAGCAACTTCACTTTGATTCCGTAATTTTCAAATTCTACCTCCTACCAAAATGCGATAAAGTTTTTCCCTCTGTATAACCACTGCGGGATTGTATCTCTTATTAAAAAACTTTAATTACTTAGAGAACTCATATATCTTCTTTGAGGTTCTCAACTTTTTCCAGTGATTCATTAGGTTTCAGGTTTTCATTAAACGAGCTATTGACGATGTTGTTGAGTATAGGAAGTTGGAGTAAAAGTATTATGTGGCAGCATGATGTAATAGAACTCTCACCATCATGAGATAATGCGAAGTTTCACTCATGAAAAATTGAGACTTTTTTATGTTCACGAATGAAAAAAGTTTCCATTTTTTTCCCAATACTTCACTCGATGCTCATTTGTTTCAGTTTTTTCTCTTGTAATGTCCCCCTAGCAACAGAATCATTACCGTAAATTTGTTTCAAGGTCACGAATGTTTTTGTCGTCTTCGACTCGGGAATATTTTCTATCAACAAAAACATGAGTGAAACCGAGAAAAAAATTATAGGGAATTAATTCTACTGCGTGGGAGATTCGGTAAGAAAATTTAATAAATCAGAGTTGATTTTAATATGATGAGAAGATGAACCCTACGACCCATTCTGAGTAGATACTGTAGAAAGTAACTGAGGTTTATTACCAAAATTTCAGGAACATTCTTTATTCTTAGTGACGTTTGTCAATAAATATAAGGCGCTTTATTTTTGACAGAATATTAATCAATATTAATTCCGTCAATAGAAACTAACAAAATTATCGTATGTAATCTCTCTAGAGCTTGAAAAATTTACGGAGATTAATTCAAGCTCGCGGGGGATTCTTTTTACCAAAATTATTTATTATCTTTTTACTCTATGAAACGGCAAAAATTTTCGGATAATTTAGGTTGTCGTCATAGCAACTTGTCGAAATCAAGGCATCTGATTGGTTTAATACAGTAGGTAAAAAATGTTCACAGTAATCGCCCGTTGCTATGAGCAACGTATACCAAAAAGAGCCTTCTAATTGGTTGATAGGTACGTACCGAATCGTATAATTTGTTCAGTTTTTCTTTGATGCAATGTCATCCAACGATGAAATGGTAGATTCTACTCCCCCAGAAGTATGCAATTTAGGTTTGATGAAAGAAAATAATAGTATTCCGTTAGTACTGAACAATTGTTCAAATATTACCATCAATAATTATTTTTCCAATATTTCATCAGTACAGACCAAAATGTACACAAATATTTTTGTTAAATGTTCAATAAAATGTGTATGATACATATTTCTTATATGCTTCTTCAGGTAATTGAATTGGTTTCCTGTAAAAATGATTTGTAAGTAGGTCATGCGAAATTAAAATTCGATATATACCTATGTTTTTCATGTAGGTCGTCGGAAAAGTATAATAATAATAATAATAATTTATTGCACTTATTACATTTTAAAATGTACAAGCCAGTCAAAAAAAAATTGATGTAGGTGATATTAGTATCATTATAATGTATTGCGATTCAGGTAGTCATCAGTTGTATAAAGTTCAATATCATAGAGTAATTTCAATAGTGGTTTCTTTACTGAATTGAAGTCTGTAAGTGCTTTGAGAGATGAAGGTAAATGGTTATAAAATTCAATGCAGGAATATAATGCACCTCGTTCAACACAGGATAGTCGGTGAGCGGGTAAATTATAGTTGTTATGTCTGGTGTTATGTAGGTGTTGTATTTTGTATTCTTCAAAGTAATGCCTGTTACGAAATACAAATTTAATGCATTCGAATATAGTGTACAACTCGTGTGGAAATTGGATATTTAATACTCCGTACTAGTTGCACAATATACTATTGAACCATCCCTGTTCAGTGACATTATTATGTTAATTCCATTCAGTGGTTCTGTTGTGAGAAATTAATTAAACTCCTATATTATAATTGGGTTGGATGGAGAAAACTAATTCGAAAATTAACCACGAAATAATGACTTTCAATGAACTACTCAAAGTGGCACAGCACTTAGGCAACTGAGGAACTCTGACAAAGACAACAGAGGAACTTTTCACAAACAAGTCCGTGCTACTCGAAAGTCTCATTGTAAAAAGTTTCCTTAATTATGGAGTTCGCGAAGAGCACATGGCCTTCCAGATTTAATTTTGGAGCAGGAAAATGGTTTTCCAGCTCGGAAAACATTAGAACGGATGTCTCTGACTTTTCTGTTACAGTTGTATTGGTCATTTCAATCGGCTTTGGAACAGATGGAGAGAAGGAAGCAACTCTTGGATATGTTGAGGAAAAAAGAGATCGGATAAATCATTTCATTAATTGCCATGAGCCAAAGAGAGATATAGGGATATTTATTACCTCAAACTCTAGGATATTCATTACTGAAAATATTCTCCAGTATACAGGGAGTACCAATGAAATAGGGGCATTATGAGCATCCTTCAAATTCATCATAAAATTTCACGTATTTCCTTATGTCTAATATTTTTTACGGCGATGTCCAGTTATAGATTTTTTCTTGATTTTATATCCGATTTAGATTTATTTCCGTATCTTAGGCGGAAGCATCCCATCTTTAAGGCTCACCCTATGTGGGTTAACTTGATTTATTTGCGATGAATGAAATATTATGCATGAAAATAATGAAGTCTGAAGTTTATTCGAAAATAATTTTTCTCGCAATATATTTATTATGACTTTCTTGAAGTACTGTTTTTCGGAATTTCACTGAATGTAAGTAGACTGGACAGTTCACATTGTTACTTCATAAAACGAGTTGTATATCAAATAACCTACGATGCATCAGGAAATGCGGAAGGATTTCAATCAAAAAATGTTTCTTTTTTCATCCCACATCGAATGACTTTGTCGCTAGAATTTTTTGTTCATGCCGTTAAACTGTAAATATACTGATTGAATTGATCATGCATTAATTAATATCTTTTTCTGATTTTCAGAATGATTTGTTTTTCTGTTTCCAATACTTCACAAAAATATAAAATTTACTATTGAAATAAAATCGGAGAACTCAATCAATTTCTTGGACTTGACAATAACGAAACTAAACAAAAAACATGATTTTTCAATTTTTTATAAACCTTCCCACACCGATATCACTATCCATTCCAACTCAAATCATCCTTATAAACATAAAGTTGCAGCTTATCATAGTATGATTCATAGATTGGTTAATGTTCCCCTTTCAGAAGAAAATTTCAATAAAGAACTGAACATCATAAAACAAATTGCAGATAATAATGGATATAAAGTTAACATCATAGAAAATATTCTCAAAAGGAAACTCCATTCAAGAGCTATTAATCAAGTTTTTCTTTTTAACAAAAACACCAACCGAAATTACAAAACATTGACCTATTTTGGACAAGCAACCGAAAAAGTAGCTTCATTTTTGCATAAACAAGACACTAACATTGCTTATAGAACAAATAATACTTTGGGAAAGTTTATCAAAAATAATAAAGACATAGTTCCTAAATATGAAGAATCAGGAGTATATAGACTGAATAGTGGAACTTGCCCGAAGGTATACATTGGTCAGACTGGGAGAACTTTCAAAAATCGCATCCATGAACACCACATGAGTTATGTAAATAGGAAAACAAATTCAACATATTCCAACCACCTTTTATAGAAGAAAATCACGATTTTGATGAAGAATTCAAAATATTACATGTTCATTTATTTATTCATTACATCCAGCAGGTTAAACCCATTTACAGGAAGTACATAATTTACATTAAGGTGAATCGATTAATTAGGAAGTGTCACATGTAGATGTCTTATAAATTGACTGATATTCAAGAAAAATATGTCTACATTACATAATTCATTGGCTTGTCTACACATTGTGTTGATAGGAGAGTAAAAGTAATGAAAAGAATTTGGTACATTTGAATGAAATGTTAAGTTAGATCTGGACGTCAAGCGTGGTACATTGAAATTAATGAATGATAATAGCGTTTTGGAGTCGATAAGGTTGTGAATGATTTTATATATAAATGTGAGATCACTGATTTTCCTAGTTTTGCAAAGCGACTCCAATTTAAACTCACTGAGAAGATGATCGTAATTGTATCCTCTTACAGGATAGACTCCATGTTTTTTCATATAACAATAACTGAGAAATTTCTTCTGTACTCTTTCAATAGTAGTGATGGATCTATCATGATTCGGATTCCACACAGAACTACAATAACTGAGTTTACTCTTCACGAGAGAATTGTAAACAGCTTTCAAGGCATCTGGTGATTTTATATCTCTGCAATTGCGCATAAGAAATCCCAACGATTTAGTAGCATTGGATACGATGGTGTCAATATGAGAAGAAAACGTGAGTTTGCCGTCAAACAATATTCCTAGGTCTTTGAACTGAGTAACACGAGAGAGATGTGTGTTGGAAGTTGTGTACAGGTATTCTATCGGATTCGTTTTTCTGGTATACGTCATGACCTTGCACTTTCCAACATTGAGAGTTAATTCATTTTCCGCACACCAAATATTAAGTGCATTGACGTCATTTTGTAGTGATATACAATCTGATACATCATCAATAATTCTGAATATCTTCATGTCATCCGCGTACAGTAATTTATGTGATTGTATAGACGAACAGACATCGTTAACAAATAGGAGAAATAATAGTGGACCTAAATTGGATCCTTGGGGAACACCGGAAGTCGCAGAAAAAGTATATGATTTCACGCCCTCATTTTCAACGAATAAACGTCTGTTAGTCAGATATGAATCGGTTGAGATTTCTAGATGTTGAAAACAAAGGAGTGAAACTTAACTATTTAGAAACACTCGACATAAATAGACTTAAGAATTCAAATCTTTTGCTTAATGACCAATTAGATTTGAATGATTCTCCTTTGTTGAATTTGTTTTCCTAAGAATAGCTTAATTAGATATTCATTTCATTTTGTTATTTACCGCAATAAAGAGGATAAACATTCTTTAATCCCTACAGGTACAAATATTGTTATAACTGTTTGATTAGGTATAAATATTGTTGTTATCGTAGTAGTTAGTTTAGTGTACTTATACCTGTTGAAGCTACAGTGTTAGCGAAACAATGTCTACTATGAATCATCCTGTATATATACCTACCATAGCCCTATATCCGGGCATGTTTCTATAAGGATTCCATTGATCGAAATCAACCAAGAAATATTAATTTTTCACAGTTTCCTTTAAGCAAAATCCACTTATTCAATTACAAAGTAATCTAGAAAATGATCGAACGTATAATCTTGCAATTAGACGATGTTCCTATCCATCATCCCTGAAAACGAGCTTCCTAATTTGGATAAAAACACTTCCTAATTATCAACGTCGTTTTTCTCCTTTGGGACGTGGTAATGAATCACTTAATTAAAACTCAATTAATCGAGAAAACTGTTCGAACGTGAATAACTGAACTAGCATTTTTTTTTCGAGGAATTTGAATATGGATGCCTCCAAACGAATGTTTGATAGTTTATATTGAAATATTAAAATGCATATTTTTTCTACGACCATTTATGTAAACGTCATGACACATACGAAATACATGTTGAAATTTGGGATAAAAGGGCATCCTCGCATGTATGGATATAGTAATAACATGACCAAGTGTGTAAAGTGGTACATTTCGCACGAGTGGTCGTTTAGCACGAGCCGCATTGCAGCGAGTGCGAAAACATAACGAGTACAGAAAATTAACTTTATAGCGGGTTTCATGCACTATTTTTCCTACGACCAACAATTTTCTATCTTGCGAAAATTCAATTCAAGTATATGTAACTTGAGCGATTCGATTTTACTTCCAGGAACTCCTCGCCAAGCTTCCATCTTATGGTTTGCCCCCTCAGCTGTGTTCTCTGCTTGCTAGTTTTCTCTCAAACAGGTCTCTCCATGTAGTGGTCGATGGAGTTTCATCTGATATTCTACTCATAAATGCTGGTGTTCCGCAGGGATCAATTTTAGCACCAACACTATTCCTACTTCACATCAACGATTTGTTGGAAGCAACTTCATGTCCTATACACAGCTTCGCGAATGATGGTACCCTCCATACCGCTTTCTCTTCCAGGGCTCCTATATCGGCACGTCAAACCAGAAATGGATGAGGAAGAAATATCAACAAAATGAATATGGAATATAGCAACAGTTCTCGAGTGGGGATCTAATAACCTGGTAGAATTCAATGCAAACAAAACACAAGCATGTCTTTTCTCTAGAAAAGCCGATCTCACTGTGCCCAACATAATTCAGTCAGGAGTAACCATACCATTGAAGTCATCCATTTCGATGCTTGGCTTTACTATCAGCAATAACCTTTTTTGGGATAATCACGTAAGGTCCATTGCCAAAAGTGCATCCCAAAAACTTGGATTTATGTTTCGAGCCAAGAGCTATTTCACTCTCAGTCTGCTGATTATGATCTATAAGGCACAGATCCGACCTGTCTTGGAATACTGTTCACATATTTGGAGTGCGGCACCTAAACATATCCTGAAACTATTGGCTTCTGGAACACTTCTCTGGAACACCGTAGAAAAGTTGGCGATTTATCTCTATTTTATAGATATTTTCATTGGCGATGCTCTTCCGAAATATCAACAATCGTTCCTCCAATTAGCAGTCTCTTCGAGATTAACCCGTCAAGTTCAGTCTTCACACCCCTTCGTTGTTATACCTTAGAGACCTGCAGAACGTCCCTTTCCAAAGACTCGTTCATCCAACGAACATCGAGACTTTGGAATAGATTGCCTAGGGAGGTGTTCCCCGAGGCATACCATCTCCAGAAATATAAGAAGAACACCAACTCCTACCTTATTTTCTTGGTCTTCACGATGTTCTCTGAACATAACAGGATATCCCTTTTCGTGAGAACCAGAACATAAAAAAAATCTATACAGTTGACGGCCTCCTTTGGTGAATTTCGGTGTTTTTCTATGGTTTGTAGGTATTCCGTAACAAAAACTATATTATTCAATAGGCTATTAAATAATATAGTTTCTGTTACGGAAGACGTACAACCCAAAGAAAAACACCGAAATAAAAAAAAGTTTATGTGATCCCTAATCGAAAACTTTTTCGACAATTCCAGATGTAACTCATTGATTTTTATTCGTTTGCATAGTTTCATTTTATTACAATGTAATGGTGATATGAGCTACTTTTTAGATAGCAATACAGTGTGTTTTACGATGTTTTCTTAAGTGCTCGTAAGAAAATTTATGAAACTCTCTATGAATCCCGAAATAAAGTGACAAGTTACAGTTTTATGAATCAATATTCATACAATGTCATGATAATTGTAATATTAGAGCTTCTTGTCCCCAAACGTAGCAACCTTGTACTGAGGTAGGTCGACCTAAATTGTTATTGTTGAAATCCTATAATCCTATACAGCTATTTATGGCAAGTAATCATCTTCATGCAGATATACATAATTATATCGCCTAACCATTTCCAGAAAGTCAAATTATTTCAGCTGGTGATAGAGTGTCAATTACACACCATCTATATTGTGTGCATATCCCTCCAATGTGTTAATATATCTTCCTTCGAGTCACAACTCTATATAGCCAGGAATATATAAACACTCACTAACAATTCATTATCCACGCTACATGATACTGGGTAATTATAAACTGTGGATTTTAGTCATGCCAGTGGAATACGTGAGGGATTTTAAGGGAGGATGATTCAGTAAATTAATGAACGTTGTATATTTCTATATCTTATGTTGACTCGCTTCTGAATGAACGATATTGTGGTATAAAGCGGAAATAAGTTAGAATTTTATAGCAATTAATCCTAGTCGTTGTATTCTTATACATGAGTTCATCTTTCTAAATTTCCTCTCTGTTGACTTTTATGCTAGGTGTTTTTTTTTTTTCGAATTGTCCTGCATCAAACATCAACTACGAGTAGATATAATTCAATGTTCTGCGTAGTATCCTAACTCATACAAGTCTTAATAGGACTTCGAGACTTTTCAAACACTTTTCAAACACTTTTCAACAACCTTTTTCAAATCTACTAGGAACTTATTGTTCTTTGCTCATAGTACAACAATCATTCAAAGTGTGATATTTTGATTGGATAAGACGATAATATGATACTTCGTCCAATTAATGGGTTTTTAATTATATACATCAATGATGAGTTGAACTCTCTGACATATCATTGTAGACAACAGTCTACTTATAATCAAGATAGAGAATTATACTTTCCCTATCTTGAATGATTGCAAAAACTTCGGACTCCTCACTAAAATTTGAGATTCACTCAACATGTTATCTACCCCATTACAACTAATTCACATCGTTCACATCGAGACCCAAGGATCTTTGCCCAAGTGCATACAATTTCGAACACAAAGTTGACAGAATAGAAAGTAATCATGGCGGATTTTGACATTTGACAGATTTAGGGAAAAATTCGACACTTGACAGTTGACAAAACGAGTGTTCCATTTCAAAATTGAATCGAAATGAAAACAAATCCAAATTTTAGAATATCGATATAGATATTTCTTAGAATTAAAATACACAAAGAAAAAGGAGATTGTTCTGGAATTCGGATTTGTTCACATTTTGATTCAATTTTGACATGGAACACGTATTTTGTCAACGGTCAAGTGACAAATTTTTCCCTAGATTTTTCCCTAAATCTGTCAAATGTCAAAATCCGCCATGATAACTTTCTATTCTGGGAAGGGTCAATTAGGCTGTAACGGAAATGCATTGTTGATAAGGATCAGGGTGACCCGACTGGAATACTAGATTATTTTATAGATTTCTTCTATCACATGCATTATGTCGATGTAAGGTTTCCTGGGTATTTCCAGATTATGTTTCCTCTGAATCTGAAAGTCATCGTTTTTGTTCGGTCCTGATATGAATGTTTTATCGCTAGTCATTTTGTTTTCGGGTCAACCGCTTTTTGTCGATTAAATTGAGTTTTCTTTCTATGTTATTCAGAATAACAGTTATCCAGGCCAAAGTGAGGTTTTTTATAAATGCAGGATCTTCACACAAATGTTTTATCACCGCACCAGATAATAATTTCATGTTTTGGTTTGTTTCGCTTTGGGAGACATTTGACACCTAATCACAAGTTAATATTTTTTCAAGTCAATGATTTCACTAGAAACAGTGTGTACTTACCACCCCTGTAAAATCGTTATTATTTGATCGATTTCGAAAAACTTTTTTTTTGTTGGATAGGTATTCGAAATTTCTATCCAACAATATAGTGATTCGTTTTTTCTCAAAAAATCCAATTCTCCAGTCAGAAAAAACGAAATCGAGAATGTTTTTCCCAAATTGAAAAAATGTAGCAAGGTGGGTTACCCTTCCGATTTTCAACACTGATGCGTACACCAATTTGGTTGTTTTTCTCAAATAATCCAGTTCTTCTATCAGAAAAACCGAAGTCGAGAAAAAAATGTTTTTCCAAATTGAAAAAATGTAGCAAAATGTGGAACTTTTTCGAATATTTCTTATTGCTATAACTTCCGAACAGATAGACCGATAGTCAACTCTGCGTATAGGTACTAATTTGCTTGTTTTTGCAGAAAAACCTAAATCGAGAAAAATTGTTTGCCCAAATATTTCAAATTGCTATAACTTCCGAACAATATACCAAGAGTTATCATAATTTTTGGCTGTGTTCGTGGCCAACTGCGACCATATTTATTGATCCATTTTTCAAAAAGTACCTACGATTAGGGATTTTCTTTCACAAAAAATAATGTTGGATTCTGAATAATGATCACTTTATCATTTAAGTATACAATGTGTCTGAGGAAAATAAATAAAGTATATGTAGTGAACAAAAATTGTCGACTTCATTCCCAATGACTTCATTCCCAATGATAATTTGTCATTAATAATTATTCCCGAAAATACCGTAATAGTAATTTTTTAATGAAATATCGAAAAAAAATACGTTTTTTTCAGACATCCAGTGAAAAATTGGTGCAGGTATGTTTCAAGTGATCCTGATTCATAATCCATCAAAAAATCCCTAATAGTACTTTTTGAAACATGGGTCAATAATACCTATCCAACAACAACAAAAAGTTTTTTGACATCGATCAAATAATAACGATTTCAAAGGGGTGATAATTCCTTAAGATAGACACACTATATATTTTGGTTGAGACTCAGAATGTGTATATTGTTCATTCATTGACACTTTTCAATTCATGGCTTTTCATTTCCTGAATATCAAGTCGGAATTCAGTTGACCAGTATACATTTACAATGGCACCGCAACTTATGGCTTATGAAGGAAAATCCATCTGACACACAGCGTATGTTTATCTTCGGGGCATTGAATATCCCACTACATGCACATTATTCATCTTGTAAGATGATTTACGAACATTGCCGGACAGGATGGTAAATATACATAAAAGCAATGCCGGGTATCGGTGATACACTATGTTTGGAGGTTTGAATAAAGTACAGAAAAATTGAGTATTTTTCGGAATGAATAAAAGCTCACTTTACTATACAATCAAACTAAAAAAATAGAATAAATCGCGAATATCAATATTTTTGAAAAAGAATTGAAAAACACATGTAGGGGGAGAATTGAAAAAACACATACTATACCAGAGCTTATATAATAGGCAAAAGCAATTGAGACTTGAAGAGAGACAAAAATTAGATATATGACAAAATTAATTTGTTTGATTTTTCTGATTGTTCGTATTCATTATAATAGGCAAAATCAATTGAGACTTGAAGAGAGACAAAAATTAGATATATGACAAAATTAATTTGTTTGATTTTTCTGATTGTTCGTTTTAATTGTAATAACCCACTATTTGATGATGATGCCTGAAATGAGTTGAATGAAACAGATGAGCTTTATCATCAATTCGTTCATTACATCTTATTTGACCTTTTTTCACGTCCTGCGTGTGTTCATCCATTTATCATAGTCGTAGTCACTTATTCTCCTAAGATACAAAGATAGCTATTAGTTTTCATCAACAAAAGGATATTATTTCTGCTTCTCTCCAAAATGTCCAAGAAGACCATTCGAGTGAATTAAACTGTTCACTTGTTGCTTTTTCAATTCAGCAACGTCGTTTTGGCTGTTAAACTAAGTAATAAATATGATACTCTTCGAGAAAATTGTATATATACCTACATGTATGAATATAAGCATCCACTTCACTATATAGATTGTAGATTGTAGGGAAGGGTCGTTAAGGCTGTGCAGCCTCTCAAGCACCTCGACCTATTAGATCTTTGTGCGAAGTTTATCAGTTTCCTAGAAGCTAGGTTTGATATCGAAGGGCTCTAAGAAGGCCCCTTCCAGGAACTTGTACCTCTTGCAGAAGAGTGCTTGGCATTCGCAAAGCAATGTTCTGCAGTATCAGCGAAGTTATCGCAGTAGCGGCAACTATCACTCTCGGTTTTACCCATCTTTTTGAGGTGGTACCTCAGAGGGCAGTGTCCAGTGAGGAGTTCCGTTACCAGTTTCAAGTCTTTTTTATCTAACTCAAGAAGCTGTCTAGCTTTCTTTGGCGAAAGGCTCACTAGCCTTTTCGCTTGTCTTTGTCCTGGCACTTTATTCCAGTGAGATTTCATTTCATCTGCTTCCCAGCGTCGGAACCATAGATCTTACTGCTTACGCTAGATCCGGTATCCAGGTTACTTGTTTTGTAGGTCCGGGGGGGTTGAAAGTACCAAGCCATTGATTGGTCGTTTCAGTTGTTGACCATACAAATGTGTTGTCTCACGTGACCATGGTACCTACATTCTTGCAGACCCCTCTCGACCTAAAAATCACTACAGGATGCCAGATCTAGCGTAAGCAGTAAGATCTATGGTCGAAAATAACCTCTCAAGTAGGCTTTGGAAAGTCCACAGAAGGGTTCTGGGCCGATAAATTGTGTATTTGCCCCTTCTTTGGCAAAGCAGTCTGCTTTCTCGTTGCCTTCAACTCCCTTATGACCTGGCACCCACATCAAAGTGACCTGGTTGTTCGCTGCCAGTTGTCTCAGAAATTGTTTACAGTCCCAAGTCAACTTAGACTCACAAGTGTATGACTTCAGAGCTTTTACACTATTCAACTAAAATACTATATCTCCTCAAATTTTTATTTCAAAGTATAACAACCTAACATCATATGATATACCATTGCCATATAAAATACAAGGTGACCCAAAATAACTAATTACCCAAGTAGCCTTCAACTAACTTATATTTATATTATCTTGAACGAAGGGTAGGTAATCAAAAAAGCGCGAAACTATGAGTTTAAATTTCTGAAATTGATTATATTGAATATTCCTAACATGGCCACACATTCAGAATGGTTTACACTTGGCAAAATCGACATGAACCACTACTTTGAGTAATTAGCGGGTATGGGTGGTTCCAACAATTTTTTCATGGAAAGTTCCTATAAAAGCTCCGAAATTAGAATTGGAGTTCAATGAAGACAAAGAGTTCGGGATTAGATTAGTTGGTCATTTAGCAGTGCTGCAATGGATGAGTTGCTCGAATCAAACAAAGTTGCTCAGTTCGTATTAAATCAGTGTCGCCCTCGACAAAACAGTGAAAGATAGAATACATTACCATCAAACAGTTTTTGTGAGTTCCATCAGGCCACAAGGCAGTTGAAGGTAGCGAGGAAGCAGACTGCCTTGCCAAAGAAGGGGCAGATACACAATTTCTAGGCCCAAAACTCTTCTGTGGACTCGCCAAAATCCACTTGAAAGAAGAGGTCCGAAGCTGGAAAGCAGATGAAATGAAATCTCACTGGAATAAAGTGCCAGGACAAAGACAAGCGAAAAGCCTAGTGAGCCTCTCGCCAAGGAAAGCTAAGCAGCTTCTCGAGTTGAACAAAAAAGACTTGAAACTGGTAACGGGACTCCTCACTGGACACTGCCCTCTGAGGTACCACCTCCAAAAGATGGGTAAAACAGAAAGTGATATAGTTGCCGCTACTGCGAGAACTTCGCTGAAACTGCAGAACATTTGTTTTGCGAATGCCCAGCACTCTTCTGCAAGAGGCTCAAGTTCCTGGAAGGGGCCTTCTTAGAGGCCTTCGATGGCAGGAACCTAGCTCCCAGGAAACTGATAAACTTCGTACAAAGTCGCGGAATCCCAAGCTTCAAATAGATTGAGAGGTATGCACAAAACATCTGATAGGTCGAGAGCACAGCCTTAACGACCACCCCTACAATCTACCATCAGTTAGGTTTTCGTCCAGTCAATAAAAGTTATTTATGTATTAAGGGAATTATGAGGGCCTTAATTACCGATGGCAAAGTTTTGCAATTGCCAGAGGTTATTAAGGCTCTATAATTCCCGTGGTACATAGATAATTTTATTTTTGACCGATTTTCATAACAATATGTCCATATTTAGAACGCAATAAATGTTTAAATTCATAACCTTTCTGGTATATTTGAATTAGGTAGCGTTGATTGTAGCATTGTTGGTTGTTGCTAGGTTGTCGCTATGTTACATGTTTATAAGCAAACTTTCTTTATCAATCAATGTTTTTCCGTTAAAAACGTGTTTATTTTTTACCACAAATCGACGATCTTTTTCTGATATAATGGAGGATATTATAAAAAAAGCGGAAAAAGCAAGACAATCATTAATTCCATCGAAAAGTGAAGCCCTATATCAAAAAGAATACAACTTATATCTGAAGTGGCTGACACAGAGAAATGTTATGTCAAAAGATGCCAACGAAACTGTCTTTCTGGCATTTTACATTATTATATTATTATATTATGTACATTTATTATTTGTAATGACGTGAATAAGGAAAATATGTCTTAGTTTTCATTACATATAAACGTTTATAAGCATTTCTTGTATCATTTTCACCTGTAAAACGTAAGAGGGAGTTTTTGAACCTTAATATCCCAAGGGAGTTATGACCCTCATTATAGATATCGTAACTATGACGATATAAGCTTATAATGTCTCTGTCAGAAATAAGTCATTTTATTGTACCGGTATTCAGTTCAATGCTCAAAATATTTATATAGTTCAGGGGAGAAAACACAATCTAGAATTATTGTTGCATAGAAAACCACAAGATTATCTGCTCTCCATTTCAAAATTCCAGTTAAATCTTCATTAACAGCATCAACCAGTCTCCACTTTGCACCTCTGGCAATACTTTTTGTTTATCTGTTGACTGCATACGAATGAAAAACCTATAATGCGGAATAACGATAGCGATACCATTTTCCAGAGGAAAATGATTTTCCTCTAGCAATCATATCTGAATGAAACTATGGTTTCAGGAAACAGCAAGTGTGGTAATAACGTTAACAAGCTCCACCAGTGTGGCCATTCTTTCATTAATCCAAGTGCAGGCCAAACAGTTATTGCCATGGCCCAAACGACACACCTAACGACAATTTCAATCACGATCGGTTAGGAATTGGCTTTGCGAAATATGGTGTAGTGAAAGAAAATCCATTATATTAGCTCGTAATGGAAAAAGCCGTGTACGCTGTTTACCGATAAAACAGTTTTTACGACCCCTCAGCCTGATGGCAATTTGAAAGAATTCTTATGTGGCATCGAGGACACTCCGTTGGCATGATATAGAGTGTAGATAATTGAACAGTTGAACAAGAGCAATAAAGAAATATCTGACCTGAAATAGCTCCATCGAATGTATCTGAATAAAATATCATATTTTTACTCACTAATGAAGTATATTACACAACAAGTAAAGAAAATGACATATTTCACGAGCCGCGTAGCGGTGAGTGCGGAAACGTAACGAGTGAAGGAAATGCACTTTCCAACGAGTTTTGTACACTATTATCCCTACGACTCCGAATACTTTCATTTCGCGGGAGGTCTTGTCAAAAATGTAACTTGAGCGGTCTCTATAGAATTTCAGGTGGTTTTGATTCAATATCAAGTACTGTTTATTTCCATAGTCAAGATGATATTTGAATACTTCTCCGACAATTCCTCATTATGTGAATTACTGATTGATTGAGTTAGTTTAGTTTGGACAAATTTTATTGATATTGACACAAGCGTACATAAACAACCTTGACACCATTCACCTGCTAGCGCCAGTAATCACGCAACCAGGAATACAGAACCATAGAAGTATGTAGTTCGCAAGCGCGTACGAGTTACTCGAGTTAGTGCGTCCTTGACTCCTTCTAAACATCTGTGATACCAAAGAATCTTCTCGTTGGTGATACTGTGATATCAAACTGATGCAAGCAGCAAGCTGCGCATAAAACTGTAGCCGTACTCGCTGTGTACCCGCTGTCATCAACATCGAAATAGTTCCAGCAAAGAGTAATTCAAAACGAGACAGAAATTTCAATAAATAATATGAATTTGATTTGAGAACGCTTATATTGGCAGTGAGTACCTTCACAATATACCTAATTATTTCTATCAATTCAGGCAACCGTTGTGATATTTTTCATATTAACACTAATGCTTTTTTTTCAAATAAACAATACCATGGTGATATGAGCTACTTTCTGAATAACAGAACAGTGTGATTTTTGACGTTTTCATACGTGGTCGTAGGAAAAGACTTTTCACGAGACTTTTTATGTATCACTTACCTACTCACTCACTCACACACACACACTCACTCATTTACTCACTCACTCACTATTAACAGTACAGGGTATTCACGTATATTTTGAACCCCCCTTGACTTCTCCATTTATTGTTCAATTTACTATTTCAAAAATAATATTCACTTATTCTGGTAGATTACATATATGTGAACAGAAAAACAGTTCTTGAAGATCTTAAAAATAGGATTTCAATTATATACATATATTATATTATCTCTAATAGATTTCGAGATATTCGATGTTGGAATTCAGATTTTATTTGGATTCTCTCTCGAGTTAGGAGAAATAAAAAAATATTAGTTGTCCACGATTTTTAAAAATTGTGCTTCTGCGTGATTTTCCATATATCTCCGCAGAAAAATATCTTTCTTGAAGCAGTTGCTATAGAATTTGTTTCATGTTTCTCGAAATGAAACTTCAAGTTTTTCTTCTTTCGAATTTATCTCATTCAACAATGTATTAATATTTTAATAAAACATACTCATATCATGCCATATTTCTTCCTGTCACTGAAACACATTATGTCAAATAACCACACAAATATGGATATATTTAAGCATTCATCAATTTGACAACAGATATTTCAATTATTTCTATAGCTATCCTGACTATGTCCTAATTAGCTTGAAGAATCCGGAGAAAATGTGATTTTCAACTTTAGATATCTCGAAATCTATTAGGAGATAACATAATATATGTATATATTTTTCAAATCAGAGAAAATACACTCAATCGAATGATAACTAGAATATTTAGGATGTTGCATTCAAAAAACTATGTTTCTATTTTGGTTCTATAATAAAGTTTTTTATTATTCGAACGTTGGTACAATCGAACTGTCAAATGAAAGTCAGAAGAGTTAGGCCCAGTTTACTTCTGAGCGATTTTGAATTTCGTGATATTAGTAGTGAAAAACGCAATGTTTTTATTGGTAAATTTTAATTCAGAATGTGATTTGATTTGAGTTGACCGATAAAAACAATAATAACATTGCATTTTTCACCGCTGGTATTGCAAAAATCAAAATCGCTCAACTGTAAACTGGGAATTACGCTTGTGCGTCAGATTTTAATTATTTCAATGTCATCATCGTTACCAATCGAAGATTTTTCAGTTATTTGTCGATATTAAATCGATTTCTCTCCATAAAATACTTCAAATAAATAGAAAAAGTTGTATATGACACAATATAAGACAAGTTGTCGCACATCATAATATACTACATATTTTCTATTTTGGTTGTATAATGAAGTCATTGTGCAACGCAAATGCGTGTCTAAATAGCCTCTATTTTTTATCATTCGGAGGTTGGTACAATCGAACTGTCAAATGAAAGTCAGAAGAGTTAGGCCCAGTTTACTTCTGAGCGATTTGGATTTGGTGATATTAGCAGTGAAAAACTCAATGTTTTGATTGGAAAATTTCAATTCAGAGTGTTATTTGATTTGAACTGACCAATAAAAACAATAACAACATTGAATTTTTCACCGCTGGTATTGCATTAATCAACATCGGTCAACTGTAAACTGGGCTTAACGCTTGTGCGTCAGATTTTAATTATTTCAATGTCATCATTGTTACCAATCGAAGATGCTTCGCTCGTCGTACTCCAAACAACGCGTGCGACAAAATAGCTATTTATGTACCAAGTGCGTTATATAGATCTAGTAACGCTCGTGGTGCATACAAGATTTTATTTTTCACGAAAAAATTATCGTTTACTTCATAAATTTTTTCTCATAGTATTTACTGCGTTCTGGTCGGCAACTGAGCACAAGTGAGCTTCTATGCAATTGCCATGGAAACATTGAAGAGGTTGCTAAGGGTTGTTTATTTAATAATATTGAACTACAGAAAAAACATTTAGCGGGCGTTATGATTCATAATGCCCTCCATAACGCCCCGGGCGTTATGGGTCTGTTAATAGCAACCGTTGCCAAGGTATTATAAAGCAGTAACGATCAAGTGAAAAATAATAGCGTCTTATAAAACTTGTATCATAATATACTATTTTGGTATCCATAACTTTCTTGTAGTTGTTCAACTGTTTTTCTGTCAAAATATATGAAATCTACGAGAAGAATTATTACATAATATAACTGTTTAAAAAAACATTAAAGAAAGGTTCAAAATATACCTTCCACGTCATATCGCCTAAACCTCGAGTATGTAATTGGAAGAAGCTATAAAAATCGTTTTGCGTATCCAGGATGTTCTCTAAAGTTTATCATTCTGTATAAATGACTCCCCATTATACGAATTTTATATTCCGCTTAATGATGTTCGTTGAAACTTTAAATCCATGCGACACTCACAAAAACTTCCTGGCAAGGCGGATACCAACTCAAAAACTCCTCCATTTGAAAAACATGTTGGGGCTTCACCCTCATTAAAATTCCCCAGTATATGCGAAGAAAAAAACGACGATGTACTTCATTCGTCACTCAAGTACCTTATGATAAAAACATTTTATATTTAATCTAACAGTTAATTTGCCATTTTAATTATGGAAGTTTCGTAGTAGTTTTAATGGAATAAAACATCCCGGAACTACCTGTCATGAGTTTTCCCTCCCAGATGTTGAAAGCTTATATTTCCGTGTTGGTTCATTTACTTTCCATCTAATAATGTCTCTCTAGCTGACAGGAAATGTTTCCTTATTTTTAGGTCGGAAGTCGACGTTGAGATGGAAAATATGAACTCAAGATTAATTTTGATATACAATCTGTCTAAAACGAAGAAGATTAAAACTGAATAGTAGGTAGATTACTCAGTTTGGAATACCAAGAATATAATAATTCACAACACAAAATATTGTTCCACACAATTGGGTAAAGTGAGTTTCTCAATTTCAAGAGGTTCTCAAATTATCCACAAATTTGATAAGGTATTCAGCTTGGTATTCAACCTCCCTTCAGTTTGTCAGCTTTGAAATGCACTTTTCCAAGAAAAATAACCAAAAATTTAAAACGAATTTTCTATCCAAACTACTTGTCCTATTTGGACGTTTTTTCAATAACAGGTCATTCTTTTCACAATGTTGATATACTTACAGTATTCCGATAAAAATCTATATTTTACGAATACCGGGTGTAGTATTTATAGCGTGTTTTTTCATAAAATGTGTTTTCCTACGACCACCTATGAAAACGTCAATAATCACACTGTTTTGTTATTCAGAAAGTAGCTCATATCACCATGGTATTGTTTATTTGAAAGAAAAAAAGCACTAATAGTGTTGATATGAACCATATCACAACGGTCGCCTGAATTGATATAGAAATGATTAGGTATATTGTGAAGGTACTCACTGTCAATATAAGCGTTCTCAAATCAAATTCATATTATTTATTGAAATTTCTGTCTCGTTTTGAATTATACCGAGAACTCTTTATCTATTAATTTCAATGTGTCCATAACCCCTGAATTCACTTTAAAACTGGAACCTATACTCTTTGCTGGAACTATTTCGATGTTGATGACAGCGGGTGAGATCATTCAAAAGAGTACGGCTACAGTTTTATGCGCGGCTTGCTGCTTGCATCAGTTTAATATCACAGTATCACCAACGAGAAGATTGTTTGGTATAACAGATGTTTGCAAAGAGTCAAGGACGCACTAACTCGAGTAACTCGTACGCGCTTGCGCACTACGAACTTCTATGGTTCTGTATTCCTGGTTGCGTGATTACTGGCGCTAGCAGGCGTATGGTCTCAAGTTTATTTATGTACGCTGGTGTCAATATCAATAGAATTTGTCCAAACTGAACTAACTCAATCAATCAGTAATTCATATAATGAGGAATTGTCGGAGAAGTATTCAAATATCATCTTGAATATGGAAATAACCAGTACTTGATATTGAATCAAAACCACCTGAAATTCTAGAGACCGCTCAAGTTACATTTTTGACAAGACCTTCCGCGAAATGAAAAGTATTCAGAGTCGTAGGAAAAATAGTGTACAAAACTCGTTGGAAAGTGCATTTCCTTCACTCGTTACGTTTCCGCACTCACCGCTACGCGGATCGTGCTAAACGACTACTCGTGTGAAATATGTCACTTTCCACACTTGTTGTGTAATATACTATATACCCGGTAGTGTTGAACAGGTACAATATCAAGTCAGAACTGTAGCCTCATATTATTTCTACATCTTGTTTTTTTATTCACTCCGTTATCTTTCTTATTACACGTGAAACGACATTTTATAAGAAAACATTATTTTATTGCAAATTATTAACAAGAAAATTATACAAAATGTGACAAAACAAATCAGTTATACATATCCACCTATGACACGAGTAACTTCTTGACAACGGCGGCCCATACTCGAAATCAGAGACCCCAAGTAATTTTGGTCCAGTTCTTTCCATATTCGGATAAGTCTTTGTCGTGCGTCTTCCCAAGGGTTCACGTTGTGTTCCCCCAAGAGTGTCCCAAAGATTCTCTATGGGATTCAAGTCAGGGCTTCGAGCTGGCCATGCCATAGTAGCGATTTCGACTTTCGACTTCTTCTATAGATAATGTTAGGAACCGTGCATTTCTGAGAACACCAGAAGTCATCATATCGGCGGCTGGCGTCTAGGTTGTGATTTATGGCCTAGCGATAACATCGTTAGCCGACGTATATCTAATCAGAGGGGACAATAGCGGATGACTCAAAACCGTCCCAGTTTCTCGGAAATGAACGATATTTTTTTATAACTCTATTGAATATTCAAGATTTTGCTAGATGAGTATTTTGTACCTATATAAGCAGCGCAGTGGCGCAGACAGTCAGTTTAGGAAGAAACCTAGTATTGTGAACTAGTGGTGGGCGAATTTATCGATATATCGATAATTATTGATAATATCTATAATTTTTCAAGAAATAAATTAATAATATCGATAATATTGACAATATCGATAGTATCGATAAATTCTTATTATCGATAACGATATTTCCAAATCGTTATCGTCCACCCCTGATTTTCTGAATCCTGTATCAATAGTTTTTACATTTCCACGAACACAACACAAAAAATTATCCGAATTTTTTGTCTCAATAGCTTGTGAAGGACCGAAAAAACATGGATTTATCGATGATATTGGTAAACCAGTTGAAAAAACTGTCGATAATATCGATATATCAACTATCGATATTATCGATAATTTTGAAGAAATAAATTATCGATTTATCTATATTAACGAAAAACCGATAATATCGATGAATTCTGATTATCGATAATCGATATTTCCAAATCATTATCGCCCACCCCTATTGTGAACATTGATATTTGTAAAGCGAATATCGTTGAGTGTTTATTGAGTTGTATTTAGTGTGTTTAGTGAAATAAATTGTTCAGTTTTGTACTGAGTGTTTTAAATTCACCAACCCAAGTAGAAATATCGTAACAATAATTTCTCACAACTCGAGCAACTTTATTGTAAATGTTGTTTCTCGTGTTATAAGGAAGATAACGAGGTATATATTAAAACAAAATGTAGGAAACAGATGAGGTTGAATTGTGAATTAATTTCTAACTTGAGCTCCTGTTTAACTGTACAGGGTCGTATCACAAATTTTATGAAAAAATACAAGATTTTTATCAGAATACAGTTAATATACCAACATTGTGGGGGACACAATCAGTTATTTGAAAAAAAACGTCCAAATCAAACAATTGGTTTCGACAAAAAATGGATTCAAACTTTTGGTTATTTTTTGGTGGTGCGTTAATATTTTGGAGAAGGTATGGTTTTCAAATCAAATAATGTTTGAACTGGAATAAAAAATGATGTTATGATTGAACTTAAACTTTATTCATGCTCTGATCTGGACATTCGTGTTATCAGGAACTATCGTATGCTGTACGAGTATGGAATTTTACAATGGCATTTTTAAAATGTAATCCCACTGAATCTGGAAATCCCTACAGTCATCCGTCTGTGAAATCCATGATAAAATTGGATTCAATTCCAAGAATTTAAATGGATTGTGATACCCGTTTTTGAGGCATTTTTAAATCGAGATATGCTTTCAGACTTGATAAAAGCTCCGAACTGGAATTATATTTTTCATCAACGGATTCGAATGTCTCTTTGAATTTCAATAAATACTTTTCAAAGGGGAAACTATGTCATTTCATGGAAAAGTTGTTTCTGTTACGTGATCCATAAAAATGCGAACTCCATCTCAAAGACAACTTCACAGCATGCAAATATTTCATTTTATACTGATTCCTTCTTCCATATTCTTTATATTTCAATTTCTTCGTCTCAAGACCAATCTGATTTATTGGGCTATAAGAGAACTGGATATCATGAATTTCGATTGTTTTATTATTAGAATATTTCAATTGGACAGAAATAAAATGTTATGCCGAAAACAAAGAAACAGTGAAAAGGACGAATGAATATTTCCGATGCAGAATACCAAAGGAACCTACATTGCATTGCCTTTTCATTCGTAGACATTGATAATGTCTTACCCTTGATGACAGAATTAATGACCAATTTTGTAATTGCACTCTTAGATTGTAGATTGTAGGAGGGGTCGTTAAGGCTTTGCAGCCTCCCAAGCACCTCGACCTATCAGATCTTTTGTTCATAACCCTCAATCTATTTGAGGCCCTGGATTCCGAGGCTTCGTGCGAAGTTTATCAGTTTCCTGGGAGTTAGGTTCCTGATGTTGGAAGGCCCCTTTCAGGAACCTGAGCCTCTTGCAGAAGAGTGCTGGGCATTCGCAAAGCACATGTTCTGCAGTTTCAGCGAAGTTCTCGCAGTAGCGGCAACTATCACTCTCTGTTTCGTCCATCTTTTTGAGGTGGTACCTCAGAGGGCAGTGTCCAGTGAGGAGTCCTGTTACCAGTTTCAAGTCTTTTTTGTCCAACTCGCGAAGCTATTTAGCGTTCCTTGGCGAAAGGCTCACTAGCCTTTTCGCTTGTCTTTGTCCTGGCACTTTATTCCAGTGAGATTTCATTTCATCTGCTTCCCAGCGTCGAAACTCTTCTCTCAAGTGGGCCTTGGAGAGTCCACAGAAGGGTTCTGGGCCAAGAAATTGTGTATTTTCCCCTTCTTTGACAAGGCAGTCCGCTTCCTCGTTGCCTTCAACTCCCTTATGACCTGGCAGTTAAGGCACTATTAAAGATAGATAGATAGATAGATTCTTTATTGCCTGATTTTCTATTGTACAATAGATAAGACATTGTCAAAACAAATGCACACATAAGTGGCAGTGGTTATTCACCCAAAATACGAATATATATATATATATATACAGACACATGAATACATAATATATAACAATGAGCAATACACAGTGAATAATAAAAAAACAAACAGCACTCAAATACAGCTAGGAGAGTGAATCTCTTGAATGCTAGCAAGATAAGTTTCAAACTCTTTCAAGTTGTAAAAACATTCTTCGTGAAGGATCTTCTTTAACCGTCTCTTGAATATACTATACGATTCACTATTCTTAACGATGGCCGGAAGTTTATTAAAATACCGAATGCCACAATTCATGGGAGTTTTTTGACTAAACGAATGATTACTTTTTACTAAAACAAAATTGTTTTTGTGTCTTGTATCGTGATTGTGGATGTCACTATTTCTCATTAGTTTATCTTTCTTGATGTAAATGTAGCTAAGCACTTTTAGCAAATATATTGAAGAGACTGTCAAGATTTTATACTGTTTGAAGGTTTCACGACATGAAAATCTATATGGAAGATTGAAAATTAACCTTAGAATACGTTTCTGTATGACAAAGACTCTTTGCACATCACGTCCCTGACCCCAAATTATGACACTGTAACAAATAGCGGAGTAAGCATAAGCATAGTATACATTCAAAAGAGCACTTCTGTCCAGCATAGATTTGAGTACGGTCAGTAAATAAAAACATTGATTAATTTTTTTACAAATACTATCAATTTGTTTCTCCCATGTAAAATTACTATCAAACGTTGTTCCCAAAAATTTAACCGATTTAGAGGTTTCAATAATGGACCCATTGAATGAAATTCTACATTTCAGAGGGGTTTTATACAGGCTACAATACTCTATACACATGGTTTTTTTCAGATTTATAATAAGCCTATTTCTAGAACACCAGTTCTCAAATTCGATAAAAGTGTCGTCAATTTTTTTGAGGAGATTCTGTTCCGAATGATCAGTTATAACCATACAGGTATCATCTGCATACATAAATACTTCAGCTTGTGTTATAAAAAGAGGTAAGTCATTAATGTATAGTAAAAAAATTAGTGGTCCAAGAACACTGCCTTGTGGGGTACCAACATCAATATCATATTCTTTAGAGATGACGTCGTCGATTTTCACGACAATTTTCCTATTTTCTAGGTATGAGAGGAACCAATCGTTAAGACAACCACGTATACCTATTGCATTCAGCTTATCAGAAACGAAAGTCTTATCCACCACATCGAAAGCCTTCGTCAAGTCAAATAAAACAGATACAACGTAATTACCACTATCTAATTGTTTGTTAATGTATTCGGTATAATCAGCTAGGCTAGTTTCAGTTGAGAACCCTTTTCTGAAACCGTGTTGACAGTTCGTAAGTACTTTGAATGTGCTCAAGTAACATTCCACTCTTTTAAAAACGAGTTTTTCTATAATTTTGGAAAAAACACTCAATAATGCTATTGGTCTGTAGTTTTCTATATTACTTGGGTCATCCTTTTTGAATAATAAAATTATGGAGGCTATTTTAAGGCTTGTTGGAAATGTTCCTTGAGTAATAGAACTGTTTATAATATAGCTAAGTATTGGAGCGATTATCTCTTTACATTGCTTGATAACGTTAATTGGGATTTCATCTAAGCCAGAAGATTTTTTATTTGGTAAAAGTTGAATAGCGTCGATGACTTCTAATTCCGAAACGGGGGCAAAGAACATTGTTTGAGGGGCGAAGCTACTTTTGGTACAATTAGTGCTGGCATTATCGCCAAAGTGATCAAAAATCTTTTTATGTATGGCTGAAGACAAATACTCACCAAATGCTGCCACTTGATCTTTTGGATTGCTTAAGCGTTCATCGTTGTAGATAATTTCTGATATATTGGTGTTCTTTCGCTGATCCAATTATAATTCAAGAATGACTTTCACTTCCCGTTTTCTGTGCACCCAAGATTTTTTTCACCCTCCTCATGCGATGACAGTTCGTTATCATCATGTCCCATCCAGAAAATAGAGTGATGTTTTCTCCCTCTGTCTTCATCACATGTGCCGCTGTTGATACATCCAAGAATTATTGTAAGTACAACATTTCAGTGGCAAGCAGCAATCGCAGCCTTCTCCACATCCACATTAAATGCATAAAATCAACTATATTGTGAGCATGATCCATCAGGGTTACTGTCATAAAATGAGCTAGAATCTTGTTATTTCAGGGAAGTTGAATTAATGATAGCATTAGCCAACTTTATCGCCTCACAAGCAAGCAAACTTTTCACTTTTCCAACTCCATTTCATATGTCGCATATTCCCATGCAAGTTCTTCCCAAATGATTCTCATTTCAAATTCCTCCATATTGGTATACAGATGACAGTATCCGATCAGAAACATTGTCGATCGCCACCAAACAAAGCTGATGTATTTTATTCTCATTCAGATCAATCGTTTGTGCTTGGGAGGCACTTCCCTTACATCAAAGGGCCTTCACATCACCCTGTGGACACCTCATCATGATAATGTTGGTGTTTGCATTCAGGCATGGGATCAAAGAGGCAGTGTTAGGTCATTGTGTTCGGCTTTGATAGGGCATGAACAGTCAGGAGGCAGCTAACCTACGAAGCGCTATCGTTCATCTCTGGTCGTACGAAATATTCACAGATGTATTAACCACGAATGTTGACTCATGAGAGACAATGTTAGCAAAGTGAGACATAATTTGCTTGCCTAATCGGCGTAGCTGATGAGGGCGCATGCGCATTGTCGAGCGCGAAATTTCAGAAGTTTCAATCTCTTGACTCTTGAGTTCACAAATTGAGAGTATGTAATTTCACAACGATGATTGTGCGAATATTGATGGTAAGAAACATAAAGTATACATACACACATAAAAACAAATTCTCAAATGGAAACGATATATTTGTTCAACGTCCAACTCTTGTTTTGAAAAAGCGCATTCTTCTTCTGAAATAATTTATTTGAAATGAATTAATTGAATATGTCAATTGTAGAAAATTATTTCACTGGAATATTCATTTGGTATAACAAAATGTTCTCAATTCAAGAAAATCAAAGTATCCAGAAAAAATAATTAAGTTCTTGAAAAATATATCAAGGAATGTCTTCTTTCAAAATAACATTCAACATTTAATCTCTGAATGAGTAAATCTCTGAGAAAGTTTCTTTGGATTGACCATAACATTTTCTTGGATATAATTGCGATCCCTTCGAGCCGAGAATGTTGCCAAACGGTGTGAGTGTGTTGTTTCGATGCTCTTGTCGTGCATCCATCATTGTTCAACCAGTTCAACCTATTTTATTGGCATAGAAATATTGGCTTACCATGAAAGAAAAACTAAGGTCTTAGGAGATATCTGAGGATATAATTACCACTTTTAGGGGTAAGTTACATGCCTATATCTTACCGACGTTCATTCTTGGGTAGGTATTATTGTGTATCCAATCAATTAACGTAGCTATATCATCTCGAAAACTGATAATTCGTGAAAAACTTGAATAACCAGGATCGGCATAGTGAGTGAAAATTGGGGTTAGGTACCTATGTGCAAGTGGAAAAGAGCTTCTTGAACTTGTAGACATCTTAGGTATTTTGATACTGCATATTATACCTAACATATGTTTACATTTTTTTACCTAATTTCGATCCAAGGAAAATGAATTCAGTAGTAAGAATGTGAACCCAGATTTGAAGAAATATAATAACCATACACTGTGCTGAGTCAGATTATCTCTCACATTGTACCTACATGGAGATGTGAATGATATATTTTATATTTTTTAGTAGTTTGAAACCAGAGGAATAAAACTTTATTGCGAGGTAAACTGGTGGACAAGTTCAAAAATAATCTCTACGAATAGGGGGAAAGGTTGTCAAGAAGAAGGTCTGCAAGTGATGATGTGATTGATGAGAGCCCCAATAAGAGAACGGAAGTTGAGGATGATTCTCATTTCAAGAAATCGATATAATTCCTCTAATTCGATGAAATTCTTGATACAAAACAATCTACAGCTAAAACTGAAAATCTGATTCTTTTTGTTCAAGAAAATGCGAGTCATTGAGAGATTATGATTGTCTTGATTTGAATATATTGTGTTCTCAATCTGAAATATTGTATTAGTCTCACGAAGAACTCCATTCATTTACGATTCAAGAAATCTGTAATATTGGAATGAGTGTATTTAGTTGAAAACATAATAGTCTTGAATTGAGCAGACATTTATTCCAGTATATATAAACAAGCCATACTCTTGAATCAAAGCATATCAAATCAAATCAAGTAATTCTTTTTATGTGTGTAGCTTCAATAGAGTGATCTTCTAATGAAGGAACGTTTCTCCAAATCAATCCATCAATAAAAATAATATACTTTATGCACTTCAGGGATTTGAAGGGTACTTAAAATTCCTATTTTCGGGGAATAAAATGGTACTTTAAATCCCTAGGGATATAAATTTTCTGTTATATTAGATATACAGTGTAAGTAAAAAACAACAACATGAGAATATTGAAAAAAGTAGGTAGTGTCGCTATCATCTGCAAACTGTGTGAATTTGAAGATAGAAAAGAATTGAGCAATGAAGATAAGAAAATGGAAAAGATTTGGGACCAGGCCCAGGATAGAAAGTGAATTCACCAGTCAATACGTCTCTATGACAGCTCTATCGATTCAATTTCACCACGGGAGACTAATTTGCACAAAAAGATCATCGTAAAAATATTTTTTAATGAAATGAGTTTTTCTTTTTATAACTAAGGAAAGCGTGTTCTTGATTTTTTTTCTTCATTTTCATTTTATATCACATTCTGATGTCTGATGATATTCAAGGTTATCTGGATGTGACTTCTTATTTGACATCAAAACTTGAATGACATTGAGTTAACAATGTATTCATCATTCCAGAATGCGATTATGTGCCTGCATTATATTTTGATTTCAGTGCATGCATAACTGAGATAAATATATTAAGTATTTCCAGAATGCTACATACACATTGACGTTCCCCAAATTGGCTTGCATTGAGAAACATGAATAGATTCCCTTTAGAATTATTTCTCAATTAATTCTATTTGATAAAAACCTCGAAAGTTACAATAATATACCTCACATTCATATTGAGACATAACAAGATATTGACTAATCTATTTGCTATCGTCATCCTGTTCCAATGTTGCTTTTTCAATATCACACATGACTTAATTGTGGAGGAAAACCAAGAAGAAACCTCGGAAATGAACTCGAAGTTTTCGATATGGATTTCTTATTTATTGGGACTCATAAGAATCCACTTCTACTGTTATACAATCTAGTCAATAAATTCTGTCTGACTCGCTGTGAAAGTGTCTCTGAGGGACAAAGAAGTCCGTCCTTTCCAATTGTTGATTTGGGGTTGAGAAGGACTGAGGGTTGTCTTTGTGTTATCACAAGTGTTTCTACTCGATGAATCGATTAAATTGGCCGAGTCTATTATTTGGGCATCCTGCTCATAAATTCGACTTGATTTATCTGATGGGATTCGGGCGTTTGTTTGTTCGGATCGGCAAGTCCAAAAATGGAATGGAATTGTTCTCGGGAAATGTAGAATTTGTAGTACGATAATGGGTGCTCTGAATTTGGTGGCGATGATTGTAACCCAATGCCGGGAGTGATGGAGACGTATTTTTCATAGAAATTGAATGCTGACATTGATCAACACAGGAGAAGTGTACCCCTCAGCAATAATTTACTCGATGAGAATTGTTTGGTATAGAAAGAGAAATTAGTCTATCCAATTAGAATATCAAATATAGTTTGAAATGAATGTCTGGTAGACTACGAGCAGAAAACAACTACTTTCCTGGTAAATACCACGCAGAACATTGAATTATATCTGCTCGTAATCCATGCAACGATTCACACTGTGAATGCAGATCGCAAATGTTTCTTTCTTCCTAAGACGTGACAAATTCACATCGGGACAGGCACGCCTAACAACCTACAGACCGGTTTCGGGCTTATTGGCCCTCATCAGTGCAGGGTAGTTATCCGAGTAGAGACCGTAAGATCTCCACTCGAAGCGTTGTCTGTCCCAATGCACCTTCGTCGCGTTTATTTGACCGCACTGAGCCGCGTTCCAACAGACAATTGGAAGTGGCGACACCATGCGGCAGAAGAAAGAAACACTCCAGAACTAAATCTCCCAAATCACAGAACTTGGAAGTGGCTTATAGCTCGACTAAGCTAATAAATGAAAAATGGAAAAGCCATAAATTGGACAACAATTTTAGAAAGAGAAATTAGTCTATCCAATTAGAATATCAAACATAGTTTGAAATGAATGTCTGGTAGACTACGAGCAGAAAACAACTACTTTCCTGGTAAATACCACGCAGAACATTGAATTATATCTGCTCGTAATCCATGCAACGATTCACACTGTGAATGCAGATCGCAAATGTTTCTTTCTTCCTAAGACGTGACAAATTCACATCGGGACAGGCACGCCTAACAACCTACAGACCGGTTTCGGGCTTATTGGCCCTCATCAGTGCAGGGTATAGTTATCCGAGTAGAGACCGTAAGATCTCCACTCGAAGCGTTGCCTGTCCCAATGCACCTTCGTCGCGTTTATTTGACCAGACTACCAGACATTCATTTCAAACTATGTTTGATATTCTAATTGGATAGACTAATTTCTCTTTCTAAAATTGTTGTCCAATTTATGGCTTTTCTATTTTTTTTTTGTTTGGTATAGTTTCACGGATTGAACTTTAGCTATCTCACAATTTGATCATCCATCCATCCATCCATCCTTCTTTCAATAATTGAACTATTTCAACTCAACATCTAGAACTCGTCAATTCAATCATGAACGTTTCAAATTCATCAACTTGTACTACCGTTACGAAGACTTCAAGTGAAGAACCAACTATTGTGCTGCACACCTCACTAGTTGATAAGATGTAGAATTATTTTTGAATAGGCCGAGGGGATTTGTCCCATATGTGAGGTGGTAAGCTACAGATGTTTCAGGGTGAGGTTTCAAAGGCGGATGAATAACAACGGCATTGAATAACTTATATATAAACATGAACTATTTATTCAACAAATAACTATCTACTGACATACAGGAATGTTATCATACAGGTTATTATCCTATACACGAAGCTTTTGTATCAGTCACCTTCTTGTAATCAGAAAATCCTACGTCAAATACTTGAATATTTCTGAATACAACCCTGGCTACTTTCTAACAAACGACACCCTCTGATATGAATGGCATAATTCCCTACGATGTGCTTTTTGAATTATTTTTGGGTCAATGATCTGAAATCTTTCCTACGGGCATTTATATAGACTGGTTTGGGATACTCACATATTTTGTATCTGGTTCACTTTTCACTTCGTATGCAATACTTGAAATTCGCGACACTTGCATACTGACTGGTTGAAACTGAGGAGACTTTCAACTGTACAAGTTACTTATACAAACACTGTTCACTTTCAGCCTGAAGACTAACTATTGCAATATCTATCGACTACATGTTTGTGACTGCTTTCGATTGACTTTTGGTCATCATTTTTATATCAAAATCTAACCCTTTATTTCTCTCAAAGCGACAATTCGACAAAAGAACACGTACACAATATTGTGTCACCGAGCCTCAAATTGATGGCTTTGTTTTTCTAATTGATATCAGTGATATATGCCTTTAATTTCTTTTAATCGGCCCCTTTTTGGGTTCATTTGTTTGTGAATTCTTGACTTTATCATTCTAGTTGATAAACGAAGTTGACCAGTAACTTATATTTTCGGCGCCTTTGAGATTCATCTGTTTATGACTTCATATAGGCCACCTGCAGTAATTCTTCTTTGGACGTGATTAGTTCATCTGTTTTCGACATTTGATCTTCGATTACTTTTTACAATCATGATACATTATTTCCTACATGATTTCTACTGATAACTCCATCTTCTTTGCAGATCTACCTGGTTTCATCAGTAACCTCCACTTTTCAACAATGGTAACCATCAACGAACCAAGAACCCTCAGACCGAAATGATGCAACTGTCCGAAGAGAAAACAATGATACGATTTCGTTCGTGGATGGTAATGAACTCTTGAACACCGCGATGGAAAAAGATACGAGTCGTTTCTGCTACGACCCCTATCCGACGGTTTCCAAACAGAACACAAACTCCCTGAAGGGTGAGACCAGCGAAAGAACCAAAGAAGAGAAGAGTTGCTGTTGCTTCAGCAAGAGATCGAGAAGAAGAAGCAGAGCATTCTTGGCTGGACTGGCTACGAATCTAGGTGAGATGAGTGAAAAAGTATTGGTTTATTTTGATGGTAGAGAGCAATTTGTGGTAATCGATTCATGGAAATCCGCTCGGGACATAATTCAAAAAACAAACATATGGTTCTTAAATTTAATGGTATTGAATTCGACAACTTTTGCTCTCAAACATTTTCTGTTTTTATGGATTCTTTCATTGAATCATGAGCTGAATCTTGCTGTTATTCGAAAGATTTCGGTTCAGTTATTTATCTGATAAGAACTCAGCTTGATATCGTTCAGTATGTGGGTATATAGATAGTAGATGAAAAAGTTTCCTGATTATCCTAAAATTCCTCCCAACATTTCCACAGTTCTCAATTCTACGATATAGCCAAGCTTTATCATCACAAGAACGCAGCTGTGTCAATCTATACTTATCGATTACTTGCTTGGTAGAGTGTTGTGTTGGAAATGCAATATTATAAATTTTATATTTGAACGGATTACTCCCAGAATCCATTATCCTGAGTAAAGCTCCCCACATCTTGAAAATTCAATTTGAAACAACTCTCTCTACATCTTACGGAAATAAAGTTTTCAACTCTCTTGATCCCCTTTTGGAAAGGATATAATTCTCTTCCTTCAAAGTGAAACACCATTATCAAAACTTTCAGTTGCGGAATGAATTGGGATAACCATTGAAATTAATGAGATCGTTATCAATATCGATAGCATTTCTTGGTGAATTTCCGGCTGTGGTTTGTTGAAAGTTTTCGTTTTATAGCAATATGATTAAGTTTATAGCAATATGAAACAGAAATCATCCTTTATTGCAGGAATTTGTGTCCTGCTGTTCGGCTACACCTTGATAGGCTCTGTGATATTCCTGGCTATAGAAGGAGGCAGCAGCTATCAGCATCAAATTTTAGCGACAACTTCTCTATCGACGAACATCAACAACCAAAAGAAGAATAGCAACCAGAGCGCCGATATGAAAGCTAGAACTGATGAAGCTCGTGCCAAAACCGTAGAAAACATATGGGATATCACTGTCAGCCTGAACATTTTGTACAGGTGAGAATAAAGTACCTATGCATCAACTGATATTGATACATCATCATATCTTGATGGGTTCACAGAGACAACTGGACCAGATTAGCAGCAGAAGAGATATTGAGATTCCAGGAAGAAATACTGAGATCCATAACTGAGGAAATGGCGCTTCAGCAGCCTCTTCAAGTGGGTAACCATGGTCACAAGCACCAACCAGATCAGTACGAATGGAGTTTTGCAAAGGCTTTCCTCTACTCCTTGACTGTGCTTACAACGATTGGTAAGTGAAAAATGATTCGTTATCATTAGTACGACAGTATTATTTCGAGATTTCTGTATCTGATCATGGATCACATCTCCAACAGTTCATTCAAGAAGAAACTGAATAACTTCTCCAGCTCTGGAGTACAAGGAATTTATATATGATTGTAATATTGCTGTGGCCTTTGGGCAATACTTCATTTGCATCTGCTGATGAAGTTGATTTAATAATTTGATGATGTCAGTCCTTAATATCCATGGAACGATCATGATCTACGAAGCACAGTGTGTTCCAGAACCCATAGAAGGGTAACTGTGAAGTTTTATTTACCCCAAACCATCTAAGAGTTGATTGCATAGGACTCAAGTATGCAATCCATTGTTTACTAAAATTCATTTCCAAATTAAACTGGACACATTCTTCTATGGAAAATGCTCAGGAATTTGTCTCATATGTTCTCATATTCCAGTTTATTCTGTTGTTCAAGATTCAACTGGTTCACCATTTAATGCTCTTCTTGTGAGTCTCGCAGTCTTGATCACATTCACTCTTGCTACTTAGATTGGTGTTGAAACCTTTAACAAATCTGCTAAAGTGTTTTGTCTTTCCGTCTTGGGGCACGTTTGGAGATTTTCAGGGAGAATTGGAAACTAGCGTTTGGTCCTTCTTTATGTTGTCATTATCACTATAATTCCTAGTTTATTATAAGATTGTTTGTTTCATCATTTATTACATCGTATAAAATATAAATTGTCTTTGAGTAATTCGAATACCATTAGTTTTTTTGTGAAATGCCGACCTCTTGAAGTCTTAATATAGATTTTATTCAGTTCCCGACAATTTATGTAATCAAATCTGGAAGCATTCGCAACTCTCAACCATCAACGTAATGTATTCCTCCCTTTGAAAGTTTCCATCTGTATTCCTTATATGTACAAAAATTTACATACCCACTGCTTCTCGGTCTCTCCCGACTACAAGTTCCTTGGTATTTTCGCAGTGCTTAGCAGTTTTCTCCATTCAAACAACATCGAAGTGCACTTCAGAGATTTTTTTTCACACTTGGCTTCCAGGCATTTTATTTTATATCGTTCGGCTAATATGGGTTGTTTTGCGGTTTCTACGGAAGTTTTACGTGGAAAATGGTCTACACATACAGGGTATCCAGTTGCGAACGAATAAATTCACAGTTCTGCATTCTGAGGTTTTAGATTAGTATCTGGATTGGAAACAATCTTCAACAAGATGCATCCATCCTCAATTTAGAATTGATGAGATCATCATCATTCGAATAATCATTTTATATGCCCTGTCAATTGCATTAAATTTTTTATTATTCTGGTGATAGTTAATTTTATCACATGTAGAATTGTGAAATATCCATAAGTGATACTTAAATCACCGAGTTCGTAATGAAATATACAGTGTTTTATTTGAAAAAACAATAGTTTGAGTTGATATTCCTACAGGGTTATTCAAATTCATTAGTATCCTGAAAACCTTAAGTTCATATATACAAAAAGTAAGTTTCTGGATTATAATTTTAACTTTTTTCTTTGCTTCATTTTTGGAAATGGACCAAAATTGAAAGTACCTACTTCCTCATTGCCACTTTTTGCGATTTACGAAATAGAATAATTATCAGTTCTTGAATTTGACATTTCGACCTTTCGTCATGATCAAAATAGTATATTATGACACAAGTTTCATAAGCCGCTATTTTGTCGCACGCGTTGTTTGGAGTACGACGCGTGCGACAAAGTGTCTTATCATATTAACTTTTCTCTATTTTGCATTAATTTGGAGTGTTTTATCAAAAAAAAATTACATTGAAATATTGCTTCAGACTGATACCAGGTTCTTTGGTATTTCCACTGAAGATGGCAACTCAGTTTCTGAAATTCGTTTCTGATTTTTCAAATATTCTTGTGATTTTTTGAAAATATTTTCTATAGATCATTCTAGGACACGTGACCTTGTTGGACCAAACCTTAGATCATAATGGCTTACGCTAGATCCGGCATCATGTAGTATTTATTTAGTATTAGAGGGATCTGTAAAAAAGTACAATGTGGTTCAAGATATACATATGTATGGTCAAAATTTTAAAACGATCAATCAATGGCAGTACGTTAAATCCCCCTGGACCTACCAAACGAATAACCTGGATACCGTATCTAGCGTAAGCATATGTGACCTAAGGACCAAACATGGCGCCAAATTATGTCAATACAATGTAAATGTCAGTAAACAGGAAAGTTAGTTGCTGATTTACCAGATGTTTTCAAGATTATTTCGTTCATAGCTTGTTAAGGTAAAAGTAAATATTTATTGGGTTCAGAAAATTCTGGTAGTGAAGCTGCAGAGTGATAGGGATCGATAAAATAATAGTCATGAATTCTGTTGATCCCTATGTTATTAAAAATGATGAAGTGGAAACTGATGTGGAATTCTTTTCAAAAGTTGCCTCCTTGGACATCATCAGTATTTAGACTCTTTCGGAACCAAACTGATTTTAAATACTTCCAACAGAAAAAAAATCAACTCTAATGACAGCGAAAATAAGTGTGGTTATGTTTGTTCTGGTCCAGCAGGTCTAATTTGACAGCATTCTAAAATGCTCTATTGTTCTTTATGAATATAAATTGAAATCTTGTATCTCGTTGATCTCTTTCACCTTTTGTACGCCCTGTATAGCATACCTACGGTCCTCTCATCCATTATTCCCTTTGAAATTCTTATCGGGTGGATTGAGAAAGGAATGCGACTCCAAAAGCGAATGTATTCGAGATATATCATAGGTTCCGTATCATTAGCTTCATTATCTGATTTCTTTCCTGCTTTGTATCCAAAGTGCCTTGGGGGATTCACAAAGGACCGGGATATTCAGCTGTGGTATTGAAATTTCAGTGGAGGATGCCGTTTTCGCGATATTTCGCTCAAGTATCAAAAAGAATACACCTACTGTTGACTCATATGATACTTCTTTGATACCAAAGTATGGAGATACTGTATCACACATAAACTTCGCGACATATGGAATATTGTTTTATTAATAGATATAAAGAAATTTTGATTTGATGGGCGGCTTGCTGCTTGCATCAGTTTGACATCACAGTATCACCAAAGAGAAGATTCTGATCTTAGTATCACAGATGTTTGCAAGAAGTCAAGGACGCTTGCGAACTACGTAATTCTATGGTTCTGTATTCCTGGTTGCGTGATTACTGGCGCTAGCAGGTGAATGGTGTCAAGTTTGTTTATGTACTCTGGTGTCAATATCAATAATATTTGTCCAAAGTAAACTAACTCAATCAATCAGTATTTCACATAATGAGGAATTGTCGGAGAAGTATTCAAATATCATCTTGAATATGGAAATAATAAACAGTACTTGATATTGAATCAAAACCACCTGAAATTCTAGAGACCGCTCAAGTTACATTTTTGACAAGACCTCCCGCGAAATGAAAGTATTCGGAGTCGTAGGAAAAATAGTGTACAAAACTCGTTGGAAAGTGCATTTCCTTCACTCGTTACGTTTCCGCACTCACCGCTACGCGGCTCGTGCTAAACGACTACTCGTGTGAAATATGTCACTTTTCACACTTGTTCTGTAATATACTATATTCTACACACTCAAACAGCATAATCACAGAAAAATACCAAAGTTCCGTCGTTGATAATGATAGAATCTACCAGTTCAGTGTGATATGCCCTTTATGGATTGTGTATTGCTACCTTCGAAAGGCTAATCGAACTGAATGATTTCGTAGGGAGAACGATGGTCAATAGGTTATTGGTTCAGATTGCAAAGTTACTGATTTTTCACCAAAGCCATCAGAAATAAAAGATGAAAGAGGGACATACAGTGTCACACATAAAGTTAGCAACATATGTAAGTTTTTTTTATTAATAGATATAAAGAAAATTTGACTTCGCAGTTAGTTTGTGCTTGAAAAATGAGTTAAATACAGCATCTTTCCTTTTTTCATGTGCTACTCTAACCCTGTCAAATTTGAATTTTTTTTCGAAAATCCTCAAAAAATTAGTTTTTTTTTTAAATTTCGAAAAATGACAGAGAAAAAAGTTGCTCAGTTTCCAATTTTATACATTTGTTCCAAATTTGGACTCTCTACTGTCACTTCGACTACTGCTGAGTGAAAATTTTATTTCGATTCGATCAGTACCTACTATTTTCATCCCGAGATGTTGCAATAGTCTTGTATTGTTTAAAAACACGAAATTTTATATCATGTCTAGTACAAATCGCTAGAACGAAAGTCTTTTGAATAGTTATGAGACTGTAGGAGATTGTTTAGTTTACAGAAAAGTATGATATTTCGGGTTCGTTTGTAACTGAATTATTGGTCAGAAAAATAATCAAACTAGATAAAAATCTATGAAAAAAAGAAATACCACATTTGAAAAATTTATGAACATCCAGCAAGAGGAAGAGGAAGAAGAAGAAGAAGAAGAAATCGAAGACGACATGACTGTTGCAGTATACTTTGAAAAGTATCAACCTGATTGAAATATCTAAAAAAATCAGAACAATAATAGTCAACCCATTAATCAATGTCCCCTTGAATTATCCTAAAATTATCATGACAGTTAGTGGAGTAGGCCTGTGGAAATGTGTGCATATCATGTATAATAGGAAAACTGGGGGTAAAACTTGCAGTCTATCTCCACCAAAATTATTAAATTTATTAGTCAACAGACTTACATTAAAACAGACATGTTTCGAGGAATTAATTCCTCATCATCAGCTTATGAAAAGTTTTAATGTAAGTCTGTTGACTAATAAATTTAATAATTTTGGTGGAGATAGACTGCAAGTTTTACCCCCAGTTTTCCTATAATACTCACCTCCACTGTAAGATATGGATCACCTACGTTGGTTATCATGTATAATGTGACTCTTAGAATCGCAATATCTCACGAATGGTAACTCTTAGGAAAAAAGTTAAGGAAACAATTTTTGTAGAGAATTTCAAGATCTACAACTTTGGTTCGAAATTCTTTTCGATAAAACTCACCGTTTTCGAAAAAAATTCAAAAAACCTCAGATTTCGACCTTTGACCCCGAATAACTTTTGAAGCACACATAGGATCGATAGGGATCTCTGAAACTTCATTCATAATGGGAATTTTTGTTATTTGACCACTATTTTTATGTCTAAATTGACCGGATTAGTACGAGAAAAACAGGAAATGATAAGAAGCATTTCAGTAGAATCCAGTAGGTATCTGTTCATGCATGACTTTGGGTTTCCTCAAACTACCATACAAATTCGCCCTATTCGTGGATGTCGAACACGTGACTGTAATGATGAGAGTTGACTTGGCGGAGTTCCAGAGACAAGAAATAATGAATATATATGTATGGCAACTCCGAACATTCCAAGCTTATTGCTAGAACTCGAGAATATTGAATTCCTCCTCGCTCTCCGAGGAACCGAAACTGCCAAAGAAGTTAGTGTGTCGTAAATTGTTGTAGATGAGGCTAATAGGCCAGTGGCAACGGAAAAAGAAACTGAGAAAGGTGAATTTCAAATATTTGTTCCCATAGGTTTGTCTAAATAAGAATTTCAATAATTCAGGTTCGATCACAAACCATACTCTAGCTTCATCTGGTAGAGCACTAGACTAACTAATTGCAAACTATTCGAATACCCTCAGAAATTTCTAAGTTGAGATTCCAGTTAATTCACATTTGCTCAGACGATTTCGAATATCCAAGTCTCATCATTCGAGAAAACACATCTGTTTACCTCTGACCTAATAATGCTCCCAAGTAAATGTTTGTGTTTCTACCAGATTATGGTTATTGGTTCATCTCTGTGTTCACAGTCTGAACTCACATCAGGTTGCTCTATATCCCTATACCGGGTGAATATTGCTTTTTGGAATGTTATTGTACTTATATTTCCACTTGGATTCGTTAATTCAAAACACTCAGTACAACACTGAAATACATCTCGATAAACACTCAGTTAAATCACAACGATATTCGCTAAACAAATCTCAATGTTAACAAAAATTAATTCTAGTAAAAACATCTATTCTCCAGAAAGGACAGGAAATAACTAGAAATGAATCATCTGCTAATTATAGATACGTCGGCGACCGATGTTATCGCGATACCAGGCGCGAGTCGCCAAGATAATGGGATTCCTGATGGAGTCAAAAATATTCTCTTTGTAGATGAATGAGCAATCGGAAGCTTATCCGAAAAAAAAATGCTTGGTATATAATGCTTGTTTGCCCAACACTATTTCTACTTCACATCAACGATTTGTTGGAAGCACCTTCATGTCCTATACACAGCTTCGCGGATGATAGTACCCTCCATACCGCTTTCTCTTCCAGCGCTCCTATATCGGCCCGTCAAACCAAAAATGAACGAGGAAGAAATGTTAACAAAATAAATATGGACTTAGCAACAATTCTCGAGTGGGGATCTAATTACCTGGTAGAATTCAATGTAAACAAAACACAAGCATGAATTTTTTCTAGAGAAGCCGATCTCACTGTGCCCAACACAAAATAATTCAGTCAAGAGTAACCACACCATTGAAGTCATCCATTTCGATGCTTGGCGTTACTATCAGCAATAACCTTTCTTGGGAAAATCACGTGAGGTCCAATGCCAAAAGTGCATCCCAAAAACTCGGTTTTCTCTTTCGAGCCAAGAGCTATTTCACTCCCAGTCAGCTGCTTATGATCTAGAAGGCACAGATCCGACCTATCCTGGAATACTGTTCCCATACTGTTTCCAAAGACTCGTTCATCCAACGAACATCGAGACTTTGGAACTCATTGCCTATGGAGGTGTTCCCCGAGGCAAACGATCTCCAGAAATTTAAGAAGAACCAGAACATAAAAAAAACATAATTTATTGAAGGAAATATGCATGGATACCTGACGAAGGAAGGACACTACATCAAAAGTATTCTCTTTGTAGATGAATGAGAAATTGGAAGCTTATGCAAAAAAAATGCTCGTTATCTAATGCTTGTTTGCCCAATCAACCTGCACCTGGAGATACGATCGTACAATATGATTGAAGATGGAATGGTGGGTCACATAATTCAAAATTTCGCTATTGAGAATGCCAATATTTTACGATTCACTCCGAAACAAACGAAATACCCGGATTTCCAGAGGCGTTTATTCTTGTTCCCCGAATACAACTTTCCATTTTTCAACGAGCTCATCCTGTCAAGCTAAGATGATGAATGGAATATGTCTCTTGAATGGATATCTCGAACAGAAAAATACACGAGCTGAGGAATATAAAGTGCCTCACACCAAGGCTGCAGTTACACATCTGGGAAAAACTTTATAGCCTGGGGCACTAATCCCGGTAATGGAATTATTGAATTTCACATTGTTTTCAAGGGACACGCATCAGTTTCCTTCAGCTTGAATGTTTTTTTTTTCGTCGCATAGAAGGTGCCTCATGAGATAATTTGCCAGCTTAGCCATCCTAAGCCATTTCCCATCCGATTTCATAAAATATTGTTTCGATATTTCCACTTGGGTTTGTTGATTTAAAACACTCAGTACAAAACTGAACAATTTATTTCACTTAACACTCGAACAACAACTCAAGGAACACTTGATTAAATCGCTACCTACGATTTTCTTTCTAAACTGAACTGTCCGCGCCACTGCGCTCCTTTTAAGTACAAAACACTTATTCTAGCAAAATCTTAAATATTCAATGAAGTCTAAGAAATACCATTCATTTTCGATAAACTGCGACGATTATGAGTCATCCGTTATTGTCCTCTAATTAGTTATGTCAGCGACCGATGTTATCGCGAGGCCATACATCACGGCCTAGACGCGAGCCGCCGAGATAATGGCTTCCGGTATTCTCGGAACGCAGCTCAGTTCGTAACAATATGACCGCATTGAAAAACACTATTAGTTGGTATCGTTTGAAAGTAAACTTAAAGCTCATCAGATTGTTCGTTACGAAAATAAAAATAGGCTTTCAGTTTGTTTTCTTCTTTATTTTTCGAATCGCTGTTGAATTCAATCAACATTTTTAAATCATCGGATGTTTTGGAATTTTTTCAGATGAACTTTGTTGCTCTTCAATTCATTCATTCAGGATATCATTTCAAAATGCAAAATTTATGTGTCTTATGAATCACTTGTACAAGAGAAACATTGAAAACAAAAATAAAGTAATTATTCTTCGGAACTTTAAGGAAAACTCCAGATAAATTCAATCACTAGAAAGTTATGTACATTTTCAAATCCTCAATTTTCCATCTAATTTTTAAACGAACTTCCCAGAACTTTTCCACTCGAACAGAATATTATGCAAATTCCTGATTGTTCTGTTGGAAAGTGATGTCATCTTCACACAAACTCGTTGATTGATTTAGTTCGCGCTATTATTCCGTAAAACATATGAAAAGGGAGTAAAAAGGGATACAGAAAGAAAGTAGGGAAACAGTGCCAGTACTCCCAGGGTCTTGAACAAGTTCCAAGTCCATATTCAAGTACTCACTCAAATTGTGAAATGTAAAATGGACCCTTTTTCAAAAATGGCTAACGCCATCTGGACATCATCATCCATTTGACTGAACGATCAAGAGCTTTGAGCTTGACAAACCCCTTTTAATTAATGTGTGCTACGCTCATGACATTCCTTTCGAAAAAGCATTACATGAGAGTGTTTTTACTTTTCTCTCTCTCTTATAATAAGGGAGTTAATGAGGGTTCACAATTTGCTCATGTTCCAGACTGGTGGGTGAATAAATAGGCTTGTAGCCATATTTGCTGTGAATACAGACAATAGTCATTACGAGATGCATTCCAGTGACGAAGAAAGTGTGAATTGTACTCCACCAGAAATCAGTGAAGCAGCTGAGGATGCGAATAATTAATAATTTATTGTCCGGCGGGCGGTAAAGTGCCATTTTACGCCCGGTGGACGGTAAAGTAGTTCGAGGGCGGTAAAGTTTTATTTTACGCCCGCACAACCGGGCGATAAAGTGCCATTTCACGCCCGGTCGTGCATAAAATATATTATGGCTGTAAATTTCACATGAAATGATTTTCTATACGAGCCTATGAAAAACATTTTGTTCTGTGTGTGAACTCCAGAGAATCAAACAAAACCTTTCTCAATCTCTTTTTTCGTGAAACCCTTTATGGCATTCTCCATCGAATGTGAAAATCATACGCCTATTGACGAACAGATATTATGGAAACGAATGGCCCAGCGTGTGTCATGCATGCCTCATTGTCGATAATATCATGGCAATCTCGATGCTCCCAATCGAGTTACATATCTCTGGATCATTGAAAGTGGATACCCAAACAAAACGAACGAAATGCAATTCCAGTTGGGATATTGGGCTCCGATAAATTCATACATTCATCCGATAATAGTACAATTTGAAATACGAGGTTATGCTGAATTTTCATCGATTATTGACTACGCAAAGGACTTCACTTCAGATAATTCAATCACAATTGAATAATAACATTCACAACGCATTGATCGCTTCGTAGTAGCAGTACCTAGTATTAGTAGTAACAGAGTGGTATCAGTAGTAGTAGTAGTGTTTTTTTTCGGAGTGGAAAATCTTCAAAAAGACATCCGGTGGCCCTCCCCGAATAGTGTCAGATTCTTAATTACTAAAAATCCACTCAGATATAGTGGTCTTCTTCTAAACTTCGAAGAAGACAGCCTGAATGGTGTGTTATGGACACTCTTCCTGTGTTGGTATTTCTTTCCTTCTTGTGGAGATTATTATCATGGCCATTTTGCTTATTGATCTCCAGTTGTCTTCAGTTCTCAGCATCTTTCCAACCATATTCTCTGGCGTCAGTTTCCTAGTTTACCTTTCTGTCTCAGCCCTTATTTCCGCCCATCTCACACAAGGTGTGTTCCACGTCATCTTCAATCCCACAGTATGCGCATTCACTTCAAATAGGCCCGAAAATCACCATATCCTATGAGAATTTGTTTTAAGTAGTAATATCAATAGTAGTAGTAGTAGTAGCAGTAGTAGTAGTAGTGGTAGATTAAATTCTAGGAGGCTATATAGCTCGTTGCTTTCTTGTTTAATTCGAGAAGCTGTTTATCTTTTCTAAGTTCACTATAGTCTTCTCGTTTGTTTTTATCCTGGCACTTTATTCCTGTGAGATTTCATTTCATCTGCTTACAAGCGTCGAAGCTATTCATTCAAGTGGGATTTGAGGCCAGAAAATTCCCTGTTCATCACTTTTTTGGCAAAGATAACCCCTGTTTCTTTGTGACCTTGTTTTTCGCAGCCAGTTGTCTCAGGGATTATTTGCAGTCTCAAGTCATCTTTGACTCACAAGTGTATGACGTCAGAGCTTTCAGTGCTGCTTGGGTATCTGAAGATATATTTTTCTGCTCTAGGTGCTCCTTTAATCATACATATCATGTATTTATTTCTACTTGGAACGTGTTTAAAATGTCTCCAATAGATTTTGAGAACATAGAACTTGGTACTGTAACGCTCACTCCAGATCCAGTGGAACTTGTAGTAATAGTAGTAAAAATAGTAGTTGTAATAGTAGTAGTTATAGTACATAGTAGTAGATAATAGTAGCAGTAATAGTGGTATGAATTCAAACAATTGATGTTTGGAATTGAATTAGCAAATTGATTTGGAATCCTCAGAGTTTTGTGCGTAATTTTTTATTTTTTTAGAAAAAATGTATTGTTTATAAAAACCAGGTGCTAGTTCATAACGTTCACAGCAGCAAAAATTTATTTGTGAATATTCAAATTTGCTCATTTCGGAATTCATTGAAGAAGAAAGCCATGTTGTTCTCGAAAAGCAGATTGAAAATTCTATTTGATGCAACTAAAAGGAAATGAAATGCAACATTTTTCTGTTTTATTTTTCAATGCGAAACCCTCAAAAAAAACACTCGTGGAATGTTTGAACCAAAACCTACAAACCGTATGTTCTCAAATAACGAGAAACGGGAGTTTGACAGGAATCAAGTAGGTACAATTTTTGTTTTCAGCGATTATTGACAGAATCAAAAACAACTGTTATTTTATAGCAGCAGTTACGAAATTGCAATAGAATCATGGAAAATATTGCCAATTCGATTCATTTTGTAGCTCTCATAAAAACCGCAATATATTTCAGCACCAATGTGGGATACAGTGTATACAATTGAAAACTATCGATAATTGTATTTATAATTGTTCCATTACGATTCCATACATCGAATTAATGCTGAATGCTTAATATTGTTGAATAGTAATTTCAATTAGGTATAAGCAATCAGAACGTTTGCGATCTGACAACAATTAATTGCAGTAACCAGACTGATTGCTTCATAAAAAAATACCGTAAGGCCGTAAAACTGGACAATTAAAAAAATCACAAACACAGTTCGAATATACTGGTAGACCACAAGCAGAAAACAACAATTTTTTTTGGGGAATACTACAAGTTCAGGATATTTACTTTGATATCTTTAGCATTCCAGCATTTCATGGCACCATGTCATGTCATGTCATACAGTATGGTGGAAATGTTTGAAATAAATTCATTATCTCTAACGCATATAAATTTTAAAGAAAATCCTGAAACAGATCGATTTTTATTTTCAAATTGACATCTCTTGATCTACATACGTAGTTTGTGACGTCATCCGCGTAGTTGTGGTGACGTCATCGATTATCTTCTTAAATAGGAAGACACCCTGTTTATTTTTTTCTGGAGGTATATTCATTGCCTATCTGACCATATACTAATATCAGGACAATAAAGTGATCAATGCACGCAATTACCTAAATAGGTCGAAGAGGGTAAATCGAATGGCCAACTAGATCTTCTGATTCAACTCCTCTCGATTTTTTCCTCTGAGGTTGTTTGAAGAGAGAAGTTTATGTAAGAAGCCGGAAAGATCAGATAATTTGAAAGAATGAATACGAGTGAATATTTCACAAATATATTCAGAAACGATAGAAAAGTTCGAGAATGATTTGTTTTCTGTCTATTACATTGTATTCTCGCAGAAGGTCACGAATTTGATTATTTATTGTAACGGTTTCCGTTGTAAATATAAAATAATTAATAACTTTTTCTCACCCTATATTACTTTATTCTCCTAATATTAGTATACCGGTCAGATAGGGCAATGAATACACCTTCCAGAAAAAAAATTTAACAGGGTGTCTTTCTATTTAAAAAAATAATCGATGACGTCACCACAACTACGCGGATGACGTCACAAACTCCGTAGGTATATCAAGAGATGTCAATTTGAAAATAAAAATCGACCTGTCTCAAGGTTTTTCTCAATATTCATATGCGTTAGAGAAAATGAATGTATTCCATACATTTCCACCATACAGTATAATAATTCATACTTTTCCTCGATTTCTCTGGTAGGAGGTTCAAATTTGCACTTTCAGCAGAATTCACTGTCACTATTATTTTCCATCATGCAACAATGATGGATGCGAGTGCAAATATGACATTATTTGCGCGAACGAGCGGCAATGCTGTCACTTGATGACATCATTTCCACTCAATAGCGCAAATGCAGTCACTTTCAATTACATTACTCGGAGAACATCAACCTTGTGTTGAGATTTGAAACCGTCCAAGTCTACTTCGTTAACCGTTTGTAGAAAAAAAAAAAAGATAACGTCGATCAACATCGATCCGACTCGAAGGACCAATCGACTCCTAACCCCTTCCTCGCCTTCCAGGCTACGGCAGCATCGCCCCGAGGACCTCCCTAGGCAATAAGTCCGTCACCATGGGGTCACTCACTGACATAATTTCCGCTCACTAACGCAAAAGCTGTCACTTTCAATGACATTCCTCGAAAAACATCAACCTTGTGTTGAGATTTGAAACCGTCCAAGTCTACTTCGTTAACCGTTTGTAGAAAAAAAAAGATAACGTCGGATCAACATCGATCCGACTCGAAGGACCAATCGAGTCCTAACGCCTTCCACCCCTTCCAGGCTACGGCAGCATCGCCCCGAGGACCTCCCTGGGCAAGTCCGTCACCATGGGTTCACTCACTGACATAATTTTTGCCCACTAGCGCAAATCCTGTCACTTTCAATGACATTACTCGGAAAACATCAACCTTGTGTTGAGATTTGAAACCGTCCAAGTCTACTTCGTTAACCGTTTGTGGAAAAAAAAAAGATAACGTCGGATCAACATCGATCCGACTCGAAGGACCAATCGAGTCCTAACCCCTTCCACCCCTTCCAGGCTACGGCAGCATCGCCCCGATCGAGGACCTCCCTAGGCAATAATTCCGTCACCATGGGTTCACTCACTGACATAGTTTCCGCTCACTAACGCAAAAGCTGTCACTTTCGATGACATTCCTCGAAAAACATCAACCTTGTGTTGAGATTTGAAACCGTCCAAGTCTACTTCGTTAACCGTTTGTGGAAAAAAAAAGATAACGTCGATCAACATCGATCCGACTCGAAGGACCAATCGAGTCCTAACCCCTTCCAAGCTACGGCAGCATCGCCCCGAGGACCTCCCTGGGCAAGTCCGTCACCATGGGGTCACTCACTGACATAATTTCCGCTCACTGGCGCAAATCCTGTCACTTTCAATGACATTCCTCGAAAAACATCAACCTTGTGTTGAGATTTGAAACCGTCCAAGTCTACTTCGTTAACCGTTTGTGGAAGGAAAAAAAAAAGATAACGTCGATCAACATCGATCCGACTCGAAGGACCAATCGACTCCTAACCCCTTCCTCGCCTTCCAGGCTACGGCAGCATCGCCCCGAGGACCTCCCTGGGCAAGTCCGTCACCATGAGGTCACTCACTGACATAATTTCTGCCCACTAGCGCAAATCCTGTCACTTTCAATGACATTACTCGGAAAACATCAACCTTGTGTTGAGATTTGAAACCGTCCAAGTCTACTTCGTTAACCGTTTGTGGAAAAAAAAAAGATAACGTCGGATCAACATCGATCCGACTCGAAGGACCAATCGAGTCCTAACCCCTTCCACCCCTTCCAGGCTACGGCAGCATCGCCCCGATCGAGGACCTCCCTAGGCAATAAGTCCGTCACCATGGGGTCACTCACTGACATAGTTTCCGCTCACTAACGCAAAAGCTGTCACTTTCGATGACATTCCTCGAAAAACATCAACCTTGTGTTGAGATTTGAAACCGTCCAAGTCTACTTCGTTAACCGTTTGTGGAAAAAAAAAGATAACGTCGATCAACATCGATCCGACTCGAAGGACCAATCGAGTCCTAACCCCTTCCTCGCCTTCCAGGCTACGGCAGCATCGCCCCGATCGAGGACCTCCCTAGGCAATAAGTCCGTCACCATGGGGTCACTCACTGACATAGTTTCCGCTCACTAACGCAAAAGCTGTCACTTTCGATGACATTCCTCGAAAAACATCAACCTTGTGTTGAGATTTGAAACCGTCCAAGTCTACTTCGTTAACCGTTTGTGGAAAAAAAAAGATAACGTCGATCAACATCGATCCGACTCGAAGGACCAATCGAGTCCTAACCCCTTCCTCGCCTTCCAGGCTACGGCAGCATCGCCCCGATCGAGGACCTCCCTAGGCAATAAGTCCGTCACCATGGGGTCACTCACTGACATAGTTTCCGCTCACTAACGCAAAAGCTGTCACTTTCGATGACATTCCTCGAAAAACATCAACCTTGTGTTGAGATTTGAAACCGTCCAAGTCTACTTCGTTAACCGTTTGTGGAAAAAAAAAGATAACGTCGATCAACATCGATCCGACTCGAAGGACCAATCGAGTCCTAACCCCTTCCTCGCCTTCCAGGCTACGGCAGCATCGCCCCGATCGAGGACCTCCCTAGGCAATAAGTCCGTCACCATGGGGTCACTCACTGACATAGTTTCCGCTCACTAACGCAAAAGCTGTCACTTTCGATGACATTCCTCGAAAAACATCAACCTTGTGTTGAGATTTGAAACCGTCCAAGTCTACTTCGTTAACCGTTTGTGGAAAAAAAAAGATAACGTCGATCAACATCGATCCGACTCGAAGGACCAATCGAGTCCTAACCCCTTCCTCGCCTTCCAGGCTACGGCAGCATCGCCCCGATCGAGGACCTCCCTAGGCAATAAGTCCGTCACCATGGGGTCACTCACTGACATAGTTTCCGCTCACTAACGCAAAAGCTGTCACTTTCGATGACATTCCTCGAAAAACATCAACCTTGTGTTGAGATTTGAAACCGTCCAAGTCTACTTCGTTAACCGTTTGTGGAAAAAAAAAGATAACGTCGATCAACATCGATCCGACTCGAAGGACCAATCGAGTCCTAACCCCTTCCTCGCCTTCCAGGCTACGGCAGCATCGCCCCGATCGAGGACCTCCCTAGGCAATAAGTCCGTCACCATGGGGTCACTCACTGACATAGTTTCCGCTCACTAACGCAAAAGCTGTCACTTTCGATGACATTCCTCGAAAAACATCAACCTTGTGTTGAGATTTGAAACCGTCCAAGTCTACTTCGTTAACCGTTTGTGGAAAAAAAAAAGATAACGTCGGATCAACATCGATCCGACTCGAAGGACCAATCGAGTCCTAACCCCTTCCACCCCTTCCAGGCTACGGCAGCATCGCCCCGATCGAGGACCTCCCTAGGCAATAATTCCGTCACCATGGGTTCACTCACTGACATAGTTTCCGCTCACTAACGCAAAAGCTGTCACTTTCGATGACATTCCTCGAAAAACATCAACCTTGTGTTGAGATTTGAAACCGTCCAAGTCTACTTCGTTAACCGTTTGTGGAAAAAAAAAGATAACGTCGATCAACATCGATCCGACTCGAAGGACCAATCGAGTCCTAACCCCTTCCAAGCTACGGCAGCATCGCCCCGAGGACCTCCCTGGGCAAGTCCGTCACCATGGGGTCACTCACTGACATAATTTCCGCTCACTGGCGCAAATCCTGTCACTTTCAATGACATTCCTCGAAAAACATCAACCTTGTGTTGAGATTTGAAACCGTCCAAGTCTACTTCGTTAACCGTTTGTGGAAGGAAAAAAAAAAGATAACGTCGATCAACATCGATCCGACTCGAAGGACCAATCGACTCCTAACCCCTTCCTCGCCTTCCAGGCTACGGCAGCATCGCCCCGAGGACCTCCCTGGGCAAGTCCGTCACCATGAGGTCACTCACTGACATAATTTCTGCCCACTAGCGCAAATCCTGTCACTTTCAATGACATTACTCGGAAAACATCAACCTTGTGTTGAGATTTGAAACCGTCCAAGTCTACTTCGTTAACCGTTTGTGGAAAAAAAAAAGATAACGTCGGATCAACATCGATCCGACTCGAAGGACCAATCGAGTCCTAACCCCTTCCACCCCTTCCAGGCTACGGCAGCATCGCCCCGATCGAGGACCTCCCTAGGCAATAAGTCCGTCACCATGGGGTCACTCACTGACATAGTTTCCGCTCACTAACGCAAAAGCTGTCACTTTCGATGACATTCCTCGAAAAACATCAACCTTGTGTTGAGATTTGAAACCGTCCAAGTCTACTTCGTTAACCGTTTGTGGAAAAAAAAAGATAACGTCGATCAACATCGATCCGACTCGAAGGACCAATCGAGTCCTAACCCCTTCCTCGCCTTCCAGGCTACGGCAGCATCGCCCCGATCGAGGACCTCCCTAGGCAATAAGTCCGTCACCATGGGGTCACTCACTGACATAGTTTCCGCTCACTAACGCAAAAGCTGTCACTTTCGATGACATTCCTCGAAAAACATCAACCTTGTGTTGAGATTTGAAACCGTCCAAGTCTACTTCGTTAACCGTTTGTGGAAAAAAAAAGATAACGTCGATCAACATCGATCCGACTCGAAGGACCAATCGAGTCCTAACCCCTTCCTCGCCTTCCAGGCTACGGCAGCATCGCCCCGATCGAGGACCTCCCTAGGCAATAAGTCCGTCACCATGGGGTCACTCACTGACATAGTTTCCGCTCACTAACGCAAAAGCTGTCACTTTCGATGACATTCCTCGAAAAACATCAACCTTGTGTTGAGATTTGAAACCGTCCAAGTCTACTTCGTTAACCGTTTGTGGAAAAAAAAAGATAACGTCGATCAACATCGATCCGACTCGAAGGACCAATCGAGTCCTAACCCCTTCCTCGCCTTCCAGGCTACGGCAGCATCGCCCCGATCGAGGACCTCCCTAGGCAATAAGTCCGTCACCATGGGGTCACTCACTGACATAGTTTCCGCTCACTAACGCAAAAGCTGTCACTTTCGATGACATTCCTCGAAAAACATCAACCTTGTGTTGAGATTTGAAACCGTCCAAGTCTACTTCGTTAACCGTTTGTGGAAAAAAAAAGATAACGTCGATCAACATCGATCCGACTCGAAGGACCAATCGAGTCCTAACCCCTTCCTCGCCTTCCAGGCTACGGCAGCATCGCCCCGATCGAGGACCTCCCTAGGCAATAAGTCCGTCACCATGGGGTCACTCACTGACATAGTTTCCGCTCACTAACGCAAAAGCTGTCACTTTCGATGACATTCCTCGAAAAACATCAACCTTGTGTTGAGATTTGAAACCGTCCAAGTCTACTTCGTTAACCGTTTGTGGAAAAAAAAAGATAACGTCGATCAACATCGATCCGACTCGAAGGACCAATCGAGTCCTAACCCCTTCCTCGCCTTCCAGGCTACGGCAGCATCGCCCCGATCGAGGACCTCCCTAGGCAATAAGTCCGTCACCATGGGGTCACTCACTGACATAGTTTCCGCTCACTAACGCAAAAGCTGTCACTTTCGATGACATTCCTCGAAAAACATCAACCTTGTGTTGAGATTTGAAACCGTCCAAGTCTACTTCGTTAACCGTTTGTGGAAAAAAAAAGATAACGTCGATCAACATCGATCCGACTCGAAGGACCAATCGAGTCCTAACCCCTTCCTCGCCTTCCAGGCTACGGCAGCATCGCCCCGATCGAGGACCTCCCTAGGCAATAAGTCCGTCACCATGGGGTCACTCACTGACATAGTTTCCGCTCACTAACGCAAAAGCTGTCACTTTCGATGACATTCCTCGAAAAACATCAACCTTGTGTTGAGATTTGAAACCGTCCAAGTCTACTTCGTTAACCGTTTGTGGAAAAAAAAAGATAACGTCGATCAACATCGATCCGACTCGAAGGACCAATCGAGTCCTAACCCCTTCCTCGCCTTCCAGGCTACGGCAGCATCGCCCCGATCGAGGACCTCCCTAGGCAATAAGTCCGTCACCATGGGGTCACTCACTGACATAGTTTCCGCTCACTAACGCAAAAGCTGTCACTTTCGATGACATTCCTCGAAAAACATCAACCTTGTGTTGAGATTTGAAACCGTCCAAGTCTACTTCGTTAACCGTTTGTGGAAAAAAAAAGATAACGTCGATCAACATCGATCCGACTCGAAGGACCAATCGAGTCCTAACCCCTTCCTCGCCTTCCAGGCTACGGCAGCATCGCCCCGATCGAGGACCTCCCTAGGCAATAAGTCCGTCACCATGGGGTCACTCACTGACATAGTTTCCGCTCACTAACGCAAAAGCTGTCACTTTCGATGACATTCCTCGAAAAACATCAACCTTGTGTTGAGATTTGAAACCGTCCAAGTCTACTTCGTTAACCGTTTGTGGAAAAAAAAAGATAACGTCGATCAACATCGATCCGACTCGAAGGACCAATCGAGTCCTAACCCCTTCCTCGCCTTCCAGGCTACGGCAGCATCGCCCCGATCGAGGACCTCCCTAGGCAATAAGTCCGTCACCATGGGGTCACTCACTGACATAGTTTCCGCTCACTAACGCAAAAGCTGTCACTTTCGATGACATTCCTCGAAAAACATCAACCTTGTGTTGAGATTTGAAACCGTCCAAGTCTACTTCGTTAACCGTTTGTGGAAAAAAAAAGATAACGTCGATCAACATCGATCCGACTCGAAGGACCAATCGAGTCCTAACCCCTTCCTCGCCTTCCAGGCTACGGCAGCATCGCCCCGATCGAGGACCTCCCTAGGCAATAAGTCCGTCACCATGGGGTCACTCACTGACATAATTTCTGCTCACTAACGCAAAAGCTGTCACTTTCGATGACATTCCTCGAAAAACATCAACCTTGTGTTGAGATTTGAAACCGTCTAAGTCTACTTCGTTAACCGTTTGTAGAAAAAAAAAGATAACGTCGATCATTATCGATCCGACTCGAAGGACCAATCGACTCCTAACCCCTTCCAAGCTACGGCAGCATCGCCCCGAGGACCTCCCTGGGCAAGTCCGTCACCATGGGGTCACTCACTGACATAATTTCCGCTCACTAGCGCAAATCCTGTCACTTTCAATGACATTCCTCGAAAAACATCAACCTTGTGTTGAGATTTGAAACCGTCCAAGTCTACTTCGTTAACCGTTTGTGGAAAAAAAAAGATAACGTCGATCAACATCGATCCGACTCGAAGGACCAATCGAGTCCTAACCCCTTCCTCGCCTTCCAGGCTACGGCAGCATCGCCCCGATCGAGGACCTCCCTAGGCAATAAGTCCGTCACCATGGGGTCACTCACTGACATAGTTTCCGCTCACTAACGCAAAAGCTGTCACTTTCGATGACATTCCTCGAAAAACATCAACCTTGTGTTGAGATTTGAAACCGTCCAAGTCTACTTCGTTAACCGTTTGTGGAAAAAAAAAGATAACGTCGATCAACATCGATCCGACTCGAAGGACCAATCGAGTCCTAACCCCTTCCTCGCCTTCCAGGCTACGGCAGCATCGCCCCGATCGAGGACCTCCCTAGGCAATAAGTCCGTCACCATGGGGTCACTCACTGACATAATTTCTGCTCACTAACGCAAAAGCTGTCACTTTCAATGACATTCCTCGAAAAACATCAACCTTGTGTTGAGATTTGAAACCGTCCAAGTCTACTTCGTTAACCGTTTGTGGAAAAAAAAAGATAACGTCGATCAACATCGATCCGACTCGAAGGACCAATCGAGTCCTAACCCCTTCCTCGCCTTCCAGGCTACGGCAGCATCGCCCCGATCGAGGACCTCCCTAGGCAATAAGTCCGTCACCATGGGGTCACTCACTGACATAATTTCTGCTCACTAACGCAAAAGCTGTCACTTTCGATGACATTCCTCGAAAAACATCAACCTTGTGTTGAGATTTGAAACCGTCTAAGTCTACTTCGTTAACCGTTTGTAGAAAAAAAAAGATAACGTCGATCATTATCGATCCGACTCGAAGGACCAATCGACTCCTAACCCCTTCCAAGCTACGGCAGCATCGCCCCGAGGACCTCCCTGGGCAAGTCCGTCACCATGGGGTCACTCACTGACATAATTTCTGCTCACTAACGCAAAAGCTGTCACTTTCGATGACATTCCTCGAAAAACACCAACCTTGTGTCGAGATTTGAAACCGTCCAAGTCTACTTCGTTAACCGTTTGTAGAAAAAAAAAGATAACGTCGGATCAACATCGATCCGACTCGAAGGACCAATCGAGTCCTAACCCCTTCCTCGCCTTCCAGGCTACGGCAGCATCGCCCCGAGGACCTCCCTGGGCAAGTCCGTCACCATGGGGTACGCCATGTTCGGCATCCCCCTCACGCTGCTCTACCTCTCGAGTGTCGGCTCGATGCTGAGCAGGGTGGCTAGGGGTGTGTTTTCGAGGGCGTTGTGCTGCTGCCTGTGCTCCAACTGCGGCTACTGCTGCTACGACGAGAAGAGGATGGCCGAGAAGGAGAGGCGGATGAAGAGGAAGCGGCAGCAGATGGAGATGCAGCAGCGGCTCGGTGAGTGGGGGGAGGAGGAGAAGATCTCTTCAGTGAGCGCGAATCTGTCTGGAACATAATGCTGGGGGCTACGCAAGGTGGATATAGGATGGTGAAACAGCTCTTCAATTTTTTCTGCGAAAAACTTGTAGACCGTTTGAGAAGGTAGTAATATTTCAGCTACTTGGCGGTAAGATGGCGGTAAGATCGATTATCGAAGAAGATTTCTGTTGCTTACGTATTTCTGTGGTTCGCATCTGACAGACGTGACTTGAAACGACATTAAACAATACTTATATTTTCTATAAATCTGGAATGAATATTGATATTTTGACTCATCTCAGTCATTTTTCATCTAGAACAGATGAAACTGATAAAACGATGACAGAAGCACAGTTTCTGTTTTACCGACACAAGGTATGTCGCCATCTCTGATAACTTCAGGAAATATTACTACGGTATGAAATCAAGTAGGCAAAGGTCTACAGTTTATTCTAGTGCTTGTTAATAGGATGCTGTTTCACCATCCTATATCCACCTTGGGGCTAAGTAAAGAAAAAAGGCGATAAAGAAAAAAGGCGATAAAAAAAAGTATGAAAAAAGTACAAAAAATATAAAATGATGAGATGATAATAAAGCCATCAATTGAATAAGGTAATAAAGGAAAAAGTGTGGATTTACATGCAGCACTATTCAACATTTATCGTTTAACATTCATCAATTCACATTTAACTGTACCTAGACATTTTTCGCGTCCAATTGTACCTTAGAATTACACAAATAGCATTGAGACTGATAACATACCTACTCATCTGTACTGAACTCTTCAACTTTTCTTTCGATAAAAATCAAGAATTTTATCATCAGACCACAGAAATATAATAAATCAGGCGGACTAATCCGCTGTCATCTGCGTACTAGGTCTATTAGGTATTGAGCATGCGTCATAGGAGACAATGTTAGCAAAGTGAAGTCGAATTTCATGTATCTATCATTTTCTAATTAGCAACGTTGATTGAGGGATCATGCGCGACATCGGGCGCGAAATTCAAATCATGAAATGTCTAAAATTCGTATTCATAGGAGAAATTCACTCTATATGTAAATAAATATTGTCATTTGAAACATATCCGATGATGGTAGAATACATTAAGTATGCTTTGACAGAAAGTAATCAGGAGATCTTCTAATTCAGCGAACCACTCCTTTCAGATTTGAAAGAATATGAAGCAATCAAGATCAAAACAATGGTAGGCATATAAATTATCCTGATCTTTGCAATATTTTGTTAGACATCGATGGCACAAGCACTTCCATTTCCATTGTGTCTTGATGTCTGGAATCGTGGAAGATAACCTGGACACGATCTGGACATCGACACTGGACATATTTACGGCACTGTTGAATTGAATTACGAATGGTATATATAATCACCTGAACAACTATGAGTTAATGAAACACAATTACTAAACACGCAAAACAATAACCAGAAACGGGGAATTTCACATCAACAAAACACAGATATAACCTGCTTGTTTGAAAAAGATTGCGAAAGTTATACTCAACATACGATCATTTCCAACTTGAGTAGCAGCGAGGACATAAGAGAGAAACAAAACTAATAGAGTCGCTCTTAACTGTCATCATCTACTTTTATTTTGGCGCATGCGCATAAATTCATCGTTGCCAGCGTCGCTCTTTTGTTTCGGCTTCAGATAGGCTGTCCTTTTCATATCAAAACTATAAAAACATGATATTTCATCACAATATTTCAACTTAAAGCACCTTTGAACCAAAATTGCCCCTCTGTAATTTCGCTCACTTAAGAGTAGAAATATAAGTTGGTGGCTTACCAATGACACAATTATGATCATGATTATTTCATAAACCAAAACCAACTGTTAAGATGTAAAAGCGGATCTGAAATGGTAATAGAAGCGATTTTGAACATCTTATAATAACCAAGGCAGGAACACATACAGAACCAGTCTGAGACACAGGTGTGTGACCTATGCAGTCTTTCTGTCCTCATCAGGTCTCCAAGAGCCCTTCTACGTCCGATCGGGCTCCAACTACAGCAACAGCGTCCACTCTCCTTGCAGAGATGCAGCTTCCAAAGAGTTGGACAGCTCCAGTGGAACCGATAACGAGTCGAAAGCTTCAATGCACGGATGGACCATTCTGGCGCCCATTCTGCTGTGCCTCTGCATCATGTTCATATACATATGTCTAGGTGAGGAAAACTCACATCATGAGCGTTCACGAGATCATAGTTTATATTTCATTGAACCTTCCCACTGAACATGCAATGTTACAAAATATTGCTTCAATATTATTTGCGGCTTGCTCCCATAATATAGCATGACAATATTGCATAACGCTTCTTGTAATGTTATATTCCCAATCATAACAGAAAAACCTACTATCAAATGATCTGCAAATTACATAAGTAACTTTTGATCGAGTTTCAATTGCAATATTGTCTCAACTATAGAAGTTCGTTACATTAGCAACATTCTATGAAAAATCTATGAACAATTTTATAGAAAGTTATAAATTCAATATTTGATTTCATATCATTTGTAATATTGCCTAAACCTTGTAACTTCATAACATTTGTAACATTACATGAACCATCCATCAACAAATGCATTGCAAGTTATAAAAGTAACTTTTGATCAAGTTTCAATTGCAATATTGTCTCAACTATAAAAGTTCAATATATTCGCAACATTCTATGAACAATATATAAACAATTTTATAGCATGTTATGAATTTAATTTTTTATTCAATTTCATTTGTAATATTGCCTAAACCTTGTAACTTCATTACATTTTCACTCGTGTTGTATCGGGTGGAATCGGTTCGATCATTGGAGGATCATTGCATCAGAGATCTCGTATCAGTCGCATCGGCAGTCAGCCATTGTTGTTTCGTCAAGTTCTTTGTTCTTTGTGTATCGGTTTGCAATCCACAAGACTATTGCACAGGTTTCCTTTCAACTGACATATTGGAGTAAGTGATAAAGTGCACTCTCATCACATAGATAGTTCCAAGGTAAGATGCATTTTTTTATCGTGATATTGAATGTGAGGTTTTTAGAAACAGAATCATCGTAAGAAATTTTCGCAAATGTCAATAAAATGTTTACGTGAAGTTGTATAGTCGTTTTGATAAAATCAAAGAATAGAAAAGAAAAGGTGATTGCCATATACTCAGAGAGGTCAATAATGATTAGATCAAGTTACTGATTTTATTATTATCACCATATTTCATCTGTAGTTTTTTGTTTCAGTTTTCCTACTGAATATTGGGCTGCCACTTCAAGAAGTATTTTGTGGATGTTAATTTTAGTTTATTACTTATTTTATTTTTTGTGTATTTTGCGTTCATTTTGTGAATTATATGTTTTATGTTTGAAATTTGTGCTTTTATTCTCAAGATTTCAATATGCTTCACACATACTTTTCTATTGAGTAGTCACTGCCATATTGCAACAAGGTGGTAGTAGGAATATTCAATATGTAATTTTCATATACATCACATGTTATATTGCAGTAACCTTACTGAAAACATTACATTCAAAATATATAAGAAAAATTTATTCAATTTATATGTAATGTTGCAGGAACCTTGCTAGAATGTGTTATCAAGAAATATTGAATTTGTTATATTAGGGAAGGTCCGTTTCAGCGGTTGCTGCAATCTTGCAGTAAGGTAGCGACAAATATTACAACCTTGCATTGTTGGGTTGCTGTAATATTGAACAAATATTACATTGCTCAGTGGGTTATTGGGTATTGTGCATTCGATAATAACCCTGATGATTTCCAATATGAAAAAATTATTGATTTCAACTCAAGATCACCTATTTTGCACCCGCAGCAAGCTCTTGAGTCTGTTATACAGAAAATAACCTATATCCAATGCAGTTGTATAAGAGCTTGTGTTGTATAAACTTTTCCGTTTATTACATATCGTACTCTTAACCATTATACTTTGTTTAGTTATTAATCTCAGCAATCACTACTTCAGAGAAGCCATTACAATTTAATATGTGCTGCACACCTCACTAGTTGATAAGTTGTTGAATTATTTTTGATTAAACCGAGAGGATTTGTCCTATATGTGAGATGGTGAGCTACAGATGTTCTAGGGTAAGGTTTAATGAATTATTTATTCAACAAATTACTATGGTGGTCTACTTTATCAAGTTCAATACACAAAGCTATTTTATTTGTCACCTTTTGTAAACAGAAGATCCTACGTCAAATACTTCAATATTTTTATTAAATACAACGCTAGCTTCTATATCTATCCGACATACGACACCCTCTGTTATAAACGGTATATTTCCCTAACATGTGCCTTTTAAATTACTTCTGGGTCAATGATCTGAAATCTTTTTCTACGGGCATTTATATAGACTGGTTTAAACAACTTACATATTTCGTATCTGGTTCACTTGTCACTTCGTATGCAATACTTGAAATTCGCAACATTTGCAAACTGACTGGTTTGAACTAAGAAAACATTCAACTGTACAAGTTACCTACTTTTACAAACACTGTTGAACTTCACTTTCAGCCTGAAGACTAACTATTGCAATGTCTACTACTTGCAAAATGAACAAAGTATGTTCTGATGTCTGTCGACAACGAATCCTCTACTGAAAAGTCCGTTAGCTTCAAAACAAACCGTGGTGACCACGGTATTACTGAAACCTAACTCTTTCGAGCCATGTTTGTCAAAAGTCACTGCTTTCGATTGACTTTTGGTCATCATTTTTATATCAAAATCTAACCTTTTATTCCTCTCAAAGCGGCAATTCGACAAAAGAACACGTGCACAATATTGTGTCACCAAACCTCAAATTAATTGCATTGTTTTTCTCATTGATATCAGTGATATGCCTTTAAATTATCTTGATCGACCCCTTTTTGGGTTCATTTGTTTGTGAATTCTTGGCTTTATCATTCTAGTTGATAAACGAAGTTGACCAGTAACTTATATTTTCGGCGCCTTTGAGATTCATCTGTTTATGACTTCATATAGGCCACCTGCAGTAATAATTATTCTTCTTTGGACGTGATTAGTTTATCTGTATTTGTCATTTGATCTTTGATGATATATTATTTCCGTGCGCAGCACACATCAATTTTGACTGAAAATTCTCCATCTGCGACCCAGAAAACACCTTTACCTACTCATTTTCAATTAGAATTACGGCCATAATCAGAAATTTGTTTGTCATTTTGGTGCCGCTATCTCGAATTTTTAAGTTTTAAAAATGAATTCATGTTCTCCAACCGCAAAAACTCCCAAATACCAATTTTTTATAAAAACGGACCATAATCACGAAAGTCGTCCGCCATTTTGAAGCCGCCATCTTGAATTTTCCAATTTTGATAGGAAACTGGTAATCTCCTTGTAACTTCGATATTTGGATCATCAGCAGAAAGCTGCCTCATAGAAACCTTGTACTAAACATTGTTTTTTTATATACTTATGCTACATTTATTTCAGGTACTTTCGTCCTGTATAAACTGGAGGACTGGTCCATGTTGGACGGCTTCTATTTTTGTTTCATGAGTCTGACGACCATCGGGTTCGGGGACATGGTACCTGGATCCGATCCATTTCTCAACTACGAGTCCAGCACAACCATTTGGTTCTGCTCCATTTACATCATGTCAGGCATGGCCTTGACTGCCATGTGTTTCAACGTGGTTCATGATGAAATTGTTCATAGGTGAGTTAGCGATTTACTATTTGGTAGTTATTTTATCATTTCATCAACTGAAAAAGTACAAGTCAGCAGCTACAGAATATCAGGTATATATTTAGTTACTTGGAATCTTTACTCAGACAGACGCGAGAAACAGATAACGAACCATATTGTTTCAAATTACTAATCATCATAGTAGAAACTTTTGAAACCGCACCTTTAATCACTTGCAAATAACTTTCCAGTAGCAAGCAACACTGTTACAAAGTTGTTACCTGAAAACTGGAAAGAATGAATACTATGATCTGTCAAGTACGTCAGCGATCTATTCATGGAACGAGATGCGGCGCTGTCACTGATGAAACAAGAAATTCCATAAGATAACGGAATCATAGATCCCTGATCGAAATATCAATGATTTCTGGGTAATTCGATTGTTTCATGTGAATTATTATCCAGCGATTGTCGTAATATTTTCCTTATATTGCAACTAATATGAATAACGAATTCCATGAACATGATGATGATAATAATGCGAATTTTCTTCCGTAACGGCAAATTAGGCAACAATACATTCCAGTCAGTCAAGCTAAGACTACTCAATGGATCAGAAGTTTACAATGTCACGTTCAAATATAGATATAGTTCCTTCTCCTTGGGGTAATGAGTCTATGATCTCTTCTTCCCAAATATTGCTTTATCCATCACTTTTAGGAAGAAGTTACCAGGAATGGTCTTCTTTCTTATTGTGAATTACGTCAAACTGTATCTGTCTTTTAGGGGTTTTTTAAGAGATGGTAAACAATCTGCAAATGAGTGGTGTTATTCTGGGGCACATTTCTTGAGTACCATTGAAGGAATAATTCCATCTGGTAACATTGGTGATAACATTGCGCTGACTAGAGTCATCAATCGAAACTTCAAATATATAACGTGGGCTCTATTCTAGAACAAAAAGTGACTCACATCAAGCCATACTATAACGCTTGACCTAATTTTTCTAATAATTATGCTATCAATGCAGCCAAAGCACGAAATCTGCACTAATGTGAGAAACCTTTTATGGTGGCCTCAGTGTGAGGTCATGGCGATCGTTTCTATGTGAGCGATATTATCCGTGGAAGGAATTGCAGCACAGAGGAAATAGGGAATAAAAGAGTGATGCAGGCATTGCGTTTCGTTATTGCTCGGCCGTTTGGGAAATATTTTCCAATTCTAAACTAGTTTTAAAACGCGACAGGTAATTCCGGAAAATGTCGCGAACCCAATCCAAGTTATATTATTTAGTTATCGTCATCGAGCTCTGACAAAAAGAAAAAGAGCTTACTTACCAATATTTATATACAACGTTAGAAAAAACATTCGATGACTTGAAACAAACAACTCAATTGAAATTCACCTCTGATGCTGATGAGCTCAAATCAGAATGTTAAAGTTTATATTAAAGTTACACGATTTTTTTTAGATTGAAGCACCAAGCGAAAGCAATCCCAAAACTCAACTCTACCAGCTTTCCAGAGGACCTAAATATCAGCGATCCTTTCAATCTCACATCATGACAATTTCCACAGAAAAGCTCTAACCTCTATCACAGGTATGGTAATTTATCATCGCAGCTTTATAAGAGTATTATTCCCGATGTTAAATTGGGTTTCTGAAAACTAAAAATCGTTATAAATGTATGTTCGAACAGTTAGGATGATATATCATTTCAATTATTGTCTTTTTTATGTCCTAACACAATATTGGAATAATATCAATCAGAAATCAACCAATTCAAGCCCCACTCTCCAACAACACATTTCCAAGTTCCTAGAATATTACCAGAACATTCAGATCACCTTATTGTGATGAGAATGTTCGTAATGTTCTACTATTTTCAGAGCATTCTCAAAATCACATATGATACAGCTGCATTTACTTCACGAAAAACTTCCATATAGTCTGGTTTTAAGTTGATTATATTGTTACGAATTGTGTACTAAAACCTTCTGAGAATCGCAATAGCCAGTACGGTCATTTAATAAACACGCGGTGGTTCCAAGAATGTCGGCAGAACTATTCTTCAAGTTCATTACTTATTCACTATTATATTGAAATTCAATCCAATAATTCATACATCTAACAGAAAAGAAGAAAATATGATTCATAGATTGAAAAAGAATTGCCTATCCACACAGAAAATACGGATCTCTTAAATCAAATATATATATTATATATTCTTGAATTGTATAATCTTCCGATAAGAATAATAATCTCAGATGGACCAAAACGTTTCTATTTTCAACTGATCGCGTTGTTTGCTTGTTTCCATGAATTTTCTTGAAATGAATTTGGTTGAACTGAATCATCCACACTCTTCACCTTAGCCGTTGGCCGCCATTAAGACTATCAAGAGATACATTGTGACAGGTTACTGTGAAGTTTTCTTTGATGGTACTTGTGTTTCTATACAGTGTGTACCAGCCAAATGGAATAAATTCGTTAATAAATAAACGGTGGCGTTTTAGGAAAAACGCTCGGACACGTCGATTTGTATCTTTAGTTGCGCTTTTTTAAAAAAAAAACTTTTTATACAGTGTGTGTCATGCCACAGTGGCCAATATCAACTTTCTTATTTTAAATGCAACACCCTGTATATTTTTCAATTTTTGGATTCCTCAGAAAATTCTAGACATATTTCATGTACAATGTCCTATACCTATCATCAACTGTTTCGGAAATATTAAGTGTTTTCGGATTTATTGCAAAAATTAACATGGAAAACAGAAAATTATTTGATTACAGAAATTCGCTGCAACACACTCAATACTTATTTCCCATTTAGGTTTTGATAATGAGAAAGGAAGCAAAAACCATTTTAGCGTTCCTTCTTACTGATATGAAATAAAAGAACTATAAAAAGTCTTGTTTACTTGCGTTGAATACGCACGGCCTTAGCAGAGTGTTGTCTGTCTGCATGACAGTAGTGATTAGTGTCAGTGTTATAGTCGCTTTAATTTCGTTAACTCCATAATATCAGAAAAATGGTTTATTTAACAGAAATGCACAAAATAACAATTCTACAGATGATTGGTTATGGAGATAACATACGGACACAAAGTGAAGTTGCTCGGTTATTTCATGAAAAATTTCCAGATTCGCCGCCTATATCCCAAGGGACAATTAGTAAAATAGAAAAGCAGTTTCGCGAGCTTGGTCATGTAAGAACGATAAAAAAAGCAGCTGCCGATACAATAAATGATGAAACCAAATTGGATATTATGCTTGAGTTTGAAGAAAACCCACATAATTCTAGTCGAAAAGCAGCCCACTATTCAATGTTGGCCATTCATCAATTTTTCGAACATTAAAAGAAAATAAAATGCATCCCTATAAACTGATATCAACTCAGGAGCTCCTGGAAGACGATTTTGATAGGCGACTGTATTTTTGTGAACAAATGATGGCAATGCTTGATAACAATGTGATGCAGTTAGAACATGTTCTTTTTTCTGATGAGTGCACGTTTACACTTCACGGTCATGCTAATCGTCAAAATTGCCGCTATTGATCTGCACAAAATCCTCACTGGATGAGGGAAGAACATACACAATATCCCGAAAAGGTTAATGTTTGGGCAGGAATTGTTGGAGATCATATCATAGGTCCCTTTTTCATTGATGGCAATTTGAATGGAGATAATTATTTAGCACTGCTCCAAAATGATGTCGTGCACACTTTGACAGCAAGATGGACCACCGCCCCATTATCAAATAAATGTCCGGCAGTACCTTAACCAAATATTTCCAAATCGGTGGATAGGGAGGCGAGGATCGATGGAATGGCCAGCACGATCCCCTGATCTGACGTCATTAGACTTCTTCTTATGCCAAAAGTATTGTATACCTACCAAACTAAACCCCTCGACTTAGCTGACTTAAGAAGACGAATAACGCATGCGATTAGATCGGTCACACCTGAGATGTTGAGTAACGTTAGAAAAAATTTCTACACAAGATTAGGATGTTGCCAAGACGTTCGCGGCGAGCATTTTGAACATCTCCTACGTTGACATTCATGTTTTTCTTTGTTTTTACAATATCAAGAAATAAACTGTATTACTTTTTAGTTTTTTAGTGTATTGCAGCGAATTTCTGTAATCAAATAATTTTCTGTTTTCCATGTTAATTGTTGCAATAAATCCGAAAACACTTAATATTTCCGAAACAGTTGATGATAGGTATAGGACATTGAACATGAAATATGTCTAGAATTTTCTGAGGAATCCAAAAATTGAATAATATACAGGGTGTTGCATTTAAAATAAGAAAGTTGAAATTGGCCACTGTGGCATGACACACCCTGTATAAAAAGTTTTTTTTGAAAAAAAATCGCAACTAAAGATACAAATCGACGTGTCCGATCGTTTTTTCTATAACGCCTCCGTTTATTTATTAAATAATTTATTCCATTTGGCTGGTACACACTGTATAGTGCAGATTGCAGGCTCGCGAATTATTTATAACTCGAGTACTTAACATGGACGTAAAAAGTTTCCTTCGTTTTGTTTTGTCAGGTCATGTTAATGTGCTTAAAGTAATAATTCATAGCTGTATCAATACTGCAGCTCCAGTTTGTGAAAAAACTACAGTATATTTTTCATTTTCAATTATCGGCATGAATCAGAGTTGCAATCCTTCAAAGGTCAATGAGAATGAATCAAAAGTGATTCCTCTTGAATCAAGATGATAATTGTTCAGATATGCTGAGAAATCAGCTTCATCCAAGAAAATTGTTTCACAACAACATTGAAATATTCTTGCCTCAACCAAACCACATTTTTCAACAAGGGAGTGTACATTTGACAGAAAACTTTTTGTTCCTAAGTAGTCAAGAGGATTTTGACGAAAAATCAAACTAATATTTGGTTCTCTTGAGTTAATGCGGTTATAACTTGATTTAAGAGATACTTTTTTTTTCTGTGAAGAGATCGAACCCGGGCTGGCGGCCTGAGAAGTCGCGCTTTGAGCCCGTTGGCTATTGAGGCTACTCGAAAATTTTTGTCTATCCCACAGTCATAATGTGTTATGTATCGAAAAGATATAGTCAAACTTATTTTTGCTTTATATTCAACGGACTGGTGTTTTCTGATAAATACGACAACTTTATACGATACTTACTTTGGCATCACCATATCAGGAATCTATCATATCATAATTATACTTCTCCTCGATTTCTCTGGTACATCAGGAGATGTGTTAGATAATTCACTGTCACTATCCATCATACAATTGACTTATGTTCAACAATGATAGATGCGAGCGCAAAATCACTTTTAATGACATTATTTCCGCGCACGAGCGGCAATCCGGTCACTTGATTACATTCCTCGATCGGAAAACGTCAACTTTGTGTTGAGATTTGAAAGCGCCAAAGGCTAGGTACTCTGTTAACCATTTGTAGAAGAAAGAAACAATAATTTCGCATTGCAGGAACATGACAGAGGAGACCCTCCTGAGCACGGAAGGCACCCCCACGTCGGCAGCTGTCGACCTGGGTGTGGGGATCATCTCCAAGATGCCCGAGGTGCTCGAGGGACCCGTCAAGACGGGCGTGTACACACTACCGGAAGAGCCGGAGATTGACGAGGACGCCTCTGACGGCGATGCCGAAATTTAAACGGCGGGAAATTATTGTCCATTGTGGCGGTTTATAGATTCAACTAAGCTAAGAACTGAATTAACAACTAAGAATTGGGAATGTTGAATACATGTGAACGTCCATGAGGGTTCATACATTCACATCTGTCACTTAAATTAATAGTTGAAAATTACGAAGTAATGACATTGACATTGAGCTTTCAATCATGTAAACACTCTACATCTGATTCTCAATTATTAATTGTATTGCATATAAATATCTTCCTAATTGCTAATTCCTGATTATCAATTGTAAATTCTTATTTGTTAGTTTAGTTGAATCTATAAACCCAGCATTTGGTACGCGTCCATTATTCAATGAACGATTCTTGACTAGCTGGGCATGCGCAGTTTTGTGCGAGTTTGAAAGGTGTTCCGGGAGTTTTTTCGTTTGTTTCGAACTAAACTGTCGTGAATGGTTCGAGGTTATGTGAGAAATTCGCCTCTGGATATTCTGTAAACTCGCGTTCCTATATGACGCAAATCTTTTGATGAAATGTTTACGAAACGGAGATTGGTATTTTCCTTCAGATGGCAATCTAACATCAAATAAAGAAATGTCGAGGAATCCTCATATTGAGATTTATCTCAAAAGTAAATGAGATCCATGCAATTATGTACAGGGTTGTCAAATTTTGATGTTTGCATTGGTTAACTCGGTAACTATAGAAGAGTGGAGGTCGCATCCTCGATCTATTTTTTTGGGACAAATTCACTGGTGAAAACAAAATTTTGCTATCGTCTTTCGTTTTCGAGTTATAAACCAAAAGTTTGATTCCTCGGCTTTAAGACATATGTGAATATCATGGTTGTTTGTGAAGTTACGAGAAAATAATTCTAACATCCTCGAGTCACTTTCCGCTGTATAATCCAGTGGCGTAGGAAAAATTTGAATAAAATGTTGCAATTTCGAGTTTCAATTGGTCATATTTCGATGTGTGTATAGGGTAACTCGTTAACTATAGGAGATACAAGAAAAAGAAGGTCGCATCCTCGATCTCATTTTTCGAGACAAATTCACTGGTGAAAACAAAATTTTGCTATCGTCTTTCGTTTTCGAGTTATAAACCAAAAATTTGATCCCTCGGCTTTAAGACATATGTGAATATCATGGTTGTTTGTGAAGTTACGAGATAATAATTCTAACATCCTCGAGTCACTTTTCGCTGTTTAATCCATTGGCGTAGGAAAAGTTTGAATAAAATGTTGCAATTTCGAAACTTTACGAACAACCATATGATATTCACATGTTGATTGCTGAAAGTCGGCAAATTCGAACTTTTGTTCACAATTCGATAACAAATTACGATAGCAAATTTCTATTTTCGCCAGATAATTCATCCCAAAAAAAGAGATCGAGGTTCCGACCTCAATTTTTTTTCTATACAAATATTTAAATTGGCCCACCCTGTGCAAGTTGGTCCAAATTAGAAACTTTTGATAGGAAACTCTGGTTTCTAAGAGAGTTAGAAGAAAACGAACTTATTATAGGTAGGTGCATGTTACGGGATCGATTTTTATGAGATATCGAAAACTGATGCACATCGATATCTTCAACCATTTTAAAATATACAGGGTGATTGTGAATTATGTGCATTTTCAACTCATCCCCGTACCTTATTAATACATGATCATTTCTTGTTTCTATAAAAACATACTCGAGGAATTTTTTGATAAGAATCCATTATTGGTGTACCTAGTTTTTTGTAGAAATTGGTTCCGAAGTTATGACATAAACTTGTTATTTTTCTAATGGACAACCCTGTACATTCACATCATTGTACGTTCATCCTAGAAAAATATTGTAATATTAACATGAACGAATTCGTAATTCACAAAAGATATGCCGGGTAATTCAATCAAATCAGGGCAAAGTTTCACATTCATATGACTAAAAATTCGTTTATCTTGATATTTTATTTCTATCTTTCGACCTAGCAAAAGAAAAACTTATTGTGTTCGTGGAACATGGAATGAAATCTACCGGCTGAAAGCAAAAAAAATACTGTCAGCGCAAAATTCAGGAATGTGTTAATAACTGACATGGGTTCTATGGTTCATTCACTTTTACAGGATATAGTCAAGACTCGATAGTATTACTCGATCTGAGGTTATGGAAATTCTAGAAGCGTATTGAAAGAAGATCAAATAATATGTTGACGTTATACCAGATGATAAAGAAGGTATATATAGACATGTAACGTTCATGTTACATTCTCAAGAAATTTTTCAAAGCGTCATTTATAGAACCATAAAGAATTGTATGGAAAATCATATTGTTATAGGTACAGGATGTCCCCAAAAGGTAGTAGGTATTTACAGACGGCTCTGAGGTTCAAATTGTTCATGCCTTTATGTGGCAATAAAACCCATGTCATAATCATAATAATCAAATTCATGATGGGCATACTTCTAGGCTGAAGTGGTTTGAATATGAAATTCGAAATCGAGAGCATGTAAATTAATTTTCTTTTGATTATATTTTAATGTTGAATATGATGAGGGTCAAATTCGTATATCAAAAAATGAAAGAAAGACGTACGTAGGTACCTATCAAAGTCTTATCCAATTCAAAATATCAAACACAGTTTGAATGATTACTATAATTACTACAAAATACTTTTTTGTTATTATATCAGTTGGCATTCAACCAAAAGGTATTATATAGGTGTTATTATTTTGAAATGTTCCATTCTATATTGAAATTTCAATAACAAAATATTCTACATTCCTCATTTAGACAAACTCACATTCACTTCTCTGTAACATATATCTACCTACTGCCATTAAATCGCTCAAGCAAGACTCTATATCTATCTAGATATCTATACTTGCAAGTACCTACCCATTTTTTTAAATCGAGATGTTATCGATGGAATTTTGTCAATCAATATAATGATGATATAAAGATTGTCAAATGAACAGAACCTCACTATTTGACAATGAATTATTGTAGATACCATAGACATAATACCTGATGTATTATTGAGGAGTGAGGACTATACTTTATAAATTGTGAGAAAATCGAAAATCACTAATTTAAATCCTGTGGAGAATAATCAATGTAGAAAATTGAAAATGTTATTTGTTCATCAAAATCTCTGTTGAGTGTATAAGAAAGACTGTCGATGAATGTAAGTTGAATTGTATTACATAATTAAAGGGTAAGATTAATTGAATATATATGTTTCATTTCAATGAACAAAACTACATAATTATTATTAACCACACACAAAACTTGGATTGGCGGATTATCAGATATAACCTACTCAATACGACTATATGTCTAATAGTTTTTTTTTCTATAACCACGATCCAAGTTGCCTTATTAACCAACCCTCGGAAATTTACTGGGTAAACTTGGTAAGCTTGTACGATAGTTAGAACAGCTTTTCAAAAATTAGTTTGAAAACCACTAATAAAGTTTATTCATCAATAAAGTTGTCTATAATATACATATATGTACAGTGTTGTGCGTGCATAAAAAAGTCGTACAAGGTTTGTTTGGTGTAAACCTGCCTATGATCCATCAGATTTCTTTAAAAAGTAGTAAACGTACACCTTTGGAACTTTTGTGAAAATAATAGTTAGAAATTTCACACTATACTTGTCAAAGTCGATAAGAAGTTTGATAAATATTGACAAGCCTGAATCAAAATATAGCCTATAACTGCTGTACGACTTGTTTATGCACACACTCTGTATCTACCTATAATCTGTGCTATAATGGAATGAATTAACTGAACAAGTAAAACTTGAAATAGTGAGGTGAGATAAGCACGTAAGTAGGTACTCTTAAATATATACCTGCCTGAAGAAAAAAGAAAATCAATTAATTGATAAATAATTCATTATATTGAATAAGTGACGATTTTTGTGTCTTAAGTGGCGTCATCTTCTGGACAGCTATGAAACTAGAACTCTAAAAGTTTACTAACCGCTAAATAAAATATCTTGATTTTTTTGGTCATGTATTTTTCAAGAAAAACGTCAAATCTATTCTCATAACCGAGTTTCGTTGCTAGCTTTCATAAGGTTTATATCAGGACAGAGACACTAATGTCTGAGATGTTATCATCTGACGAAATAATCAAGAAAGGGAGTTCTTACATTTCATAATAGATGGCACTAACGACAAATCAGAATGGAAACGATTCAACATATTTATTAGAGTGAGTTAAACGAAATTGTCCTGATAGAAAGTAAATACACCATTCACATTCTATTCATCTCTTATTTTCATCGTCATGACAACCCAGACAACCGTTCTTTTTCCTGAAACTGTTGGGTCGGTAATGCACGGTAACCATCGTTTTCGATTAGTTAATTATTCTTTAGTTATTGAACTCTAGATGTCGCTGTGCAAGAAAACAGTCAGGCTGCAAACCTTTCCGGAAATAACATATGTTCGAGACGTTCGAGTCAATGAGGTTTTCTGACTGATCTCTGGATATCGACACCGGCCATTTTACAATACTCGGTAGTTGGCTTAATCAAATTTCAAAATTAAAATTGTAATTAAATGTCAGAACCACAGTCAGCTCTTCTATTGAGAAAACAGCTAGCAGGTAAGTGAAAGAATTTTGTGTTTTTTCATCAAGTGTATGTACAAATTCCATATGAATATGACAGTATTATTTACCCCAACGTCCTCGAACAACCTCGATTTTTTTTTGAAACTCTTTGTCTGGCTCATCCAAAAATAGTGTGAGCCTGATATTTTTATTGAATACACTCGTAGCATTCATATACTCCTGCTCAAACGCTATCAAATTGCTCATTTGAAATCAAAATCAATAAATATATTCTGATTTTTTTTTGCTGGATACTACCTACCAACATGTCAGAATAAATACCACAAATAGTATGAAACTGATATACTTGTCATGTTAAGCACATACCACACCTTAAGAATCGCCGACCTATTATATTAAATGCTATATATTTATCAAATGCAAGAACACTGGATGTTCAGACATAAGATTTGTTTACATTGTCCTTTGACAACTTTGTGTAATTCGAATGAATGTCCTCGTCCCTTATTGCTTCTAAATTTGTCCATTTCTCATTACCAATCCTATTTGTTCTTGTTTCAGAACTGAACAAAAACCCTGTTGAGGGTTTTTCTGCAGGCCTTATAGATGATAATGACATATATAGATGGGAAGTACTAATAATAGGTCCTCCAGATACATTATAGTAAGTACTAATTCTACTCACTTCTCAAGCCTAAAATGGGGTGAAGGATCCAGAATAGGTGTTCTCAAGAAATTCATACTAGATTTGATTATTTCTTGTTGATTTTATAAAAATACTTTGCTTGTGCATTGGACCCAATCTATAAACTTTATTTTGAGTCACTCAAATATAGGTAGTTTTATATTTCATGACTGTATCAGACAATTCATTAAATGTTTAACTCAAGAGGTTTCAATTTAAATGTTATATTTTTCAGGAATTATTCAATGAAACATTTTCATCCCAAATAACATGGGTGCAATATTTTTCTCAGACCTTATATACAGGGTGTCATTTCAACAAGTGAATGCTTAATGATTATTAAAAAATAGGGAGGAAGAGTAGAACTGCAAAAAATAGTTTCATTGGAAAGTTCTTTTTTTTTTCAAGAAGATCCACTTTTTTGCATAACAATGCTATTCCATGGTTTGAAAGTGTTCCAATATCCATTCAACCTCTTATACATGTAATTGAAACATTACAAAATTTTATTTTCTTGAAGTATATAACTTTCAAAAACATTTTATAGATATGGTTAATTTAAAGTTTTAATTTCTGATGAATGATTCCTCAATTCTCAAGTGTTCAAGTATCATAAAACTCATTTCTTCGAGAAGTACCGTACTATTTCTTGGCCGCCCAGATCTCCAGACTTGATGCCTCTCGACTTTTTTTTCTGGGGTTATCTAACCGAAACATACAGGGTGTTCCTGACATGTCTGCACAAAAAATGATACCACAGAACAAAATAAGATGATTGAACCTAGCTTGCATATGTTCCGAAAAACTGCGTGCAGCCGCTACAGGGCGTTTAAATTGGATATGTATTTTTTATTTTTTCGAATATTTCAATATTGTCTATAGATATCGCGAGGCAATTTTGTAGGCACTCATCTGATAGGACTATTATGCTTGATCACTGTTTTTTATGATATAATTTTTTCCAGAGCGTATTTTTGATTTTTTTGAGACACATCCCTCACACAATATCTGTTTCTTTTGCGTCAAAGGTGATGACAATAATTCAACATATTTTGATAATTGTTGCATTTCAGTAGCTTCCAGCTGATCCAAAAAGTGTAACAATGATTCAAAAAACAATAATTATCAAAACAATAAATTCATGTCATGAAATGAGATCATTTAATGAGGCGATTTATGTATGTACAGGTCGCGACTCTTGAAATTGAACCCTCATTCAACTTTTTTGTTTTTGAAGATATGATGAAATGTTGAATGGAATAGATGTGAATTAGCTTGAATTTTGATCTCCAGATGAAGTGCGTTGCAAATATTAATTCTTCAATAAATATCCATGATGACATTTTTATGGTCTCACTTTTGAATTTTAAATGTATATTATTCCATGACTGGTTGGAAATTATTACGATTTCAACATTGCCGGGTTTTGATTTCAGCGAGGGAGGATTTTTCAAATGTCACTTATATTTTCCTAAAGAATATCCTCTTAGGCCACCTAAGATGAAGTTTGTTACTGAGATTTGGCATCCCAATAGTAAGTATATTTATTTTTTCAAATTTGGAACTGCTTGTATTCAGATATGTAGTGTAGCCTTGAATCCACTGTTTTATTTACATGTATTTCATGATTAAGTGAATAAACAGCTATCAAACACAAAGTCTCCATTTCAATAAGATAAATGCTGAAACAATTTGTTTTATTCATGGGATGCAATTGTGTAACATTTCCTAGGAAGTTGCGAAAAATAGTGGAACTGGCAACACTGGAATATAAATATCAGAGGACTTGTGACGTCACAAGAATTGGCCATGATGAAAAACGATTCTTTAAAAAGTGGTTAACACAGTGGATAAATTAGTAACGTTGTTAACAACTACTTTTTTAACCACTTTAGATTTTTCACTATTCATATGTGGTATTCTTCAAATACGAAATTTATCAAGAGGTTGCTAATTTCTTACATTTCCACTCAGTGGTAAATAAATGCGGAAAAGTTATCCTCTTCTTTTTTATTATAGTTTGCTGTTTTTCTGCAATTTCAACGTCAATATAACCTCATTTTTTGGATTAGCACATAGAAAATATCGGCACACACTCACACAGATTACTTTTTGGTCTTCTGTGTCCGGGACTGCCAAGTTTTTTGTGAATAATTGCAGGAATAATAATTATATGTTTTGTCAATGCACCCAGTAAGGTAGGTATAAATATATCCTGGAATGCATATTATTACACAGGATCATTGCTCATTGATTCAGCTAGGTATCTAATTTTTCAGTAGCTACACATTCTACCATGTTGAACATCATTGGTTCTATCAGAGACATCATTAACATTAATAATTTCATTAAGGCTCTATATAATTGGATGCTATCTGTTTCTTGAGCATATATATGTAGATATTTTTATGATATTTTTTTCAGTAGGAAGGTATCGGTTCTCAATAATATCGATTATCCTACCATATAATTATTTTCTGAGCGACTCAAATCCTGATAACTGTAACAAATTTCCTTCATAACTGCCTCTTCAAATATATATCACCTTTATGATGAATTATTATTTCATTTCCACCAGTAAAATCTGGTGGATAAATTAGTCACTTTATCAGTTGTAAACCAAGGACAAGTTGTTAAATTTTTTTTCCATTTTGACGTTAGAGAATTGAAAATTCGGAAAGTGATTCAAATAACAACTGACCTTTCTATTTGCCACCCAAATGACAGTTGTTGAGATAACCACTTCCTTAGAGAATCGGACCGAATATCTTATCACTACATTTCAACTACAAGCATTTTTAAACCGAATTGACGCGTTTTTGATCTCGCCCATTCTTTATCAACACAAGATTATTTTTTTTAGTTGAAAAAAATGGCGATGTATGTATATCAATTCTCCATGAACCAGGTGATGATAAGTTTGGATACGAAAAAGCCTCAGAACGGTGGTTACCAGTACACACAGTAGAAACTATACTAATTTCAGTTATTTCAATGTTGGCTGATCCAAACGATGAATCACCTGCCAATGTCGATGCTGCAGTAAGTATTGATTTCAGTTCAGTTACACTTCACCATTTATCACGCAAAATTTTGTTGATTAATATATGTCATATAATTTTTGCCTCACCTCTACGAATGTTTCTAGAAAAAAGAATGTCAACTTGTTCGCCCTGTAACTTTTTTAATTCATGTCCGATTTTGGTGGAATGGCAAATTTAAGTTTCGGAATGTTGGCCCGAATTTTAGTTAACTTTAGTTGAATCAAATGAAAACAGTATACCTTACCTTACCATTTCAGTTGACTTATCAGCCAGTCCAAACGTTTTGTAGATACTTTTTCTAACAAGATTTCAGAATTACAAAAAACTGAAGGCACCACTGGAATCCTCTGAAAAAATGCCTCAAGAATGTTTTTTACAGAAACAAGAAATGATCATAAATAAATTAGTTACGGGGGTGGGTCGAACTATGATGTACTACCTAGATTTGGTGATATTTGGGGATATTTGTTGTTTATAAATTTCTGATCTTAATTCGGCTGAGCCAAGGGATAGAAAAAAGCAGTTGTAGAAAGCTGTTGCTTCCACTGTTGTCAGATTGAAGTCACTAATTTCTTGGATGAATTGACAAGTTCAGCCAGCTTTGAGAGAGAAAAAATATGTCTGTCCTAGTGTTGTCACCATTGTGACGTAACTCATCGGCCATCTCGGGTTTTTATTTCTTTTTATGTATATTTACATGCATGTACCTTGTATTCTTGACATGTTCTACACCCCAATTGGGTATTTGAATTAATAAAGATTGATTTGATTGATCAAGATTGCAACTTAAAATAACGAAAATGTTGTGAATGCGACGTAAAAAAGAGACACTTGACGTAAGTTTTTAGTTGCAAGTCATATGTTTTATGTTGTAAGAATGTTGGCCAACTTTTATCTCTTATGGCTTAAAACTCAAAACTGATCATATTTGCGCATGCGTTTGAAGTTTTCTATTCTGTGATGGTTTTTTATAGGTTATTGTCTTTGATTGTGTTGTTTATTCAAACTTATATCAGAATCATTGGATTATAAAAAGAAAAAATGGATATTGATGACTCAAATTGTGAAGTGACCACTGACACAACCACAGAAATTGACCAATGGGAGAAGTTACCTTTAAGACATGACAGTCTTTAATTATTCCTGCATAAATGGTCCTTTCTCCTTTATGTCTTAAATCTTATTACTAAAAACTTACGACTTAAAACTTATGACTTGAAATTGCTGCATAAATCCACCGTAAGGATTTTCTCAGTATAATGTCATCAGAATGGTGGAGGAGCCGATACTACATTTTTGGGATTTTTTTGCAAGTTTTCTTCCATACCCATTGCTGATTGTATTCTCATGGTATTTCCTTGTTTTCGCAGAAAGAGTGGAGAGAATCGTATTCAGAGTTCAAACGAAAAGTGGCCAGATGCGTCCGGAAGTCTCAAGAGCAGGAGGAGTGTTAGTGTAATGACTATTAAAATTAAATTCTAAAACAATTCAACAGTGGCTTGATTCCGGACGTGTTGAAGCAAAACGTACACTATGTAGTTTTTTTATACGTTCATAGCCATATTGCGATTTCAACATTTCCCGGATCAAGTGGGCATAAACCAGCGCGTTTCTTGCTTGCGGGAACTCACATTACAGCCAAGGAGGATCGCAGTCAGGAATCTGGAGAAATTACAGTTCAATAAATGGTTTGTTTGATGTTTTTTGCATTTCATTATTTCATTATCGGTTTGTGTGTGTGTAAGGATAGCCGAACAAGGTGACGGGGGAGGCACATTAGCTCGCTGACAATACTATTTTGACTGATACACTTTTTGTCCTTCTTCCTCTCGCCATTTTGGAAGTTGAAACCGTTCAATCGTACTTTTTCCGGTGTATTCGAGGTGTACTCCCAGGCTACCCAACCGTCGTGTTCTTTATAATGTGGTATATTCGTTAAGTTGTACTATATGTTCAAATTGAAACATGCATAAGTTATATCACGATCAGATTGTGAGGATTTGAAGGTAGAGGTATGTTTTCGAAACTATCCGAGATACTGAAATGTCAACTTAATTCGTAACTGCTCTTAGAAATGTAAATTTTGCTGTAAACGTAGGTACATGATTAAGTAAATTTTATTATAAAAAGAAAGTGTTTTATTTGGTGTAGGTTAACATGATGTGTGAATGGTTCAGTACAAAAGGTATACTGGGTGTAGCCTAGGCCGTATTAACCATATCGGGGCCCCTTTTCTTCACCGTTTTCTTACTTTTCAAAATGTTTTTTCTATTACAAAAGTCGAGTCGATCAGATCGACTCCTGCTTTTTGCTTTCATTGAATGACATGATTTGGATCACAAAAATATTTTCACAACCAAAGAAAATATTTTTGTGAAGTAGGTACAGTATAAGTTTAAATAGCAATTCTTGTAACTTTTCAGATACAAAATCGTTGAAATCATCGTGGAAGTTGACCTTTTTCAACACATCATTTTCAATCGCCATTATCGACAATGATTTTAAACGGTTCTGTGATATTGTTGAACTATGACAGTTTTTTATTAATTTTATCTTGAAAAATTTCGTTCACCAGTGACGTTTGATATCATCAGACTTCTATATATCTGCAATGTTAATCATTACATACGGAAAAGTTGATTGTGTCATTTCAAAAATCAATCCAAAAAATGTTATCTATCCACGCATCCATTATTTTTTCTATGGTGATATTACCAGATGTTAATAATCGGAAATGTCACAAATGAAACGTTTGTTTTCCTCTTGGTGCTTTCAACTCAACATCAATTATGCCCCCGTGGGCCCCTAGGCAGTTGCCTAATCCTCCTGTGTGTAGCATGGGACCTCCTGTATCCCTTCAGTTTCAGAGATAAATTGAAGAAATTCGAGACGACCCATAATACAGTAATTAAACGTCACGTTACGAATGAAATAGAAGTTTTGTCAAAAATGTCAAATTTTATGATATATCATTAACAAAACGTCAAGTGACATGCGTCCCCACATTGCTTTATGTACCAATGTACCGCATCATAATATTGACATCTGACACTGACAGTTGTGAAGTCTACGACAAGCCACGTCGTTAAGTCACAGTACAGAATATCCACGTTCTGTTCTGTACCTTGTTATAGAATGAAAATACATGTGAAGCGCAAAGGGATCGAGTTTTTTTCTTACTCAAGATTTCGACAGACATCCAACGTTTCCAAATAACTATTTGTAAAGAATTCATGTGGCTCAACAGTATCAAATGCATTCGCTGAATCAACGAACATTGCATGCATTGAAGTGTTTGACATCCTAACCACATTCTATTCTTTATCATTTCCACATTTGAAATGTCAATGTCACATTGTCCTAAGTAACGTAATTAAAATTCGCTCCATGCTTGATATAGAGATAAAATATACCTGTAATCAATGTATATATTCATCAGATTCTATTTTTATAGCGCAATCCATAAATGTATTCCATGTTTTTTATTTGGGTTAACTATTCGTCACGCGTTTTTCCAAATGAATGTTTTCATTTTCTAAATGTTTAACTGAAATATTCTAAAACCATTCTCAGAATCACGCCGTGCTGTCTGATGAGCAATAAACAGAGCAAATTTACCCACTATAATTTCTTACGATTTACAAAAATAGCTATTAATAAGTATTGATATTTTAAAAGAACTCGGCATTCTTCTCGTTGCCGACGATTTTTTTGCGTAGGTACCTTGCATAAAAAAAGCTCCTTCGCAGCCAATTACATGCAAGATTTTTGGAGAAAGCGGATAATGTCTTGCTTATATTATATGTATCATATAATAATCATATATAGAACAATAAGGAGATATTTCCAACAGCAACAAATTTATTTGTTTAGTCTATCCGGGCAACACAGAATATTTTGGATAGCTTCTTCGCTTCGCTCGTTGTACTCCAAATAACGCGTGCGACAAAATAGCGTCCTTATAAAACTTGTATCATAATATACTATTTTCTATAATGGTTCTACAATAAAGTCATTAAGAAACGAAAATGCGTTTCGAAACGAAATAACCTCTGTTTCTATACGTATTTTCAAACATTCGGAGGTTATTGGTATACAATCGAATCAAATGAAAGAAGAGTTAGACTCAGCAATCTTGGATTTGGTGTGATACTTACAGTGAAAAACTAAATGACCCAGTTAACACAAATTCGTCTCAGAGATGTGATTGAGCATCTCATTCATGTTTCAGATCACACCCGCGACTCGAATTGAGACTCTCACTGACATCACAATGACTGCTATTCCGGACCCTTTTGGTCATTTTTTGATTCACAATGTGATGCCAAATTAAACTAGAAATCTATATTATGCGACTTTTCATTCAACATCAAAATAGAAATCACATTGACGTATTGGAATAATCACGATGTGAAGTTACCAAAGGAGGAATTGTTCATAAATGTAAAGTACTTTTTGATTCTTCAACTGCCTCACATTCTTCGGTCAGGAAGTTCTTATGAGAATAATATTATATTTCATATATACTTTATTTTCGAGGTTGCTGTTCATTCACATTTGAATTATTGAAATAAGGCATTGAACATTCTGCAAGAACTCACATTTCTTTCACATGGACTGAATGATAAGTTTCACAAGGGTACTCCTTTTCACTTGATTGTGTGTGTCAATCTGAATTATTTCATACAAATACTTATTATAAAGTATGAATGTACTTTTCAATTTTCAAAAGACACAAATGTTGAGAATTTACTGTCGTCAAAAAAACATCGATGACCTGGAAGTTAAAATTGGTGAGAACATTTTGTACAATTCACATAGTGAAGTTAGATTTTTGGGAATCTCTCTGGATGAACATCTCTCTTGGAAATCCCATTGTCAACAATTGTCATCTAAATTAAATTCATTTAAATTTCAATTCATCAATTTACGATCGGTGATGGAAGTGGATCAGATGTTAAATGTTTATCATGCTCAAATTGTATCGAGACTCAGGTATGGCATTTGCCTCTGGGGTAATTCAGCTGATTCGAAAGGAGTGTTCATTGGCCAGAAACGAATCTTGAGATGTATTGCTAGAATTTCTGATAGAGAAACATGTAGAACTGTTTTTAAATTGTTTAATGTTTTGACGCTTCCCTGTCTATTCATTTTTGAAATGTGCATTTATGTTTTTAAGAATAAAGAACAATTTAAAAAAAACTCTGATGTTCATGAACATCAAACAAGGAATATGTACCATTTTCATATAAATCCTTCTAAAAGGAAAATTCAATCCAATGCACCTGATCATATGGGACTCAAAATGTTTAACAAACTCCCACTAGAAATTAAAAATATTGGTGAACTGTATTCATTCAAACGTAAATTGGAATATTTTTTATTGGAAAAATGTTTTTATAATGTTAATGATTTTATAGAAACCCAGTCTTCGTGATATATTTTGAATGATGTGATATCTGTGCTTTTAACTTTTGAATGTAGTTTTTACCTATTTTATATTTACATTCCACTCTTCGAGTATAGTTTTTAAGAATAGTTTTTTAAGCGATTTACTTTTCATTTTAATTTTATTTATTGACAATTCCAAAACATGTAAACCATGTCAAGAAACGGAAATAAAGATTGAAGATTGATTATCAAGGCGTCAGATTATTGTCGTAAATGGCGCCATCCCTTAGTCGGCGATTGAACTAAAATTATATATTTGATCCATGCTTGAACATGATTGGTCGCGCTTTCACAAAGTTCGGAAGACGTTGAGACTAATCGAGTTTGAATTTCGGATTTAAGAATTCTGTTCAAACTAATTGAATTCATAATTATGATAAATTCCAAGAGAAGCCCTGCTTCTTCAGAATTCTGATCCACTTTGCATTTGTTTCGCTCAAATATCAATTAATAGTCAAAAAAGTACAGATATGTGAGCCAGTTTGATAAATACCTAATGATGAATAGTTTCGACACATAACATTTCTTAAGTTGGAAAATCTCACACCCTATATCTATGAAATCAATCTTTTCTATATGTCAGATGTGTTTTTCGGCAACCGTCCGAAAAGTACGTACTTTCCAGACGATTTTTTTTTGAGAAAGTGGCATTTTTCCGGCCGGGAAGAATCACATCGTTGTTGTCATTGTAAATATGAAAATCTTGGTAGTATGGTTTTGATAAATGCAGTTGATCATTACCATAGCAGCAAAATAACGACTGACAGCTATCTGACATAAAATTAGCTAACATTCAAAAATTATCAGATGAAAACAATCGATGTGAAACGGAAACTTTATCTTCTTGTTCTGACTTCAACAAAAGGCACTTAAATATACCAAGCATTTCAAACAAATTGAATCCATTCAATATTAACAATTGTTCTAATTTTAATATAAATATTAATATAAATAAGAATTGAAATGTTCGAAATTTTGTTCTAATAAAGAAATGTGTTTCTTTGATTTGTTATTCTACACGGTTGCCGAAAAAATTGTGTACGCAACACGCCCGAAAACAGTTTTTTTGGACTCGCAGACTTCCAGGACTCGCTACGCTCGTCCTAGAATTTTGTCCACTCATCCAAAAAAACAGTATTTTCCGGACTTGTTACGTAAATTACTATTAATCGACAAAATCAGCCCTTCAAGGAAAACAATTTCCAGGAGGATACTTTTAGTTATCTATATGGAGATCGTTATAGGGTACACTGTATCCAGTTTAACTGTACTAACTTTTCGATTGCCTTACCTGGATCTATTATTGCATTACTATGGTGCCGATAGGCGCTTCACTATTGAAATAAGAGGCATTCAGAGAAAAAAAATACAATGATTAATTCGTCTCTCAATAGAAAAAGTGAAATTGCGTGTACGAATGATTCGATTTCCATTTCGGAAATCAAATTCCATGAGATGTCAGAAAGAGTCACAAATGAAATCTTTTCATGTATTTATATTCTGCTAGATTTGAATCCTTTCTTCAACTCGGATACATCGAATTCAGATTCTCATCGATTGAAAATTCTCGATTCGGAAATAAAAATCCCTATTGTGTTTGGAAGCTTCACAAATTCCAAATAACGTGTGCGACAAAATAGCGTCTTATAAAACTTGTATCATAAAAAGTATATACTATTATTTAAGCATTCAATTCAATTTTGCCACTGAGATTCACCAGCACTCATATTAAAGGCTCAACGGTGCATTTTTGTATGAAGGTAATAAGTTGATTTCAATCGGCCTAATTCGATGTACGTTTTGTTCACCCTTTGGAATTTATTGCACATTGCACGGGACATCCTGTATATCAAGTATCTATTGAATGCATTTTTTCCTTGAAAAAAATATTGATGCTCCTCTCAGAGGAACAAAGAAAGCCAGGTGATACGCTTTTGTATAATTACCTGATGAAAATGGGTCATCAGGTGAGTTTGGTGGTGAGCCAAACTTTTGATTTTCTGGAAATTCTACGTATAAACGGTTATTTCATGGAGCAGATGAACCTGACATTGTTTTTTATTTGGGTTAACTATTCGTCACGCGTTTTTTCAAGTGAATGTTTTCATGTTTTTGGATTATTTTTAGATTTGTTGGATAATGCACCTAGGTACAGTGCCACTGGGAGATGATAACAGATTTGGCAGACTGAAAAACACACTCAATCAGCTTTTATGTATTCGAATATTTATATTCGTGATTCTCCCACGACGAAATATCCAGCTATTCAAGTCTATGCCTAGATATTTCCAGCTACTATAACAAGAAATCCAGTAACCATGATGAATTAGTCAAATAGTCAAATCTATGCATTAAATGAGTTGAAAAACCTCTACCTATACATATAATCACCCTGTACCTACTTATTGTTTCAATCAAATATCAATTGATAGTGAATAAAAATTTGAGATAGAGACACATCAAGCCTAACATTTCCAAGGTTGAGAAATCTAGATTTTTCACAGAGATCTCAAAGAGATAACTATAGGATGTTATCAAATCTCAAGGAACGACTTTTCTACAAGGAACCCGAATCTGTCATTGTATTTCCCAAAGTATTTTTGATGCCAGAAATACAACTCTGAAACACTCAATTTTGGACGCCATATTGGATTATTGCATTTTTGGAAAGGCTGTTGTTTCCTTATAACAAAACGGCGTACCACACGATATGTTTGAATCTTGTAGGCTGAACAAAATCGCGTGTTTTGATCACAAAAAGAGAAATTTCATGAAAAATCTTGATAATTCAAAGTTCATTCAAGGCTCTGATTTTAACCTATTGCCGAATGTGTTGCCTGTTCTGATTATGTTCTAGGTATTGTAGAAAGAATAAAAGGCAAATGTGAATAAGCCATAATAATTCCGTTGCATTGGGCCGAAATAACTATATTCAGATTTGTCTTTAATGTTCAATTTATTTAGCACAAAAACTCGCATGCTTAAAAGACATTCGACAATAGGCTAAAATGAGAGCCTTAAACTATGGTGGATTCAGATTTTTTATAATTCTTCTCTCCTATTTTTGGTTTCGCTAGCTCGATGAAATTTGATTTATTTCTATTAAACTTAAACTAAAAAAAAATAGCGAAAATTTGGCAACATGGTCGTCATAAACTGTCATCAAATTAACCTCAAATTAGCTTTCATTTAGACTTGAATCACCCTCAAAAGTGATTCTGCTAGCTCAATGTTATGCTTATTATACCTAGGTACTAAAAGAAGTCTTCCGGGATTTGCTTTGAATGATTGCTTTTATTGCCTTATTATCTTTTATGACGATTTGGTATTGATGGAATTGTGAACTAGTCCAACTATCCTTGTAGTCCTGTTGTATGTATTTTCAATGATTTCTAATTTTGAGAAAGCCTTTGTGGACATGATGATAGTGTGTTCTGTGTAACTCCTCTCTTTTCGATGTTTGATTTATCAAGCCTTTCCCTTAATAAATTTATTGCCCATATCATCATTGAGTACTCTCCCTATATTAAGAACTCTTGATATAGTTATTAAGTAACACATTTTCTGATTGAGTAGGGAATGAAAGATTCTATAAATATAGAAGATCTGACGTCATAGATAAAAATATTATTATTTTGTAGCAATATTTTTCTCATCCTTCATTATTCACAATTTTGGGGCCCCTGCAAAATCCGAGGCCCTGGGCCCCGCCACTGATTCGTTATAATTCAATTAATACGAGATGGACCCCGAAAGATAAGCGATACGAAAACATACAAACACTATAATGATCCGATTTTCAGTGGAAATAGTAAATTCATTTTCCACGGGACTAAAAATAAATAGAATCCACGGTGGGAACCGCTAGTCCGAGCTGAAAGTGAATTATTTTCAAAAGTCCAGACTCGGACTGCATAGACACCGGGTCTGAATTCGAAAATACACTCTCTCGCGGGCTGAATATCTGCAAACTTTATCGTACATCCCTGGTTTGTGGGGGCTGCTATGTTTTGTGCTCGATTGTTGAACAAAATCTAGGACTACTGGTGGACCAAGCGCTGGAAATGAAGTGGTGAGTATGCGGCGATGTGTTTTTGTTTTCGAAGTGAGAGAATCAACAGGTGGTTGTGAAATAAACTTATTGGCATTATCTGAACATCTCTCTGATGAGTGTCATTTCTAGTTTTCGAGTTATTGAAAAAAAAGGTATTTTTTTTGTTCTGGTTCTGACGAAAAGGGATATATCCTGTAATGTTCAGAGAACATCGATGAGAACCAAGGGAAAGAAGGTAGGAGTTGGTGTTCTTCTTAAATTTCTGGAGATGGTATGCCTCGGGGAACACCTTCCTAGGCAATGAGTTCCAAATTCTTGATGTTCGTTGGATGAACGAGTCTTTGGAAAGGGACGTTCTGCAGGTCTCTAAAGTGACCACGAAGGGGTGTGAAGACTGAACTTGACAGGTTAATCTCGAAGAGACTGCTAATGGAGGAACGATTGTTGATATTTCAGAAGAGCATCGCCCATGAAAATTACTATAAAATAGAGATAAATCGCCAACTTTTCTACGGTGTTCCAGAGAAGTGAGCGAGTTTGTAAGGGAGGCATCACCGACGAGACGAATTGCCCTTTTTCGGACAGAATCCAGTAGCTTCAGGATATGTTTAGGTGCTGCACTCCAAATATGGGAACAGTATTCGAGGACAGGTCGGATCTGTGCCTTATAGATCATAAGCAGCTGACTGGGAGTGAAATAGCTCTTGGCTCGAAACAGAAATCCAAGTTTTTGGGATGCACTTTTGGTTATGGACCTCGCGTGATTTTCCCAAGAAAGGTTATTGCTGATAGTAACGCCAAGCATCGAAATGGAAGACTTCAATGGTATGGTTACTCCTGACTGAATTATGTTGGGCACAGCGAGATCGACTTTTCTAGAGAAAAGACATGCTCGTGTTTTGTTTGCATTGAATTCTACCAGGTTATTAGATCCCCACTCGAGAATTGTTGCTAAGTCCATATTTATTTTGTTTCTTCCTCGTTCATTTTTGGTTTGACGGGCCGATATGGGAGCCCTGGAAGAGAAAGCAGTATGGATGGTGAAGCTGTGTATAGCACATGAAGTTGCTTCCAACAAATCGTTGATGTGAAGTAAAGAAATAGTGTTGGTGCTTAAATTGATCCCTGCGGAACACCAGCATTTATGAGTAGATTATCAGATGAAACTCCATCGATCACTACATGGAGATACATGTTTGAGAGAAAACTAGCAAGCAGAGAACACAGCTGAGGGGGCAAACCATAAGATGGAAGCTTGGCGAGGAGTCCCTGGTGCCAAACTCGATCAAATGCCTTGTAAATATCTAATGCCACGGCTAGAGTTTCTCCATATTTTTCAATAGATAGCTGCCATAAATGTGAGACGTAAGCGAGCAGTTCACCAGTTGATCTCTGATGATGGTAGCCATATTGCCTATCGTTGACAATTCCTGAGTGTTCCAGATATTTCATGAGTTCGATGTTGATGGCTTTTTCAGTGACCTTTGAAATAATTGATAGCAGTGTGGTATAGGTCTGTAGTGTAGTTGCTAGGTATGGTCTTTTTGCCTTTTTTGGGGACTGGTTGTACTCTTGCAATTTTCCAGTTGGACGGAAATACCCCCAAATTGTAAGAGTGGTCGAACAACTAGCAAAGAACCAGGTGTTAGTTCGCCGGGGGCACATTTCTTGAGAACAATCGGTGGGATTCCGTCAGATTCACAGGCTTTGTTGGTGTCGAGACCCAACAATATTCTTCTGATAGTACGTTGGCGAAAAGTGATCTCGGGCATATGATTGTCAATAGGTGTAATGTTCGAGGGTTGTTTTCCCGATGAATCCAGAGTGGAATTACCAGCAAATAGGTGCGCAAAGATATTGGCTTCTTCTTGGGCAGTCGTAGCTAGAGTTCCATATCTTCCTTGGTTAGAGAAGGAAATGAGCTGGGAGTGAAAATTATTCATACAGCTTTGGCGAAAGACCCAAATGAACGGGATCCGTTAGGACATATTCAACAAGTTTTGATCTTATTTTGTCATTGTGGCAATCATTTGAAGATTCTATTTTCTCTTAGCATATGCCTCTAGCCTCGACATATGCTTCTCTAGTCTCAGGGCCCAGATTTTTGAGCCATCGAAGGTATGCTGTCAGGTTGTGGAGATGAGGGTGTGATCACAGTATCCAAGTGGGGCACAAACTTCTACCCAGCAAACACAGTTACATCACAGAGATATCGCATCGATGTAAAAATGTGACCTGCGATATCGCATTCTATGTCGCACAGACGTCGCTGCGATATGGCAGGGATATTATTTTGTCACACTCAAGTTTCCTCCATGCGTTGTCGCTGCGATATATTTTTATGATGGAATAGCGATGTGTTTTTGCGATGAAACTGCGATGTGTTTTTGGGATGAAACTGCGATGTGATTCGATTTTGACAGCAGGGATGTGTGAACTTATGACATCGCAGGGATGTAAATATATGATATCACAGATATGTGAATATATGACATCACAGCGATGTACAAATGTAATGCAGAGGTAAGGTGATATATAGGGAAAAATGTCAGTGAAAAAAAATCAACATACCTATATTATAAATATTTATTTCCAACAATGAACAAATACCAACAAAAAAACAAAATTATTATTCCATTCCAATAAATGAAAGGTAATTCTCTTTAGCAAAAAATATAGGTTATTATTATTTCTGGACATTCTTTGTTTTGAATGAATATTGTTTTCTTCGGAGATGGCTGATGGAATGGAAATATTAGCTTCAGTTGAATTTCTTGCATCAATATTCAATTTGCAGAAACTTCCTCATAAACACATTCTGAGAAAGTTTCCAGCATCAGCTCCCATACGTCTTCCGAAGCGATGAATCCGTAAATGATCATCTCTATCCACCTTGGGTGACATCATAATTTGCTGATTCAAATACAATAAATTAATAGTTTGGACTACCATAATTTATCATGTTCCAAAACCATCAGATGTCGTCTTTTGAGTATGATGAAAAGAACGGCTTTGGCATGCTTTCAAGTGAAAACTTATTCTCACCATAACTTAAACAAAACCTATACTCACGTTTCGTGTACCCCCACAAAGCTGTTATAACTTTTTGATTGTACAAGAACTTGAAAAACTAGCACATAGACCACAACTTAAGTGAACTGGTAAAACTGATTCCATCAATGGTTGTTCAACTGATTGAAACTCTGAACTCTGGAGTGGTTGAGAAAGTTATAACTGGTGATGATGAATCATCATTGTCAACTGTCTAGTGCAGGTGTCCACAGACCACGGAAAGTATATTCGCGCGCGGGAAATTCAAATAGTGGCTATTAATGTAACGAGATTATTATGCGATTTGTAATATTAGTGGAGGACATTGCTTGGTAACGAGGCGGTAGCTGAGTCAACCGCAATGTCCGAGACGGTGTTGACTCGCTAATAATCGAGTTGCATTCAAAGCTTTATCGTATCATGGACAACGGTGTATTATGCTTATATTTAACGTATTATGCTTTCGTAACTGACGTAAATTATGGTAACTATAATGTACTATGAGTAACTAAGGTTTTGGTATGTTTATGATGTTAATAATTATCAATATAGATTTCATATGATAATCGGGTCTATTCTGTTTTTAAATAGCAATATGGTTTCAGAGAAGATATTGCTATCACAGCAAGGATTTGAGGAATTATCGTTTTAAAAATCGACTTTGAAGTATATAAATTGTTAATTTCCATGAAATCTTGCTATTTCATGTCTTAATCTCGGCTAAATAGTGAATATTAGAGTCATTTTATCGAATTATATAAACATAACCATATGGTTATCAAAACAAGATTCAAACAGAATTGACCCGATTGTCTAAATCTTCAATGATACGATAAATTTTAATAAATAGTATCAAAAAACGGAACATTCGGTTTTTGTGTAATACAAATACAATACAATAAACAATTGCACAATTTGTGCTATATATATAGTACACATCAGAGGTGTTATATCGCAGGTTTGTTTGCTTTTGTACATCGCAGCGATGCGACGTTTGTGATAAATCGCAGTTTGATCTCATCGCGACTTCTCAGAGATGTCATGCTGCAGATGTGTTTGCTTTTTTACATCGCAGCGATGCAACGTTTGCGATATCGCAGTTTGATTTCATCGAGAGATCTCTGAGATATCATGTTGCGGATGTGTTTGCTTTTGTACATCGCAGCGATGCAACGTTCGTGATATCACTGTGTGATCTCATCGCGTCATCTCAGAGATGTTAGGTCGCAGATGTGCTCACTTTTAACATCGCAGCGATGCAACGTTTGTGATATCGCAAATATGCTTACTTTTTCACATCGCATCGATGCAACGTTCGTGATATCGCAATGTTACCTAATTGCGACATCTCAGAGATGTCATGTCGCAGATGTGTTGGCTGGGTATTCTATATATGTAGGTCAGGATTGGTGGTGAGGAAAAGGTCTAGTGTGTTGGCAGACTGATTGTTAACATTAGGAATGCAAGTTGGTTGCTCGACCAGTTGCGGAGGCCTCAGCTTGACGACCCGCATCATCTGTTTTGTTAGAGAATTTGAGCCAGGCAGCGTTATGTACATTTAAAGTCTCCAATGATTATGATTTCAGCTGTTGATGGATGGTTCTCCTGAATGAAGTCCAGTTTCAGTGATAAAAAGTCGAAGAGGTTGTTATATATGAAGGTTCATTAGGTGTTTGATAAAGGCAGCAGAGGAACTTGGTCTTGGGAGGTATAGGTAGGTATAACATGCATATACCTATACCTAATCTAATAGCAAAAATGAGACACTGAATTAATGTTGCTGATGAAATTTAAAGTGAATAATAAGTAGTGAAGAAAAAAATAAGCTTCATATTCAGATTTATATAATAACATTCGAGTGATTTACCATCAGGGTCTTTAAACTTTCTCAGGTACCTCTATTAAGGCCGATTCAGATTCATGCGTGCCCACCCTGCATTTTTGACCCTGCATGAAAAATGCATGCCTGTCGTCGTTCAAGGAGAGTATACTAACAAGGAGATCTCAATCCCCATAAGGCTATGGTTCCGCGATAGAAAGAGATGAGAATACGTCTCGTGACGTCACAGAGCATGTCATGGCCGCCAGCTGCCACCAGCCACATTCTTCAGTGGCGGAGTCGAATGTGGTCCAACTATTCTATAAAGCAAGAATTTGTTTCGTGTTGTGTCATCAATTTTCTATTTGATTTCACAATCAGAGTTTTGGCGGTTTGATTCTAAAACTTAAAACTTTGGATTCTTGCTGGCTTTGCTGTGTTTTTGTGTGTTATCACTCTGGAATTTGTAGCATTCGCAGTGTTGGTGTTGAACCAAAGAATATCAACGCTCAAAGGAACGTTGAACAATATATTATAGACATATAGACAATTGTGAATTACTTCTCAAAGTTTGATAGTTTTGGAGTGATCCTCGTGAGTATTCGAATTCTTATCAATAATTACTAGATTTCACCAATCTCCATGTATAGAAGATGATGGGGATGCACCTCCATGAATTCTAGTTTCAACTTATACTTTTTTCAGGAAATGCCGACTTGGTGTTGTGTTTCCTTCTGTGGAAACAGGAGTGATAAAACTTCTGATGTGTCCTACCATAAGTTTCCTAAAAATGAAGGGGAGAAAAAAATTTGGATATCATTTTGTGAGAGAGGATTGGGATGGGTTCCTTCATCAACTTCAAGGATTTGCTCATCTCATTTCCGAAAAATTGATTTTGAGAGGAATCTTCAGAGTGATCTCATTGGTATGTGAATTCCTTTTATTGAGCATATATACCACATACCTAACTTCCTTCCTGGAAGTAAACATTTTGTAGACACCCCTCTTTTGTTAAACTGGAAGAATAAAGTAAGGTTTTCTATATTTCTTGCAAATAATTGGTTTGGATTTGTCTTTTCTCAAAAAATAACATAGAAATCAGGATATATAGTTTGGTGAATAGTAACTCATTGGCACAAATTAGTAAATTAGCAACCCTACACTTACATATCTTCTTAATCAATTCCAGGGTTTTGTTTCTCAAGATGAACAAACAGAACCCTCAAAAAATAATACTCTGTAATAGCTGTTCTATGTAACTATTGTAAATGAATATATGAAATCTACTTGATAATTGATCATAGATTTTGTGGTTTTTTAATGAATCCTATTATATATTGTTGAATGTTATATATGACATCTTAGAATTTCATTGAAATTGTTATATGGAGAAAAAATTTGAAAGTTTTCAATGATAGGTAGGTATATATTAATTGCCTTTTTGACCCCAATTATATTTGAGTTTAATCAGCCTTCATTGTATTATTCAGTGGTTGAAATCAAGATAAAATATATAAAATAAAAAGATATTATACATGTGGGTCTTCAAACTAAACTCTAATTTTCAGGAGGTGTTTCAAGGAGAGTTCTTGAAAGAGGAGCTGTACCAAGTATCATCAATGATTCTGGAGAAGAACCATCAGGAGTTGATGAAAACAAAGAGAACCAGGAATTCATCAAAACTGTAATCAGGAACATTGACAAAGAGGAGAAAGAAAGAAAATATCTGATCTCAAGAGTAATGGAGGAAGCTAGAGAAGAAGAACAAGTACCTAGTACATCTTTTGGTAATCAAGATAGTGTATTGATCACACAGTCCCCAGAAGAACCAAATTTAGATTACAAAACCCTCTATTCTATTCTTCTTCAGTGAGAACATGGAACTGGATTGATGGAATCATACTAGTTTTTAAAAATTTGGTAAATGTGAATAATATATACAATTATTATATGATCATATTTATATAATCAAACTTTGAACATATTTTCAGAGAATATGAAATACAGATTTCTGAGTGAGTTTACTATGAAGGCAGTGAATAATAGAATTTGAATAAATATCAGTTATAAATCTATATTGTAATTGCATTTTTGAAATTGAAATTTCTTAATGTACCTACTAGAAAGTGTATTGTACATACTTAGATATAAGAATTGTTTTTGTCAAATCATAATGATTTATAGTGGTTTCATGAGTTTTTATGGGTTTTCCTCATGAATCATATGGATAATTTTAAAATAACTATTGTTTTATTATTCCCAATATGAGCAAATGCGCCGCTATTTATTTTCCCACTAAATAAAGGCATTTATATTTCTTGATCATTTCTGAAACATTTCCACCTACCATGTTCATATTTTGTCCAAGTTGAAGCATAATCAGTCCAGAAATAATATTAATCATGACTTTATTACCTATCCTATCCTTCACAATGTAACATATTCTCATATCATTCCACTATAACAGTTTACTCAATTTGCTTTTTGTTATTCACCATAACCTCAATTCAATATTTTTTATTATAAACATTTAATTTCAATGTTTCTTAGAATTGTGGTTCAAGTAATCACTGGAAAAAATACTTTGTCGAACAGACTACTGATTAGTAGTAGATGTGACAGATATAAAAAATACATCATTTTTATTCGAAGTTTTACATTTGCTTCATTAGAATTGGAATTTGTGGTAAGTACCCTACAATCTACATCACCCTCCATATACGATTACAAATAATAGTGTAGTTGGGCCACTGTATATGTGATTTTGTTTGGGACACCTACCGCATGCTCTGTTACGTCACTATGACGCGTTTTAGCTGAATGATTCTGATTGGCTAAAGCTGATTGGGATCTCCTTGTTAGTATACTCTCCTTGGTCGTCGTTCACATCTATGCCTGTCGGCGTGGTTGTGATAAGCGTGGTGGGCATGCATGGAATAAGGACAAGTTCTTATTTTCTACTGTATTGCATGCGTTTTTACCGGAACATCCCTAGAAGCCTGCGAATATTTGACAATCTTTTATTTGAATATAACATTTGATTTATTTTGAATTTGATGATAATTTTATAGAGTTTGTAATACATTCCCGCCTTTCTCTGTTGTGATTTTAATCTAGAGAAAATGAATGAGCTGAAATTTTTTATTTACTTGAACTGACAATACTGAAAAAACCAATTAAAATATGACCTTGGGTAAGAAATGCAATGGAAATGCACATATGTGAAATGTCATGCCTTTTTCAGGCACAAGCGTCAGAAATGCATGTGCCTGTAAATCGCACGTGCTTCAAAAACCCTGCATGGAAATGCATGAATCTGAATCGGCCTTTATGCTGGTTTGTTCCCAACATTCTTGATTCATCAAGTCTACCTATTTTATCTGAATCTGAATATACTAGCGTCATCTATCATTTCGATCTAAAATATCAGCCCGGCGAACACAGTGTTCTGTGAGGAGTCACTGAAAACGCTGAAAAAAGCTTGGAAGAGTGGCAGATGAGTGGCAGGCAGTGCAAGGAAGAGTGTTCGTAACGTTTCGTGTTTCGTGAGATCTGTCAAATTTCAGTTGTCAGATCTACTGGAGAACGATACATACAAAAGTTTCAAGATTTTCAATAAACTTCACAAAAATATGCTTGTATCAACATGACAATGTCAAATTGATGAGATCCTTCAAAATTCTAGTTCAATGATGTGATTACTCAATTGATTTTCCCATTTTGAAAAGAAAACTCAAGGAAAAATTGCCTGTATCTACTTCTGTAATTTCAAATAACAGCGGGAACTGATGGACCTAACTTCATGTCGTTTGGAAAAATGGCGTGCAAATCGATTATCAGCATAGTTGACTGTAAGAAATGTGAAATAATATGCTTATTGAGCAGTTTTTTTGGTTATTAGCAAAATATTCACAAGTATGCATGCCTTTCTATGAGTTCACATTATTGCTTGATTGGATTTTGAATTCAATACTTTTGCACAGTCCCATGAAAATGTCATCGACTTTTTTAAAAATAATCTGCATGTTTCGCAATGATTATCATTTAATATTCTATTTTTGTGAATCCATGTATTTCTTCCTCAGAGTGAAAGCAGATCTCTATTAATCTTATTATTGATGGTAATAACAATTGATTGAAATGACTCAAACCATATATAAATATAAAACATTTTCCTAAGGTATATTTTTACCTGACAGCTAGGTCATTTATTCAAATTCTAATAATAGTAACATTCTTTATTTTCGGCATGATAGAATTATTGTTAAAATTATTCGAACATATATTTGACTAAAAATTCATTCAAAAATGAGAAAGCAATACGAATCGAATGATCCACTTTAGTAAGACGATGGCCTATCCTACATGTTCTCTTTGATTCATTTCATGTAAGAAACACAGCATGGTGTTAGAATCTGCGTTTATTTTTCACAAACAGCCTCAAATTAGTTTTGAAAATCAATAATCTTCGGGCGTTTCACACGAAAGGTGGAAGGCCATTCAAGTTCTTTAAATACCCGCGCATGCGTATTGAGTAATCAGCTGGTTTTCACACAAATTTGCCTGCTTTTTAGGCAATCCCAAATACCAGTTTGAATTGTTGGTCCTCGAACCAATCTGAATTATTTTACATAATTTCTGATTGAATTTCTGTAATAGTTGTGTATTTCAGGAAGATATAATAAATATGTATTTTAAAATGAATTTAGTGATGAACTTTCTATAAACATCAAGTTATGTGAATTTCAGGCCAGGAAAGTTGAGCTGGGAGGACCTCCTAGATTCTACAGATCAAAACAATAATATAACCATGACATCTGAAGATATATTGCAGACTGGTCATATAGTCAAAGAACGATGGAAGGTGAGAATAAGTTTTTCAGTTGTTATAATTAATTAGTACAATATTCTTGAGAATATATCAATGCCACCTGGGGAGCAAATCCATTAAGTTAGACAGATTTCAAGCTTTTCAGGATAAGTGCTGGATAATCACACCATTGGGTATAGAAAAAATGCAGTTCCAATGAATATAAATGTTGTCAAGTACATCAAATATATTCATAATCCCCTGAATTACTGTGATACTTATATACTTTTTATAATCTATATGTCATACACTGAATAAACATTATTATTATTAATTGCTTAGAAGTAATGTGATTATGAGCTCAATACAAATATGCAAGAAAAGTGGCCTAGAATAATGTGAATGTGAATACCTATACTCAAGTTATTAATGTAAAGACTGAAGAGGTTGTATATGACTACAATAACAACATAGTGTCATTTGGTTATTGAGTGTGTAGAATTCAAGAATAAAAATATGCATCATGAAGGTATCAAGTATTCAAAAAAAATCCAAATATCATATCAGCATCCTTACTTGTAGTAACCTTATAGAATATTTTTTGTAAAAATTAGTGAATATAAGAAACGCTTATCAATTCCATGAGATAGTAGCCCAGGGCCCCTATTCTTGAATTCTATTTTCTACTCCCTAGAATTCGAGAATAGGGCCCCTAGGTCCCTTGAAAAATTCAAGAGAAAAATATATTTTTCAAAATTCCAAATAAAAATATGACAACTCCATATAACATATTTGTTACAAGTTAGGTTGGAAAACGAATGGAGAAAATCACGAACCAATAGATGGCGCTTCAGAAATGTCAAATTTCGAAATAGAGGTGAATAACAATCATTTCTTGTATTTTTACAACGGTAACATTATGTCAATTTTCAATGCACATATTTTAGGAAAGGAATCACTAATTCAAAATATTCAAAAGTAATATGAAATTTATGAGTTTATAATGTTTTCCCAGGCTTTTCAATATTACCGCTAATGCAAAGTCAATGATCCACTAACGTATTTGTATTTGAAGATTTGCTTTTTTATAGTTAATTTCCATTATTGAGGTGAGTATCTACAGTATATTGAATATAAATATATAATAAACTTGACACTTTTTGAACTACAATTGGAAAAGGTGTATATGCGGTGTAATGTGATATTTTCATTCACTCTGTTATAGGAACACTCCTGGTTCCTATCATATATCACATATTAAATTGTAGTAGACTGATTTTGAAATAGAAATGATAATATTTTAAATTTAAATGATGGATTTTGAAATTGAAATGGAACTTTTTGAAATTAAATTGATTGATTTGAATTACAATTGACGCATTTTGAAGTAGAATTGATAATTTTGAAATACATTTGATACTTTTTGAAATACAAATGACTAATTTGAAATACAATTGACGCATTTTGAAGTTGAATTGATAATTTTGAAATACATTTGATACTTTTTGAAATTGAATTGACTAATTTGAAATACAATTGACGCATTTTGAAGTTGAATTGATAATTTTGAAATACATTTGATACTTTTTGAAATTGAATTGACTAATTTGAAATACAATTGGCGCATTTTGAAGTTGAATTGATAATTTTGAAATACATTTGATATTTTTTAAATTGAATTGACTAATTTGAAATACAATCGATACTTTTTGAAATCAACTTGAACTACAATTGGAAAAGGTGTAGTCTTCCTATATAAATATTGCGATTTTATCAAGATGTGGATGCACTGTAGTAGTGAAAACATGTTTTTCTATTTTGGTTGTATAATGAAGTCATTGTGCAACGTAAATACGAGTCGAAATAGCCTCTATTTCGATACGCATTTTTTATTATTCGGAGATTGGTACAATTGAACTGTCAAATGAAAGTCAGAAGAGTTATGCCCAGTTTACTTCTGAGCGATTTGGATTTGGTGATATAAGCAGTGAAAAACTCAATGTTTTAATTGGTTAATTTCAATTCAGAGTGTAATTTGATTTAAATTGCCTAATAAAAATAATAACAACATGGAATTTTTCACCGCTGGTATTGCAATAATGCCAATAATCAAAATCGCTAAACTGTAAACTGGGCTTTAATTTAATCTTGTGCGTCAGTTTTTAATAATTTCAATGTCAGCATTGTTACCAATCGAAGATGTTTCTGTTATTTATCGATATTAAATCCATTTTTTACTTCATTCAATATAGAAAAAATTGCATATGACACACGTTTTATAAGACACGTTGTCGCACTTGTTCCCTTTAAGCACTCCTATCGCTTCACTCCTCGTACTCCAAACAACGCGTGCGACAAAATAGCGTCTTATAAAACTTGTATCATAGTATACTATTATTGTACCTCATTGTACCCCTTATGTAAATATTTTTTATTCTATTATTTTCACAATTGTTTGTTTTTTTACACAAGACATATACCTTTGTCGACAAAATATATTACATTTATTTAGAGTTTAAACAATAAAGATTATTCTCTCTCCATAACGTGGAATGAAAATCTGAATATACCATCAATAAATAGGTACAGGGTGATTGTTTATATTTTACTCAATAGCTATCTCAGTTAATATTGGTCCTACAAAAATGTTCAAATGGACAAATATGCAGCATTTTTTATGGGCATTCAGAATTCAGTACTAGGAAATGCAAAAAAGCATCGTTAACCTAAAATTTTTACGATAACTGGTATTTTTTTAATGAGACACCCTGTATTTTATTCACCCAATCGGTAGAACTCTTTTTTCTGATTTCAAATATATATACTTTATTGAGGTTATCTTTATCCGTTTTCGGAAAATATAGATTTTTCGTACAGATCTAAGGCAGCTGTCCAGGCGACAATGCTGCAATTGGCTTGAATCAAAGTAGCCATTGATAATAAAACAAATTTAATTGCATTGTTTGACATTCCCTTCATAGTTTGGGAGTTGTTATAGCAAAAATGGTATATTCTGAGGTAGAAAAAGTTGATATTGTGTCAGTTTTTATAAAAAGTAATCAAAACCAACGTTTGGTGCGTCGTGATATATACCCTAAAAGAAGACTTCCTAGTGAGAAAACATTTGTTAACTTTTATAAACGTTTACGTTCATTGAAACGAAAACCCATCAGGATTATTCAAGGAAATAGAAAACTTTTTCTACCTCAGAATATATCATTTTTGCTATAACAACTTCCAAACTATGAATAAAAAGAAATGTCAATGTCAAACAATACAATTGAATTTGTTTTATTATCCATGGCTACTTTGATATAAGCCAATCGCAGCATTGGTCTGGCGTTTTACAGCTGCCTTAGATCTGTACGAAAAATCTATATTTTCCGAAAACCGATAAAGATAACCTCAATGAAATATATATATTTGAAATCATAAAAAAGAGTTCTACCGTTTGGGTAAAGAAAATACAGGGTGTATCATTAAAAAAATACCAGTTGTTGTAAAATTTTCAGGTTAACGATGCTTATTTGCATTCCCTAGTACTGAATTCTGAATGCCCATAAAAAATGCTACATATTTGTCCATTTGAACGTTTTTGTAGGACCAATATTAACTGACATAGCTATTGAGTAAAATATAAACAACCACTCCGTACAACAAAAAATTCCCCTAACCGACAGGTGATGAAAAAAATTGGCGGCGGCGGTTTCGGCGAAATCTACGAGGGCTTGGACCTGATAACGCGCGAGCAGGTGGCCCTCAAAGTGGAGTCAGCCCGGCAGCCCAAGCAGGTCCTCAAGATGGAGGTGGCCGTGCTGAAGAAGCTGCAAGGCAAGGAGCACATCTGCAGGTGGGTGCGCGGTGTGGTCTACCTCTATAGCCAGAAAAGTCCTACTCGAATTCGAGTTTTTGAAGCATTGACAAGTTCAGCCGGCGTTGAGAGAGAAAAAAATATGCCTGCCCTAGTGTTGTCTTTGTCGTAAGTGATTGTAATTGACAAGTTCAGCCAGCGTTGAGAGAGAAAAAAATATGTCTGCCCTAGTGTTGTCTTTGTCATCAAGATTGCAACTTTAAATAATGAAAATGTTGTGATTGTGAAGTAAAAAAGAAGAAGACTTATATAACCTGTATACAGGGTCACTCACGGTCGATGGTACCTTAGACGTTTACGGAGAACGGGACGTAGGATTATTCTGAAAATTTGGTTTATTGGGTAATCAGTTTTGTTCTATCGATCTAAAATACTTTCAGCGTTGCGGCGTTGCCGCTTCTATCAAAAAGTAGCAACAACTTTGTTATTTCAAATGGAACACCCCCCTGTATTTTATTTCATTTTTAGATTCTTCCTGAAGAGCTGATTTCGTCGATCTATCATACTTGGGGTATAGCGCGAAATATTACAGATATTACAGATATTTCGTCTTTTAGAAAACATCATCAACTTTGTATTTTTATATGGGCCGAAACTAAAGTTTATCCTGTATACGACTTCATTTTTCATTGTGAATACAGCAATGTATCACACAATATGATTTCGGAACCATTTCTCGCGCAAAATATAATTTAGTGATTACTTCATTTTTTTCTTCAATTTTAGATAGTAGGCGTCTAAATATTGATTTACCAGGTTGTCGCCTCTCTGGATACTTATTAGAGTACGCACGTTCAGCATCAACACAATTTCTTTGGCACAAAATGCAACATGACAACATATCAAATTTTTCAGTATTCGAAAAGCTGCCGTTTTCCATTTTTAACACAAATTAGGTAGATAACGAGATGTAAGAGTAGGAACGGTAATATGTCAAAAATTCTACCAAACTACAGTATTATTATGACAGCAGAACATAATGTGGTCATTTCTTCCAGCGCCTACTATCTAAAATTGAAGAAAATCAGATTAAGTAAATTACTAAATTACTTTTTTCGCAAGAAATGGTTCCGAAATCATATTGTGTGATACATTGCTGTATTAACAATGAAAAATGGAGTCGTATACAGGGTATACTTTAGTTTCAGCCCATATAAAAATACAAAGTTGATGATGTTTTCTAAAAGACGAAAAATTCTGCTTATGTTATCGTGTAGTCCTTAGAAAGTGGCCATGGCGAAGTACTATTTCTTTTACATTTCCTTTGAAATTAAAGCTAGGAGAAAATAAAAACGAAATTCTCAAATTTCGGTTCTTCTCGGATATCTCCGAAACTACTTGGAATATTAAAACTTTTTAAATGTCATATTATTAGGCACATAAATGCGCTACTTTTCTCTAATTCAATCGACCCCGTATCACTTACCGTTTCCGATATCCCCATGCTGTTCATTCTTATCTTGGACACACTGTATATTATCGACAAAAATATTGTCATCTATGATGAATTAACTTTATTATCATCATAATTATGAAGGGCTTCTATTTAATGCCTCAAAGGTTCATCGGCTGTGGCAGGAACGACAGGTTCAACTACGTGGTGATGCAGCTGCAGGCGCGCAACCTGGCAGAGCTGCGTCGTGCGCAGCCGCGGGCAGCCTTCAGCCTGTCAACGACGCTGCGGCTGGGCCTGCAGATTCTCAGGTCCATCGAGAGCATACACTCGGTCGGCTTTCTTCATCGTGATATCAAACCTGTGAGTGTGTGTGTGTGTATGTTGTTTCCTGATTCGGGGGTACACTCTACAACGTTTTCCTACGGGCGTGCGAAAAGTGGTACTTTTCCGCATACATTTGCGTGCGCAAAGTTGCACTTTTCCGCACTGGGTGCGGTAAAGTTCTATTTACTCGAAAATCTCACTGTTCATCAGGCCGTATCATGAGCCATCAACCATTGAATGAACTGACACATACATATAAACTACGCAACACTAATTACGTCGCACCCCGAAATTTTGCCCCTGTTGAAATTTGAATAACTTTTTTCTGATTTCAACAATACGAATTCTGTTTGCACTGTTCGCTAGCTCAGTCCTTCAGCTATAATCTCGTACTTCTTCGATACATAAGGTTATTTCCATAAAATTGCTACAGGATGTTTTTTGGAACTGTGCAAAATTTCGAAATTTTCAAAAGGATCCCAAATGAAGAAAAACAGTTTTTTTTTCAACTTTAACAGCAGAGGCATGAAGATTATCTCATTACCTTTGGCCATTTCCGAAATTGTCTTCTTATCACTTTTCTTTACAGAGTGATCTCAAAAAATCAATTCTTTGGTTTTTGCAGTCATAACTTTTTTCCTCTTCAACCGATTTTCAAAATCTCAGGCTCATTTTGAAGCTGAAACCTCATATGAGAAGATTTGAAGATCAGAATTAACTCAAGATGGACATTCAAGATCGAGGGTTTCCTCAAAGGTGACCCAAATCTGAAACACTCTGTAAATCCCGACTGGGAGGAGAATTAAATGAAAATCAACTTGTTTTCGGAAGGATCTTTCATTCTGGACACATCCAGATCTTTTTTCTTTCAGTAGTCAAAAATTGTGCGTGAGAAAACCGAAATGAAACGCCATGTTCTAGAAAAAAAATCAGCCTAAAAAAATGCATGGTCCGTAACCAACGTAACAAGAATCAAAATGAGTGACTGGCAAGACAGGTTGAGAATTACGTTCTCGTGAAAATAAAGATCAGGCCAGAAAAAACTATTCGTAGGTCTTTCTTTTCTGAAGATATAAGACTTCATAAAAAAATTCAAAATAAAAAAAAATTCTGAATACAACAAAATTTCAGGGTAACCTTCTCACCCCTATACAAAGTCTTCCATCATGTTTGGGATTTTTTTCGGAGAATTTAATTTTCAAGACCCCCAAAAAAATTTTATACGTACGCCTATAAAACGAATTTTTTTTATCTCTTTGATCAACTTTTTCCGCTGAACACAGCTATGGGTACCGCTTGTCTCGATACTGGAAAAGAACTTTTTCTCGCCCTGTACATCAAACTATGATAATTGGAGTACCCGAGTTTGGGCGATTCTTAGTAGTTTTGTACGAAACTCAAGAGAAAAATATGTAAAATAATCACAAAAATCTCCTTCCCCTTCATCCGTACCCAAAGTACCCCAAGGGGGGAAGGGTGGTGAAAGTATATATTTTTTTCAATCTCCGATCCCGATGTGGGGGTCAGGTGAAATATGTTTACCGATATATCTAACCGTTTGACCAGCAAAAATTTTACCCGCAAAAAAAATTTTGGGGGGGAGGGGGTCAAAATTTTTTTTTCAGTCTTTTTGGTGGTGATATTTTCGTTTCGATCAAACAACGTTTTGGATATTTTTCTTTTTTAATCGGGATTTCGAGGGGGATTAAGATTTGGGTCACCTTTGCAGAAACCCTTGATCTTTAATATTTATTTTTAGTCAATTCTAATCTTCATGTCTGTTCATCCAACGTTTCGGCTACAAAATGATCCTGAGATTTTGAATATCGGTTGAAGAGGAAAAAAGTAATGACCGCAAAACAAAAAAATTGATTTTTTGAGATCACTTTCTAAATAAAAGAGATAAGATGACAATTTTGGAAATGGCCAAAGTAATGAGATAATCTTCATGCCTCTGCTGTGAAGTTGGCAAAAAACTGTTTCACTTCATTTGGGATCCTTTTGAAAATTCCGAAAATTTGCACAGTTTCAAAAAACACCTTTTAGCAATTTTATGGAGAAAACCTCATGTAACAAAAAAAAGAAGAGATTATAGCTAAAGGACTGAGCTATCGAACAGCGCAAACAGAATTCAAATTGTTCAAATCAGAAAAAAGTTATTCAAATCTAAACAGGGGCAAAATTTCGGGGTGCGACGTAATTAAATATTAATTTTTTCTACAAACACAGTTCCTAGACAAGAAAACTCGATACTTCATACAATCAACTCACGTACATTTCATAATATTGTTCATCTAAATCATTAATTCAATTAATTATTTACTATTAAATTGAAATTCAATACAATAATGCATACATCTAACAGAAAAGAAGGGAAAATGACTCATAGATTGAACCTGTTGGCTATTGAGGCTACTTGAAAACTTGTGTCTATATCACAGTTATAATATGTTATGAACAAGGTGGATATAGATATGGTGGAACGAGTTCCATTAAAAGGCACTAGAAATATTTGTAGACTTCTGCCTACTTGATTTTGTTGAATTTCAATCATAGTTTCAAACACTAGTAATACTTCCACGACTTCATATGGATGGCGCCACGTCTGCTGATTCCGCATGATTGATATTAATTTTCACAATTTATTAGTAATTTTGATTATGTGTGATTTGTTCAATCAATATCATGATTGAATAATCGAACAACATATATATTTCAAGCGAAAACCACAATTATGAATGATCTGTCACTGTCACTTGAACACGAAACCATAGAATACGGATATTAATAGAGAACTGAATTATCGATATTGATATTAAAGGCGATATTAACGCCATCACCGAACGATTAGTGAAATATTACCGGTGTTATGATCTTCGCTAAACCAGTCTACAGATTTTGACGGAAAACAATTGAAGAGTTGTTTCAACATATCTATATCCACCTTTGTTATGAACCAAGAAGATGTAGTTGAACTTATTTTTGCTTTATATTCAATGGACTGGTGTTTTTTTAGAAATAAGACAAGTTTTGAATACTTTGATATCTTAAGCATTCAAATATTTCATGAATCTATCATACTTTTCCTTGACTTCTCTGGTAGGGGAGGTTCAAACTTACAATGTTCGGACTCTCTGCTACATCAGAAGATGTGTTAGATAATTCACTGTCACTATTATTTTCCATCATGCAACAGAATGTTGAGTTCGTTTTCAACAATGATGGATGCGAGCGCAAATATGCCGTCACCTAATGACATTATTTCCGCGCAAGAGCGGCAATGCTGTCACTTGATGACATTCCTCGGAAAACGTCAACTTTGTGTTGAAATTCGAAAGCGTCAAGGTCTATTTTGTTTACCGTTTGTAGAAAATTTATTTTCAAGAAGAAAAGCAAGCCCATCATGTATCCCTCAGACCGATTCACAGATACACAGGGTCATCTCCCAATTGGTGAGACGGATGCCTCTTTTGACGACCATTTTTCTTTTTCAGAGTAATTTTTCAATGGGTAGACTGCCATATAATTGTAGGAAAGTGTATATGTTAGATTTCGGCCTTGCTAGGCAATACACGGCTGCGACAGGAGAAGTGAGACCCCCCAGGGCGGCAGCTGGCTTTCGCGGCACTGTTCGATATGCCAGTATCAATGCACATAAAAATAGAGGTTAGTTTATCGTTACGAATGATCTCACCATTGTCGGTTTTAGTGGACACCTAGTATAGGCTGGTACAAAAATAAGCCAATCCAGAACACGTGATCAAAAATGGCTGCCTTGAGGCACACACGGAGTGTTTTGTCTATTTGATTACATGTGTTTTTGTGTTTATGGTTTGAATTTCCTTTTTGAAGGTTTCCAAAGGGAATACAATGGCTTGTGATAATAAAAGTGATCATATCTGTTATCGTTAGAGACTGAAGATAAAGACATTGCATTACGGTATAAGGAAAAATCAGAGTTATTCAAGGCATCGATCCTTTCACTCTGATGGATCAGTTAAAGTAGCTGGTTTACCTATAAAATTTGAAACCACATTTCGCAATAAATACCTTCATGAAAAGTTATGTAACTTTTTACCTTTCAAAAAATGTTTAGCACATACTTTAGCATACTTTAGTTTAACTTCTGTGAGATCTTCCCTTTTGATTGCTTTCAACCATCTTTCTCTTGGGATTTTTGAGAGTTCATTCAATTCTGTTTTGTGTGCAAAATGTAGTACACTGGGTATATTGAAAAACTTCGCATCATCACGATTTCCTCGACTCCCAAACTTAACAACACAACAAGTATATGTGGCATGTTTTTGTAGCTCTATCTTCAATTTTATGAGAAAATTTACAAATCACAATATAGTCTGAACACAGAATATTCACAAATGAATGTTTTAATTCGTTCTGGAGTTGAAATAGCTAGAGTTTTAATGCACTCAAACGGTTTGTATGCCCCAAGGTATCCATCTTGAATTTGATTTGACAGCGTCCGATCCTTTTTTGTTTCAGTTTTTCCGTTTTTTTCGCTGTCAGCGACTCAATTTTAGATTTAGATTGAAGTAATGTTCTTTTTTTCAACTCCAGCAGAAATGTGATATCTATTGTGAGTTATAGAAAAAGCAAAAAGTTGAGCCACATTTCATATATCTTTTCCTTGTGTAATCGGCAAGGTTGATTTAGGGCGCATACGCAAAATCGAGCGTGGAATTCAAATCATAAAATGTTCAATGTATCAATCTCATATTCATATAACTGATCCTTTTTTTATGTAAATAAATATTGTTATTCGAATCATACTTATATCCTAGTTTATTAACGATAGAAAACATAAGGAGCCGGTTGCATAAAAAGTTTAATTTGTTTGTAACCATGACAACGCATGCCTTATCTCGCGATTTAGCAGAATTGATCACACATTGTGTTGAGAGAAGGCTTGATGATCTTTTATGCAACCGGTATAAAGTATACTTAGCTTTGACAGCGAGGACAGCAATCTCTGAAGCAATCAAGATTAAACAATGGTTGGATAATTATTCTTAACTTTTCAATATTTTGTTAGACATTGTTAGTACGTTTATAGTGTCTTGATTTCTGGATAACTTGAATATGACCTGGACACCGACACTGGACATCATAGATCTTATTGCTTACGCTAGATCCGGTATTCAGGTTATTTGTTTTGTAGGTCCGGGAGTGTTGAAAGTACTAAGCCATTGATTGGTCCTATTAATTTTTGTCCATGCATGTGTTGTACCACGTGATCATGTAGTACCTACTTTCTTACAGACCCCTCTTGACCTTAAAATTACTACAGGATGCCGGATCTAGCGTAAGCAATAAGATCTATGCTGGAAATAGGTATTCATACTTATGCATTCAAAAAACCAATAAGGAACAATAATAAGAAACATCCACAATAACATATCTGCCTGTTTGAAAAATAGCGCAAAAGTTGTACCCAACATACACGATTATTTCCAATTTGATTAGCAACGTCTTAAGAGAAAACCAACAAAGAGTGCCGGTTGCATTAAAGTTCATCAAGACCTTTGTTTACTCAACGTGGAATTAACTCTGCTAACTTTGCTATGGTTATAGATAAATTAAATATTGAATCGTCTATTAAATTATTTATACAACCGGACCTAAGAAATTCGTTCCTAACTGTCATCTTCTACTTCTATTGTGGCGCATGCGTAGGAACTCAGCCTTGCCATGAAACTGTTTTGTTTCATCTTCAGATAGGCTGTCCTTATTATCAATATTCGTAGTTCATAGAATATGGTTTTTACTCGATTCACTCCAATAACAATATTTGTGAACAATTATATTGTTTAAAGCAAAATGTCAAATTTCATAAAACTCAATTGGTACTTCCTAAAGTTTTTCATTCGACCTTTTGCGTGAAACCCTAGTTTGTAAGATGTCACGTTCATCTCATCTTATTATAAACATTCACAATCATTCCACTGAAATTGATGAAATATTGTCAGTTTTCTTCAGTAGTTATAAAATTGTGTTGTGGACACATACAATACTTTCGATATGCCAATACTTTCACTTGTTTCAATAATTGAGAACACTCTATTTCTATACTTTGCTACATATTTTCAGCCACATCACTGGAGATGTATTTTTTTTCAAAAATTGTTTTTTATGAATTATATAAAGGTAACAATATAAATACCTGTTTCCTGAATGATATCGAATAATTTTATGGTTTGAACATGAACTTCACTGTGATAAAAAAAGCGTATAATTCAAAGCGTAAAATAAAAACTAGGTTATGGACATTTCTGACACTTCAAGCTCGAAATAAATCACGGTTAGTTCAAAAGATGCCTCTAGCTTACCCAAATATGTTGTAATTTTTTCAGTAAACAGACAATATTGTTCCACCTACTAGATGTGGATCCACAACGACAATGGCCTAATACCAACCTTATTATACCATTTCATTACGTCGATATGATCGTTTTGTTGAATGAAATGAAACTATACCCACTTGAAGAATCTTTAGGTGGAATTTTTTTTTCAGAAATGGGAAGGCACGACGATCTGTGGAGTTTATTTTATATGTTAGTAGAATTTGTGAATGGCCAATTGCCTTGGCGAAAGGTCAAAGATAAAGAGCAAGTGGGACTTATGAAAGAAAAATACGATCACAGGTTACTGTTGAAACATTTACCGTCCGATCTTAAACAATTTCTCGACCACATACAGAGTTTGGAATATGCTGACAAACCAGACTATCAGGTTGGTACAATCATCATAAATTATATCTTTGAGGTGTGGTTTCGAAAACTTGTATGTTTAAGATACATACCCTATAGTGTAGGTACCTCAGGGATCGATTCTCAAATTATACAGTGTGTCCAAGATAAGAATGAACAGCATGGGGATATCGGAAACGGTAAGTGATACAGGGTCGATTAAATCAGAGAAGAGTAGCGCATTTATGTGCCTAATAATGACATTTAGAAAGTTTTAATATTCCAAGTAGTTTCGGAGATATCCGAGAAAAACCGAAATTTGAGAATTTCGGTTTTATTTTCTCCTAGCTCTATTTTCAAAGGAAATGTAAAACAAATAGCACTTCGCCATGGCCATTTTTTAAGGACTACACGATAACATAAGCAGAATTTTTCTGCGACGTTTCGTCCTTTATAAAACATCATCAACTTTGTATTTTTATATGGGCCGAAACTAAAGTATACCCTGTATACGACTCCATTTTTCATTGTGAATACAGCAATGTATCACACAATATGATTTCGGAAGCATTTCTCGCGCAAAATGTAATTTAGTGATTACTTAATTTGTTTTTCTTCAATTTTAGATAGTAGGCGTCTAAATATTGATTTACCAGGTTGTCGCCTCTCTGAATACTTATTAGAGTACGCACGTTCAGCATCAACACAATTTCTTTGGCACAAAATGTAACATGACAACATAACAAATTTTTCAGTATTCGAAAAGCTGCCGTTTTCCATTTTTAACACAAATTAGGTGGGTAACGAGATGTAAGAGTAGGAACGGTAATATGTCAAAAATTCTACCAAACTACAGTATTATTATGACAACAGAACATAATGTGGTCATTTTTTCCAGCGTCTACTATCAAAAATTGAAGAAAAACAGATTAAGTAATCACTAAATTACATTTTTCGCGAGAAATGGTTCCGAAATCATATTGTGTGATACATTGCTGTATTCACAATGAAAAATGGAGTCGTATACTTTAGTTTCGGTCCATATAAAAATACAAAGTTGATGATGTTTTCTAAAAGACGAAACGTCGCAGAAAAATTCTGCTTATGTTATCGTGTAGTCCATAAAAAGTGACCATGGCGAAGTGCTTTTTGTTTTACATTTCCTTCGAAAATAAAGCTAGGAGAAAATAAAAACGAAATTCTCAAATTTCGGTTTACTTGGAATATTAAAACTTTCTAAATGTCATATTATTAGGCACATAAATGCGCTACTTTTCTCTAATTTAATCGACCCCGTATATCACTTACCGTTTCCGATATCCCCATGCTGTTCATTCTTATCTTGGACACACTGTATGATTTTTGGTATAAAATTTTCACACCGAATCTCCCGCGAGTTATTCTTCTTGGTTACGATTTTTTTCGATGAAATTTTCAAAAAACTCTGATCTCCAAAGGATATTATGAATGGAAATCGAACTGTTTCATTTATCGGAAATTTATAGTTTGGATAGAAATAACATTATTTAGTACTTTGGACACGTATCGTACCTTTTACATAATATTTATGTATCTGCAAAATGCTCATGTACATATTTTTGATTCAGCAAATTAAGTATCAAAAGCAGTTCCTACTGGTGTCTGTTATGTAACTTTTCATGTGTCATTTAGGGCATAGTTTTCCCCCAGTATTATGTTTCCGACAGTTTTTTTTTTTCCAAAAAAATCGAAATTTCCCCTCCCCCTTCCAGATGCTGAGCTCCCTGTTCGAGCGGTGCATGAAGCGTAGGGGCGTCAAAGAGACGGACCCCTTCGACTGGGAAAAGTCCGCCCAGGCGACGGACAACCAGCCGTCTGCGCAGACGGTAACCATCCAGCCGCCCTCCGCCAATGCGCCCACCGCCCAGCCCAGGCACGCCGCCAAGCATGCCACGCCCACCACCGACAACAACCAGGAGAACATCGAACCGACCGACAACAAAGAGGTCAGTGTGGTGGTGATTCGTTTTTTTTTTTTGCATGCCGTTTACTATTCGCGATAGAAAATAACATGTAGCACTATCTCATGGTATCAACTCGAACTTCTCGAAGTGGTATCGTTTTTGGTTTGTTTTCATATTTTCTACCCACACCCTGGAATTGGCTGAGAGGTGGTTCTCATCGAACAAACTCATGCTCAATGCTGAGAAAACACAAAGTCTTCTCATATCATCAAATGCTACAATTGCCGAAGGTAAATATGTGAAATTACTTGGAATCCATATTGATGATAAACTCAATTGGTTGTTCCACACTAACAAACTTGCTAGTAGATCATCCAGTGCTTTATTTTTAATTCGTAGACTGAAACACTCGGTGGGCATCGGTACCCTCAGGTCTAGCTATTTTGGTCTCTTTCATAGCCATATGACATATGGTCTTATTTTGTGGGGTAGTTCTTGTCATGCAAGCAAAATATTCATTCTCCAGAAAAGAGTTGTGAGGGTGATGTCAGGTGCCGGATACAGTGACCACTGCCGTCCCCTTTTCATCAGGCTTCAAATCATGCCACTTCCAACTGCATACATTTTTCACACACTTATCGAAATACATAAAAATAGAATAAAGTTCCCCATACAGTCAGATATTCATCCTTACCCAACAAGGTCAAGTAACTTACTGAGAACTACTAGATACAGGCTGGCAGTATCTCAAAAGAATTCCTTAAACTTCGATTTCTACAACAAACTACCGATCAAAATAAGACAATTCAATGACTTCCAGTTTAAAATGAAAATCAAATCATTTCTTCTAAAGAAGTGCTTTTATTCAGCAGATGAGTTTCTCAATTACAGATTCACGGAGGATGACTTGTGAAGAACACTATTTCAATTCATGTAACGTGTTGTATATCAACTCTTTATATTTGTGTAGTCCTGTCATACTATTTTAATGACTTCTAGGATGATTTTAAAGTGTTTCGTGTGATATAACAGCGTCTTGTCTGTCTATTGTAAAATCTTGACTTGCTACAAACATACAAAAATGTAACGTAGTCCAATAAACTTTACTTTACTTTACTTACTTACTTTACTATTTGTGTCATTGTGACATAGGTGTCGTTGCCAACAAACAATAACTGAAACGAGAAAAACGATTAGATTTCACATATGTATTTCACCAGAACATCTCTCGAAGAACTGCTGGAAGTACACCTTTCACATCAGAAGCGAACATAACCAGAACAGAGGTTAAGTTTGTCTGTGGGTTATCCTTCAGAGAGTTCAGTGGTTATACCACTTCGAGTGGTTCACGAGTCACCGCTAGGTAGCGTATCGCTTAGCACCTATCGCGAATTATAACTATTATTCTGAAGAGTGTCCTCATGGACGTATAAACGCAGATGGACACAGCACGCCTTTACCTTCATCGCACATTGTTTTGAAGGCTCAGGCCCTCCGCACACGGGTCGATCGGCGACATGGGCGACGCGATTGCAATGACGTCACAAATTCTTCAATCGTACGATTCAAGGGACGGGCATGTGTGCTCTTCGCATATGGGTCGACGTTTTCTGTAGACGATTCGCGTCTGATCAAGTTAGAACTACTCTTTTTCTCGCATCTTAAAACAGAAAGTTTTCGCTAAAAATGAGCGATTCCAGTGACGAGGAGGACATAGTCATGTAGTCTCAGTAGCATCCCTTTTTGAATAGGCTTGAAGGGTGTAATTATATAGCTCGGGATACTTCTCCATTTCTTCAACGAATTTCATATTGAAGGCCCAGAAAAGTACAACAAATAATGGTCAAATCACAGGGTAAACGTGCATTATATCAAATTATCTCCATAGAGACGCAAGATTCACTCGAACAAACTGCTTCCTTGCTAATCGCGTGAGACTGAAAACGAGGAGATTTGAAATCGTACGTTTCTAGACGACCACTAAACGACCCGTGTGCGGGATCCAAATGCTTCACGTAGGAAATCGAGTAGAGGGGAGACCGTCGTACGATTCGAATCGCGTCGCCCATGTCGCCGATCGACCCGTGTGCGGAGGGCCTTAGAGTTCGTAGGCAGTCGGGTTGAAGGGAAGAGAGTTGGAAACGATAGACTGTGATTGTTCCCTTCGCTACAGTGGCGTACGTGATTAACGTATCGAGAAGTTTTATTTCGTTGTCAATAAAATTCAATGGACGATTCAAAACTAAATACACATTCAAATATGAGCTAACCATTGAATTAGTAGCTATAGGTATATAGAATGAATAAAAATAAATAATTAATTATTTTGACAACCCTTATAATCTATCAAACATCTAACGGCAAAAGTATCCTAAGTTGAATAAATAACATGATATTAAACCCCTCTGTGATAATTGTATTGTTCTTTATAGGTATAACTCAAAGTTAATGTAGAAAGATAATATGATGTAATAAAACAAAGTTTTTATATTAAGGTTACTTTATTAATTTTGTAGATACAGTGACTGACATAGAATTGCGATTCCTCAATGTGACCATTGATTTCTGAACAGAATAGTCTTCGTAAAACACTCCGTAATCTGACAGTTGATGAATCTAATTTAGTCATCGTTTCGTGGTGTATTCTTATTTTGAAATATTTATGAAGGATTAGTTTCAAAAATTATACAGGGTAGTCATCAATATTATCTCCACCATAGAAAGTGGTCACCAAAATGTTGATACAATTCCTTCTGAATATTTTGTTATGTTTTACTCACCAAAATATTCATAAGGTTATTAACTCTTTTATTATAAATATTCGTTGTTTTATTATAAAATCTAAAATATTTCTCAGCCTCTTTACGAATTCCAATGACTAATTTAGATGCTTTTGTAAGGTTTTCATACTCTTTCCTTTTCTGTAGCTTGGAAAAAGTTTCCTCATTTTCATCCGTCAATAACTTCTTACATCTGGAGCAAGTGACAATAGAATTCAAACTCCTTGATATGAAACCTGCTATATAATATATAATAATAATATCATTGGAATACTATTATGATCATGAAATGATAAACCCATTGTTACGCCTATGTTACTCAGATTCGATAATGTAAACATATAGTATTTACGAATGAAATGTCAGATTTGGGTGTAAAAACTCAGTTTTCCTGCATAACAAGCACTGCTTCACCATTTTTACTGTCTATGTTCAAAGTATTTCACAAAATAACTCGATAAAACACTATTAATCACTCAAACGAAGTTTGGTAAACAAAGACTTGCTCCAAGCGAATGTCAAACGAGACTGATTTGAAGCAATGTTGCCAGTGGTACATAACCTCTGTTGGCTTTGCTACTTCCGTAGGAGTAATACCACGTAATACTACCTCGATTACGAGCAATTTTCATTTTATTGAGTTGATTCCATTTGTTTCAGGAACACTCTGAATTTATTGGATAATTAAAATATCCCAAATGAAAAGAATATGATCTTAGACTAAAATTAGGATTTATCAATGACAAGACGTGACAACATCTAATTCAATGGCAGGTGTACAGAATGTGACCATGTCACTGAATTTTTCGGCTTCACATTATAACGTAAACAACTGAGTCCATCTGTGTTTATACGTCCATGGGTGTCCTCTTATATTTTGACCCCTTCTCACGGCTTTGACTATGAGAGGTGGGGTTTTATCGGGTATTATTTTCTTAGCACTTCCAAAACAAACAAATACGAAACACAAAATTGAAAAAATGACAAAAAAAATTTGCTCAACAACTACAAAACACAATTCCTAGTAAAGCCAAGCAGCACTGAAAGCTCTCAAGTCATACACTTGTGAGTCTAAGCTGACTTGGGACTGCAAACAATCCCTGAGACAACTGACAGCAAACAACTAGGTCACTTTGATGTGGGTGCCAGGTCATAAGGGAGTTGAAGGCAACGAGGAAGTAGACTGTCTTGCAAAAACACAATTTCTTGGCCAAGAACCCTTCTGTGGACTTTTCAAAGCCCACTTGAGAGAAGAGTTCCGACGCTGATGGGAAGCAGATGAAATGAAATGACGTTTATTCCGTCGAAAGGTTAGGTTAGGTTAACCCCTAGTTCCATGTTCAGTTGTTCACTTTCAGTTGACTTTCGAGGGTTGCTTTGCAGCTAAAAACAATTTAAAACACAATTTTCAAATACAACTCGCCCTTGGTAATTTTTCCATTCAAATTGTAGTTAGACTGGTGGAGGATAGTATAACAGTCCTTCTCGAAATTAAAATCGACCTAATTCTGCATTTTTTACAAAACTTTGTACTCAACATATTTATTCTGCTTTATTTTCGGTGTTTTTCCACCAATGTTTCGATGTTATCTTCAAGTTAGTGGGAAGGGATGCATTAGTGTGGTATACTGATGGATCCAAGATGGATGAAAGGGCTAGAGTGGGAGTTACAGGGCGAAATTTCAGGCTCTCAAAATCCCTTGGTAACACCCCAACCACAGCAGAAGTACATGCTGTAGAGATATTTGCCCAAAAGTGCCTCGAAAGGGACACTCGAATGGCAAAAATCTATGTTATATCTATCAGATAGCCAAGCAACATTGAAAGCTCTGAAATCATACACTTGTGAGTCTAAGCTGACTTGGGACTGTAAACAATCCCTGAGACAACTAACAGCGAACAACCAGGCCACTTTGATGTGGGTTCCAGGTCATAAGAGAGTTGAAGGCAACGAGGAAGCAGACTGCCTTGCCAAAGAAGGGGCAAATATGCAATTTCTCGGCCCAGAACCCTTCTGTGGACTTTCCAAAGCCCACTTGAGAGAGGAGTTCCGACGCTGGGAAGCAGATGAAATGAAATCTCACTGGAATAAAGTGCAAGGACAAAGACAAGTGAAAAGCCTAGTGAGCCTCTCGCCAAGGAAAGCTAAACAGCTTCTCGAGTTGGACAAAAAAGACTTGAAACTGGTAACGGGACTCCTCACTGGCCACTGCCCTCTGAGGTATCACCTCAAAAAGATGGGTAAAACAGAGAGTGATAGTTGCCGCTACTGCGAGAACTTCGCTGAAACTGCAGAACATTTGCTTTGCACTCTTCTGCAAGAGGCTCAATTTCCTGGAGGGGGCCTTCTTAGAGCCCTCCGATGTCAGGAACCTTAGCTCCCAGGAAACTTCGCAAGAAGCCTCGGAACCCCGGGCCTCGAATAGATTAAGGGTTATGCTCAAAAAATCTAATAGCTCGAGGTGCTTGAGAGGCTGCACAGCCTCAACGATCCCCCCCCCTACAATCTACAATCATCCAACTTGTGCACGTCAAAAGAGATCAATTTTGAATCATCAGGGAGGGTAACATCTGGTTAAAATTTGAAATGATTCCTTATCAATTCCTTGAATAATCTAACGGTACAATTTTTTTTATTTTTTGCATGCCGATTTCCGTTTATGATTTTCGACAATTGACTCGATGTCTCGAAGTGGGTACCGGCATTCCAGGCTGGGTTAAATAATTTTCGTCTTTTTCCTTTCAGACACAACTGGATGGTCGAAGACGTATAGAAACGGAGAACACCATGCCTCTGGTGACGGACACTCAAACAAATGCCACCAGACCCGCGGTGGATAAGAATTGCAACGCAACTGCTGTAGATCAAGTTCAGGGTGAGTGCATTGAAATGTGCATGGTCGAATGTCCAATAGACATGTTTTACGAAAACAAAATTATAATTTGGAATCAGTAGCGATTAGCATAGACTCATTACCCCAATCTGAACGCGATCAGACATTGTAAACTTCTGATGGTCCACTGTATATATAGTCTCTGCATGACCAATGAGAAGATTCGCATTAGTATATTACATAACGAGTATAGAAGTTGCGAAAATGTACTTTCCAAGGAGTTCTGTACACTATTTTTCCTACGACAAAAAATATATTTTTTGAATCGCGTATGATCATTTCAAAGATGTAACTTGAGCGGTCTCTATAATTTTAGGTGGTGTCGATTCGATATAACTGTCTCTCTATCTCCATATTTTAGTTAATAATAATTGAGAACTCTCATGAATACGAAGGTTATTTCAAATGTTCAATGTAAATTCAATGCAAACAAAACACAAGCATGTGTTTTCTCTTGAAAAGCCAATCTCTCTGTGCCCAACATAATTCAGTCAGGAGGAACCATACCATTGAAGTCATCCAATTCGATGCTTGGCGTTACTATCAGTAATAACCTTTCTTGGAAAAATCACATGAGGTCCATGGCCAAAAGTGCATCCCAAAAACTTGGTTTTCTGTTACAGCCAAGAGCTATTTCATTCCCAGTCAGCTGCTTATGATTTATAAGTCACAGATCCGACCTGTCCTGTAATACTGTTCCCATATTGAGTGCGGCACCTAAACATATCCTGAAACTATTGGATTCTGTCCAAAAAAGGACAATTCTTCTCGTCGGTGATTCCTCGCTTACAAACTCGCTCACTTCTCTGGAACTCCGTAGAAAAGTTGGCGATTTATTTTCATGGGCGATGCTCTTCTGAAATATCATTATATATATCATTAGCAGTCTCTTCGAGATTACCTCAGTCTTCACACCCCTTCGTGGTCACTTTAGAGACCTGGAGAAAGTTCCTTTCCAAAGACTCGTTCATCCAACGAACATCGAGACTTTGGAAATCATTGCCTAGGAAGGTGTTCCCCGAGGCATGCCATCTCCAGAAATTTAAAAAGAACACCAACTACTACCTTCTTTCCCTTGGTTCTCACGATATGTTATCTGAACATTACAGGATATCCCTTTTCGTGAGAACCAGAACATAAAAAAAATGTTATTCTTTATTCGCGATAGGTGCTAAGCGATACGCTACCTAGCGGTGACTCGGGAACTACTCGTAGTGGGAAAACCACCGAACTCTCTGAAGGATAACCCACAGACAAACTTAACCTCTGTTCTGTTTATGTTCGCATCTGATGTGAAAGGTGTACTTCCAGCAGTTCTTCGAGAGATGTTCTGGTGAAATACATATGTGAAATCTTATCGTTTTTCTCGTTTCAGTTATTGTTTGTTGGCAACGACACCTATGTCACAATGACACAAATATCAAAAATATAAAAACAAAACAAAAACGATACCACTTCGAGAAGTTCAAGTTGTTACCATGAGATAGTGCTACGTGTTATTTTCTATCGCGAATACGTTATCGCGCAACCAGTAGTACAGCAGTACCTACGTATTAAACGAGAAATATAAGTTGGTGCCTTATCTCAAATGTGAAAGGTAGAAACTTCTGTGATGCAAGAAATCAATTAAAAATTTTGATCAGGTTGGTATCTATAATTCCGTTGTCCCTTGGAGATTTTTTGCTTCGTCTTTAACAACGCCGCACCTCCTTCCATGACATATTGCAACTTTATTACAGTGTTGCATGCTGCTGGAATTATGATTGGTGGCTTCAAATATACAGGGATGAGTTCCATCACTGAGGTTACTGTTGAATATTGCCCTAGGTTGTCAGACTAGTATCAATTTGACTTCATATTACATATTTGTTAGTGGCTGCACAGATTAGAAGACCTTACAGATGAGACACTCCGCCCATTTTGTTTGATGTAATGACATCCATTTTCATTGACCTCGGACCTTTAAATTTTGCGCATCGCAGTTGTTGTTGTCACCGCTGAAACTACTGATGTGCAATGTTGTCATTGTAGTAATGCAATATAAAAGATCGATGATGAAAGGTTGCCTACTTCTGAGTGATATATTATGAACAATTTGTCATCAGAAATCAGTTTATATTAGGAATACGATGTTTTCTGAATGAATTTTACGATGAAATTCGAATATTTCGAATGTATAGCTCATTCATTGTCATCAGGAACAATAACACACGATTCAGTTATCTAATAAATCATCAGACTCTAAATTCCTCAACCATAAACGTGATATATAGCAGTATGGGAATAGCAAAAATTGTGATTTTCCCATCAAATGAAAAAGTTCGATTGAAGTCAATAATATCAATAAATATAAGAACTCACAGTTCTTCGTCATTTGGAAAACAATGTAATTTGATATTCTCCGATTTATTTGAAGATTAGTCCCAATCTTTATACACACAGTAATGATTGCCATTTAACATATTATTGTACCTGATTCACATAACAGATTATGAAGGTATATACCTATGACCACAGGATGTTTACAAAACCTTTATTACTTTCCCTTTTGAATTATAGTTTATGGAAAATATGCTATACATTGTAAGAACATAAACCCATCCGAAATACTGGATCGTGAATCGTGTAAAACGAAAATATTTGTAACATAACCAACAAAATGATGACAACGATGTAAACAAAACACTCGTACAATAATCTCAGGAAGTAGTACATTCTTTTTAACTGGTCAATTTTCATGATGTTATCATCTTGATATTGTTAATTTTTGGGCACAGGGTCCCGTTTTGAAATACCTGATTAATTAATAATCAAGTTATGTAAACATAATTTTCATCTTCAAGTAAGTCCTACATTTCTTGTTGAGATTGTTAACTTCACCCCATATGTTTTCTTGTAGCAACTGTTAATATTTGAGCTGATGATGAATGCATATGCATTCGAAACATGTCCCCCATAACCCTCTTTTCATAATAAATGTTGTGGAGATGACTTCGAGCTTCATTCCTGCTTTGACTCGTACAATATTTTAGCGCCTACGCATATCTATGACTGGACCTTTGAATTTTGCGCTTTCGACATGTCTCTCTAATTTTATTCGCTCTATCTGACTGTTTCATCTGAGAGGTTTTCTAATCTTTGGTGGCCGTGAGCATTGGTCAGTTGATGTGTTCTTTACATTATTGGTGTTTATGCATTTCAGTAAATATACTGCAAGAGAACGGGCTCATTTTGACCACTTTTCCCATGTTAATCTCCATAAGAAATTCTAAGGTTCGTTCTGGCAATTTTGGCTCATTCAAGGTCAAACGCCGCAGAAACTGATAAGGCGGCTTCAGATATCTTCAGAGGTCTTCAGTCCCGTGACAAAAACGTGAAATACGTGCGTCGCAATTTTTGTCACCTCTGAAGATATCTGAAGCCGCCTTATCAGTTTCTGCGGTTAGAGCTCTCGCGGCGTTTGACCTTGAATGAGCCAAAATTGCCAGAACGAACCTTAGAATTTCTTATGTAGATTAACATGGGAAAAGTGGTCAAAATGAGCCCGTTCTCTTGCAGTATATTTACTCATTTCATGTAAGAAATGAGAATATATCCAACAAAAATTCTTCAAACCTACAGCATTATTTTGCGTTCTCTTTATGATTGACATAACAAAATACCCAGGTAAAGACTAATAATTATCTTTGTTTTTATTATAAAATCTCAACATTCCGATCGGTCATGCTAAGACCATACAGTGCCCCGAAGTCTTCAAGCAATGAAAGACATTAGTTTTCCCTTTTCAGTGCATTTGTGTGGAATCTCGTTCAAAAAAAAATTCCCACCTTTATTTCATGTTCGATTTTCCGGTTCATCCATGCCACACCTCTACACAATTCCTTTTGCATTTACCAGCGCGCAAGCGTCGCGTGACGTCACACCTGGACCACCTGCCACCTGCCGCCGATCGGCTGGACAACGATTCGACGGGCGTCGCCAAGTCGGCGGCGTCGGCGGCGCCGCTGCGCAAGAGCCAGTCGGGCGCCGCGACACTCGGCCGGCTGCGCGTCGCGACAACGGCGCAGTCGCAGGCGGACTCGCCGGCGGCGACGCCCGAGCAGGAGAGGCCGTCGCGACGCCGGCAGACGTCGGCGGTGCGCAGCTCGCGGTCCGGGGGCGGCGGGCGTGATCAGAGCTTCACGCAGTTCGCTGTCATGGACGATGAGAATATGAGTCAGCAGGTGAGGGAACCATATATACAGTGTGTACCAGCCAAATGGAATAAATTCGTTAATAAATAAACGGTGGCGTTTTGGGAAAAACGCTCGGACACGTCGATTTGTATCTTTGGTTGCGCTTTTTTTTCAAAAAAAAACTTTTTATACAGGGTGTGTCATGCCACAGTGGCCAATATCAACTTTCATATTTTAAATACCACACCCTGTATATTATTCAATTTTTGGATTCCTCAGAAAATTTTAGACATATTTCATGTACAATGTCCTATACCTATCATCAACTGTTTCGGAAATATTGAGTGTTTTCGGATTTATTGCAACAATTAACATGGAAAACAGAAAATTATTTGATTACAGAAATTCGCTGCAATACACTAAAAAACTAAAAAGTAATACCGTTTATTTATTGATATTGTAAAAACAAAGAAAAACATGAATGTCAACGTAGGAGATGTTCAAAATGCTCGCCGCGAACGTCTTGGCAACATCCTAATCTTGTGTAGAAATTTCTTCTAACGTTACTCAACATCTCAGGTGTGACCGATCTAATCGCATGCGTTATTCGTCTTCTTAAGTCAGCTAAGTCGAGGGGTTTAGTTTGGTAGGTATACAATACTTTTGGCATATCCCCATAAGAAGAAGTCTAATGACGTCAGATCAGGGGATCGAGCTGGCCATTCCATCGATCCTCGCCTCCCTATCCACCGATTTGGAAATATTTGGTTAAGGTACTGCCGGACATTTATTTGATAATGGAGCGGTGCTCCATCTTGCTGAAACCATATCATATTCACACATATTGTCAAAGTCGGCACGACATCATTTTGGAGCAGTGCTAAATAATTATCTCCATTCAAATTGCCATCAATGAAAAAGGACCTATGATATGATCTCCAACAATTCCTGCCCAAACATTAACCTTTTCGGGATATTGTGTATGTTCTTCCCTCATCCAGTGAGGATTTTGTGCAGACCAATAGCGGCAAGTTTGACGATTAGCATGACCGTGAAGTGTAAACGTGCACTCATCAGAAAAAAGAACATGTTCTAACTGCATCACATTGTTATCAAGCATTGCCATCATTTGTTCACAAAAATACAGTCGCCTATCAATATCGTCTTCCAGGAGCTCCTGAGTTAATATCAGTTTATAGGGATGCATTTTATTTTCTTTTAATGTTCGAAAAATTGATGAATGGCCAACATTGAACAGTGGGGCTGCTTTTCGACTAGAATTATGTGGGTTTTCTTCAAACTCAAGCATAATATCCAATTTGGTTTCATCATTTATTGTATCGGCAGCTGCTTTTTTTATCGTTCTTACATGACCAAGCTCGCGAAACTGCTTTTCTATTTTACTAATTGTCCCTTGGGATATAGGCGGCGAATCTGGAAATTTTTCATGAAATAACCGAGCAACTTCACTTTGTGTCCGTATGTTATCTCCATAACCAATCATCTGTAGAATTGTTATTTTGTGCATTTCTGTTAAATAAACCATTTTTCTGATATTATGGAGTTAACGAAATTAAAGCGACTATAACACTGACACTAATCACTACTGTCATGCAGACAGACAACACTCTGCTAAGGCCGTGCGTTTTCAACGCAAGTAAACAAGACTTTTTATAGTTCTTTTATTTCATATCAGTGAGAAAGAACGCTAAAATGGTTTTTGCTTACTTTCTCATTATCAAAACCTAAATGGGAAATAAGTATTGAGTGTGTTGCAGCGAATTTCTGTAATCAAATAATTTTCTATTTTCCATGTTAATTTTTGCAATAAATCCGAAAACATTTAATATTTCCGAAACAGTTGATGATAGGTATAGGACATTGTACAATATGTCTAGAATTTTCTGAGGAATCCAAAAATTGAAAAATATACAGGGTGTTGCATTTAAAATAAGAAAGTTGATATTGGCCACTGTGGCATGACACACCCTTTATAAAAAGTTTTTTTTTGAAAAAAAAGCGCAACTTAAGATACAAATCGACGTATCCGAGCTTTTTTTCTAAAACGCCACCGTTTATTTATTAACGGATTTATTCCATTTGGCTGGTACACACTGTATATATTTCGTATTCCAAAAAAAACCCTTCTATATCTGTTCTTTTTATTCCCCTTATTTATTATTCTCCCTCTCATTTTTTTTATTTTTCCTTGGCAACTCTTTCAAGATACCTTTGTTTTATAAACTACGCAACACTAATTACGTCGCACCCCGAAATTTTGCCCCTGTTAAAATTTGAATAACTTTTTTCTTCTTCGAACAATTCGAATTCTGTTTGCACTGTTCGCTAGCTCAGTCCTTCAGCTTTAATCTCGTACTTTTTCGATACATAAGGTTATTTCCATAAAATTGCTACAGGATGTTTTTTGGAACTGTGCAAAATTTCGAAATTTTCAAAAGGATCCCAAATGAAGAAAAACATTTTTTTTTTCAACTTTAACAGCAGAGGCATGAAGATTATCTCATTACCTTTGGCCATTTCCAAAATTGTCTTCTCATCACTTTTCTTTACAGAGTGATCTCAAAAAATCAATTTTTTGGTTTTGCAGTCATAACTTTTTTCCTTTTCAACCGATTTTCAAAATCTCAGGCTCATTTTGAAGCTGAAACCTCATATGAGAAGATTTAAAGATCAGAATTTACTCAAGATGAACATTCAGAATCGAGGGTTTCCTCAAAGGTGACCCAAATCTGAAACACTCTGTAAATCCCGACTGGGAGGAGAATTGAATGAAAATCAACTTGTTTTCGGAAGGATCTTTCATTCTTGACACATCCAGATCTTTTTTTCTTTCAGTAGTCAAAAATTGTGCGTGAGAAAACCGAAATGAAACGCCATGTTCTAGAAAAAAAATCAGCCCAAAAAAAATTCATGGTCCGTAACCAACGTAACAAAAATCATAATGAGTGACTGACAAGACAGGTTGAAAATTACGTTCTCGTGAAAATAAAGACCAGGACAGAAAAAACTATTCGTAGGTCTTTCTTTTCTGAAGATATAAGACTTCATTAAAAAAATTCAAAATAAAAAAAATTCTGAATACAACAAAATTTTAGGGTAACCTTCTCACCCCCTATACAAAGTCTTCCATCATGTTTTGGATTTTTTTCAAAGGATTTAATTCTTTAGACCCCAAAAAAAAATGTTATACGTACGCCTATGAAACAAATTTTTTTATCTCTTTGATCAACTTTTTCCGCTGAACACAGCTATGGGTAGCGCTTGTCTCGATTCTGAAAAATATCTTTTTTTTCGCCCTGTACATCAAACTATGATACTTGGAGAACTCGAGTTTGGGCGATTCTTAGTAGTTTTGTACGAAACTCACGAAAATTATATGTAAAAAATTCACAAGAATATCCTTCCCCTTCTTTCGTACCCAAAGTACCCCAAGGGGGCAAGGGGGGCGAAATAATTTTATTTTTTTTCAATATCCGATCCCGATGTGGGGGAGTCAGGTGAAATATGTTTACCGATAAATCTAACCGTTTGACCAGCAAAAATTTTACCCGCAAAAAAATTTTGGGGGGGAGGAAAAAATTTTTGCATCAGTATTTTTGGTGGTGATATTTTCGTTTCGACCAAACACCGTTTTGGAAATTTTTCTTTTTTAATCGGAATTTCGAGGGGGATTTAGTTTTGGGTCACCTTTGCAGAAACCCTTGATCTTCAATATTTATCTTCAGTCAATTCTAATCTTCATGTCTGTTCATCTAACGTTTCAGCTTCAAAATGATCCTGAAATTTTGAAAATCGGTTGAAGAGGAAAAAAGTTATGACTGCAAAACCAAAAAATTGATTTTTTGATATCACTCTGTAAAGAAAAGTGATGAGAAGACAATTTTGGAAATGGCCAAAGGTAATGAGATAATCTTCATGCCTCTGCTGTTAAAGTTGAAAAAAAAACTGTTTTTCTTCATTTGGGATCCTTTTGAAAATTTAGAAATTTTGCACAGTTCCAAAAAACCTCCTGTAGCAATTTCATGGAAGTAACCTGATCTAACGAAAAAGTACGAGATTATAGCTAAAGGACTGAGCTAGCGAACAGTGCAAACAGAATTCGAATTGTTCAAAGAAGAAAAAAGTTATTCAAATCTCAACAGGGGCAAAATTTCGGGGTGCGACGTAATTAGTGTTGCGTAGTTTATTTATCGTGTTCAATTCATTAAATCATTAATACTAATAATGGACCGTTGCACTTTGCTGCTTTACTGTATCAAATAACTTCACACAGGAGACAAAGATGAGGGCCTGGGAGGACACATTTGGGTGATTAACATGCTGAAAATCAAGGACATTTATAACATGGAGGATGGAGGACGAGTTTACAATTTATATATCGATAATTTGAAAATGAACAGGTGACTCGCGGAGGTGCCTTGACGCTGGCCAGCCAATGGAAGTCGCAGTTCGATGACAGCGAGGAGACCACCGACAACGAGTGGAAGCCGGAGAGTCCGGAGCACCGCGGCGCCGGCGCCAACGCCGCGACGTCCGAGGCGGCACCGGCAGTTATCGCGCCTCCTGCGCTCAGCAGGATCAGCGAGGATTCGCGGCCCAGTCACAGGAAGTGCATCAACATTGCCGGCATCGAGGACTATCCAGAGCTAGTCGGTGAGAGTTTTTGTGATTGTCCATCCTGAGTGGTTTTCACTCAGGGACATTGAAAATGGGGAAGTTTCCTTCGAACTGATTTTCATGAAATTATTGTTTGAATAACTAGTATTATGAAGAAAAGTTTCGGACTTCCATTGTCTAAAGGTATGAAGATTTGAATCCTGAGAAAAGAAAAGATGAGTTATGCTGAAAAAACGAAATAAGTGATGAATAAAAATTAACTATTTTATCGAATCAAGAAGATTCGAGTATCAAAAAATCAGGTTAGTATTAGTGTTAGTATATATGAAGTCGAAAAATGTAGATTTAAATGGGAGTTTAACTAGTCGATGAGCCTGAAAATAAGAAAAAATTTAATTAGAAATCAATAGCCTGAAAAAAGAAAAGTTGAATTAGAAATCAATAGCCTGAAAAAAGAAAAGAAAAATTGAATTGGAAATCAATAGCCTGAAAAAAGAAAAGTTGAATTAAAAATTAAAATAAAATGAATGAATAAAGAATTAAAATTATGAGAAAGATTCAAATCGAGTTTGTCACGACGTTTCGATTGTGTGTATCTACAATCGTCTTCAGGTGAGAACTAACAAAGTCCTGGGATACGGGGGTATTTATAGGTCAGCTATGGCGGGATTTTCCGGTTCAGTGAGCCGTAACCGGTTGATTCGGCTAATCAGCGGTTTCCATGTGTTGCGGATCTCGACGCTTGGTTGACTGAAAGCGTTATTATTCATTATGTATGCTGCTTCCTTGAATTTCCTCTTGAACCAGTGTTCTTCTCTATGGATGATTTCTGCCTCAGACCATTTGATGTTATGCAGAAATCATCCATAGAGAAGAACACTGGTTCAAGAGGAAATTCAAGGAAGCAGCATACATAATGAATAATAACGCTTTCAGTCAACCAAGCGTCGAGATCCGCAACACATGGAAACCGCTGATTAGCCGAATCAACCGGTTACGGCTCACTGAACCGGAAAATCCCGCCATAGCTGACCTATAAATACCCCCGTATCCCAGGACTTTGTTAGTTCTCACCTGAAGACGATTGTAGATACACACAATCGAAACGTCGTGACAAACTCGATTTGAATCTTTCTCATAATTTTAATTCTTTATTCATTCATTTTATTTTAATTTTTAATTCAACTTTTCTTTTTTCAGGCTATTCAACTTTTCTTTTTTCAGGCTATTGATTTCTAATTCAACCTTTTTTTTTTTTTTTTTTTTTTTTTTTTTCAGGCTATTGATTTCTTATTCAATTTTTTCTTATTTTCAGGCTCATCGACTAGTTAAACTCCCATTTAAATCTAAATTTTTCGACTTCATATATACTAACACTAATACTAACCTGATTTTTTGATACTCGAATCTTCTTGATTCGATAAAATAGTTAATTTTTATTCATCACTTATTTCGTTTTTTCAGCATAACTCATCTTTTCTTTTCTCAGGATTCAAATCTTCATACCTTTAGACAATGGAAGTCCGAAACTTTTCTTCACAACTCGAGACATTGTCAACCACCTTCAAACAAAAACTAGTATTATGTTTCTGCTGTCTAGAATTACTGTTGGAATCATCCTAATAATTTTGATTTTCAAATTACAGCGATATAACATTTTTATGGCGGAACACTATGACCAAAGTCAGCTAAATGGAAAAAATCTAGTCTTCCGTGCACTATAATGCGAAAATCGCCTACAGTGATCTTCCAATCAAAATTAATATCACTCAAGCAGCGCCGCTTCCTATAAACTATTTTAGTATTTCTATATTTCTGTTTTGGAGTGACCTAACCTAGGATATTGGATGATATTCTGATGTAGTGAATGTTGAATGAAATGAACGCGCAAAAGTCATGCAAAAGTCATCGTGAAGTCGTGAATTTATATTAATCATAGTTGTAAAAGCATCTGGCCTGGCCAAATGAACATACCTAATTTGGGTATTCTGTGATATAGTGATGAATAATGAATACAATGTTAACCCCCAGTCGAAATTAACGAATTACATGAGACGATTTCAATCGCACAATTTAAACTGGAAGCACTGGGACATCTAGAGAAACACTCGAGAATTCAGTTCACTACCAAATACACGAAAAGTTGTAGGCACACAGCTCTTTTTGAGGAATTTCAGTATCAAAATGGTTAGCACAAATGCCACAATATTCAGAAATCTCTAGACATTCTAAAGCTAGAATGAATCAATTTATATTACCTACCACAAATATTCTTCATGCAAACTATAGGTACCTATTAGTATATTTTCTTGCCCATCATGCTTTCCAAAATTGAAGTCACTGGCGAATTCATGAAATCCTATCACTTTTTATTGTTTAGTTTTAATTTTAGCGCAAGGTCGTGGCGTGGATGCATTTTCGCGGAAATGAAAAAGTATAAAAGAAACAAGAAATATTTTGAAGGAACGTGATATTTACATGACTGACATGTGCACCCAAACCTACAAAATATGTGAAAAATCAAAAAATGGCATAAAATGCGTTATTCACTTGTTATACCACTCGAGCAGCGCCCTCAAACAATCATACACTGAACTTGGCCATTGAACAGACATTAAAGTGCACGGAAGACTAGATTTTTTTCCATTTAGCTGACTTTGCTATGACATACTAATTAGATTTAGTGACATTTGGGGATATTTGTTGGTTATAAGTTTATGAACTCAATTCGGTTGAGCCTACGGACTGAAAAAAGAAGAAGTAGAAAGCTGTTGCTTCCACTGTTGCCAGATTGAAGTCACCAATTTCTTGGATGAATCGAAAGATTCATCAAAACATGGAATATTTGACTAGCATTATCAACTTCAAAGAAAAATTGTCAATATCAAAATCATTTTTTACCTGGCCATGATTTCAATAGGAAAAATTACTCTATTTTAATATCTATCTTGTCTATAATCAACATTCCCTTGGGCACCGGGATGAAATTTCAAAATATAATTCAGTTTCAACTTGAACTATTGAACAAATAATGATAGATTGGATATCATAGCAATACCAAACTGTTAATGCAGAATATCGGACGTATTTAGACATATCGATACTTCCGGCAACTGTGTACATGATGAAAATATCTATCCATCTCTGTCAAAGCTCTTCTAATTAGTACGTCATCAGAATGGTGGAGGAGCCGTAACTACATTTTTGGGAACGTTTTTCCAAGTCAAATTTGATAGCACGAGGTAAATAAAAAATACGTATTCGATGAATTTTCATAAACTTCAACTTGGAATGAAAATCTGAATTTCTAAAACTTCTCCATTGTTCCTAAAGCTTCCTTGATTACTATTCCCACATTAATTAATTTGATGAGAGAAAAAGAAAATGAGCCTCTTTTAACCGGCAAATTGTCTCCAACTTTTACATTTCCAGATGTCAATTCTTTGGATGTTACTGAATGGTTTCACAAACTTCTTATCAAATAATAGGCACTATACTTGTATAATATATTGGATGTGTGTCTCAAGGCCGCTGATTATTTTCTTGATTCTCAAGATTTTCAGTTGGCCAAACCCACGAAAAAAAGTTTGGTGAAAAGTTAAATAGCGGCTTTTGACAGCTGTCACTTATTCTTGTGATTTATGCATCGTTGGTACTTTTTAAATGGCGGACAGCTGTCATCACTATGAATTCATAGATCTAATATATTTAATTCATCTTGAAATCATGACAAAACTACATAACTATTTAATATCTTGCAATTATCCAATAGAATATATGCTGTTGAGATTTCCTATTGGTTTCAGTTCTGCTGATAACCTCAGAGTTTTCACATAAATTTTGAAAAAGTGTGAATTATTTCATTCAATGAATAGAAAGAATAACAATGAAAACGTAATCCTCCAAAGTGTATTTCAAGAATCAAATAGTTATGGAATATTTATGAGAATATATCACGGAGCATAAAACACAAGAATAAGTGACAGCTGTCAAAGGCCGCCATTTGACTTTTCACCATACTTTGTTCCGTGGGCTAAAGCTGCCATCTCAACAAATATATTTCTATAGCTTAACCTATAAATGTATGGACATCTATCAACATATTTACATTTACGAGTATAATTATTCCTTGTATCATACGGTGATTTCGTATATGTCGCATTCGACATTGAAGTTGCCTTACACCATTCTACAGTTTTGTCTATCAAAAAATCTCTGATGCGATATTTGGAAATGACCAAATGCATTTCTTGTTTCTGAAAATTGGTATTGGACCTATTCGAATAAAATAAGTCAGATTAAGATAGATACATAATGTGTGCTGAAGTTAGAAAAAAAGTACATAGCTTCATCATGAAATGGGGTCGCTGCTGACGAAAAAAAAATTGAAAAAAATGAGCATCGCTAAAGTAGCGACCTCATCTTGGCATATGTTTGGGACTTGAGTGAACAGACAATATTATAGTTCCAGCCTACTAGGTTTCCGTTTTCAGAACGACAATGACATAACAAATATTCGGTAGCAAGTTTGATAAGAGCGAATAGCACCAGTATAAAATCAATACTGAATTAAAAAAAACAGAAACTGGTATTCATACAAGGGAGCACCAAAAACGAAAAAGATCGAATATCTTGTGCTTGCGGCAGCAAGCTTTTCAAATTCTTCAGATCGCCTTAACATCCGAACGGATGAACCAATTCTCAACTCCGCTAATACCAATCTGTTTGTTTTTTTACCATCGAATCCATTTCTCTAATCGAAAGAATCGAAATCGAATAAAAAATAATGTTTTCATTATAGAAAAAAAATTAGCAAAGGGGGTTCCCTTTGAACATTTTCGAATTCTTCAAATCGCCTCAACTTCCGAACGGATGAACTAATATTCAACTTCGCTCATACCAATCTGCTTGTTTTCTTCCATGGAATCAATTTTTCCAATCGAAGAAATCAAAATCGAAATAAAGATATTTTCATTATTGAAGAAAGTTCAGCAATGGGGGTTCCCTTTTTGAACAGGTGGAAAAAGGGGATAACCTCCTGTTATATCCTCTACTATCATTCATCATTCCCCTCCCCTCTGTTACCCCCATCAATGCAATTCGTATTGGGAAAGTACTATAAGTAGGTAGATATATTGAGTTGGGAGGTAGTTTTCTTGGGAACTAAACAATATTACCTATTGCGTAACATTTTGTTTTAGCTGGAAGCTGATTTCATCAGCAATGTTTGAGCTCTGTAGGTCTTTCCAATTATTTTTCATGTTGACCATTGACTAACATACATATAGTGCCCCATTTGGAAATTTTGGTTTTCTTTACTTTATGTAACATTTGCTTCAAATTGAGGTAAGGAAGAAGAAAATCATCAACAGATTTTGCCCCGATAACGTTAAGTTTTGAATTGAAGAGCATTGATTTTTTTGCATAAACATAGAAACTTTGTCCTTCAATCAGTATCATCCGACATTTGCACTTAATAACGTTTTTTTTTTCTTTTTAGGCATTGTTGCCACACTTCCTGAAACTAATCTACTTTATAACGAGAATGCTTGCTTATTGCTGTGATATATCTAGAATTATTTAGGGTGATCATAAACATGCTTGATGCCGTATTTTCTTTTCTTTTAACTCTCTCGTTTCCTACTAACTGCCCTGCTTCCATCATAATTGGGAAACAAAGGGGTAAGAGGAAGGATAATTTCAAACAAATGAAATTCATTGGTTGATGACAGGTGCCTAGTTTTGGAATTTTGGAAATCGGTATCTGCATAGAACATTATTTCACTGGCTTGCACGATGTTTCACAAACATTTGTCTTTTGTGAGGACAGATAATAAAAAAATTAATTGCCATTGCGTCTCGTGGACACTTAATTTTATCATCTTTCATTAGGTAATGGTGGTTAAAGGTCAAAAACATGCGGAAGTAGCAAACAAATCACTTGGTTTCCGAATGCTATAAAAAATAGCAGAAAACATCAAAATGGATGATAATGAATCATATACAAATTGTTTCTAAACAATAAACTGAATTTTAAATAATTGTGCAGAGTGTTTTACCGCTTGCATCAAAACGAGAGCCAACTCAGTTACTTCGAATCAACCAACAGTTTCCAGGTGTATTTTCGTGTACGATTGACAAACGGTGCAAGGCAGACTGTTCTGGCTATTCAAGCCTCATCAGTTGCACTGGGCAGTCTCATAATAATATATCTGAAGATTCTGGAAGGAAAGAATTTCGAATAAGGCTTTTTTATTTTTCTCCTGCAGGCAAAAATAAGAGATGTGGAGGATGATAGTTCATAACGTCAACCACTCGAATAGTGCCGAAAAAGACTCATTTAGTTCGCCTCATATATTATTATTCCACTCATCAATCAAATTATTTAATTTGTATAATTCATTAGTTGTTCGTAAAAAAATATGTGATGTGTATTTTTGCATTAGTGCATTTTCAGTTTAATTTTAGTACTTATTTCTTATTATGAAATATCTCTAGGTTGATTCTAGAAAAATATGTGTAGATAGGGTTTATTATATTATATATAACTACATCAAAGTGAATGAAGCTAATATTGAAAATCCTGGATCTACTATTCATGGACGATTCAGATATCCATAGACGATTTGAAGCAGAGGTTGCCTCATGTGAATCCATGAAGAACACCATGATATCCTCAAAGATCATAAAGGATTATAAGAATAATTTGTTTCAATAAAATACTATCTAAAAGTGGATTGTTGATTGATTTCTAGATGATAACAATGCACCTACAAAACCCTTTGAATAATATTTATGAGAGATGAAAACTGAATAAACACCATTACTATAATTGATCCCTATTCATATTATAAATTGACAAACAAAAAAATAGATGATACTTCGGGAATTATGGATACTTTAATGATTCATATTTTTTTTTCACGAGAAATAATTTTAAATGGGATCCATTCTATACAAAAATAAAGTTGCTTCAACCTTGAAAGGAATCCAGAAATTTGTAGGCATATGACCTTGACCTACAAAAATTTGGCTGCAGGCCATTTTACTCTGACATGTGATCCCTTTTTTTTATTATTTGACCTTGACCTGAAAACTGTCTCACCACTTTATGAGTACCTACTGACATACTGAATGTGGAGTTTTCATTACAGCTATTAATATAAACCTTTGTCTTTTCGAAATGAAAATCCAGACTATGACGTGTGTTCACGAAATGACCCATTTTTTTGGTTATCTAGAGACACATATAATTTGTATCCAATGTTTCAGTTACTATCTTGGACCAACTAACGACATTTTTGTTTTGTTTTCACATTTGAAATGTAAATATGGAAATACGGTTTATGTGAAAAGAATCAATATGGAAGTAGAGGAGCATATTTTGAGCACTTATGTTTGTGGAAACTTAAGACAGTGACTCAAAGATAGCGAAAGTATTTTTTTTATCTCGAATACACGACGAATTGTTCGGTGGAACATCATGCAAGCCAGTACAAGGACATTGGGGGCAGGTTGTCTCATTTGAAAAAGATATTTTTTCATAAATAACTATTGATATATGATTTGAAAGAATATATCAATTAAATCATTGAATTTTACGTAAAAAAGTGCTCTGAACATGTTTTCATATAAATAAGAAAATTTCAACAGGAAAAAAGTTAGAGCAACTTTTTGAAAATGCACATTTTCGTAAAACACGCTGTAACTCAGAAATTTTGTAGATAGAGAAATAGATTGACTTCAAGACAGAGCCATCAGTTTTCATCTATATAGTTTAGAAACAGGACTTTAAAAGTGTCAATTTGGCCCACCCTGTACCAACCTCCGAATAATAAAAAATGCGTATCGAAATAGCTTCTGTTGCGTTTGATAATGACTTCATTATAGAACCAAAATAGAAAAAATATATTTTTCCGCAAATCGCTAGGAAATTTTGACATTCCTGTCATAATTTCTTGAAGAAAAAGTCAGGACTTCCTTACTGTGAGGAAATGTCATTCCCTTACTCTAAGGAAATGATATTTCCGTACAGTTGTTAGTGTTCTACATAAATGATTGAAAACACATTGCTTATAAGGAATTAATTTATATTTTGAAAACATCAGGTCATTGCTGAATACATTTTTAAGATCAATTTGTTATATTTACAGTAATTTGACAGTTAGTACAATTATTGAACATTGGAGGAACACTCTGTTAGAACTATGAGAAACATTTTGGACAACATGCGGGGTGGTAGGGTTATTTTGTTGAATATTTTGTACTGTGAAAATTTTATTTGCCACCTCAACCCTATTGTTAAGCGATTCTTCGATATATCCTTCAGCAACGTTTGATGACTTCCATCCGCCATGCCTCTTTAAACTAGTTATGTCGGCACCAGAGTCAACCAATATTGTTGCAGAAGACCGACGAAAGCAGTGACCAGTGTATTCTGTCGGATTTACCAAGTTCAAATAAGTTTACTATTTTGGGCATTTTTCTAAATTGATGAATTCCTACCACTTGTCTACAACCCTTTCCGCTTTGATATTTAAAGAAAAATCGGTCACTGTTCATATTTTCTGGTCTTAACGAAACATACTTTCGATAAACATTCGGTAAAACTTCGTTTATCGCACTCCTATGAGTTCGGAAAAAATTTTTGGTGGAACTTACGTATTTTGACCTCCTGATCACGAATCTGAAGTCAAAACGCGGCGGTCTCAAGTATTTTCGGAGATACGGCCCCATTTTGTCTCAAAAATGTACCATTTGACATCTCAAATTTCTGCTAATAAAAACACAAAATTAATCCTTCTTTGAGCCAAAACATCACACATGCTCACATTCACTTGTTTCCAACACTTTTTTTGCATAAAAAACTGTTATTTTCACAAAAATTCGCCCTTCTTCAAAACGTAAACAAAACATTTTTTCACTGATTTTCTGGTTATTTTTATTTGAGATGTTGGCAACGTCTTACCATGAGCCAAACAATCACGTTACCAACATCATAAATACAAATTTCCAGAAAATCAGTGTAAAAAGGTTGTTTTGTTTACATTTCAAAGAAGTGTGAATTTTTTGAAAAATAATCGTTTTTTCTGCTGAGAAGTGTTGGAAACAAGTAAATACATGCGTGTATAGTGTTTTGGTTCAAAGAAGGGTGAATGTTGTGTATTCCTAATAGACAAAATGGGGCCGTATCTCCGAAAATACTTGAGACCGCCGCGTTTTGACTTCAGATTCGTGATCAGGAGGTCAAAATACGTAAGTTCCACCAAAATTTTTTTCCGAACTCATAGGAGTGCGACAAACGAAGTTTTACCAAACATTCAAGTAGATCTGATTAATAACAAATGATCTTGGTTTGTTGGTTTTCGAATCAGGTATGCTGATTAAAAGCTTAGATTCTAGGTCTTCTATATCGTGTACAGTCATTCGGACTAACTCATCCATTCTACAGTCCCCAGAAATACCAAATATTACAGCCACCTAAAAAATAAATAAAGGTACAATCTAAATAGAAATTAAAACCTTGTAAATTACCTCAATCATTAAATTTTCTTTATCTGGAGCTTCCTGGATAAATTTTTCAATTTCTTCCTTCGTTAAAATCTTAGATTTCTTTGCCCTATAACCTTGACCTTGCCGTTTCAATAAAGAACGAAAATTTTGAGTATGTAGATATATTTACATTGTGTTTAATTGCAAGGGTTGACTTCAGCATTGAATAATTGGCCCCTAATGTTGAAGATTTCATCTTTAAACAAAGGTCTAGGAAGTATGCCATTACAACATTTTCTGAGAAAGAACTCGTATTTTTACTCATGCGATAATCCATAAAACGTCTGTATGCATTTTCGTACTTATCTCATGATTTCTTTGGCAATAATTCTAATGAAGCAGTATTCACTGCCTCAACCAGCTCTGGAGGAGTCCCAGGAATGGAAATTTCATCATCACTTATCATTTTACTTTCGAGAACACCAGCAATTAAATTTATAAGCGTCAAGTTTGACAATTCAACCTCAATACGTTTCCATAGTAGCCCAAGTAATTTTATTAGGAATTTCAAAGCACCATTTATTTGGGAATAAAATTATCGCGTTTTTTTTTAAATCAATCCATATCTGTCGAATTTTAAACGATTTGTGGAAAAATAGTATGTTTACCTCGTAGGAAAAGCCACATTCCTGGACTCTGTGTTGCTAAGTCTCGGCTTGCGCCTCGACTTATCAATCTTCACAGTCGCCCAGGAATGTTAAGCTTTTCCTACCCGGTAAACAATATACTAATTTTTTCCCAAAAAAAAATTAAATAAATGATTATGGTATTGGAAAAAAGATGATGTGTGAGGTGAGTATGAAGTGAATCATACTCTTTATTTTTTAATCTAATCATTATTAGAAAAAAAAAAGTAAGAAGCAACATTATATGCGAGTATAACAATGATTTTGATTTTGAATGGTTAAAAAATTAACAGAAAAAAATACAATGTCTATAATACAATTTCTGAGCAGTATTCAAAATGACTATTCGATAACGTCACAAACAAAACCAACATCCAAATCGTGCACCAACACATCGCTTCCCACCTTCCAGGAGGCCTGCCCCGGGCATGGTCCGCCCCCTCGCTGGGCCCGCTGGTGCGGTCCGGCCTGAAGCCGCCCCTGCTGCAGCAGGCCGCCTTCGACGACCTCGTCTTCGAGGTGGACGTGATGCGCAACGTCGCCGCCAAGCATGCGCAGAGCCTCGGGGCGGCGGCAGATGGGCGGCCGGTGGCTGCGGTGGAGGGCGGCCCCGGCAGGTGGGGCAGCCTGCCCGCTCTCAATCTGGCCGAGGTGGAGGGGGTGAGAGAGGCGGCGGGGGAGCGGGAGGAAGACGGAGAGGACGAGGGGCTGCAAGAGGTATGAATTGAAGTTTTGGCCGCATCTCGTGGATAACTATGGGAGGTAGAAAAAAATTGAGGTCGCATCCTCGATCTATTTTTTTGAGAGAAATTCACTGGTGAAAACAAAAAATTTTCTATCATCTTTCGTTTTTGAGTTATGAACAAAAGTTTGATTTCTCTACTTTTAGACATATGTGGAAATCATGGTTATTTGTAAAGTTACGAGATAATAACTTTTACATTCTCGAGGCACTTTTCGCTGTATAATCCAGTGGCGCAGGAAAATTTTGAATAAAATGTTGCAATTTCGAGTTATATTAGGGCAGATTTCGAAGCTTGTGTAGGCTAACTTGTTAACTATAGAAGATACAAAAAAGTGGAGGTCGCATCCTCGATCAATTTTTTCGAGACAAATTCACTGGTGAAAAAAAAAATTTGCTATCATCTTTCGTTTTCGAGTTATAAACAAAAGTTTGATTACTGTACTTTTAGACATATGTAAAAATCATGGTTATTTGTAAAGTTACGAGATAATAACTTTTACATTCTCGAGGCACTTTTCGCTGTATAATCCAGTGGCGCAGGAAAATTTTGAATAAAATGTTGCAATATCGAGTTATAATAGGGCAGATTTCGAAGCTTGTATAGGGTAACTTGTTAACTATAGAAGATACAAGAAAGTGGAGGTCGCATCCTCGATCAATTTTTTCGAGACAAATTCACTGGTGAAAACAAAAATTTGCTATCATCTTTCGTTTTCGAGTTATAAACAAAAGTTTGATTTCTGTACTTTTAGACATATGTAAAAATCATGGTTATTTGTAAAGTTACGAGATAATAACTTTTACATTCTCGAGGCACTTTTCGCTGTATAATCCAGTGGCGCAGGAAAATTTTGAATAAAATATTGCAATTTCGAGTTATAATTGGGCAGATTTCGAAGCTTATATAGGGTAACTTGTTAACTATAGAATATACAAAAAAATAGAGGTCGCATCCTCGATCAATTTTTTCGAGACAAATTCACTTGCGTTTTTCTGTCAGCGGAAAAAGTATTCATAGTTCTCCAATTCAACCGACCTCGAATCTTCCATAATAAAGAAGTTAGCAATAGAGCCAACTTGAGTATAATCACCCTGTTTATTACAGACAAAAATTGTTATTTAGCATGAATAAACTCTATTCACCATCATCATTATCATAAAGAAAAAAAACACGTGCACCGTTGGAATTCCAGGTGGCCGGCAAACTAGAAATCCGCGTGGTCCCCAAGGACCAGCCGAGCAGGGGCGGCGACACGCCCTCCGCCGCCGCCGCCGCCGCCCAATTGCCGCCCTCCGCTGCCGCCCACCCCGAGCCAAGGGCGGAACGCACCAGGAGCATCCTCAAGCAGGGCAGCAGGGAGAAGAGCGACGCCGCCGCCGTCGAGCCGTCCAGCCCCAGGAGGGAGAACATCACGTTCGCCCCGGAGGTGGTGGTGGAAGGGGAAGGGAAGGGGGGCGAGGTCGATCGCGACACGCAGTGCGACCTGACGGCGACGAGAGGCGTCGGTGTTGGGGGGCGGACCAGCGTCGGGGTGGAAGCCGTCGAGGTGCCCAAGACGAGCGAGAAGCAGATAGGTGAGGGTTTTCGGGAATGGACCGAAAAAGTGTGACGTCAAAGCTATGTTGGTACTACTGATTTGCTTCCAAACAAATTTTTCCGCAAATCGCTAGGAAATGAATGTTAGTGTTCTACATAAATGATTGAAAATACATTGATTATAAGGAATTAATTTATATTTTGAAAACATCAAGTCATTGCTGAATACATTTTTAAGATCAATTTGTTATATTTCCAGTAATTTGACAGTTAGTACAATTATTGAACATTGGAGGAACACTGTTAGAACTATGAGAAACATTTTGGACAACATGCGGGGTGGTAGAGTTATTTTGTTGAATATTTTGTACTGTGAAAATTTTATTTGCCACCTCAACCTTATTGTTAAGCGATTCTTCGATATATCATTCAGCAACGTTTGATGACTTCCATCCGCCATGCCTCTTTAAACTAGTTATGTCGGCACCAGAGTCAACCAATATTGTTGCAGAAGACCGACGAAAGCAGTGACCAGTGTATTCTGACGGATTTACCAAGTTCAAATAAGTAGCAACTATTTTGGGCATTTTTCTAAATTGATGAATTCCTACCACTTGTCTACAACCCTTTCCGCTTTGATATTTAAAGAAAAATCGGTCACTGTTCATATTTTCTGGTTTTAACGAAACATACTTTCGATAAACATTCAAGTAGATCTGATTAATTACAAATGATCTTGGTTTGTTGGTTTTCGAATCAGGTATGCTGATTAAAAGCTTAGATTCTATGTCTTCTATATCGTGTACAGTCGTTCGGACTAACTCATCAATTCTACAGGCCCCAGAAATACCAAATATTACAGCCACCTAAAAAATAAATAAAGGTACAATCTAAATAGAAATTAAAACCTCGTAAATTACCTTAATCATTAAATTTTCTTCATCTGGAGCTTCCTGGATAAATTTTTCAATTTCTTCCTTCGTTTAAATCTTAGATTTCTTGGCCCTATAACCTCGAGCTTGCCGTTTCAATAAAGAACGAAGTTTTGAGTATGTAGATATATCTACATTGTGTTTAATTGCAAGGGTTGACTTCAGCATTGAATAATTGGCCCATAATGTTGAAGATTTCATCTTTAAACAAAGGTCTAGGAAGTATGCCATTACAACATTTTCTGAGAAAGAACTCGTATTTTTACTCATGCGATAATCCATAAAACGTCTGTATGCATTTTCGTACTTTTCTCTTGATTTCTTTGGCAATAATTCTAATGAAGCAGTATTCACTGCCTCAACCAGCTCTGGAGGAGTCCCAGGAATGGAAATTTCATCATCACTTATCATTTTACTTTCGAGAACACCAGCAATTAAATTTATAAGCGTCAAGTTTGACAATTCAACCTCAATACGTTTCCATAGTAGCCCAAGTAATTTTATTAGGAATTTCAAAGCACCATTTATTTGGGAATAAAATTATCGCGTTTTTTTTTTAAATCAATCAATATCTGTCGAATTTTAAACGATTTGCGGAAAAATAGTATGTTTACCTCGTAGGAAAAGCCACATTCCTGGACTTTGTGTTGCTAAGTCTCGGCTTGCGCCTCGACTTAGCAATCTTCACAGTCGCCCAGGAATGTTAAGCTTTTCCTACCCGGTAAACAATGTACTATTCCCATGTAAATCTCCATAAGAGATTTTTTGAAATCGATTATCTCATTTATAGTGAAAATGTTACATATTTCGATACCATTTATGGAAAATAGGACATACTAGTTCCTATTAGAAAAATAGAAACAGGTGAGAAACGCTAACAAATTTGAACGAGATTATATTGAAATCTATTGAGGTTATGTTTTTTCAGTGTTTACTTTTGAGGCCCTGATATTTCGACTGTATTTTCGATTAATATTATATAATATATCAGTGTAGTGAATGGAATATATGTCTTGAAGCCAGTTGAAGCTATCAACAATGGCACATTTCTCTAGAGATGAGGAAAAACTGATATCTAGGGGCTAAAAGGCCATGTTGAGAACATGGTATTTGATGCTGATCTCAAGACCTTAATGTGGTTGATTCAAGCGAATATTCATAATAAAACATATAAAGTACAGGTGAGCTATAATATTAAAGGGTATATTGGATAAATTGAACGTTTTGAAATGTTTGTTGTAGATAAACTCTACCAGTGTATGTGAGTCCCTGTTCAAGAGGATAGTTTCTTGGCCATCACATTGGCAGCTTTAGCAATATTTGCACACTATATAATGTACGAGTACCTTCAAAGCTTGAACTAGGAGTAATAAAGAAAATGCACCATCAACATTTGAAGAGAAATCAGTCACACAAATGTAGAATTATATACATTATATTATACAATATTAATTATAAAATAAAGTGAATATCGATCGACATCATACTCTCGAAGTGTTATAATGAAAAACTGACATTCTAGAGTCATTTTATTTCTTCTCGAGCACTTATCAATGTAGTACAGTGCCCAGGGACAGTTCTCAAAGTTGTTTATGAACTTATATCTCCTGGGAGAACTTATAATTATTTCATGATGCTGCTACTAAACTCCCAGGTAAGCTTTCAGATTCTTCTACATATTCCAAAGAAGACAACATTATCATGAAAAGAAAAATCTCTGCTGACAGCATCAACCTTAGTAGGTATATCTTTCCTCAATCTACAACAAATAATGATATAATAATACCTTTGTTATGTCAAGTAACCATATCTTGATTTACACACTTTTCATTCTTTTTTCACATAACGATTGTGATATAAAATAAAATAATATTGGAAAATAAATACAATAATAAATCGAAATCCTAACCTCACTTCACTTTGATAGAGATTTATTCAAAACTATCAATGGTTAATACCTGTTTCTAATTTTTTAAAGATACATCGAACCTCCCTCTTTCCGTAAATAACTTTGAAATACGTTAAATATTCACGATAAATATTAGAAGAGGATTCAAAAATCTGCTTATGGAGATTAACATGTACATTTTTTTCTATTGGAAACATTCAGGAATACCAACATAGTTTGTGACGTCACGACTTTTTCAATCCATTGGTTGAAATTATGCTGGATGGATGTCGGGTTTGGGCCTGCAGCAGGGGAATTTGGAACAACTTTTTCGCATATATGTTTCCGCTATCTTGAAAAATAACCCCTCTTTTTGCCCATTCGGTGTGATTTTCCGTAATAGGGTCATAAACCTCTGAAGCTTTAGCAAAAATGATTGTCGTTTTCCGATACCTTACTAAACTACTACCGATATGGCATCAAAATCAAATCGGAATATTATTTTATGTTTGAGGAAATCGAAATCAAAAATTGTTGACAAACGAAAAACGATAAGATTTTCACGATAAATATATTTATATATTTTTTTCACAACATGTTTCGCTAACACTGTAGCTTCATCAGGTATACGTACACTAAACTAACTACTACGATAACAACCATATTTATACCTGATTACACAGTTATAACAATATTTGCACCTGTAGGGATTAAAGAATGTTTACCCTCCATATGGCGGTAAATAATAAAAAATAAATGAATATCTAGTTGTTGGATTTGTTTTCCTAATAAATAACAGAAACAAAATACAAGTAAAACAATAAATTGGTTCGTTTTATGGTTATGTAAGTCTTCTTCTTTTTAAAGTCCCAATCATAAAATTTTCATTATTTAAAGTTGCAATCTTGACGATAAACACAACACTAGGGCAGACATATTTTTTGTCTCTCACAACTCTGGCTGAGCTTGTTAATTGAGACCGGGCACCTCTATTTCATATAGGTACCTATACCAGAATCACAATTTTTCCAATGTAACTTTTTCATTGGATTTTATTGTTTTCATATCGATGTTATTGAATTTTGATGTGAAATATAATCAGATCCATGCATATTCAAAAATAATCAATATAACAGTTTCTACAGGAATGAATAAAAACAATTTCGATGAATTCGTCTTTGAACATTTTCCAACTACTTGCCCACCAGCTTCATCATTTAATTTATTCAGAAAAATGTTTTTCAATTCCGACAAGGATTGCTAGACCACCGAAAGGTTTTTAGGTTTTTTTTCGTGTAGTTATGAAGGAAAATTGGGATAGTCCAACATTCCTTATAAATTCAATCATTGGAAGTAACCATATAATAGAGTCTATTCAAATATTTGTTCTAATTCACATCCAAACGAGTATCAGAGTGTTATAAACACACACATATTATGTTTATAATAGGTACGTATTCAATGTATTCAAATATCTGATACCACCATGAGATAGCAGGTATTGTTAACAATGCAAGAAATCGTTTAGATAACGAATGTCAACAATACTGCAAATACCTATTATATATTTTATATGTCCAAAACATTGATTATCCACCTCCCACATTATCTCTTTGTTCGCACTGAAGTGGTTGACGATAAAACAAAACATTAATTTCGATAAGATAAAGCTAGTTTTGTGGGACTAGATATTTCTGAGTTGAGTTGCTGGTAACAGGTGAGTAGCATGTCAAGCACTAGAAATTGTCATCCTTTCTTTGGAGATTTTCAGTCTAGTTGAAGGATCTAGTTCATTACCGAAAATAATCCTTTCAGATCCGTATTTTCCACCTAGAGCTGAGTTTTATATTCATTTTATCTGGTCGTCACATTTGATGTTTCATTGTTTCGGTTTTTGAATAGAATTGGTTCCTGTATGTGTTCATATATTGGAATTTTGAGATGGTTTCACTATTTATATCCAATGTACCCGTCTACGCGAAGCGTTTAGGCTAAGCTTCACTTCCACTTGGAAATCTAAAACTCAATTTCGTCACGTTAAATCGTAAAAATAAGTAGGTATTTTACGAACTTTTCAACGTTAATGTTCTAATGTTTAATTAAAAACGATAATCAGACTATAGTTTCAACGATGAATAAGTTAGAAAAGGGAATAATGACAATTACGTGAAAGGAACGGAATCCTAGAACGCTTTCAAGCGACTAGTGCTTCGCTGCAGTAGTCTTATCAGGAACTTAATATGGGATACGCCCTCTATGAATCATTATATGGCTACGTTCAACCAATGCGATCCACATTTTCAGATATTTTGGCAAGAGCCAAAGATCTGACCAACTGTGAAGAATACCAGCAACAGACATCAAGACGAATCAAGCGAAATACAAAGTACGACCATTTCAGCAGCTCTACTAAACCATCTAACGACATTATTGAAAATCAAAGACAAAATTTCAGGTGTTTATTGTAGAATAACGTACTGTCTGATGCTTTAACGTAACGTATAAAACCATATCATAAGATTACTATAGTGTTTTTGAAGTATTTTGACAGCTTAAATCTCTTACAACAGAAGATCTTGTAAAAATCCTCAAGTATGGTCAGTGCTTATGAAGATGATTTGGAGAACAGCCTAAGGTGGCGAATTAGTGCATTTCGCAGAGCTGCTGAAAACAGATATGTGACTACTGTTATTGACAGCAAGAGACAGGAGCCTCTGGAATAGCAACTTTATAAACTTTTATTGAATAATCGTGTTTGCCAAACTCAGAAATTGCCTTGCGCATTTATTTGTCTCTCACGATCACTAACTGCAGTGACGTCAATAATCACATTTTTTTTTATTCAGAAAGTAGCTCCTATTACCATGGTATTGTTTATTCGAAAGAAAAAAAGCACAAGTGTTGATATGAAAAATATCACAACGGTCGCCTGAATTGATATAGAAATAATTAGGTATATTGTAAAGGTACTCACTGTCAATATATAAGCGTTCTCAAATCAAATTCATATTATTTATTGAAATTTCTGTCTCGTTTTAAATTATACCGAGAACTCTTTATCTATTATACATAACCTCTGAATTCACTTTAAAACTGGAACCTTTACTCTTTGCTGGAACTATTTCGATGTTGATGATAGCTGGTGAGATAATTCAAAAGAGTACGGCTACAGTTTTATGCGTGGCTTGCTGCTTTTGCATCAGTTTGATATCACAGTATCACCAAAGAGAAGATCCTTTGGTATCACAGATGTTTGCAAGAAGTCAAGGACGCACTAACTCGAGTAACTCGTACGTGCTTGCGAACTACATACTTCTATGGTTATGTATTCATGGTTGCGTGATTACTGGCGCTAGCAGGCGTATGGTGTCAAGGTTGTTCATGTACGCTGGTTTCAATATCAATAAAATTTGTCCAAACCAAACTAACTCAATCAATCAGTAATTCACATATAATGAGGAATTGTCGGAGAAGTATTCAAATATCATATTGAATATGGAAATAAACAGTAATTATTGATATCGAAACAAAACCACCTGAAATTACCCCTCAAGTTACATTTTTGACAAGACCTCCCGCGAAATGAAAGTATTCGGAGTCGTAGGAAAAATAGTGTACAAAACTCGTTGGAAAGTGCATTTCCTTCACTCGTTACGTTTCCGCACTCACCTCGTGCTAAACGACTACTCGTGTGAAATATGTCAATTTCCACACTTTTTGTGTAACATACTATTTCGAACGTCTTAATCATCTCACTTAGTCGAATATAGAGCAAAGACTGTATTGAAATTTACCCATATTAAATCCAGAAAAGTTTATTTGTAACAGTTTCGTTTTATTCAATACCCTAAACTTGAGAACCTAAAAGCAAACCAAGGGCCCTTTGACAGAATTTGCTACAGGCCCCGCGCTGACTTAATCCGACACTGTCATGGGATGATTAATCACCTCTATGTAGAAAGAAACATATGAATTCGAGGCGTTACCATTCCAGTGGGTTTGTTGTTCGTAGAGGAATAACTCATCCCCCTGAAGCTACCCCCAATTCCAGGTACCGACCCACTCCCGAAGAAGAAAGTCGAAACGGAATCGAGCAGCACCGAGACGGACGCCAAACCTTCCCGAGGACGGTCGCAGCAGGACACCATCGAGCGCAACAGGAAAAAGCTCCACCGTAAGTCCAGTCTACACCTGGAGGCGGCCGAGGCGCTCAGCAGGACCGTCTCGCAGAGGGCGCCGCTGGCTACCAAGATGGACCACAGGGAGGTGGAGGGGGCGGGAGGTAGCGACTTGGGGGTGAAGAATAAGGTCGCGGTGATGAGGTGTTCGCCGTGCGTCGATTTGAGTACCAATCCTAACGTTACGTTTGTGTCGACTACTAGCATTCCAGAATTAAGGTGAGTCTTTTTTATGTAGGTATTCAAACTGTCACCATTCGACAAGTCTGTCAACTGTCACCAATGGACTAGTCTGTCAACTGTCGTCATTCGAGTGGTTTGTCCTCAGACGAATAAAATTCGCGATAGGTGCTGAGTGATACGCTACCTAGCGGTGACTCCTGAACCACTCAAAGTGGGAAAACCACTGAACTCTTTGAGGTATAACCCACAGACAAACTTAACCTCTGTTCTGTTTATGTTCCAGCATTTTTTCGAGAGATGTTCTGGTGAAATACATGTGAAATCTTATCGTTTTGCTCGTTTCAGTTATATTTGGTGGTGAAGACACAAATGTCACAATGACACAAATATCAAAAATATGAAAACAAAACAAAAACGATACCACTTCGAGAAGTTCGAGTTGTTACCATGAGATAGTGCTACGTGTTATTTTCTATCGTGAATACATAGACTGGCCCTTCCTATCTCTAATGCAATACATTGTTTGAAAGCAAGATCTAACTATCTCTCTTGGTAAATCGGGGAGAGAGGAGGAGAGCAGGCGGTAATGTAGTCGTGCGAAATAAAATTCATAGGGGCAAATATTCAGACGGATAAAACCACAGAAATATAACACGAATTGATTCTTTGAAACATATTTTATTCATCTTTGTTCATTTGTAATATATTCTACATTGAGAAATCTGTAAAATACAATTCCGATCAACTTAAAATATTCATCATCTTGAATAGAATGAACATCCATGCACTATTCTACATTATTTCACTTCCGAACGTACGACTATGGCACTCACCAATGAAATGACACTATATTGTCACTTCAATCCCAGAAACGTGCTACAAACAAAACAGTTTCTCACCATTTTAAGTGAAGAGCAATATATTTAATACACCAATAAATAAATTAATCGAAGAAAAAACGCACAAATCAACGCTTTGAGAACGATAATACGACAACACGAATGACCACGTCATGAATCGTAAACAATCTGAGAAACTCGTTCGAAACACGAGTTGGTCCGACGAGGCCCGAACGATACATTCTTATCGTGGAAACAAAAAGGTTGTACAGTCGTGTTGGCATCATGAAAAGGATGGAAAATACCAGTCCATGTTTTTTATTCGTCTGAGGGTTTATCAAAGTTTTCGGCATCAAATCATCACCAGGAAACATTTTTGTCAACTTTTACTATATTGATCAGTGAATTTTTGCCCAAAATGATCTTACAAAAAGCCTGTATCAACGATTCGAAAAAGGAAACAGCACGGCATAAATTTTCTTGTAACATAGTCAATAGGCAAGATGACTGATTTTGAAAATTGTTTAATGATGTTCGATAGTATCTGTTGAAAATAGTTGCAATTTTAATCATTCCTTAAGAATTCACGACAACGTTAACGTTTGGTGACAATGTAATGATTCAGTGACTCTGTATGTTAGATATGAATTCTAAAGTGTATAAAAGGCACGCGGTTCTTAAGTGCGATATAACACATAAACAAATTCTAACAAGTTGTTTGTTTACGTTCCACCCATAAAAACAATGCGAAATAAGTGTCTCAATCTTGTACGTTGTGAATGTCGATCCAACAGCTATATGGGTATATCTAAATTCTCCAATTGATTTTTGTGGAGACCAAGACGTGTGTTTTCACTTCATTTTGTAGATTCGAAAGTAGTGTCTGCATAATGATCTTGTTCATCATTAGATAATTTGTGGAGTCAGCCTTCATCAAAGAGAAAAAACTCTTTGAATTGTCTTCTGTCATCTCTCATATCTTATGATAAAACGTAGTCATGTTGATATGCACGTAATGATCTATTTACGGACAAATCTGAGCTATTTACCTTGGTGAATCTTTGACTAACGTTTCTTGATTTTGATATCTGTAACACAAATATAGGTGAATGATCATTCTAACGAAACAAATGAATGACGTTTTCATAGAAGTGTTGTTTGGTGTTCAGCCCATGGATGGTCTAACCCTGAGATATTATATTTGGCCAGAAAAGTCTTGACTTGATTGAGAATCCATTAATTATTTTTCCTCTACTATTAAAGTGTTTACAACTATCAAGTAAATCATCCATTGCTTACTCGATTTTCAACAGTTAATGACAGTCATTACTGTGATGAATCGAGTAATAATGACAGTACAATGGGGTAATATTGTGACATCCCATCGTATTGTCAAATTCAAATAGGAGTTCTACCTACACTATGCACAAAACAACCGGCGTTTGTGAAATACACGCAAATTCAACAGATACTTACCTGACTTATGTTTTCATGGTTTCAATCGCTCTTGCACAAATAAAAAAGAACGAGAACTCATTTTTCTTTATTCTCAAGCGTAAAAAATGAGTTGTTTTTTTCTTGAAACGCTGAAACTGAGGTTAGGAATGCAAGAACGGAGAATAATGACAGAACGCTCAGACCAATCAGAACAACACACAAGTGTATATTGTTGGTTGCATAAGGCATCTTAGTAGTTCAGTCATAGGTACAGTATAGCAATAGCATTGTTGAAGACTTAATCTTTTCTAGAATTGATATTCTACTATAATATGCATACTATTTTCATAAAACATTGGTTGATTGATAATGCGTTTGTACGATTTATTTCGCTAAGGCGGCTGAGATTCAAAATTCTCAAATAAAACTAGCTGCTATAGAAAAGAAAGTTGCTACGTTTTTGAAACTGGAGAACCCTCTGCTACCATTTGTGTCAGCGGAGGTGGTGATATCACAACCGTAAAAAAATTGGCGGATGTAATTCTACCTCAGTCGCTGAAAGCTATATAGACGATAATTTATAAACAATAATTTGGAAAGAGGAAACGAAATTTTAAAAGAAATAACGAAAGTCATTCACTATAACAAGCTCCAATAGTATAAATAGCTCTGAAACAAGTACTACCATCATTGAATATTTCAACATGTCGGAGAACGCAACTCCAGGAATCAATTTCAACAGTAGTGTCAATAATGTTACTATCAATTATTATGTAAATAAAATTTAGGCCTGGCATTGTTTGTCACACATTTCTTAACAAGTTGTTTTGTTTTATACATTGAATCCACTTTAGAAATGTTCAATTTCGCTATCAGTGATTCACCCGATTGAGCAACTGAGTGATACTGTCAGCATATACGGGGTGGAAGCATATCCTACAGACAGGCAAGGTAGAGACAGTTGACAGTTCAATGAGACGGTTTCACGCTGCAATGGTTTACATCAGTTGTACTGCTTTGACGTATGACGTATTTTATACCAGAATATTTTTTCATCATTCTAGAGAAAGGAGATCTGTTATAAACGGACTGAGTCCAGGGATGGATGAACAATCTGAGTACTTCGATGCCACAGATAATCCAATAATAAAAGACAAACGGCAAGAGAAAGAAGACGAAGACAGCGGAGTGGTGGACAATGCTAGTCAAATTTTGCGCGGGTCATGTGTGAGTTGTGCCTTCATATTATTTTCTATCTTGATGTCGATCGGTACAATCAAGGTGAATATAGGATGGTGAAACAGCTTCCTATTAACAAGCACTAGAATAAACTGTAGACCTTTGCCTACTTGATTTCATACCGTAGTAATATTTCCTGAAGTTATTAGAGATGGCGACATACCTTGTGTCGGTAAAACAGAATCTGTGCATCTGTCACCTTTTTATCAGTTTCATCTGTTCTAGATGAAAAATGACTGAGAAGTGTCAAAATATCGATAATTATTCCAAATTCACTGAAAATATTGTATTTTGATGTCATTTCAACTCATGTCTGTCAGATGCGAACCACAGAAATACATGAGCAACAGACATCTTCTTCGATAATCCATCTTTCCGCCATCTTCATTCAAGTCGTGGAAATATTATTACCTTCTCAAACGGTCAACAAGTTTTTCGCAGAAACAATTGAAGAGCTGTTTCACCATCCTATATCCACCTTGGGTACAATGATCAATAATCGTAAGAGTTCATACAACGTACGGGGTGAGCGAAACGAAGTTTTATTATGAGTGAAGCAAACAGGACAGAAAATGTGTTTTTGGCATATTCAAAATTCGAATTCAAAACTTTTTTTTTTCTTATAGAAGAGCTGATCGAGTTTTGCTCACCCTATACATTTTGATATTTTGTGCATTGAATTTATGATGGAAATAATTTTTAAATGATGTTTTGAATAGATGAGGCCGATACTAATCTAGTAGTCGTTCTACATTAGTTTAGTGTTTTAATGATATGTTGCACAAAGTTCAACAGGATATGTGAAAAATCACTATTTTTAACCATAGTGATTAAAGATGACGTTCTTCCCATACGAAACTTCACATTTCATTTCGCCGATATTCTCAATTTTTTGATGGAATATACGGAAATAATATATTTTGAAATCAATAAAAAATCTACTTCGGAATTTTCAACGATTAGAGAAAATACAGATGAAGCTAACTCTTTTTTCACCCAACCAATGGATAAATGATTACTATAACTGATTGAACTATTGAAAAATATGAATGTTATATGTTGTTGAACATAAAAATAAGTAAGAAACCACACACAGCTAATAGAGATATTTCTCTTGACATGAAACTATATGATTGAGCTTGATTATGATATATCCCTTGGAATAAAAATTGGCCTTTTTAATATTTAATATCTTTTGTTTGTGGTGCCTCTCCCAATGTCCAATCAAAATATATAGTAACTGTCCATACTTGGACCTTTGTTGTTTATCTTATATATAAATGAGTTACCTTCTGTTATACCAGAGTCATTTACCACTCTTTATGCAGATGATTCAACATTTTTGTTTAGTGACAAAGACCCAAACATTTTGAAGGCTAAAATCATGAATGCTTTATCAAAATTTTCTGCCTGGTCTAGTGATCAATCCTTGTTATTTAATACAACTAAAACCAATTTCATTTCATCCTCGCCAAAAAACTTTTTCACCTGACTTTGATGTATTGGTTAACAACTCAAAAATAACCAGAACAGAAAATGTTAAATTTCTGGGAGTATTGTTTGATTCAGATTTGTCTTTTAGGACTCACTGTTCGAATTTATCGAAGATATTAAATTCTAAATGTTTTCAAATTAGAAATTTAAAGAAGACACTTAATGTTAATCACATTCGTTTACTTTATTTTAGTGAAATACAGTCTAGGATTGGTTATGGAATTTATATTTGGGGCAGTTCCCCTCACGCCAAAGATGTTTTTTTGTCACAGAAAAGAGTTCTAAGGTGTATTTCAAACATCTCATTTGTAGACTCCTGTCGACCTGTTTTTATCAACATGAGAATTTTGACTGTTTATGGCCTCTATATATTGGCTTTGATCACATCAGTTCATAGAAATAAAAACGATTACTTGCGGAATAGTGATATTCATGCTCATGACACAAGAAATAAATCAGATTTCTCTATACCTTTCCAGCGTATAGAAATCTGTAAGAAATCACCTATGGTAATGGGAACTAAACTTTATAATAGTCTCCCACAATGTTTCAAAGATATTGCCTTGTTGCATAAATTTAAAGAGAAAACTAAAAATTATCTCATTGACATGTGTCCATATTCGGTTGGAGAATATTTCGAAAATACTCGTTGAATTGATGTTTGTCTAAACTGCAATATATACTTTGTTTTATCTCAATTTTAGATGTGCCTAGCCGTGCGTCTCATTTTTTTTATTTACTACTTTTTGTATATTCACGCTATTGTATTAGTTATTTCAAGGTAAATGTTCTAGTTTAGCTAGTTTTTTTTTTTTAATTTCAATTCGTTTGTATTTGACCTGTCTTATGTCATTATTTGATAATGTGAGATCAATAAATTTTACTTACTTTACTTACAGATGAACTTTTTTAATTTTTCTCAAATTCATACCAGCTAATAACGCAAATCGAGTTATCTGATACTTACTGTTCAAAAAGTCAGAATGTGATGATGGTATTTCAGAGAATGTAAGGAAAAACAAGATCATCAAAGGTGGCCATCTGCAATCAGGACTACTCGAGCTGCAACAACTACGCTAACAACCCTCAAGATTTGTGGAAAAACAAATGTTTTCGTCTATTTTTTGATAGTACTTATTATTATTTATATGTCTTGTTCTGTAAATAGTGGGTTGAAAGACTATAGTGGGCTGTCTTCTTGATATATGCCTAATAAAGCTTTTTTCAGATATTTTCGTTGAACGTTGTTTTTGAAATGACACTGATAAAATACATAACCGGAAATATTCAAACGAAATCACACTCAGATACTTATTTCAATCGACCTCAATAAAATTTGGTTATTGATCCTAACTATTCTTAATGGTGGTTTATTTCCCGGCAGAATTTTTTAGTTAGTTTGTATTAACTCTTTTGCATCACTTTCGCTTCTCGAGATCTCTAAATGATGAATGAATTTGATTAACTCTGTACAGGAATGTATTGTTATCACAATCACCTCATGCCTAATTGAAGTTTGATTCACACTCATGAACTTTTCGAAGTACAATGTCATCCACCCAGTGAAATAATGAAAAATACAATCTTGATTCAATCACATTTTAGTTATTTATCGATATCAGGATTAACACTTTAATTAATTGACCATTCGTTCTTTGTTTCATCATGTTTCACTTCAAAGCTTTTGATAAAATCAATGGGTGTCTCCTTTTGAAAAAGTGACAGCCGCTGTCAGAGCAAAGTGATGTCTACGATTCTGTTCCTAAATGAATATGATGATATGATTTATTGCGTGCGTGTTTCAGTTAGCATTTTATTCGCTTAGGAAAATGGAACATTCTTGTGTTAATCAGATATATTATCCAAAACATTTGTACACTATATATCTATTATCATATTTATTTTGCTGAACAAGAACTATATTAGGGCAGGCAACGTGGCAGGAACACACGTTTATTCCGTTGAAATTTTAGGTTAACCCCTAGTTCCATGTTCAGTTGTTCATTTTCAGTTGACTTTCGAGGGTTGCTTTGCGGCTAAAAACAATTCAAAACACAATTTTCAAATACAACTCGCCCTTGGTAATTTTTCCATTCAAATTGTAGTTAGACTGGTGGAGGATAGTATAACAGTCCTTCTCGAAATTAAAATCGACCTAATTCTGCATTTTTTTCAAAACTTTGTACTCAACATATTTATTCTGCTTTATTTTCGGTGTTTTTACACCAATGTTTCGATGTTATCTTCAAGTTAGTGGGAAGGGATGCATTAGTGTGGTATACTGATGGATCCAAGATGGATGAAAGGACTGGAGTGGAAGTTACAGGGTCAAATTTCAGGCTCTCAAAATCCCTTGGTAACACCCCAACCAGAGCAGAAGTACATGCTGTAGAGATATTTGCCCAAGAGTGCCTCGAAAGGGACACTCGAAGGGCAAAAATCTATGTTATATCTATCAGATAGCCAAGCAACACTGAAAGCTCTGAAATCATACACTTGTGAGTCTAAGCTGACTTGGGACTGTAAACAATCCCTGAGACAACTGGCAGCGAACAACCAGGTCACTTTGATGTGGGTGCCAGCGCATAAAGGAGTTGAAGGCAACGAGGAAACAGACTGCCTTGCCAAAGAAGGGGCAAATACACAATTTCTCGGCCCAGACCTCTTCTGTGGATTCGCCAAGGCCCACTTGAGAGAAGAGGTTCGACGTTGGGAAGCGGATGAAATGAAATTTCACTGGAATAAAGTACCAGGACAAAGACAGGCGAAAAGCCTAGTGAGCCTATCGCCAAGGAAAGCTAAACAGCTTCTCGAGTTGGACAAAAAATACTTGAAACTGGTAACGGGACTCCTCACTGGCCACTGCCCTCTGAGGTATCACCTCAAAAAGATGGGTAAAACAGAGAGTGATAGTTGCCGCTACTGCGAGAACTTCGCTGAAACTGCAGAACATTTGCTTTGCACTCTTCTGCAAGAGGCTCAATTTCCTGGAGGGGGCCTTCTTAGAGCCCTCCGATGTCAGGAACCTAGCTCCCAGGAAACTTCGCAAGAACCCTCGGAATCCCGGGCCTCGAATAGATTGAGGGTTATGCAAAAAAGATCTCATACGTCGAGGTGCTTGAGAGGCTGCACAGACTCAACACAATCTACAATCTAGTGTCCTAAAAACCTCATTCTGTTATTTTGACATCCGACATACGGACAATCCCCCGTTTTCAATCACTGATCAAGCAATACTTATGAAGTTTATTTATATTTATGCACTTATAATGTTTGTAGTACACACATAGAATATGTTCACCTCAGTAATTCATCATCCCTTTATGGATGGAAAAAAATGAAAAAAATCAACCCGACGTCCGACCCGCTCTCTGACGCGCCTTTTTTTCGCAGACAAGTCCCGCACTGGAGGGCAACCGGCTGTCAAAGATCCCGGTGGCCGTTGGCGGCCAGCGGCTGGCCAAGTGCATGTCGTGGTCGGGCGACCTCACCCCAGGTCTCAGGAGGCGGCGGCAGAATGACAAGTACGTCACCGATCCCACCCAGCTGAAGCTCAGATTCAAGAGGCACTCGAGCAGCGGTGAGTACTCGAAGGTTTTTGTTCCTTTGGTCCCGTGTCCCACGTGACCAGGTTTTGAATTTGCCGCGGAAATTTGTCGTTCTTAGGTTGTCTACTCGTGTCCAATTATGAGCGTCGATTTGAAGGTGCATTTTGTCAACAGGATTTCGGTATGTTATTAATGTTAGAGTCGAAAGTTGAACCTGTTATATCAAATGTTATGATTTATACAACGATATTGTGCTAAAAGCATGTCACCTTGAAATGTGCGCATGTCAGCTGTCAAGAATGATACATGCTCCATGGTTATTGTTTTTTGTCTTCGAATTGACAAAGGCTGAAGAAGAGCATACACTAAAGGTGCATTTAGTAAACATAAAAAACCTTAGCAATATTGGTTATTCTTCCGTTAGGTGGCGATGTCGTATTTTATAAAAATGTTTGGCTTTACTTACGTATTTTGGCCTCCTGATCACGAATCTGTAACTGAATTATATTTCAAAATTCCATCCTGGTGCCCAATGGAATGTTAATTATAGATGATACAATATTGAAATTGAGGAATTTTTGATTATGAAATTATAACCAATAAACTTTAGCGTTTAGAGTGCCTTATATGATCTGAAAATGATTGATGCCGATGTTCAAGTGGAACAAATCCATTAAAAGAGTGATATATCTGCTCAAATTGAGTATACCGTTGTTTAAGTATTTTATTTTGAACTATAACTGGGTGGGGTATTTTTAGTCGCGTGTCTAATCAATTTGGTTATTTCGGTAATAGACTTCAAATGGTTATAATCAAGTGATAGTGAACGAGACATTCCACATAATAATTATTAATTTGTTGAATTGAACGATGAGTCAAGCGTCACTCGTCAGAAATAGATTCTGATAGCCAAGTAAAAGTTTGATATTCTGATATGTCAACCAACTACCCAACGACTTGTCATATGTCCATGACAGATCTGTAATAAACGCAATTACATTGAAATTGAAAAATGTGGTATAGCTGATTGGTACTGCATATTTTTTTCCTCTAATTGTTCGTGCTTTTGATTTTTTCAAACATCATTATTCGCCATGAGGAGAATTTCAAATGACGTTTTTTTCTGTAGCACACTCTTCATGTTCTTGATGCACAAATTGAGACCAGAATTGCCACGGACTCTTCTTATAATAATATACAATTATTCCTATTTTGCATTAAATTGAAGTCTCATAAAAAAATGGATTTAATATCGGTAAATAACGGAAACATCTTCGATTGGTGACATTGAAATATTTGAAATTTGACAGATCATACGACTAACGGCGAGAGCATAAAGCCCAGTTTACTGCTAAGCGATTTTGGTTTATGAGATACCAGAGATAAAAAATGCAATGTTTTTATTATTGTTATTATTGTCAATTCAAATCACAATCTAGGTTGAAATTTATAATATACTATGTGTATAAATTATAACGTATTAAAAAATTAAGGACATTTGGCGTTCTGCAAGGGATCTCGGCAGGACGCAGGACAAAGTACCTCGAATTCAGGACGTCCTGCGAAATGCAGGACGGGTGGTAACCCTACAGTCAGAAGAAATATTGTCTGTAACAGAATGATTGTTCAGCTACCACTTGAACTTGATATCAGAAACATTTTTGTACTTGTTGTAATGGTACGAAAGTTCATTAATGTTTTAATGGTTATTAAATTATTTTCCTACGACCACGTATGAAAACGTCAATAATCACACAGTTTTGTTATTTATTTGTTATGGCATTGTTTATTTGAAAGAAAAAAAGCACTAGTGTTGATATGAAATATATCACACCGGTCGCCTGAATTGATATAGAAATAATTAGGTATATTGTGAAGGTACTCACTGGTGTCAATATAAGCGTTTTCAAATCAAATTCATATTATTTATTGAAATTTCTGTCTCGTTTCGAATTATACCGAGAATTCTTTATCTATTAATTTCAATGTGTCTGATACATAACCTCTTTGCTGGAACTATTTCGATGTTGATGACAACAGAACAGGTGAGATCATTCAAAAGAGTACGGCAACAGTTTTATGTGCGGCTTGCTGCTTGCATCAGTTTGATATCACAGTATCACCAAAAAGAAGATTCTTTGGTATCACAGATGTTTAGAAGGAGTCAAGGACGCACTAACTGGTACGCGCTTGCGCACTACGTACTTCTATGGTTCTGTATTCCTGGTTGCGTGATTACTGGCGCTAGCAGGCGTATGGTGTCAAGTTTGTTTATGTACTCTGGTGTCAATATCAATAAAATTTGTCCAAACTAAACTAACTCAATCAATCAGTGATTCACATAATGAGGAGTTGTCGGAGAAGTATTCAAATATCATCTTGAATATGGAAATAAACAGTACTTGATATCGAATCAAAACCACCTGCAATTCTAGAGACCGCTCAAGTTACATTTTTGACAAGACCTCCCGCGAAATGAAAGTATTCGCGAGTCGTAGGGATAATAGTGTACAAAACTCGTTGGAAAGTGCATTTCCTTCACTCGTTACGTTTCCGTACTCACCGCTACGCGGCTCGTGCTAAACGACTACTCGTGTGTGAAATATGTCACTTTCCACACTTGTTGTGTAATAAACTATTTCAAGTTTACTTGTGTACCAGGAACGTTTCTCTCTATAGGTGTACGAGCGCGCGGCGTCTCTAGTCTGCTCATCGATGCACCCGAGAGCTCCCCCGAGTCCTCGGAGGGTCCGCCCCCACCGCCCCCGCCCACCAGCGAGCCGCCCTCAGAGTCGCAGGCGCGGTGCCGCCGCTTCCGCCCTGTCACGTAATCATACCGCATCGAGTTGATTGGGGAAGGTGCCCCCGGGGGGGGGGGGGGTATTTGCCTTTTTCTTCGGGCGCCTGTTTTGGTTCCCAGTCGGATTGGGAAACTGTCGGCTGATGGGTCGATTCATTTCTTGCTACCACTAATGGTGGGATTTATGCAGCAGTTTTAAGTCATAAGTCAAAAGTTTTTAATCATTAGTCTTGAGAAAAATAGTAGCCATAACCTTAGACTTTTATGACAATGTGCGTAAACACTAAATGAATATCAATGTCTGAACATTCTTAAGACTTATATGATTTATTACTAAAAACTCATGAAACTGCTGCCTAAATCCACCATGAGATTCGGTGATTTTGTTTGAATAGACGATTTTTCTGGATGATACCAATGACAGAGGTAGCAAAACTCCAACAAGAATCAATAAAATAACTTGACTTGAAGCAACAACTCTATTAATGAAGTAACAATCAAAGGGAAACTTGAATCTTAGAATTTCACTGCAGGAAATACATCCGGTAACTCATCTCTTTTGTTCTCCCAATGGATGTGGTGAATTTTCTAGAACATGTCTTCTTTTGGTTCAAAATTGACATCAGTAATTTTTTCCTGTTTGGTATCGTATGCTCTCAAAGTGGCTTAACATGTCAAACGTCAACATTTTATTAAAGCGGGAAATTCAAAATGTATAAGGGCGTCAATAAGAAGTCACTAAAACTCGAACGAGAGCCAATAAAATAATTGCGTTGAAACAACAACTCTATTAATGAAGTAACAATCAAAGGAAAACTTGAATCTTAGGATTGCACTGCAGGAAATACATCCGGTAACTCATCTCTTTTGTTCTCCCAATGGAAGTGGTGAATTTTCTAGAACATGTCTTCTTTTGGTTCAAAATTGACAACAGTAATTTTTCCTGTTTGGTATCGTATGCTCTCAAAGTGGCTTAACATGTCAAACGTCAACATTTTATTAAAGCGGGAAATTCAAAATGTATAAGGGCGTCAATAAGAAGTCACTAAAACTCGAACGAGAGCCAATAAAATAATTGCGTTGAAACAACAACTCTATTAATGAAGTAACAATCAAAGGAAAACTTGAATCTAAGGATTGCACTGCAGGAAATACATCCGGTAACTCATCTCTTTTGTTCTCCCAATGGAAGTGGTGAATTTTCTAGAACATGTCTTCTTTTGGTTCAAAATTGACAACAGTAATTTTTTCCTGTTTGGTATCGTATGCTCTCAAAGTGGCTTAACATGTCAAACGTCAACATTTTATTAAAGCGGGAAATTCAAAATGTATAAGGGCGTCAATAAGAAGTCACTAAAACTCGAACGAGAGCCAATAAAATAATTGCGTTGAAACAACAACTCCATTAATGAAGTAACAATCACAGGGAAACTTGAATCTTAGAATTGCACTGCAGGAAATACATCCGGTAACTCATCTTTTTTGTTCTCCCAATGGAAGTGGTGAATTTTCTAGAACATGTCTTCTTTTGGTTCAAAATTGACAACAGTAATTTTTTCCTATTTGGTATCGTATGCTTCGCAAAGTGGCTTAACATGTCAAACGTCAACATTTTATTCAAGCGGGAAATTCAAAATGTTTAAGGGCGTCAATAAGAAGTCACTAAAACTCGAACGAGAGCCAATAAAATAATTGCGTTGAAACAACAACTCTAATAATGAGGTAACAATCAAAGGAAAACTTGAATCTTGGAATTGCACTGCAGGAAATACATCCCAATTATTTCCTGCAATTCATTTTATTTTGTTCTTGAAATTATACAAGTGGTGAATCTTTGAAACATGTATTTGTTTGGTTTGAAATGCTCACAACACACTACATTTTTATACTCATTCACGTTGATCCAATATTCATGGAAAGAATATTTGGTTCATTGTTCCAGCTAAAAGTTATAAGATTATTCCACTAATTTTCAAGAATCTGTTCATTTACATTTTCTGAAAATATAGGATTGATCACAAATTCCTTAAGCTATAGACAAGATGCTGAACATGAAAATCCTTTTTTACTTGAATCACACCATCATATACTGGAATTAACAAGGTCAATTAGGATGGAATGACTCAGTCGGAAATTAAATAATCATGATATTTTCTTAATCCCAATATTCAGATTAGATTGTCTCAGTTGTAGGTCAGATGAAACTCTGGAGATTTGTGGGATTAATTGGATCTGAAACGATATAAATTATCGTAGATATTAATATATATAACCATATTATTGAACTCAACTCAACTGTTTTGTGAAAATGTTAGTATTACATTTTATTTCGTTAAAGGTGGAAAATACTGATACTGACTGAAAGGTAAAAAACAGGAATACTCAAAGTAGGTATAATGTGCCCATATATTGTGCATATGAATCACATATCTTCAATTTGAAGGGGTCATCTCTTACTATACATAATATATAATACTCTCTTATGATATTCACCTTGAACGATCTGATTTTTTCTAATTATTCTTCTCACCAGATTTCATTGACAAGTAACTAAACTCTCTCCGTTTCACTATCACATCAAAACTAAGCAAGTCGGCCATGGAAAGCAATCATACTAATTTTGACAGTTGTTGAAGAGGTTCAATTCGATATGAACTGTCACTACTGTCAGTAGTATGGCGCACTACAACAAATCAACTGTTTTAAGGAAACAGTGAATCAAGAATCAAGTTTTCTTCTTCTAACTTCATGAGGAATGTTCTAATTCACAATAATGTTTCAACTATAAATTATAATTCATTTCATCATTATGAAACGGATCTTCAGAAAACCAACGCAATTAAAATGTGTTTCCTATTATGATATTTTGATGAACTCAAATCACAAACTAAAATCTTTGTGGATAAATCTTCGATCCTCGATATTATATATAGCTGTCATTACAAAAAAATTTCCATTCAATGTTTTCCTGAATCTTTGTGGTAAATAGAAATGTTTTTTACAATCATATCCGTGACTCACCCAAGTAGTGTTTTCCGATTCGGTGTAGAAATGAATGGGCCCTTGAAGAGGGTAAGGGCGATATGTGTCCTCACTTTATTTCAATAATGTGCGCGCGCAGCACTGGATATGATACTATTATTCGAGATTTCAGCCTCTTTAAATTTGGACAGGTGACTCACGATTATTGGCAACTGGAAACTGTACAGGGAATTTTGGTTTCCATCATTGATCCCTTCAAAATTGCAACGTTGGGGGGTTTTGACAGCTCTTGACGTGTGTGCCAAATTCAGGTTATTGGACTGATTAAATATTTCGTGATGTGGGTTCAACTTATAAGAAATATCTTTGCGATCTAACCTTGACTAAGTTCTATATATCTCAAAATAGGACAAAACTATTTTTTAAATTCAAGTCTATTAAATCTATTGGACACTGAAAATTTGAATTTCAACTTTCATATCAAAATGAACCTGATTCTCGATTGCCATTCCGAATGATTGAAAACGATGTTTCATAATACAAATAGAACAAACAAAATTCGGATGGCTATCGATTGAATCACTATGCGAGATATTTTTGTTTGGATCAAATCTGCAAATGCTTGCCAATCATCACTTCTCACGTCATAGATCAAATGCTCTTTCTTTGATGATAACAGAACCAACATTCGTTGGCTTCAGTGATGGAAAGTTTCCAATAAAGTTTCAAAGTTGCAACTCAGATCGATGTTCATACATTACGAATCAATTTCCTATAACTCCCTCCTTTAAGCTCAATTTATAAACTCCACTGCCGTAGCTACAGTTGACGCTGCAGTTACTGTTCGTAGATGGAATATGCTAAAAATAAACATCTGTTTATAAACCCAGCAGGTGCTGTCGGATATCTCCTCAATACATTTTGGAACGGCAACGTCAACTGTAGCTACGGCAGTGGAGTTTATAAATTGAACTTTATGCTGATCAAAAGTGGATATTGAGACTCTGAAACGTATTGTTTATGTGGTGTGTTGAATTTTTATGCTCGCAGGGTTTCAAATGATTGACAAAACAACCCAAAGTTTCAAGTCTTTCGCTCTTGTTAGTATTATATCTGAATAAAACGAGCTATATTCGACCTTGAATAATCAATAACTGTTCGAAAAGTTTGGAATATGTCAGACGTCAAACTCAAAATAGTAGTCCTTTGAGTTTCTTCATAATTTTATCTATGGTTATTTGAGAGTTTCAGCTATATGATACTAGAACTCTAAAATTATAATATCTGTTAAAATTATAAGGACTACCTGGTTGAATTCTGTCAAGTTTCAACTTCATCAAACAGGTGCTCTGACCAAGTTGGTACTACTGGTCAATATCAAGATGGAGACTCGAAACATGGAGAATATGTTACCAGATTATTTGTAAACCATATGGAAGCAAAAAAAATTGAAAATTTTCAAAAAAAGATTACGCTTCAGTTTTCGGTGTGTCAATAAGATCTCAGATTTGGCTTTCCACTGGAAAATAATCATCGAGATCAGATTCTGTTCAGGCTGAAACTAAATCGTCTCTCTGATAGATTGTCACAAATTAATCTTGATCAGCATCGAATAAGCCAATCCAGAACACGTGATCAAAAATGGATGCCTTGAGGCATATACGGAGTGTTTAGTCTATTTGATTACATGTTTTTTTGTGTTTATAGTTTGAATTTCCATTTTGAAGGTTTCAAAAGTGAATACAATGGCTTGTGATAATGAAAGTGATTATCTGTTATCGTTAGAGACTGAAGATAAAGACATTGCATTACGGTATAAGAAAAAAATCAGAGTCATTCAAGGCATCGATACTTTCACTCTGATGGATCAGTTAAAGCAGCTGGTTTTCCTAAAATTTTGAATCACATTTCGCAACAAATACCTTCATGAAAAGTTATGTAACTTTTTACCTTTCAAAACATGTCTAGCACATACTTTGGCATACTTTAGTTTAACTTCTGAGATCTTCCCTTTTGATCGCTTTCAACCATCTTTCTCTTGGGATTTTTGAGAGTTCATTCAATTCTGTTTTGTGTGCAAAATGTAATACACTGGGTATATTGAAAAACTTCACATCATCACGATTTCCTCGACTCCCAAACTTAAAAACACAACAAGTATGTGGCATGTTTTTGTAGCTCTATCTTCAATTTTATGAGAAAATTCACAAATCACAATATAGTCTAAACACAGAATATTCACAAATGAATGTTTAAATTCATTCTGGAGTTGAAACTTATTTCAAATTAAAATCACAAGGTTCAAATAGCTAGAGTTTTAATGCACTCAAACGGTTTGTATGCCTCAAGGTATCCATCTTGAATTTGATTTGACAGCGTCTTGGTTTAGTCCATTGGGAAAATTGACAAGGGATTTGATTCGTTATAGGTACACCTAGTCCTCGTGTTTTATTATTCATTCGACAATGTGATGTTTCTCTTAAAAGATGTACACTTTTTCTCAGACTTATTTGAGTCTGTCGTCGTATCTTCAGTTGAAACATAGCTTTTCCTGATTATATAGTTGTTTTGATACACTTGTTGATGTAAAAAATGAGAAATTTGTTAGTCGATTGACAAAAATAACACAATGAGTAAAACGTGTTTCGGTTTTATCTGCACTCGAATATTTTATTTTTGTCGGCTCGTTTTCGCGCTTTTCATTATAGTGAAAGCACTTTTTGTGTTATTCTTGTTGATTTTGTTGAAATATTTTGCTATAAACTGTGCTGAAAGGGAATATTTGAAGAAATTCTAGTCACAAGTACTGTTATTTTTGAATTGGTACTTGATTCGATTCTAGTCAGGTAGATTACAAACAAATATACTACGACAGTATGATACAAATAAATACTGTTCAAATATAATGATATTGCAGATGAAATAGCTATGTGAATTATACTATCATTACTTTTTAGACTGCTATGATATAAATCGTTTTTATTTTTGTTTCGATGAATATTTTTTGTTCGTTATATTAGTGCTGTATTCATAAATTATTATAGTTATGAAGAAATTTAATAAAAAATCTTTATTCAATTCTCGGACTTTTATTTTTATTCTGCCTCTTCTGCACAAGATTTCAGAATAGTCATAATTTTGGGGAACTCTGAACATCTCCAACTCCTCTCGTTTATAAAGCCACAGAGACATTATTGAACGTGGTATTGATTTTAAGAAGTTTGAATCCTGCCTTGAAATGGTAATTGGCATATTCAAGAAGACATCAGTAGATAAAATGATTTTGTACATAAATCTTCAATTTCGAGTTTTTTATATTCATTCCAATTAGGCGGGTTATATCCATGACAGGGTTTGTCCGTTTGTTTCTGTTTCAATAACAAACAACTCATTTAATTAAAATAAATGCATCTGAGATATATCTCAATCAATAATAGAATTATTTTTTAGATGTTGAAACGAAATCATATTGTTTCGAGACCGGATGTCATTATCTCGGCGGCATATCTGGTCGTGATTTATGGCCTCGCGATAACATCGCTCGCCGACGAACCAATTAGCGGATGACTTATAACCGTCGAGGATGAACGGTATTTCTTTCAGAACTCTATTGAATATTCAAGATTTTGCTAAATGAGTATTTTGTACCTATATAAGCAGCGCAGAAGCGCAGACAGTTTATAGCTAGTATTGTAAACAATGAGATTCGTAAAGTGAATATCGTTGTGATTTAACTTAGAGTTTGTTGACTTGTATTTAGTGTGTTTAGTGAAATAAATGGTTCAGTTTTGTACTGTGTGTTTTAAATTAACGACCCCAAGTGGAAATATCGTAACAATATTATTTGCCACATTACTTTTAATGCCAACATTCTCTAGAAAAGCCGATCTCTCTGTGCCCAATATAATTCAGTCAGGAATAACCATACCATTATGAAGTCATTTATTTCGATGCTTGGCATTACTATCAGCAATAGCCTTTCTTGGGAAAATCACGTAAAGTCCATTGCCAAAAGTGCATCCCAAAAACTTGGATTTCTGTTACGAGCCAAGAGCTATTTCACTCCCAGTCAGCTGCTTATGATCTATAAGGCACAGATCCAACCTGTCCTGGAATATTGTTCCCATATTTGAAGTGCTGCACCTAAACATATCCTGAAACTATTGGATTCTGTCCAAAAAAGAGCAATTCGTCTTGTCGGTGATGCCTCGCTTACAAACTCGCTCACTTCTCTGGAACACCGTAGTAGAGTTGGAGATTTATCTCTATTTAATAGATATTTTCATGGGCGATGCTCTTCTGAAATATCAACAATCGTTCCTCCATTAGCAGTCTCTTCGAGATTAACCCGTCAAGTTCAGTCTTCACACCCCTTCGTGGTCACTTTAGAGACCTGCAGAACGTCCCTTTCCAAAGACTCGTTCATCCAACGAACATCAAGAATTTGGAACTCATTGCCTAGGAAGGTGTTCCCCGAGGCATACCATCTCCAGAAATTTAAGAAGAACACCAACTCCTACCTTTCCATTAGTTCTCATCACGATGTTCTCTGAACATTATTACAGGATATCCCTTTCGTGAGAACCAGAAAAAAAATGGATTTATTCTTTTGGAGCTAATCGAGTATACTAATCGAAAATATTAGAACCTGTGTTCTCGAGATATCATGGTTGGTTATGCTTAATTTATTTTCGGAAATAATAAAGATAGTTTTGGAAGTTTTTTGTACGATAGTAAAATTCTATTCGATATGATGGTTTCAGATTTTTCAACCAATTAACGAGTCGTATTCTCCGAACCACCATCAACTTCATCTTTTTCAAATCCGGACCTGTAATGTAGATATTTCAAAACACATTTCACTGATAATATAATAAAAAGAAATTCAGGTTTTAGAAGTGAAAACCAAAAGTTATTCGAAAATGTCACTGAAACTAATTGTGTTTGGAAAATAAGATGACTTTCAAGAGAATATAATCGACTCTTTTTCATTGACTTAATTCAACTAAATGTGCGATCCACTTTTCATGGAGACACCCACCCTCCAGAAATTTAAAACCAAAATTAATTATTCGAATTAAAAAATTAGAGAATTAGGTCAAAGAAACAGACATTGAATGAATTTTTTGAAAATTATTACGCTTCCCTCATCTCTAATTTTTTTTTTGGTACGGATTTTGTAACGCCACTGACTTACGTCGCGGAGAGATCAGAGAAGCTTGGCTACTCCTACTCCTACCTTGTGTAGGCATCACGCCATTGATTCCACTATTCCACAATCAACATTTCCTCCAGAAGTAGGTATACACGCGTACAAAGAACACGTCATTTATGCAGCGTTGCCAAACCGCTTCTGAAAATGACGAAACCTCCAAAAAACATTTAGGTGATGAATAATCGTATGTTGAGTTCAAAAGTTGAATCAGACAAGATACTGATATAGATATAGATACTGATATCGTGAGCTAAGATTAAAATAAGCTTCTCTTTCCTGCAACCGACTCGAAAGTCGACCATTTTTATTCTAAAATTAGCTCTAGAAGTTGACATTCCTCATGCTGAAGCTAAGTTTTCATTCATAGAGAATCTCCATTTTTCCTACGAGATTTTTCGTACGAATATTTTGTGGACTTTTCATTTATACGTTTGTACCCTTTTGTAGCGACTGGCAGCGAACAACCAGGTCACTTTGATGTGGGTGCCAGGTCATAAGGGAGTTGAAGGCAACGAAGAAGCAGACTGCCTTGGAAAATACACAATTTTTCGGCCCAGAACCCTTCTGATGTGGACTTTCCAAAGCCCACTTGAGAGAAGAGTTCCGACGCTGATGGGAAACAGATGAAATGAAATGACGTTTATTCCGTCGAAAGTTTAGGTTAGGTTAACCCCTAGTTCCATGTTCAGTTGTTCACTTTCAGTTGACTTTCGAGGGTTGCTTTGCGGCTAAAAACAATTTAAAACACAATTTTCAAATACAACTCGCCCATGGTAATTATTCCATTCAAATTGTAGTTAGACTGGTGGAGGATAGTATAACAGTCCTTCTCTGATTCTGAATTTTTTACAAAACTTTGTACTCAACATATTTATTCTGCTTTATTTTCGGTGTTTTTCTACTAATGTTTCGATGTTATCTTCAAGTTAGTGGGAAGGGATGCATTAGTGTGGTATACTGATGGAACCAAGATGGATGAAAGGGCTGGAGTGGAAGTTACAGGGTCAAATTTCAGGCTCTCAAAATCCCTTGGTGACACTCCAACCATCTTTCAAGCAGAAGTACATGCTATATCTATGTTCTATCAGATAGCCAAGCAGCACTGAAAGCTCTGAAGTCATACACTTGTGAGTGTAAGCTGACTTGGGACTGTAAACAATCCCTGAGACAACTGACAGCGAACAACCAGGTCACTTTGATGTGGGTGCCAGGTCATAAGGGAGTTGAGGGCAACGAGGAAGCAGACTGCCTTGCCAAAGAAGGGGCAAATACACAATTTCTCGGCCAGAACCCTTCTGTGGACTCGCCAAGGCCCAATTGAGAGAATAGTTCCGACGCTGGGAAGCAGATGAAATGAAATCTCACTGGAATAAAGTGCAAGGACAAAGACAAGCGAAAAGGCTAGTGAGCCTCTCGCCAAGGAAAGCTAAACAGCTTCTCGAGTTGGACAAAAAAGACTTGAAACTGGTAACGGGACTTCTCACTGGACACTGCCCTCTGAGGTACCACCTCAAAAAGATGGGTAAAACAGAGAGTGATAGTTGCCGCTACTGCGAGAACTTCGCTGAAACTGCAGAACATTTGCTTTGCGAATGCCCAGCACTCTTCTGCGAGAGGCTCAAGTTCCTGGAAGGAGCCTTCTTAGAACCCTCCGATGTCCAGGAACCTAGCTCCCAGGAAACTGATAAACTTCGCAAGAAGTCTCGGAATCCCGGGCCTCGAATAGATTAAGGGTTATGCACAAAAGATCTAATAGGTCGAGGTGCTTGAGGGGCTTCACAGCCTTAACGTCAGCCCCTCCTACAATCTACCCTTGTGGTACGAAATGTCTAAATGAAATAGTCGAAAATTCAACGTATAGTACGATTTTATAGCTGAACCGAGTGTACTGAAAATCCAGAAATTAAACTTACAACCAACCAGACTTTAGGACAAAGTGACTTTATTATAACTTCTTAAAACTATATTCAGACAAGATAATTTAGTTTTTGCCGCCACGATTTATATTTGAACTGATTTTGACAGATTTCTTACGAAACATTGAGATTTCCTATGTATAAAAACTTATATAGCTTGATATAGCAAAAAATATGAATAATTTCGTATATTAATAATTTCGTGTCTATGAGTTGAGGTTGAATTTTAACTCTATTGTGATATATCTGTGATATAATTGTTATCTATACCAAAGCATACCTACAGGGTGGGCAAATTTAGATGTTTTAATATTGTAACTTGATAACTATAGGAGATACAAAAAAATGGAGGTCGCATTATCGATCTCTTTTTTTTTTTAGATAAATTTACTGACGAAAACAAAAATTTGCTATCGTCATTTGTATTCGTGTTGAAAAAGTTCGATATTTCGCTTCGCATTGCAAACGTAAATTTCGTCTTTATCAAACAAAGTGTTGTTACTTTTGATCCTAAAATGAAACAATGTGGGTAGGAGCTATTTGATGTGTTGAAATAAATTGATCCTTGATTAAAAAAAACAAGATAAGCGTAATGAAGCAAAACGAATTGTTGAATTAATGGACATTTCTCAATTTATTCAACAAAATAGGTAAAGTGAGAATTGCCCTTACCATTCGACGAGGAGTCTGAGAGTCCTGAGTCTGCTATATATTTATTCCGAAATCACTATGGAATATAATAAGCTAGGACATGACAGTTATGAATACAATAAAACACATTCGAGCACAAAAATCGTATAATCCTGATGCTTTGATAGAGAATGTTTCTGATATCACAACAATATCTCTACAGAAGCCGATCTCACTGTAACCAAAATAATTCAGTCAGGAGTAACCATACCATTGAAGTCATCCATTTCGATGCTTGGCGTTACTATAACAGCAATAACCTTTCTTGGGAAAATCACGTGAGGTCAATTGCCAAAAGTGCATCCCAAAAACTTGGTTTTCTGTTTCGAGCCAAGAGCTATTTTACTCCCAGTCAGCTGCTTATGATCTATAAGTCACAGATCCGACCTGTCCTGGAATACTGTTCCCATATTTGGAGTGCGGCACCTGAACATATCCTGAAACTATTGGATTCTGTCCAAAAAAGGACAATTCGTCTCATCGGTGATGCCTCGCTTACAAACTCGCTCACTTCTCTGGAACACCGTAGAAAAGTTGGCGATTTATCTCTATTTTATAGATATTTTCATGGGCGATACTCTTCTGAAATATCAACAATCGTTCCTCCATTAGCAGTCTCTTCGAGATTAACCCGTCAAGTTCAGTCTTCACACCCCTTCTTGGTCACTTTAGAGACCTGCAGAACGTCCCTTTCCAAAGACTCGTTCACCCAACGAACATCGAGACTTTGGAACTCATTGCCTAGGGAGGTGTTCCCCGAGGCATACGATCTCCAGACATTTAAAAAGACCACCAACTCCTACCTTATTTCCCTTGGTTCTCACGATGTTCTCTGAACATTACAGGATATCCCTTTTCGTGAGAACCAGAACATGAAAAATATATACATTTTTCATATGAAAAGTAGTCAAAATTTCAGGGGGACTAGCAAGTATTTAAAAAATAAATATATTGGTAGACGATAGTCAGGTGAATGAAATCGTCATCAGGGTATCTTTGACCTCTGACAAACGATAAACAAACATTTTCACGGTAAAAATATTAATTCTTCGAGAAACGCGTGAAAAGCCATTATTTTGATGACATTGAAAAGTGTTTTGTGGTTCCGAACGTGACATACTTTTACATACTTTCCTTCCTACACGATCCTATTAGTGTAAGGACTATGGAGAATTATTATTTGTGAAATATGACTAAGTGATATGAGGAATACCTGCTCCTAATTAATAATCATATCCTCAAAAATGTTGACGAACTTGAAACATATCATAAAGGTTGAAAGAATCATTTATTGATTCCTGATTGACATATATGTATCAGGAGGTTGCTAAAAAGTATCGTACCAACGGTGTTATCTTTATAGAATAAAAGGAATGAACGGATAGTTATGAAAGATGTCGCGAAAGACATTGTATTCTTCATTTTTCAGAGCAATAGTACATTGTTTACCGGGTAGGAAAAGCTTAACATTCCTGGGCGACTGTGAAGATTGCTAAGTCTCGGCTTGCGCCTCGACTTAGCAACACAAAGTCCAGGAATGTGGCTTTTCCTACGAGGTAAACATACTATTTTTCCGCAAATCGTTCAAAATTCGACAGATATTGATTGATTTAAAAAAAAACGCGATAATTTTATTCCCAAATAAATGGTGCTTTGAAATTCCTAATAAAATTACTTGGGCTACTATGGAAACGTATTGAGGTTGAATTGTCAAACTTGACGCTTATAAATTTAATTGCTGGTGTTCTCGAAAGTAAAATGATAAGTGATGATGAAATTTCCATTCCTGGGACTCCTCCAGAGCTGGTTGAGGCAGTGAATACTGCTTCATTAGAATTATTGCCAAAGAAATCAAGAGAAAAGTACGAAAATGCATACAGACGTTTTATGGATTATCGCATGAGTAAAAATACGAGTTCTTTCTCAGAAAATGTTGTAATGGCATACTTCCTAGACCTTTGTTTAAAGATGGAATCTTCAACATTATGGGCCAAATATTCAATGCTGCAGTCAACCCTTGCAATTAAACACAATGTAGATATATCTACATACTCAAAACTTCGTTCTTTATTGAAACGGCAAGCTCAAGGTTATAGGGCAAAGAAATCTAAGATTTTAACGAAGGAAGAAATTGAAAAATTTATCCAGGAAGCTCCAGATAAAGAAAATTTAATTTTAATTTCTATTTAGATTGTACCTTTATTTATTCTTTAGGTGGCTGTAATATTTGGTATTTCTGGGGCCTGTAGAATGGATGAGTTAGTCCGAATGACTGTACACGATATTGAAGACCTAGAATCTAAGCTTTTAATCAGCATACCTGATTCGAAAACCAACAAACCAAGATCATTTGTAATTAATCAGATCTACTTGAATGTTTATCGAAAGTATGTTTCGTTAAGACCAGAAAATATGAACAGTGACCGATTTTTCTTTGAATATCAAAGCGGAAAGTGTTGTAGACAAGTGGGAGGAATTCATCAATTTAGAAAAATGCCCAAAATAGTTGCTACTTATTTGAACTTGGTAAATCCGACAGAATACACTGGTCACTGCTTTCGTCGGTCTTCTGCAACAATATTGGTTGACTCTGGTGCCGACATAACTAGTTTAAAGAGGCATGGCGGATGGAAGTCATCAAACGTTGCTGAAGGATATATCGAAGAATCGCTTAACAATAGGGTTGAGGTGGCAAATAAAATTTTCACAGCACAAAATATTCAACAAAATAACCCTACCACCCCGCATGTTGTCCAAAATGTTTCTCATAGTTCTAACAGTGTTCCTCCAATGTTCAATAATTGTACTAACTGTCAAATTACTGTAAATATAACAAATTAATCTTAAAAAATGTAATCAGCAATTACTTGATGTTTTCAAAATATAAATAATTCCTTATAAGCAATGTGTTTTCAATCATTTATGTAGAACACTAACAACTGTACGGAAATATCATTTCCTTACAGTAAGGAAATGACATTTCCTCACAGTAAGGAAGTCCTGACTTCTTCTTCAAGAAATTTTGACAGGAATGTCAAAATTTCCTAGCGATTTGCGGAAAATGTAATTTTTTTTTATCAGCGTTTGGCGTACCGACGCCATTATGAATTTTTCGGCAACTTATGTCGAGTGATTTCATGTATCATTTAAATTATCGGTAATTTAATTCGAAAAATGTTCTTGGATTGTTTTCGAAATATTTGTTATTCTTATAAAATTTTCTTTTTGGGTCTTTCAAAAGCTCCATGAATTTGGAAATCGCATCATGTACAATATATCAATCGTACCGTTTGTCAACGATTAATATGGCATATATATATATATATATATATATATATATGTCATCAGTTTGTTATTATTGGAATTCATTATTTACAGAAACAAAAATAACTCAATGGGTTTTCAATAACTGACGTTGATGACGTTATCACTATATTCAATTACTGACATTTAATTATACCATCAGAAATAAACTGACAGTTGGTCAGGCATTGATGATTAGGTATTTATTTATCTCAACACATGATGAAAATATGATCACTAACTTGTGGTAGGTATATAGTTTGATTCAGAAAAATATATTCGCTAAATTCTACAGGCAATAAGAAGAATACCATTTTATTATACAATGTTTAAGAGTTTTTAAAGCGTTTTCAACCGCTAACTTCGTTGCAGAGCAACCCTCGTAAGTCTAGGACTTGAATGAGTTGGGAAGACGCGGAGACCTTATAGATTTCAAACTGTCATTCGAAGAATTGAACTGCCTAAATAGCTTGCAATAATGTTCTTTTTTAATAAAATATCCTTTCCTATAAGAAATTATACAATAAAAAATAGTGGTTCCTGCCCAAACTGGTAGGTTTTAGTATACGTTCAGGCAAAGTTTACAAAATATACTATTTCTCGAGCTACTTCTGCAAACTTTGGTTCAGGCACTGACTAGTCTCAGCACTGCCATGAAATTTTCACCAGATTAGCTCAGCTACTTCTTCGGTGGATGCTAAAATAAAGAAACACGCCTTATCGAAGATACCAAATATTCAGAATTCGAAATTGGGTAATACCGCTCTTCGAATATAAAGAATTAGAAACGTTATATAAACTTTGGTATAAGCCGTACTTTACGGAGCCACGGTTTCAGGGGTCAAAGATCGAAAATATAGACACGTTCGATACAGGGAAAACCAGCTTGTAGAGCTGGCAATGTTGCTTTTCCAAAGTGGTGTGACAGCTCAGTCCATATAAGCGATTGGTGGACGAGAAAACCTTTCAGTAGTCCAAAAGTGCGACAGTCGTTTAGATTATCTTTTTCATATAGAAAGAGGATTCGTTGTTTTCTAGCTGTGCTTCACGAGATAATTTTCTATACTCGCAATATCAAAGAATTTATTCAGTATTATTATTTATCTATCGTTTTGAATTCTTATATAATATTGAGGCAGTTTGATTGTCTACTATCTTACTGTAATATACGATTATATACTTCACTTACCTACTCAACTTCCCTTAGTTTGTGTAGGTTTATTTTTAGAATATTTTGTGATATCTGCACCAAAAATAATGTTGGACATCGTATTACCAAAGACGGTAGGTTTTCTTCAAAAAATATTTTATGAATTGAGAATAATATGGTTAGGACGCTTGCGTTGTATTATCGATTTCAATGGAGTGAAATTTTGACAAAATTGTGGTGTGGCTGTCTCATCATAGCTCAAAATATTCGAATATACCATAATTGTGAAATATTAAACTCACGTATCCTCAAGCTGATGAAGCCTTATAAAACATGGTTGGATTTATATTTCAAGCAATCAACTGGAGACTGCAAGGAAATGAGAGAACTTACGGCCAGGATCTGTCGTGATTATCTTCATGGTGTGTGGAAGAAAGTCAACTCCAAAAATATTGACTTTAAACACATCAGGTGAGTTTCAATTATTTCGTAAGCACCTAGTTTTACCATCAAAATTATTTCCACCAGTAGGTACTTGTACATTTCAAAACAAGATGATGAACTAGTATATACCTGATGTTTCTTGACCAGAACTGATAAACAAACTTTATTTCAAATATGTTATTCCTTCTTGGGTTACATTTTCAATATTTTTATTATTTTTATATATATATGTCACATCATAAACAAATTTGCTGTCCAATGAATGGCATAATGGTATAAATGACATACCAAACTAGTTGACAGATCACAAGATGACATTTATTTTTAAAATGGCAGCAGAATCAAAACCTCTCAAGGTTCTAGTTACCCCATGTAATATTATTAATGATGTGACCGAAATTGTGACTGACCGTGAAGGGTTTTCGAAAGTTTTTTAGCTTATAGGTACATTTATATGTTTTCTCCTCATAATTTCAAAAGATGATGGACGAGATGACAAAAATTGTGCAAATCTTGAAAAACGAAAATCCATAAAATGCAATACTGTATCACTATATCACATAACAGTTGTTTGAAGAATATAAAATCATAGTGATTGATGAAAAAATCATTTGCTGTGAAATCATACAAGAGGAATCATCAGGTGATTGTGACGTGTAGCGTTTTCTAACGCTATTGAAGAACTCTTATGTGAGGACTGAGGAGAGGATAATATAGACATAAAAATTTTCTATCATGTTTTCGGGTGAAAATATAAATGATCATCAAACAATTGTGTAAAAACATAAATTTGCTACATAACCAAATAAAACTATTTGGGGCAAAAGGAGTCATCTATGTCACGCAACCAATAAATCAATAAATATTTCATTACATTATTTTATACATATATAAGAGACTATATTTTTTATACAAATACTATATTTTACATTATTTATATATTTTTCCTATATACATATAGACTTATTTTACAACTGATTTTCTCAGTAAACATTGTAGTTTACTAATATTTGTCTCCTGTATACTTTGTATATGTTTTTATGAGGTGAATAAATTTTCTATTAAAAAAATACGTTCCTACTTATTATCTTCATCACAAGGGTGTCAAAATTAATTCGGACATTGAAACTAGGTACAAATAACGATCAACTTGAAAATATACTCTCAAATTTTAGTTATGAATGGTAAAAATGTGATGGAATTCTTATATTTACTTTCTATATTATGGTCTTAACTAAAACTAAAGTGATTCGATCATCTCAATCGCTTTGAAATATATTCGGTGACGTCATAGTTTTGCCGGTTCGATCAGAAGTATACATAATATTATGAACCTGCTAATTACGAATGGAATACCTACCCTAATATTTCATTGAAACAAACGCACAGTTCAAATGAGAGGTAGATAACGAGCAGAAAACAACCACTTTCCTAGCTAATGCCACGCAGAACATTTAATTATCTACTCGCTGTCTATGCACCGATTCACTAAGTGACGACAGTAACACGCTACAATCCTCAACACTTATCGATTAAGTCGGATTAAGTGTTCCTGATTTCGAGAAAATTAATATTTGGGTGTGTGATGTTGGTTTAGCTATGTTGTAGAAAAACTTGAATGGTCGAAGTCATCGAAGCATATATATAGGTTGAATCATTGGCTCATTGAATATTCCTCATTTATTATGATCTATGATCACCTAATTCCAGATAAAATACTTGACTTTATATAATTTCAAAATAAATTATCCAGGACAATTCACTAAAAGTTATCTTGATGGATAGATAATTGATTTATCAGCACGCACTGGTGCTGATAACAGCATGCTTAGTTTTTCATCAAAAACCGATAAGAATGCACCTTTGGTTAGGATTAGTGCCCCCTCTACTTCCAATTATATTTGCGTTTTGGCAAATAAACATAGAGCTACTAGCAGTTTTAGTTAAGTACAGTCCAACACGTTTACATTTTAGTCCTTCGAGTCGGACATATAATCATATTATCAATAATCTCGGCAGTAATAAACAGTTAATAATCAAAAAAATACAACTGAATGGGAGTTTAGACGGCGTACTTGATAATCAACAACAACCATGATGCGTTAAGATTGTGCACAATGATTCTTGTTGCCCAGAATCTACAAGAGGACTATAAAAGAACTGACTTAGTCGTTGAGACATCCTCTGAATGGCTGGGCAACAGAAAGGGATACAACAGATCATACAGGTCGCAGGGTATGCCACCCCTATTAAACGGAATGACATTACTTATATTTTGGTCCTTCGAGCCGGATATGCGGTCATGTGAATAAGCATTTCGAATATCCGTGTATAAGACGGTAGTTCTCATTTCCGACATGTTCATTGGAGATTGTAGGCAATCGCTCATTGTATTCATCAGGGTAAGTCAATAGTGTGTTTGCCTATTCAAATTGTAAAGGCGAGGGTGCAGAAAGATCGAGCTGCTTTTTTTTCCATAGAAAAGTACCCTCAAATATTTTGGTAAAACTTCGTTTGTCGCACTCCTATGAGTTCGGAAAAATTTTTTGGTGGAACTCACGTATTTTGACCTCTTGATAACGAATCTGAAGTCAAAACGCGGCGGTCTCAAGTATTTTCGGAGATACGGCCCCATTTTGTCTTAAAAATGCACCATTTCAAATCTCCATTTTCTGCTAATAAAAACACACAAAATTAATCCTTCTTTGAGCCAAAACATCACACATGCTCACATTCACTTGTTTCCAACACTTTTTTGCATAAAAAACTATTATTTTCACAAAAATTCGCCCTTCTTCAAAACGTAAACAAAACATCTTTTTTAACTGATTTTCTGGTTATTTTTATTTGAGATGTTGGCAACGTCTTACCATGAGCCAAAAAATCACGTTGCCAACATCACAAATACAAATTACCAGAAAATCGCATTGTAAAAAGGTTGTCTTGTTTACATTTCAATGAAGTTGAGGGTGAGTTTTTTGAAAAATAATCGTTTTTTCTGCTGAGAAGTGTTGGAAACAAGTAAATATATGCGTGTATAGTGTTTTGGTTCAAAGAAGGGTGAATTTTGTGTATTCCTAATAGAAGAAATTTGACATGTCAAATGGTGCATTTTTGAGACAAAATGGGGCTGTATCTCCGAAAATACTTTAGATCGCCGCGTTTTGACTTCAGATTCGTGATCAGGAGGTCAAAATACGTAAGTTCCACAAAAAAAATTTCCCGAACTCATAGGAGTGCGACAAATGAAGTTTTACCAATATTTTTTCTGTTTTGGTACCTAACCTCTATGTTACTTGAAATTCATATAGATATATATATACCCTCTCTGTATATCGTTCAATATAGTAGATGTTATAAAGTTTTATGAGATAACAATACCTCATCATGATGAATAATCATATCTAATAAAACCCTGCTATCATTAAAATATTATCAAATTAAAACATTAAATATACTTAAAGTAAAATATACATATAGATACTTTAGATGACTCATATACCTACTCATACTTACTAAACACTTCAAGGTCAACCTGGAGTTAGAGTAAAAGTGGAACACCTATTGAAATATAGCGTCTGGTATTTAGTAATAGAATTTTCATTTGTCAACTTGCTGCTTGACTACAAAAAAAATTTAAGGAAATAATGTACAATCACAGGGTGAGTGAAAATACCCAAAGATTATTTTCATTTATGTAGGGAATTCTAATTCTACGATATCGGCTTGTGATTAATTTTATTTAATTTAACACCTTGTTGTACGTGTTTATATATACGTCCATGGTATACATGAAAGCATGTTGAACTATTAGGACGAAAGAAACATTTGCGATCTGATGCATTCACAGTGTGAATCGTTGCATGGAATATGAGCAGATATATCTGCGTGGTATTTGCCAGGAAAGTCATTGTTTTCTGATCGTGGTCTACCATCAGCCATTCAAAATCAAACTGTGTTTGATATTTTCAATTGGATTAGATTCTTCTTTCTCCAAATGTTTCGTCCAATTCATGGATTTTCATTTTAGGAATCATTTTAGACAATGGGGAAGTGTCCTTCGAACTGATTTACATGAAATTATTGTTTGAATAACAAGTATTATGTTTCTGCTGTCTAGAATTACTGTTGGAATCATCCTAATAATTTGAATTCTCAAATTACAGCGATGTAAAATTTTTAAGGCGGAACACTATGACGTAATAATTAGATTTAGTGACATTTGGGGATATTTGTCGGTTATATGTTTCTGAACTTAATTCGGTTGAGCCTATACGGACTGAAAAAAGAAGAAGTAGAAAACTGTTGCTTGCACTGTTGCCAAATTGAAGTCACTAATTTATTGGATGAATCGAAATATTCATCAAAACATGGAATATTTGACTAGCATAATCAACTTCAAAGAAAAATTGCCAATATCGAAATTATTTTTTACCTGGCCATAATTTCAAAATAAAAAAATACTCTATTTTAATATTGATCCTGATCTATCTCTGCCAAGGCTCTTCTAATCAGTACGTCATCAGAATGGTGGAGGAGCCGTAACTACATTTTTGGAAATGTTTTTCTGAAACAAACTTGATAGCACACGAGGTAAATAAAAAATACGTATACGATGAATTTTCATAAACTTCAACTTGGAATGAAAATCTGAATTTCGGAAACTTCCCCATTATAGTCTACTACGATATTCTATTCAGAACGATTCCATTCAGTATTTGATCGATTATATCGCAGTGCATGCCAACCCTATCAAGCGAAATGGAGGAGAGTCCACTATGCAACACATTCACATTTCCCTAATAGCACATAATGTCCTAGGGACGTCCCTATTTGGTACCATTTATGTCCGAATGTCCCGGACATGAAATTCTTGTCCATAGGACGTCCCAAACAGTACATATCTCAAATTGTCCCTGGAATGTCCCAGATAGTACATTTATGCAAACATCATGATTACAACATCCTATGGACATCCCAATTGGTACATATTCTACATTGTCCCTGCGTTGATATCCATAGGACGACCAGGACAGTACATATTTTCAAAACTCCTGATAACAACGTCCTATGTACTTCCCAATCAGTACATTACATTGAATGTCCCTGTGAGAACGTCCTTTTGATATCCTATGAACAACATCCTATATGGACACAGCACACATAATATTCTGACATTGTTCGAATATATATTTTCCCAGAAATCTCAGAATATTCTCGGAGAGTACATAGATGCAGAATCGTATCAAAATATTGTTCAAATATACTTATTTCAGAATATTACTTACTCTAGGTACCAATCTTTTTCTAGAAAGTAGTAGGGCATGATTGTGCTATTAAGGTTTGGTCCTTCGAGCCGGACATTACCACAAATCAATTCAATGATCGTTCGTTATGACTTATTTCGCTTCCATTCCAGACCCAATAATGTCGTTGCGGGCGGACCAATAGTACATTGTTTACCGGGTAGGAAAAGCTTAACATTCCTGGGCGACTGTGAAGATTGCTACACAACACAGAGTCCAGGAATGTGGCTTTTCCTACGAGGTAAACATACTATTTTTCCGCAAATCGTTTAAAATTCGACAGATATTGATTGATTTAAAAAAAAACGCGATAATTTTATTCCCAAATAAATGGTGCTTTGAAATTCCTAATAAAATTACTTGGGCTACTATGGAAACGTATTGAGGTTGAATTGTCAAACTTGACGCTTATAAATTTAATTGCTGGTGTTCTCGAAAGTAAAATGATAAGTGATGATGAAATTTCCATTCCTGGGACTCCTCCAGAGCTGGTTGAGGCAGTGAATACTGCTTCATTAGAATTATTGCCAAAGAAATCAAGATAAAAGTACGAAAATGCATACAGACGTTTTATGGATTATCGCATGAGTAAAAATACGAGTTCTTTCTCAGAAAATGTTGTAATGGCATACTTCCTAGAACTTTGTTTAAAGATGAAATCTTCAACATTATGGGCCAATTATTCAATGCTGAAGTCAACCCTTGCAATTAAACACAATGTAGATATATCTACATACTCAAAACTTCGTTCTTTATTGAAACGGCAAGCTCAAGGTTATATAGGGCAAAGAAATCTAAGATTTTAACGAAGGAAGAAATTGAAAAATTTATCCAGGAAGCTCCAGATAAAGAAAATTTAATGATTAAGGTAATTTACAAGGTTTTAATTTCTATTTAGATTGTACCTTTATTTATTTTTTGGGTGGCTGTAATATTTGGTATTTCTGGGGCCTGCAGAATGGATGAGTTAGTCCGAATGACTGTACACGATATAGAAGACCTAGAATCTAAGCTTTTAATCAGCATACCTGATTCGAAAACTAACATACCAAGATCATTTGTAATTAATCAGATCTACTTGAATGTTTATCGAAAGTATGTTTCGTTAAGACCAGAAAATATGAATAGTGACCGATTTTTCTTTAAATATCAAAGCGGAAATGGTTGTAGACAAGTGGTAGGAATTCATCAAGTTAGAAAAATGCCCAAAATAGTTGCTACTTATTTGAACTTGGTAAATCCGTCAGAATACACTGGTCACTGCTTTCGTCGGTCTTCTGCAACAATATTGGTTGACTCTGGTGCCGACATAACTAGTTTAAAGAGGCATGGCGGATGGAAGTCATCAAACGTTGCTGAAGGATATATCGAAGAATCGCTTAACAATAGGGTTGAGGTGGCAAATAAAATTTTCACAGTACAAAATATTCAACAAAATAACCCTACCACCCCGCATGTTGTCCAAAATGTTTCTCATAGTTCTAACAGAGTGTTCCTCCAATGTTCAATAATTGTACTAACTGTCAAATTACTGTAAATATAACAAATTAATCTTAAAAAATGTATTCAGCAATGACTTGATGTTTTCGAAATATAAATTAATTCCTTATAAGCAATGTGTGTTCAATCATTTATGTAGAACACTAACAACTGGTACGGAAATATCATTTCCTTACAGTAAGGAAGTCCTGACTTTTTCTTCAAGAAATTTTGACAGGAATGTCAAAATTTCCTAGCGATTTGCGGAAAATAAGTGTATATCAATTCCAAAAAATTCCCACATCTCTTGCAGCGGCGGCCTCTCCAATCTCCTCTACCACGTCTCGCTGCCCGACTCGCTCTACCAGCAGTCCAGGCGACAGGACGAGCCCCGCGACGTTCTCATCCGCGTGTACGGCCAGACCCACGGCGAAGGCGCCATCGAGGCCCTCATCACCGAGTCGGTGGTGTTCACGTTGCTGTCGGAGCGCGGCTTGGGGCCCAAGCTGCACGGCATCTTCCCCGGCGGCCGCATCGAGCAGTACATCGATGCTAGGCCGCTGAAGACGGCCGAGTTGGCTGAGGAGAGGGTGTCGGTTAGGATAGCGCAAAAAATGGCCTGTATCCATGAGATGGAGGTAAGGCTCGAGCCGGAGTTGGTTTGCTTAATGTTTTAGGGTGACTTTATAAAAACTTTTAACAATTAGGATGTATCACCTAACATTTAAGACTTAAGAGCTGATCAGTTCATTCTGTTGTAAAAAAACTAAAGATTTAGGAATATTTGACATGGAACCAAGGTGGATATAGGATGGTGAAACAGCTTCCTATTAACAAGCACTAGAATAAACTGTAGACCTTTGCCTACTTGATTTCATACCGTAGTAATATTTCCTGAAATTAACAGAGATGGCGACATACCTTGTGTCGGTAAAACAGAATCTGTGCATCTGTCACCTTTTTATCAGTTTCATCTATTCTAGATGAAAAATGACTGAGAAGAGTCAAAATATCAATATTTATTCCAGATTTATAGAAAATATATTGTTTAATGTCGTTTCAAGTCACGTCTGTCAGATGCGAACCACAAAAATACGTAAGCAACAGAAATCTTCTTCGATAATCAATCTTACCGCCATCTTCATTCAAGTAGCTGAAATATTACTACCTTCTCAAACGGTCTACAAGTTTTTCGCAGAAACAATTGAAGAGCTGTTTCACCATCCTATATCCACCTTGCATGGAACAAATAATTTTGACGTTGGCAAGTTCTAACCTATATCTATTATTATTGTTTTTGTTAGAATTTTCTTCAATTCCATTCAAATATTATTTGTGTCATGGACGATATGCTCTATTACTTCAACAAGTTGAAGAATTCAGGCATATTTATGATAAACAAAGTAGTTATTCTAAAATAAACTCGCCAGGAAAACTGCCTGGAAAACAATTGGCCAAATATTATATCTTAGAAAACTGAAGGTAGAAATGGAAAATTTAATTACGTAATACATTTCCATCATGATTTGATCCTGGACAGCCTACATCAATGAAGATGAATTTAAGAGATGCATCACAGATAGCCATCCTATCCTATTCCAGCATGTTTTGTATTTTGTATCTGAATATGCTTTCCATCATGAGGGCACCAATACAGTTTGTGTTAGGATTATTTAAGTTGGCAATACTGTCTACAATGTGTTCAGTGGTATTATCATATGCGTTCTGAGGTTTCGAGATTGACTTACTGTTCTATGTTCTATCCTACTTTTATATACATCAGTCAGTCTGTCCTCTGTCATAGAGTTGCAAAATAAGATAGCATGAAGATGTTCAGTTGTTAAGTTCTAGAAAAATCATCGTTTATATATTCGTTGTTTAGATTAAAACGCTGTATCTAAATCAGTGTTTAATTCTTAAAAGTTGGAGCCAAACCAAAACAGAAAGTATAGAATTCAAACAGTTTGGCATATTCCATTTTTCATAAAATTCCATTGAGATTCCATGCCAATCGATTTTTTCAGTAAATTTTCCACAGTACATCGCTGGTTTTCTCTATGATGACGTGTACATAGTAGTCAGTCCAACATAAGCAATTTGCTGCATAAGAGCATCCCTCTGATCTGATAAATAGCTAGAATTTGGAGTTATTATTGATGACATCGATTTCAAAATAGAAAACTGTTCAATATCCATATTATCCATCATGTTCAAATAAAAATGGAGTTGGAATGGGTATTCTTTTTCCTATGTATGGGTTTAACTTTGTATTTCAATCCAAAAATCATGAGCAAACTACATGAAGTAAATGATGCCCATGGTCTTATCACTATTATAAAAAAATTGATAAATGCAACCAAATAATTACAGACTCTCCACACCAACAAATAATATTCGAAAATATAACCCAAAATTCAAATATCGCGGGAAACAGGATGTCACTTTTCGTTGCTCGAACATGCGCATCTCCTATTTTCATTTATGATCATTTATCATCCATTTCTTAAGTTGGAAGTTGGTCATCTTCTTAAGTCTTAGGTGTAAAATCATAAGTCTTAAATGGTTTTATAACACAACCAATGATATTTCTATGATTCATCTGTCATAAGTGATAAGTATTAAATGTTAGGTGATAAATCTTAGGTCTTAAAGTTTTTTATAAAGTGGCCCGTACTTTCAGGGCGACGCGTCGAGGTAACACACATTCACTCTTTATTTTTTTTTTCTATGTCCTGATGGCGATTGCTCATGTTGGAAGGTCACGCCCATGGTTATTTTTTTTTTGTTTCTTTGGATCGCTGGCGGGAGATGAGAGGGCAAACAAATCGTTTTGCCACACAAAATTATCGACTTGATTATTTATTCATTGATCACAATGTTCAAAGGGTCAGAGCAGGATCATAAGAACAAATAAAAATAATAAGAAAGGTTTTCACAATAGTATAGCTGAACAAAATCAGTCGAGGTAAAAAGATGATCTAATATCGCTGAGAAAGAACAATGAACAACTGCTGCAACAAGCTGCATAGGATTTTGGCCACACACACAAATGATCTTAACATGAATCGTTCGTGAAGATTTGTAGGGTACGTTTGAAAGTTATCTGCACATAGAGCATCATATGTCACCAACTAACATTATCAAAACACGCTTTTGCTGCAATAGTGGTTAGGTACACTTCTTTAGATGATAAAAGGAAATTTACTTAGATGATGACTATGACCTCTCTTATGATGACGAAGTCATCAATGGACTAAACCAAGACGCTGTCAAATCAAATTCAATATGGATATCTTGAGGCATACAAACTGTTTGAGTGCATTAGAACTCTAGCTATTTGAACCTTGTGAAATAAGTTTTAACTCCAGAACGAATTTAAACATTCATTTGTGAAATTCTGCGTTTAGACTACATTGTGATTTGTGAATTTTCTCATAACATTGAAGATAGAGCTACAAAAACATGCCACATACTTGTTGTGTTGTTGAGAGTGGGAGTCGAGGAAATCGTGATGATGCGAAGCTTTTCAATATACGCAGTGTACTACATTTTGCACACAAAACAGAATTGAATGAACTCTCAAAAATCCCAAGAGAAAGATGGTTGAAAGCAATCAAAAGGGAAGATCTCAGAAGTTAAACTAAAGTATGCCAAAGTATGTGCTAGACATGTTTTGAAAGGTAAAAAGTTACATAACTTTTTATGAAGGTATTTGTTGCGAAATGTGGTTTAAAATTTTAGGAAAACCAGCTGCTTTAACTGATCCATCAGAGTGAAAGGATCGATGCCTTGAATGACTCTGATTTTTTCCATATACCGTATACGTCTTTATCTTCAGACTCTAACGATAACAGATAATCACAACAAGCCATTGTATTCACTTTTGAAACCTTCAAAAAGGAAATTCAAACTATAAACACAAAAAAACATGTAATCAAATAGACTAAACACTCCGTATATGCCTCAAGGCAGCCATTTTTGATCACGTGTTCTGGATTGGCTTATTGAACCAGAAACTGAACCGCTGTCAAATATTCATCATTTAAATTTCAACCGCTACTAAAACCGAACGCCAATCAAAAACGGCTATATACAACATTAGTGAGGTTAGACAGGAATTTTGAAATGGTGAAGGCACTCAGTATTTGATGTTCCTATACTAACATTCATCAGTTTCAGACAGCGTGGTATATCGAAGAGAGTTATTCTAACCTTACAAATGTTGTCTATAAAGGTTAAGCTATAGGTTTAGCTGTTTGTAGGAGAAAAATTCGCTATTCAATCCTGATAAGGTGAATATCTCATTCTTGCCTTGATAATGTCCTAGGCTCCTGTGAGAGCAGAGCTCCCTCTATAGAGGTTACAATTTACCATACATATAATTTAGTTGAAGAATAATCAAGATAAGACTCTTCAGAACAAGATTTCATGTTCTTGATCTGTTCAGACATCTTCACTTTTTTTACGGGTACCGAAAGTGGCTGGGATACTCATGTCTTCAGCCATTTTGGGAAGACAAGAGAAAATGTCTTATCTTTTCCACCAATACAATCTCTTCTCTTGGCAGTTGGCAGAGATGAATATCTACCTGTCAACTTCGCGTCTCCAAATAACAACTTGGGCTGCTTGCTTTGAAAAAAGCTTTCTATGTCTAGATCGAATTCACCAAAATGATATATTTCAAATGTGATTCCATCTAATAGGATGTTGACGGTTTTTTTATCCCGCCAGTCTCTACCTCACTCAGAAATTACCGCATCAATAAACGTTTCAGAATAGAAAGCTATCAAAAGTATGCTTGTGGTAAAAACATTCGATTGCCCTCTCATTAGTCAATCCAGCTCTTGGTTTTGTCGTTTCAATTTACGTCACATATCGAACGTTAGCGATCCATTTTTTTCGTGAAAGCGTTTATAATGGATATCTTCATGCATCGTGGAAGGCTTATTCCAAGGTTGGGTAGATGTACCAGTACCTGCACTGTTCCAGCTGTAGTAATTGAGTTGATAATTGCGTTGCACTTGATGTGTTCTGAGAACATCCAATTACTTTTCATCGCACACAGTGAAATAATTATATGGCGTCATATCAACGATACTGGGAAACGGTACTGCGTTCGATGCGAATCTAATTCTGATAATTTTGATCACCGGTGCCATGTTCAATATCCAATTCCCACAAGTTGTATTCGTTTCTCCAAAACTTTCAAAACATTATCATTCAATGTTCTCGAAGTTAAACCTACCGAGCGATCAGAATTTGTTCATCACCTGAAGGATTTCAATTTTATGCAGAGTAGGCCAGGACAAACATTGACAAGCGATATAAACAAGAATATTAATCATTGAATGTCAATATGCAGTACGAAACGATACACGAAATTGTCTTTAATGAACAGAATAAAATTCAGAAGGTTAGAATAATCACAATAGACCATTTGTAGTGACGTCACGCGGCGGCCATTAGCTGATGAAGGGACAAATACTAAAATTGATCGAGAGTACACAGGCACAAATAACTCAAAAGGTTTTGTTTGTCCCCTGATCACACCTGCAAGCGGTTTTATTTATTGATATACCATCAAAAAATATCTTCGAATCCGATTATTTTATCGAAATATACTCGACTGTATTTCATGTGCAATAGCAGTAGCTACAATTCTAGTAATATCATATGTATACATACTTATACAGGGTGTTCCGGTGATCATGTTACAAACTTCTAGGGTAGATAAAACACACGAAAATAAGAAAAAAAGTTCATGTGAACATGGGTCCGGAAACGCTTCTTCAGGGAGCTAGGGCCCTTCGAAGATGACCTTCAAAAACTACTCTTCGTTTTATAGCTTCGGTACTATTGCAGCTATCGCCGCCAATTTTGGGACATGAAATCTAGTTGGTAGGTTGATCAATTTGAGCCTTCCGGATTTTGTCACCTTTAACCAGAGGCGTACAAACCAGGGGGGTATTTGGGTAAATTTGACCCTTCTCCTCTAAGGCGTCAATTTCTTGCCATTTTTATATCTGATTATGATTCTCCAATGCCTTTTACATAAAAAAGGTACTCCTAGTAATAGTCGCTATCTGTCACCGTTTCCTCGGAAAATGGCTATATCCAATCGATAATAAATTATTGGTCTTAAACAAATTATTACGTTGAAATATGAAAATGAGGTTCAGTACAGATAGTGAGCATTAAAAGTTAGTCAAATCTTCTTCTTTAATGAAAATAAATTAGATTAGAGAGATTTATTGTCTTTTCGAAATTGGGGGTATAAAAAGTAAAAGGGAACGTAAGTATACAAAATATTCCAAAAAAAAAAACAATTAAACCTACACAATCAAAACTAATAATAAATTTGCAATAAATCATTCAAAATAACAATTGCTGAAAATGCCTGCCACCACGTTCAATACATTTATTGCACCAACGTAGCATATTTAAATTGACGTCAGTGAAAACATCAGGCATGGTTTGGATCATTTCAGCCGCAACAGAAATCCTAACCACCAAATCTCCCTCCGACTGAACTGGAGTTTCATATACAAGGCTTTTCATATGTCCCCAATGAAAGAAATCCAGAGAAGTTAAATCTGGGGACCGGGCTGGCCAGTTGACATCGCTTCCACGTCCAATAATTTATTATCGATTGGATATAGCCATTTTCCGAGGAAACGGTAAGAGATAGCTACTATTACTAAGAGTACCTTTTTTATGAAAAAGGCATTGGAGAATCATAATCAGATATAAAAATGGCCAGAAATTGACGCCTTAGAGGAGAAGGGTCAAATTTACCCAAATACCCCCTGGTTTGTACGCCTCTGGTTAAAGGTGACAAAATCCGGAAGGCTCAAATTGATCAACCTACCAACTAGATTTCATGTCCCAAAATTGGTGGCGATAGCTGCAATAGTACCGAAGCTATAAAACGATGAGTAGTTTTTGAAGGTCATCTTCGAAGGGCCCTAGCTCCCTGAAGAAGCGTTTCCGGACCCATGTTCACATGAACTTTTTTTTTTATTTTCGTGTGTTTCATCTACCCTAGAAGTTTGTAACATGATCACCGGAACACCCTGTATATCAGATCGTATATCTTTGTTGGATATTTTACCAGTCAATAAGTATTCAATCAATTATCGACTATCATCACTTTCAAATACCTACTACGTATTAGTTTAGCATGGTTAATTATCACCCAATCCTTCATCCAACACAATATTATTTACTGTAAAAATATAGAATGTAATCAAGAACTGTAGAAACGGTCAAAGAAAGATGGTGTTCTTAACATGTGAATGCATTGATTTTGATATACAGGGTCACTCACGGTCGATGGTACCTTAGACGTTTACGGAGAACGGGACGTAGGATTATTCTGAAAATTTGGTTTATTGGGTAATCACTTTCAGCGTTGCGGCGTTGCCGCTTCTATCAAAAGTAGCAACAACTTTGTTATTTCAAATGGAACACCCTGTATTTTATTTCATTTTTACATTCTTCCTGAAGAGCTGATCTCGTCGATCTATCATACTTGGGGTATAGCGCGAAATATTACAGAGATATAGGGTGTGAAAAATCGATATTTTTCAACTTCAGGAATTTTTTGTGTCGAAACTAATCATTTCTGCTCAAAACAGCTTACATGTCCCTATCTTAACTTTTCATTTACTATCTACTGACATTTAATAGAAACAAATAGAGGGTGATGCAAATCTCAAAATTTTGAACCACCCGTATTTGTTTCAATTAAATATCAATCGATAGTAAATGGAAATTTGAGATAGGGACATGTAAGCCGTTTCGGGCAGAAATGATTAGTTTCGACGCAAAAAATTCCTAAATTTGAAAAATCTCGATTTTTCACACCCTATATCTCTGTAATCTTTCTCGCTATACCCCAAGTATGATCGATCGACGAAATCAGCTCTTCAGGAAGAATCTAAAAATGAAATAACATTTGAAATAACAAAGATGCTGCTACTTTTTGATAGAAGCGGCAACGCCGCAACGCTGAAAGTATTTTAGATCGATGGAACAAAACTGATTACCCAATAAACCAAATTTTCAGAATAATCCTACGTCCCGTTCTCCGGAAAACGTCTAAGGTACCATCGACCGTGAGTGACCCTGTATATTTCTATGATCAAAAAATTTATACATGAATATTATTGAATATTATAATGACAACGAGAGTTATTGTTTTAGGGCAATTCTTACTTCTTGAACTACTTTTTGAACAATTCCAATCGGTGTAATATACTTACCTTTCTCATAGTGTATGGTACTGGAACATCTATGCCTTATCTGCAGATGAATGTATTCATTGCAACTATAAATAGACTCGAAATATGAGCATGGTTTGATATTATAATTTTATTGAATTGAAGAATATGCTTGCTACTCACATCATTTGAATTCTTTGCCGATAGTAACCTAGTTAAAATTAATAACAATGATATCGAAGTGACGTTATTCAAACATTCCGAAGTCTGAATATAAATAAATTGTCGCAACTATTTTTGGAACCGAATTGAAAGAAAGCAAAAGTGGGTAATTTATATTTTTGGGGTGTTTAAATGTATCAAGAAAATTGAGTACATTTTCTGATACCTAATTCACTGATATTTGACTTGAATGTATCTAAAAAATATATAAGAATCATAGTGCTATAATAATATTTGCATGCGTCTTTCATAAAGTTTACTCAGGGTTCAATGATATTTTCTGTATCATATTCGTTTATTTTTGTGATGAAAAACAAAATTAGCAACTGTGTGCTGTGGGAATATAGCTTGTCCAATTAATAGCTATAAAAATCTGATGAAATAAAATGTACTTATTGTTCATCATATCGGATGGGTTTTTAGTAAATCTCGTCAATTTATCTATTCGAATAAACTTCAGTTCTATGAACTCCATTTGTTGCTATGAATTTAAAAGTTGTTTTTTTTCAATTCTGGAGGTCCCGAGGTTTGCATGATTATTATTTTATCACATGGCTTCCAAGAATTGTTTTGTTCATGATGATAACATACAACATATCGAACATCTGAGATATTGACGTTGATTTTGATTGTTCAATATTTGCATATTTAGAAAATCATATGCTTTTGCATGAATTATGGTCGCATTTCCATTTTGAAATTTTTGTTGGTACATTCATTTCTGAAAGCGTACAGGAAAGGCTAGTTTTTTATAATACCTATAGACTCGAAATATCAAGCAGATTTAGATGTTTTCATTCACATAGTATATGGACACCCCATACTATGTGAACTTGAATATAATTCTTGATGAACTATGCAAATTTATCATACATCACTTTGACGAGATAACCTCCACACATCATTCAGATTTCAAATTTCTAGTTGCCTTGACAACCATATACAAATTTGTTTAACACTGGATGTTCCATTATCTATTGTAATCGAATTTAACAATCTGTACCAAACATTGGAAACATCAGCAATAACATGATCACTTTGCTGTACATTTTACTTCAAAATGTGTGGAATTGAAAACCAATTCTGTTTTCTTTTTGTACTTCAAAAAATTTGAAATCATAGGAGGAAAGTGTGCTACATTTACATTTTAAAAGGCTAAACAAAAAATAATGTGGTTAGGGTACCAAACACCGAAAACTATAATTATTCCTTACCTAAAGACTGCGTTTTTTCATGTGATGAAAATTCGTGTTGGAAAAATACCTATTTCTATAAGTAAATTATATAATTTGATAATCAAAAAATCATTAATAGAACTAGAATCACTTTTATAGATGTCATATTCCTGAGTATTGGTGATAATTGGCGATAGAAATTGTGTGATTGTTTGAATAAATATGTCAATAATAGTTGTTTGAATAAATAACACACATAGATTCATCTTGTTATTTGAGAACAAACTCATGAGTCAGATAACTATATAGTTCATACAAAGCGTCATAAAAAGTACTCATTAAATAACAATCACACTACAATTCCAAGAAGATCAAATTATTCCATAGTTTACTTGTTTATTCAACTTCTAACCTTTCTATGATTAATGATAACAATTATGCAGATATTGGAAAAATACTGGGGTTTCTAATATCCAATCAGTTATTATCGATTCTCTATAAAATCTCACATTACACCTACTTAGGGCGATTTGGATTTGAAAACTTGAACTTCAGGCTTGACATTAATTTTTTATTACCTGCCTCTCATGAAGGCATTGAGAAATCTTCGATACTTTCCCTCAAATTGCACTGGAAAAATTTTTATTTTTCATTTATGCAATGCTTCAAACTCATCTTCACACTTTCCCAAAACCTCCTCACAGAAAATCATGAAAAATATGCTCTTGGATTTGAAATATTCACAAAATAATGGATCTGGATAAACAATTGTCCGACTTGCTAAACATCAGATTCAGGAACTCACAAGAAAGTGACATAAAAAATTCAACTTAGTCGCTCTCTCTAAAGGTACAAAATTATAAATGCATCATGGATTTCAATTTTTTTTTTCAGTCCTAGTACAAGTTATGATTGAATTGGTGAAAATGTGGCTACAGCTTTCAAGATATGTACCCGATATAAAACACAAATAATTTCTACTTGATATTGAGAATAGTTGTCGACATATTTCAATGCTTCATCTAGCCTTGACAGGAATTTATTATAATATCTCAGACAGCGACAAAATTCAATAACCCATCATCATATTTACTAACATTTCTTGTGAAACTATGTCAATGTCTATTTTTAAGACTGTTTATTTTGTAATCTTGAATATTTAATGATTTTATATTCAATGAACACTGACAATTTTCCATTCGTCTGATTCCTTGATAATTAGTTTATAGTTCCTTCCTTGTTAATGATAAAGGCTTATTGTAAAGAAACATTCAAATTACGCAGAACACAAACATGTGTGTGTCATAATTTCTTCCAAGGAAATCGATAGTCTACAGGGCCGAAAAATAATAGTGTGACAAAGTAATTTCCACAGTCGAGTGTCAGAAAAGCATGGCATATCATTTTCAAATAGAATGCTAAATAATTCTCAGGAGATTAGACTCCCTTTTTTATTTCTTTTGAAGATTCGACACACCGAAAGAGGTCCGAAACATTGACAGTAAATTCTATCAGAGTAAACTGTCCGAACATGGAAAATACTGTTTAGTCTAACATAGTTCACCATAAAATACCATGATTAATAATCCTCGCAATCATATTACTAAAAATGGTTATTTATTATTTATCAGATTCGTTTTACGGGAATTGGTTTTTGATTGTACGACTAATCCTAATGTTTAGCATTATAATCTCTCTTTATATTACAATTTCAGTGCGTAAATAGTAGAGGTGAATTCAAATGTTTATTCTGTGCTTGTAATTTACTTTGTCGCAAGAAATCAAGTTAAATGAACGTTGTGCAGGTGGTTTTGAAAATTATTGTTCTATACAAGAACTTACAGAAAAATCTACTTCCTTTAAATACACGTTGGGACATAATTTTAGAATCATTGTTATATACAAGAATTACTCCACTTCTGGACTCTTTCGACGCATAAAGCATATATTGTGTTTAAAAAAATTATTATACGCTGCGATTGTTGTTGAACAAATTGTTGATAATGACAAGAACGTATTTAAACATATTTTTACTGCATCTTCATATTACTTAGTCCCACTATCAGCCCATCCTGTATAAGATGGTTAATTTCGAAATGTTTTTTTAGAATTCAGATTGTCACAATAATATACTCTACTAATTCTTGGGGATTACACAGCTGCTATATACTTTATCTGATCAAAGCATTGTTTCTCAACGATTTTAAATCTCGTATTTTTCCACTGACCTTTGTTCTTACTATCGTTAATAGTGGGTTTTTAGAGATTCTGTTTGTCATTATTATAATTGAAATAGGCAAAAACATCAGATAATATTTTAATGTGTTATCAAAATGAAGCATAAGCATTGCTTAGTTTTTTCGTTGACCTTCCTATTCATTTAATTGATTGATTATATATTAATCGATAAAAACTCAATAGCAAATGAATAGGTGTTGACATCTCAAAGGGTCAAAATAAGAGTTTCTTTCTCAAATAAATATTTATGTTGTAAAATACAACTTGATGAACGAAAACCTAGATCAAAATTACTGTATGGAGTAGGTAAAACATTAATTGGGGAAGCCCAAGCCATTCAAATGAAGATTACACATTTGGGATAATCAAAATCGTGACCCCACATAATCATAATCACATGTAGTAATTGATTAATTGAATTTAGTTCGATAATATCATATATCTTATTGCATGAAGGCTGATTTTCCTACTGTAAATTTTTTCATGTATTGAAATCCATCCATCACGTTTCAAACTTATGAATGTGAAATTGTTTATAATTTATCGATAGAGACTATATTGATCAAACCAAGACATATATTTCAAATTCCAGAATAAAAATGTCATGAACAAATCCCATGGAGAGATATATTTCCATAGGTATTTAAAATATTTCAAGAATCAGATGTCAAGTTTTGGATATGAAGGTGTTGCATGGGTCATATGACTTAAATTGATCATTCCTTATACAGTGTCGCTAATAACTTTTAAGTTGTCCATTGCCTTGATAAATGAATTTATAAATGTAAATATAAAAATGAAATGAATACTTTTGACGTCTAAACAAATTCATGATTTCAAACACAGTTCAAATGACAGGCAGACAACGAGCAGAAAACAACTACTTTCCTGGCTAATGCCGCTCCGAAAATTGAATCACATCCACTCGCAGTGTGTGAACCGATTCACACAGTGGAATATACCGAACGCGAATGTTTCTTTCTTTCCAAAACACGCCTGACCACCTGCAGACCGGTTTCGGGCTCATTGGCCCTCTTCAGTGCAGGGTAGTCACCGAATGAAGATCCTGAGACCCTCACCCGAAGCGTGTACCAAGAAAAACTGCGACACCATGTGGCTATAGGAAGAAAGAAACATTTGCATGCAGGCTATACACAGACTGCGAGTGAATACAATCCAATTTTCTAGGTGGCATTAGCAAGGAAAGTCGTTGTGTTCTGCTCGTTGTGATTCGTAGCTATTTGGTGGTAATTGTAGGTTATAACCATGGGCTGGCTGATACATTTTGTTTTTCCATTGTATCACACATATGGGGTATGTGATTGTTATGTTCTAGCAATGCGACATTGGCTGGTACAGTCGTGTGCCTTTGGGCCCAAAGCTGGCCTTGCGGGCCGAGACCGTTTGGGATCAGTAAAACCGTAGGGAAATACTCATTCATAGTGAAATTTCAACAATCTGTTTTTTGCAATGCCTATACATTACTACTACTTTGGTATTTAGTTCCTTCCTCCTCAGATATAGGTTACAGTACGAGTCTATCGTGGCTTCACGAAATCTTGTGTCGGTTTCAGTTTTCATTAACTAGTATAGCAATAAAAATGGCTCAACCACAAAAATATGTTAGCAATATTTTGATAAATTTCAACGAAAAGACTCGTCCTGTATTTTGCAACCATTCTATATTTTAGTAGCTGTTTGATACTCTAATTATGTGCTCTACGTTCGTTCAAGTGTCAATCCCTTCTCTGTCATGCATGTTTTATCATCAGCTTTCAAAGGCTTGTCTCAATATGAAGGTGTTGAAGGGATATGCTTGAAAATATCATAAATCATCAATGGATTTGATCATCTGGTGCGAAATATACTGTGAAAAATTCACAAAACCAAATGCATGTGAAGCTAGAACTCATTGAAATACAAACTCATTATTTTGCTTGATTCGATCATTCAGAGTGCATGACTGTTGATTTCCATAGAGTTGATATAGGTATAGGTACATATATGTTGTGTAATTTCACCTATTCTGTCAAATATAATTGTGTATTGTAGATAACATTGTTCAGTTAAAATCAGACATTTTCTGTTTTATGTTCAAACGCCATCTATTGTTTCCCATTTATTGCCAGTTGTTTTACTTAATCCTATGTAATTCTTTCTAGATATTTATCGCAGGAAGCCCCATATGCTAATATTGGTCTTCCCATTTCTTCTTTTTTCGTATTTTTGTCTCCCATTCTTTAATGTTTCATTATTTGTAATTCTCCCCACTCGGTATCACCATCAACAATAGGTATAGATTTTTTGTTTCCTGACAAAAATTACTTCATACCACAACAGCTTCTAATAATCTCCAAAGCACATATTCGAGCTGTCATGAAGAGTGTTAATGTCATAAAAGGATGAAAATATTTCCATTTCTTGTCATCTTGTTTTTATGTACTTCCATTACGTTAGTTTTATTTTTTCAAGTTAATTCTATATTCTTCTAGTGTCATATTACATATCTCCATATTATTTCTAATGTTTCTTCTTTCGTCATGATCACTATATCATCAGCAAATGCTCCTTCTAATTTATCTATTCTGTATCTATAAATCTCACATGAGTCATATGTAGTTCTTTGCTCTAGCTGAGCACTTGTTAATTGAACTATTTGAAACAATAATTATTTTTAAATTTATTCGAATTGTCCAGTCATATTTCACAAAGTGTCGCAGACTATTCAGAAAAAAAAAAAGATATTTGTAATTGATCAATCAATCAATCTCAAGATATAAGTGATTTTTCAAACCTTGTGGATCTCATTGATGATTTATGAACTGTTACTATTTTGTATAGAATGATTGCAACAATTATTTTCGCGTGTAGATCTGAAATAAAATTGCAGAATACTCATTACATGTATAAACAAAGCATTTAAATTTAGAAAAACATGAAATGTTGTATTGAGGAGCTGAATACGCAAAATTTTTCATTATTGGCGACCTTCAAAGGCATTCATTAATTCTTATCTGAATATTTTCATGACCTCCATTATAATAACCGCGTTAATCATCATAATATGTTTACTTCGGAATTTATTTTCCTGTTTCGATAGTCATTATAAGATCAATAATTTGCAAAAAACAGATTGTACAAGTTATTTTTCAGTTCTGTTTACCTGCTGTCTAAATCCAGTCCACGTACTTCCAGGTACCGCTACACAAGGAGCCAGAATGGATATGGAACACTCTGAACAGGTGGCTGGAAACTTGTGACAAGAATCCAATTAAAAATATGCCCGAATACGTAAGGCTCATAATGGAGAAGACCGATTTGAAAACCGAAGCAAATTGGCTCAAAAACAGACTGGAAGCTGAAGACAGCTCAGTAGTCTTCTGTCACAATGATATGCAGGAGGGAAACATTCTGATTTCCAGGGATGCAGACAAGAACGTCGAAGAACCCGAACTCATGATAATTGGTGAGTTAATATCTTAGTAACAATTTTTTATCATCAATTTTTTGACAAAAACCTGGGAATTTAAGTATGAAGTTGAAGTTTAACAAAGAAAAAATCATGTTTCCCAATCCGGCTCGAAGGACCAAAATGTACAATATCCGGCACGAAGGACCAAAAAAAGCACACACCAATGCTGAGCCATGTCAATATCAATCAACTGATCAAACAAAATTAGTCTCACAGTGATTTTGATTTTTCCTAGAAGTTCGATATACTTCTCGAGTTCAATGATTCATGAGAGTATTAGTGCAACCATTATATCATTTAGCGTTACGAATTATATGCTAATTCGCATTTCAAGAGGCATCAGATAGGAGATGAACTTTTGAATAAATAATCTAACACGATATGAATCATCGTCACCAGTGGATGAAAGTATACAGGATGAGTCAGTTTTCTTGTAGTAGGACTTTGAGAGCTTTCGAATGTTCTTTTTCAAGATGAAAATCTTATGTAAATAAATATGCGTGGAAACTTACGTCTTGTACTAATCAAATTCTAAACCCTTCTTTATTGATACGCATTTCTTTTTCGATGAATATGTTCTTTTCTTGTTTCAACCTGGGTTTGGTAAGCTTCTTCTTTTAAAAATCCTCAAACAAAAAAGTCTGAAGGAGTCATTCCAGGTGTTCTAGTCAATCAGAATTATTTTTGACATTTATCCCGAAATCCATACAGTTAAAGAGGTAATCTGAATTGATTTTTCGTTGAAAGCAGAGGCGGTACGTAAAAAGTTTGAGAGGGTTAAATTGGATACTACCTCCAAAAACCTTGGTTGCCGAAATACGTTTTTGGTTTTTATCAAATATTTTGTGGTTTTTGGGTTATATTTTCATTTGTTGTATATTTTCAAATCTCTACGTTATATATAACAAATCCTGCTACTAAAACATCAGATTCATATTGAGAATCAATGAATTTGCATAAATAACAAATATTTATCTGTGTAATACGACCTAACTGATATATACTCACCAAAATTATTGATCCACTCAAAATATTGATAAATATTGGTTATCAATAAATTTGTTGGTTCAAGTCCGATTTGAATATTTTTGCATAGCTTTCATTTCTACTGAGAATGGCAACTAAAAGTTGCCGAAATATATTTTTGTTAATTTTGTTCATTAATTGAATAGAATAGTTGTTGTCGAAAGAGTTCTCAATTATTATACCTAAAATATGGAAATATGGACACCACCTGAAATTATGAAATCACTTCCCGCGAAATGAAACAAAATATTGGTGGTCGTAAGAATAAAAGGGGTATACAACTCGTTGGGTTGCTGGTCGAGTGCGTTGAGGCGCTGGCCTTTGGGTTTGAATCCCGGCGCGGCTATTGGAAATTTTATTTATTTCTGTAGCATTGTTTAGCGGGAGAAGATAGATGACCCAGTGAACATTCTTGGTACCTAGATTTCAATCCTTCGGACTCTCAACGATAGCCAGCCGAATAGTGCTTCGGAAGACACTTTAAAAGCTAAGGTCCCCGTCTTCCTTATACTCATACAAGTCTCAATGAGACTTCGAAGGATGCTTTGCAACTAAGCTGTCGGTCAAAAACATTTTTCAAACACTGGGTTGGTAATCGAGTGCGTTGAGGCGCTGGCCTTTGGGCCCAGAAGGCCCGGGTTCAAATCCCGCGGCGGATATTGGAAATATTTATTTATTTCTATAGTATCGTTTAGCGGGAGGATATAGATGACCAACCGAACATTCATGGTATCTAGATTTCAATCCTTCGGACTCTCAACGATAGCCAGCCGAATAGTGCTTCGGAAGATACTTTAAAAGCTAAGGTCCCCGTCTTCCTTATTTACAAGTCTCAATGAAACTTCGAGGGTTGCTTTGCAACTGAGTTGGCGGTCTAAAACACTTTTCAGTGTGTTTCCTGCACTCGTTACGTTTCCGCACTACTCGTGCGAAAGATGCCAAACATGTTATTCAATATATTATTCCTGGGTTGGTGACCGAGTGCGCTGAGGCGATGGTCTATGGCCCAGAGGTTCCGCGGTTCGAATCCCTGAGCGGCTATTGGAAATTCCATTTATTTTTGTAGCATCGTTCAGCAGGAGGAGGCCTAGACTTACGAGGGTTGCTTAGCAACTAAGTTGAAAACACTTTTCTTTTCAGATTTCGAATACTGCTCATACAACTACAGATCCTTCGACATTGCCAACCACTTCGCCGAATGGGTGTACGACTACACGGAACCCAACCATCCGTTCTTCAAGGAGGACTGGTCCAACTACCCGTCCGAGAAGCAGAGATTGACCTTCATCAGGGCCTACTTGCACGAGATTGGCTCGCGAGAGAATCCGAAGAAGGTCATGAGAGAAGTGGAGGTGTTCACCTTGGCATCGCACTTCTTTTGGGCGGTTTGGGCGCTCATCAACGCCAAGACATCCCACATTCCGTTCGGATACTGGGTGAGGCACATTTTCACATATGTCGTTTGGGCACAGATTAGAAAACCTTACAGATGAGACACACTCCGCCCATTTTGTTTGATGTACCGACATCCGTTTACATTGACTTCGGTCCTTTAAATTTTGCGCATTGCATTTGCCGGATTGTCGTTGTCACTGCTAGAACTACTGATGTGCAATGTTGTCATTTTAATGCATAATATACAACCAATATGAAAGGTATCAGGAATAAGATGGATTCCTCGATGTATTCTGAATGAAGTTTCAAATGAAATTCGAATATTTCGAATTTAGCCCATTCATTGTCACCAGGAAAAATAAAACACTATTCAACAATCTGACGATGTAATGTACAAACAAATACACAAAATATGACACATCTTTTATGTTACATAGAGTATTCTGAATTTGAAAAGCAAATCAGGAAGATATATTTGAGAAAAAAAAATAGTACAAGGCGAATTTATATATTGTTTGGTAAGGTAGGTATATGTTTTATGAAAAATACCTCGAACTTTGAGTAAGAATACAAAAAGTGCTACTTTTATCTTGAAACTTGAAATGTGATGTAGCATAAAATGGTAATATTCTCATAGAAATGGAAAATTTTGATTAAAGTCAATAATAGGTATCTCAATATAGGTTTCGAGAACAATGTAATTTTATATTTTCCAATTTATTTGAAGGTGCTTTGCAATCTTTATACACACAGTGATGTTTGCCACTGGGAGGTGCACCTTTTTCTCTTTGATTCACTCATTGTTAATTCAACACTTGTTTTTTGTCTGAACCACAATTCTACAGTCAGAAACAGATCAGTTTTCAAAACACACACACTACACAAAGTCTCTGATCTAAAACTAACATGCATTCAATTTTCATTGTTACTTTCATTTGAAAGAGTAAGGTACCAGAAATGAGTACCTACCTTGGGATTACTAGCAAACAGGCCAATAATCTTAAATTATAATATATCCTATAATCTAAAGCTAATAAATAATAAATATATATTGTAGGTACAGGTTGTTCATCTGTGCTCGTGATGTGATTATCCTCAAAACCTTTATTACATTTCCTATTGAATTATGGTTTATGGAAAATAAAATATGTTACACATTGTGAGAACATCCGAAATATTGGATTGCGAATCGTGTGAAACGAAAACATTTGTAACATAACCAACAAAATGATGACAACGATGTATTTGATGTAAACAAAACACGCAATCAATATTTTAGCGCCTGCGCAAATCTATGACTGGCCCTTTAAATTAAGCGCTTTCGACATGTCTCTCTAATTTTATTCGCTCTGTCTGACTGTCTCATCTGTAAGGTTCTCTAATCTGTGGTTTGGGTGTGAGAAGGGCGCAAAGTGCGTTGAAAAAAGAGGTTGTCATCATGGTGGAAGGGAGTTGGAATGCGATTTTGAAAGGGGCACTAATCGTTCCACAGTCCGCTTTGTTTTTGTTTTGTTGTCAATCGATATATCGTAAATCCGATAGTGTTCATTCCAAATTTGATATGATTGTCTAAAAATCACACCGCTCGAGAAAGTTTAAACCTTATGAACAACAACACAATTAACAAATGGAATTATTGACAATTACCCGGCAATGAGTTTTAGTGCACCAATGATGGCATAAATCAGGCATAATCAAAAATGCAATACTCCAATGTTGTATTATGTGCAAAATTTATTTTCTAAAATTGTAGCACATCACTAAGTAAGTATGGACTAATAGAAACGGGATGAGATTATGAAAAGGTAACGAAGATAAAGAGAAAACATTATTTTAATGAGTTTATGAGGCTATTTACTCAGGTGTTACAAGAAGTGCATGAAAGGATATTGTACATCCAATGTCACATCACTATTACACATTAAGAAGAATTGAAATCGATATTTTTTTCTACTATGGGGAAAAACCTTGCATAAGAGTTTTATATCCAACGAATTTCTCTCGCTGAACCTTCAAATATCCGAAGTGAAGTTGCAAAGAACTGTCTCATCAAATGACATGGAACCCTATGTACATAGTATACACAAGTCTCTATGCTGTCATATTTCTATTGCAAAAAAAAACTTCATGACACCTTGAAAAGTTCCGAAAATCAATTTGGTACTTTTTTCTTCCATGAAGTGGAATGTATGACCTGGTCAAATTCAGTTGTGTATTCAGACAGAGGTCATTGTTGAATAATTCATTTTATATTCGCAGATATCATAAAAAATCTAATATATTGTGATTTTTAAATGATATCCTACAAAATTTGTGAGTTTTTTATTTGAATTAACATGATGGCTGGTACGGAATCTCAAGATTTACAAGTCCAAAGTATGGAGCAATCACCACAATCAAATCTATAAATGATCTTAGTCAATATTATACTTGGAAAAAGGCAAGATCACATCTGGAAAAAATACTACACGCTCCAGAACGATAAGTGGATTTTTTGCATTTTTTTTTGCAGTCATGTTTCCAAAATAAATTCCCAAAGAAAAGTTTCTGTTCGAAAACTGTGGAAACCGTACCGAGATGTGACGTAACAAGTTCTGAACTATCACCGAGCACGTTAGGTTTACAGCGTTACCAAGCGTTATATTTATTCACAATATGAGTTGACTGAAAAACTTATATCCGAGCACTCACACTCAGTATACATACATGTCATTCGAAATTGACTAAACAAACAGCTATCAAACAAAAGTCTCCATTTCAATAAGATGAATGATGAAACAAAGTGCTTTATTTTAATTGGATGAAATTGAATGACGTTTCCTCAGAAGTTCAGAAAAATAGTGGAACTGGCAACACAGGAATATGCCTATCAAAGAACTTGTGACGTCACAAGAAGCGGCCATGATGCTATTGTTTGAATGGCTCCATTTAGGGCGACGTGTATTCGAACATTAGATAATATCTTCTAGGAAAAACTATGAATAGATGATATTTTATCACTATATTTCAACTACAAGCAAATTCGAACCAAATTTAAGCGTTTGTGATCTCACCTATTGACTGCTGAGGTTTCGAATTGCTCTGAAAGAAATTCTAGCTAATTTAGGTTCCTTATTGGTTTTGATTTTCTCAAAGTGTTGATAATGTTGGGATTGTAGTTGTTATTGAAGGCTATTTGTTTGAGAATATTCAACTCATTATTCGCGAAAATCACGAAGTGGGCGGCCTCTGGTGTCAAATTTTCTAAGCCTTCTGAGGGTGATCAACAAAGCAATTTAGCATTGTATAGCATAGGCTTTCGTATTATTTTTAATCTAATTGAATTGTTTTGAATAGTTTTTGGATTTGTTTCGTGCTTATCAGCTAGTTACTAATATTTTTGAAACATGCAGCAAGTTCAAAAGGTAAAGACGAAATCGACAAAGATTTGTTCAGTATTTCAGCGTTCCTCCTACCGTACAGACATCGTTCCTTTGTCACAAGATCCTGAATTTTCTTTCAGGATTGTGTGAAAAATGGACAATCACGTTGAAAATAGGAAAACTTATCAACACAAACATTTACGTTTGTAGTGAGCACTTCCTATAGAACTGGATTTCTCAAATGAATGCGAAGGTATGTCTTTCAGGTTAAATCAAACAAATATAAGATCTGGTTTAACTGTAGTTGTGTTTCTTGTTGTTTGTAATGAAAACCTTGATTTTACTTTAGGACCATCAAGGAGAATTAAACCAACAGATAGGCTCAAAAAGAATACAATTCCTTCAATAAACATCTGGAAGTCATCACATGCAAACTTCAAGAATGAGGGCAATGTGTTCTGAATGATTTATTATTATTTGATATTTATTCAAAATGAATAAGCTGTGAATTGAATGAAGTATCAATTGAAATAAATGACTGGTAGACCACAAGGTCTCAAACTTTTTAAGTTATTCTTGGAACATACCTACTCATCTATATTATATAATTATTTTTATTACATGAATTATCATGTTATTGTTACCATGAAAATAATAACTTGTATTGCCTATTTAAGATAGGTAGGTATCTCAATATAAGCACCCCTATACTTACTTCTCTCAGAGAATAAAGTTAATTGACTACAATTTTTTTTGTTTTTATTTTGCTAATCATCTATTTTTGGGTTAAAATAAAATTATTACAGGTTTACAGATAAATTCACACTTACACTGCTAATTTTCCCATTTTAATTTCATATCAGAGCTACCCTAGAGCTGAAGTTTGTGAACAGGAGTTTATTTATATGTGTTTGACATCTATCCCACAAAGTATGTGACCAGCTTTGAATAATGCTTTTCGCTATTTTAAGGGTTTCTTCTTATCTCCAATATACTCTAGATACTTATTTCAATCTTGGCCATTCTTGAAATAAAGAGAAATCATTGAAATACAAATACCTTAGTGGCCCCATTGATTTTGCAGAGGTGGTGTGGAAAGCCTATAAAAACATAATAAATTCACGAAACTCACATAAAATACCTGTTTTGAATTCTATTAACGATAATCTATCAATAGCGCCCCTTTTGGATACTCAGGATTATTTATTTCTTCCCTAAAATTACCATTGAAAACATATACCAAATGTTTGTTGATCACCCTCATGTCAAATTTTTGACATTTCTCGAGCGCCATCTCTTGGTTCTTGATTTTCGCGAATTGTATTCAAAAAGACCGTATGGTATAGGCCGTAAGTGATTTGGAGGAATAATTTTCATTCACCATCTTTCTTCCACCATGCAACTTCGTAGTGATTTTTCTTCTTTGTCACTTTCTGGTGACGATCTCCACAACTTTGAGGCAACACAATATGAAGGAACATTTCATCGTGTTTTCAGGAATACGCGGGCTGTCGACTCACCGGCTATTTCCAGCTGAAGCAAAAGCTCTCTGGCTGCACGCAGCTCAAGAGGAAAATGGACGAACTGACAGTCTAATAAGAGGCATGATATGGAATATTGCAGAAGGAGGCTCATATCGCGACCATGGTTTGAGGTCGATTATCAAACTTGACTGTGAACCCCGTGAAGGAATGTCATGCCATGTGATATTCGATGTAAACGTTAATCTCTATAATAGTATTATAAAAAGCAAGCTGACGAATATATTTATCGCAATAATAATTCTACCGATAATTCGCTCCTATGATTTTCTGAATATTTCAGATCTCTATATACATGTACAAGTCGTCGAATATATTATTTGAGGTGATCGAATCAGTGAGTCCAAGATGGGTGATTTTTATATTTCTTTTGTGAGTTTATTTATGTCTCGTTTGTTAATTGTTGTGAAAAAATGGATATTCTATTTTTTGACAGTTGCTATAGTTGATGTAGATACTTATTTTATGTGACTGATATTTATGTGTAAATTATATTTGCATTTTTATCGATATTCTTTCAAATTGTGATTTATTTTAATGAATAAAAGGTGAGGAAATGCAGCTTGGTTGATGTTTTATTTTTGCTGTGATTTCTAGAAAAACGATGATTTAGCTTGCAAATTCATTTTTAAATTCACCGTATTTTGACAATAAGAAAAATTCACTTGAAAAATGGAAAAGCCATAAATTGGACAACAATTTTAGAAAGAGAAATTAGTCGATCCAATTAGAATATCAAACATAGTTTGAAATGAATGTCTGGTAGACTACGAGCAGAAAACAACTACTTTCCTGGTAAATACCACGCAGAACATTGAATTATATCTGCTCGTAATCCATGCAACGATTCACACTGTGAATGCAGATCGCAAATGTTTCTTTCTTCCTAAGACGTGACAAATTCACATCGGGACAGGCACGCCTAACAACCTACAGACCGGTTTCGGGCTTATTGGCCCTCATCAGTGCAGGGTAGTTATCCGAGTAGAGAGCGTAAGATCTCCACTCGAAGCGTTGCCTGTCCCAATGCACCTTCGTCGCGTTTATTTGACCGCACTGAGCCGCGTTCCAACAGACAATTGGAAGTGGCGACACCATGCGGCAGAAGAAAGAAACACTCCAGAACTAAATCTCCCAAATCACAGAACTTGGAAGTGGCTTATAGCTCGACTAAGCTAATAAATGAAAAATGGAAAAGCCATAAATTGGACAACAATTTTAGAAAGAGAAATTAGTCTATCCTATTAGAATATCAAACATAGTTTGAAATGAATGTCTGGTAGACAACGAGCAGAAAACAACTACTTTCCTGGTAAATACCACGCAGAACATTGAAATATATCTGCTCGTAATCCATGCAACGATTCACACTGTGAATGCAGATCGCATTCTTAGTGCTTCTTAGGAAGAAAGAAACATTTGCGATCTGCATTCACAGTGTGAATCGTTGCATGGATTACGAGCAGATATAATTCAATGTTCTGCGTGGTATTTACCAGGAAAGTAGTTGTTTTCTGCTCGTAGTCTACCAGACATTCATTTCAAACTATGTTTGATATTCTAATTGGATAGACTAATTTCTCTTTCTAAAAATTCACTTGATGAAAGTTCATCTGAATTTCAACAGCAAGCAAAATATACAGGGTCATTCAAATTCGACGATTGCACAATCCCTTATCCGTTCATATTGATGAAACTAACTTCTTAACATCAGTTCAATTCGACGAAATTGTAATAATGATACATTTTTCTTCAACGGAAATTGTTAGCAAAACACATTTATATTAGGCAAGAATTACCAAAGTTCTTTCATCTCAGCAGGTCATCTGTCTGTCGTAGTATGGGCCTAGATAACCAAAAAATGGTGGAATTTTTTGCGATCTGGTCTCAAGATTTTAGTTAATTCTCCTTGATCTGGTCTGGTAGATAATCTTGTAGATATTTGATACCTAATAACCTACTTCGGCCCCAAGAATATTTAACATATGCGTTTAATATCCTTGCTTCGATCCCAGACAAACGAATTAATAAGATAATTTCATCTGTAATATGTATATTACAGTATGTATATCGGCCGAGTAGTGACATCTATCTGACAAAGTGACAAAGCTGGATACAAATTACAAAGTCATTGCGTTTATAAATTGGGTAGATACCATGTAGATACTAGAATACTGTACTTTAACGATAAAAAGTGCGATCACTGTGAAATTCATCGTAATAGAATTGGAGTCGAAATAGTAATAGAAAGTAATAGATTTTTTGTTGTGTTGTGATGTAATGAGATGTTTACAAGATATAATCAGATTTTGTTCTTGTAGCGTACTGATTACCATATTCCTGATGAATTTCATTTTTGTACTTCTCATACTACGAAAACAAAATATGAACAAATCTATAGTCATTTTTAATGTATTTCACGGCCGTATTCACCGTATGCTATTAAGCTAAGCTTAAGGCTTAAGCTCGCTCATAGTTTATATTTTAAGGCAGGATTATGTAGACATCATAACCCCGTTTTTTTGATTTCTGTTTCAATATTTTTAATAAAACCAATTATGGAAGTCAATAATGGAGGATGAAGGAATTCACAGTCTATAAAAATATGAAATTACTTGTTGCAATTTACGTTAGTTTTCAAACCGAGAATCAATAAAATAATCATTACAAATCATGACACTTCAACAGCAACAAATATTAAATGTCAAAATAAAATGAACAAGAAAACTCGTTTTTATGATTTTTTGTCGGCCTCTTCCCAAAAAATGGGCCAATGTTAGATTGGCGTGAGCCACAATGATGATTACGTCACTTATATTTTATTAATTATATATCCATTCGCCACGCAAACGCAAATTTAGCTTTTCAAACTAAGGGTATGATTCAATATATTTAACGGTTCAACCCGTTGATTGATCAATCAACGGTTTGAACGGTTCAACCTGATATTTTTCTTTTCCACCTAATTGATTGATATGTCAGGCACCTAACTAAGCGTAGCGATTGCTGCTTGAAAAAACTATCAAATACAATCAATAAAATCGAGTTTATATAACCAAGTTACAAAAATGTATTAAATTGTTTGAATAGATTCACAGGTTTTGGTATCTATATAAATTGAAGATCACTCACCTTCGAAATCTATATGTTTGTGAGCTAATCACAACCATAGATTGAATATGTCACAATGTATGGACATAAAAAATCAGTAATCGTTTGGCGATCTAGCAGGGCAGGAAGTAGGGAGCCCCGACAGGAGGCCCTGACAGGAACGGGGGCCTCGTCCGGAATAAATGCATGCAAAATTAACATTCACTCACCCTCGGAAAACAATTCTTCAATCCACCCCTACTTGAGTAGTGATTTCCATTTTTTTTTCTGGAACTACATGCCATGATGATGCTGCTCTTTCGGCACCTCACATTTTAGAACACTGCACACGTACGGTAAACGAATAAACCTCACATCACACGATAACCAAATAATCCGCACTTCACACATCCACAATAGTTAATTGGGTAAAGGAGACCGCACTTCCGATGTCTTATAGAGGGATATGATGATGTCTTTATTATATTTCTATATAATACCGTCACGACAATGATGATGATATCGGCGTATATATCATCAATATTGTGCCGAACAACCGAAGTGTTCAAGCATCGCGAACATACAAATTCAACCTAGCTTATCGATATGGTTCAAGAACTATTATATAAGTTTTATATGACTGTCCACAATGATACGAATGAGAACAAAGAACAATGCAAAAGAACTATAATCTTTTTACTGCTTTTTTTTGAGCATGAATCAATCATATCCAAGTCGATGAGAGGCGATACTATATACCGAGTCTCGTTGATTTTCAAATTTGCAAAGGATCTTAGAGATCATTTGAATTTCCTTAAAATTTCTAGCTTTTATGTGTTTTGAAGATACTTTCTGTTTAACTGGGGAATCATTCAGAATTCTTCAGTAGTGGAATTATTCGAGATTAATCAAAAAAGAATGATGTGTACCTAAAAATATCGAGTTTATTCCCGAATAATATTGCAGCAAATTACTTTGATCTAAACATGATTTGATTAATAATTGATCGACATTGGTTAATTTTCAAATTCCACTAGAATTTCTTATGAGAATATTCAATTCATTCTTGAATATTTATGAAATTCCAACCATGGACATGCTTTTATTATTTTTTCCATTTATGGCCACAGCAGGGACCATTAGATTTTTATCTATCACTCCCCAAAGCCGCATCAACTCCCAAGGCCACCCTATTCTCAAGTTCAACCCAAGGTCACTCCCCAAGGCCACGTGGAGTTGTGTGACCTTGGGAGGAGGTCCAGAACCAGCGAAAAACATTGACTGCTATACAGGGTCACTCACGGTCGATGGTAGGTTAGACGTTTCTGGAGAACAGGACGTAGGATTATTCTGAAAATTTGGTTTCTTAGGTTTTCAGGTTTGTTCTATCGATCTAAAATATTCTCAGCGTTGCGGCGTTGCTGCTTCTAAAGTAGCAACACCCTGTATTTAGATTCTTCCTGTAGAGCTGATTTTGTCGATCAATCATACTTGGGGTATAGCGAGAAAGATTACAGATACTGACTAATAGAGAGAGTTAGTTGATATTATCGAATTCATATATTAAATATGTGGTTGTTATGATTTGAGAAATTGCCTGTGAAACTTTATTGCTCTCTACTTTAAAATAACACTAGTCAATAAATCCATAGAAGCATGAAAACAGTAAATTTCACTCATAAAATGACGTTTCCAATCGGATGCCTTCAATTTGAATAGTTGCAGCGGCCAATTAATTGAAATCTAAGATTCTAAGAACAAAAGGTTAAGCCATCAATCAAATGGCGAATCAGTTATTGTCGTTGTTTCGCCAAGTTTTACAGAGAGTTTTAAATATGGCAGAATTAATTTGGCTGTTTTTCTAATGAGTGAAATTATAATCACATCCAACCACGGCCACCTTGATTCTAATACCAAAGTTTACCTGTAGTCCATACCTATATATTTTTTGTTCATAATTTTGACAATAAAAATCAAACTGATTTTCTACAAACTGAAACTCAATCTTCCTGTTCAGAGACGAAAACTGAAAAAATGCAGAAAAGTATTGCCTGTGGATCCATGCTTGATGATAACTGCATGAAAACTAATTACCAAAAAACAACATTTATTTTGATGCACCAATAGAATTTTCAATGATAATGATTTCAGAGAACACAAAGATGAGCACGTGATACCTCTATTATAATAGATCAACTTATAGACTACTGACTAGTCCAATCAAAGATTTAACAGGTGTGAAGTAAGCGAGAGGCAAATATTTTTTGCTGCGACTAGGCTGATATGAAAAAATCTCACGCTCGTATGATGTATGGATAGAAATAATTAGATTGCTATATTAGTTGGTAATATTACCCCCCATTTCTAGAAATGTGAGAAATAGATCTGAACCTCACTTAATCCTTCAAATGATTTAAGAATTTATAAATATTCTCGGGTATTCCTGCTTATCTATATGTTATAAAAGAAATCAAGTCATAAAAAATCATTTATTTGGAAATCAAATGTACGAATCACGCGTAACATAAAAATAGTCCAATTTCAATCAACAGTTACTTAATTTATAATCAATGTGATTTCATGTACACCTTATAATGATAGTAATCATATATTTGTCTTTTAATATAAAATACCTGTTTCGGGCATGTATTGATAATACAATTTTCAGTCTATTTCGTTCCATAGTAACAATGCTTCTCTATAATAAAAATGAGGCTGTCTTAAAACTGGTATTTTTCATAATACATATATTCACTTCAACACTGTATAAATAATTTCAGAAGCTTATTTGAACATATTTTACAATAAACTATTATAACCATAAATTAAATACAAGGAGATATAACTTGTGAACAATGTATTACTAGTATTCAGTCAATGATATTTGGTTTGGTGATTTTTGTGATTTTGTAGGTGTTAAACAATGAAAATGATTCTAATAAACCAGACATCTGCAAGCAATTCTCGTCTACTTATGCTATCTACAAAACACTATCTTCTGCGGCCTTGTAAAATAATTTACCAATCCGAAACTTTTTGAGAAATAATGAATGCTTGATGAGGCTTTCTTTCTGATGAGACATATAAATGAGATATCGAATAACAAACAATCCAACATTGTTTTATTCGACAAGAATAACGGTTGATGACGGCTCTTCTGCTATTTATATCTATACAAGGTGGTATAGTTATAAAGTGGTAGTAATTTTTTCACCATTCAATATTTCTATTCGCGATAGAAAATAACACGTAGCACTATCTCATGGTAACAACTCAAACTTCTCGAAGTGGTGTCGTTTTTGTTTTGTTTTCATATTTTTGATGTTTGTGTCATTGTGACATAGGTGTCTTGTCACCAAACAATAACTGAGACGAGAAAAAACGATAAGATTTCACATGTATTTCACCAGAACATCTCTCGAAGAACTGCTGGAAGTACACCTTTCACATCAGAAGCGAACATAAACAGAACAGAGGTTAAGTTTATCTGTGGGTTATCTCCCAAAGAGTTCAGTGGTTATCCCACTTCGAGTGGTTCAGGAGTCACCGCTAGGTAGCGTATCGCTTAGCAAGAAATACAATTTTTCAAAACTGAACATTGAAGGGATGATGTATATCCCTAGAGAAGTGTTTTGGAAAGAGAACAGTATCATGTCGTCGTATTTTTCGATGAACCATTGAATGGTGAATTATTGCTAGTACAATTTATCCATTTTTTATGAAACAGGAACAATGGAATTTTCATTGGGAGAGACGAAAATAAATGCAGAGAATTACATCCAGATTTCAACACTGTGGACTGGTTTAGGTTTTTTCCCTTATAAGAAGTCCCGAGGTTGATAGATCTCAGATGATACAAAAATTTCTTGCAGAACAGATCTTATAAGCTGGATGGGAACTCACATAGTATATTTCAATTATTACTATTTTTTTTTTTAGGAACTGCAAAGGTAAATTCTTCCATTGACTATCAGAGTTCTTTCAGCTTGCTGATATAGAAAAATATAAGTTACCAGACAAGATACACAGGTCTGATGGCGCCTTGTGGTTTCAGCTCCAGTATTCTCGAATATATTTGCACATAGTGCAAGCGTTTTCAGAAGGCAAAGTATGAAGTGGAAAGGGCTTAGACTGACTTATGTCGGGTCTCACCAACATTTCATTGCCTATACTAAACGTTTGTACATGATATTGTTACTTCACTGCTATGAAGCTGAATGCTCCTACACACTGTATTGCTTATCAAACATTCGTTATGATTGACCTCTTCGCCACAATGCACAAAACGGTATATCAGCGAAAAGTTTCCACGTGAATCTATTTTTGGTAAGTACCAACAAAGATTCCAGCGAGAAGGTCGCACCTCAATCCTCAGTGGAGATCTGCGTACTTGCACTAGAAAACGACCCTCTAGCCTCACCACTGATGCAACTGTCCGGCACCACGATAAAGTTACACTGCTTGTAGCCCACCCAACTCGAAGTGTCACACACCCTCTTGAGGATACTCTTCCTCTCGTTTTCCGCCTTACAACTGACAACCACCTCGGGCACAACACCTTCGAGGAACGGTCGACTGCAATCACCGGAAGCCCTTCTGGGCATCTCCTGATGATTGGACGCCCAGCCCAGCATCCGCCCTATCTCGCTCTTCACCCGCTTGTTTCTGTAGCCGAACAGAAACGGCGATATGATGTTGGAGAAGACCAGCAGCATCAGCGACAGATAGTTGAACACCTGGCTGGTGCCGACCTCGACGCACTTGGAGCACAACACCAAGGTGATGCCGTAGGGGACGTAGCACACCAGCACGAGAAAGATCACCAGCACGCTGATCTTGGCCGCCCTAGTTTCCTCGCGGAACTTGAACACCGAAGCGTTTGAGATCTTGTGGCGCAAACTGCTGACGAAGCCGCCGGTTGGCTTATTCTTCGTCTGCTGGTCCTCGAGTACGCGGAAGTTAGGCGCGCTGTGCACCTTGGGCATCGTCTCCTTGGCCTTGCAGTAGGCCACCTGGAGGTCATCCGAGTTGGGGCTCAACGGCGCAGACGCCGACCGGCGCATGCGCTCGCTGTTGCGATGCGCCGCCGTGTAGATACAAACGTAGATGATGCAGATGGCAGCAAAGGGCGCCAAGATGACCAGGAAGAAGTACCCGAAGGCGTAGGCAGTGTTGAGCAGCCTGAGGGCGTGGTCTGGGCGCGCCCGGTTCTTGCAGAAGCGCCACACGCTGCTGTCGCTGTAGGTGAGCGAGCTGAGGAGGGCGCAAAGCGCAGCGACGCCCCAGCTGACGCCTATGAGGGCGTTGGACTTGGCGCGCGTTATATGGGCGTGGTAGCGCAGCGAGTGGATGACCCCGAAGTACTGGTTGATGCCGATGAGGAGGATGCTGGAGATGGAGGCGGTGCAGACGAAGCTGGTGGTGCTTTGGGCCAGGTAGCACAAAAGGTTGGTGGCGTTTGGGGCCGCCCCATCGGTCTCTATGAGGTGGACGGTGGTGTCGGCTGCTTCGCCGATGTCTTGCTCGATGATGAGGTGTTGGAGTTGCGTCAGCGGCCCGTCAGGGGTCGCCTCGATTTCCTGGTCTACCAGCAGCAGTGGGATCAGCAGGATGCTGGACAGCAGGTTGGTTACTAGTAGGTTGATGACGAATCTGCAGGAAGTGATGATGGATTATTAGATGCACGGATAATGTTGGAGTGGATCAAGTTTGTTCGTTGTCATATAACGTTGAAAATATGATATTTTTTTTTCTGCAATCCACCCAAAAGTCATCCATCTTCGTTGTGAACTAAGTTCTAGGAATTAATATTTCTCTTACTGGCACAATAAAATCATCGATATGTATGCTTTGAAAAGTGTTTTTGACCGCCAACTTGGTTGTAAAAAGCAACCCTCGAAGTCTCATTGAGGCTTGTATGAGTAAGGAAGACGCTTTTAAGTGTCATCCGAAGCACTATTCGGCTGGCGAGTCCGAAGGATTGAATTCCAAGTACCAAGAGTGTTCGGTTGGTCATCTATATCCTTCCGCTAAAAGATGCTACAGAAATAAATAAAATTTTCAATAGCCGCGCCGGGATTTGAATCCGGACCCTCTTGGCCCAAAGGCCAGCGCCTCAACGCACTCGATCACCAACTCAGTTGTTACTAGTTACTCTTTCAGTGTCTATGGATTCGAAAATGGGGAAACCTAGTATAGCATTGTGATATGGTTACTATTTTGGGAAGAACTAGGCTTCATTAAGAATGAACAACATATAGTATTTATTATATGTTCAATGAGAAATTCTGATACAAATGCATATGTACATATGATATTAAATCAATTCATGATATTGATATTGAAACGACAATGGAAAATAGAATAAACTTGATTTGTCAACAGCAACCAATGATCTAATAATATACAATTTGCATAAGATAAGGATGAACAGCATGGGGATTCACAGTGAGACGGTCATACTTAGGTATGTAATCTGTTTCAATATTTGCTAGAGCACTTATTATTACTATTTATAATGTTCAACAATTATTTTTGCCTTCTTATTTCTTAATATTTCAGTTTATGTTAGTTAAATTTTAGACTCAATGGAATCGTTAGAAATAATTATATGTGCCTCAGAATCGAATAATCATACTTTTGTGTTAAACACCTGCAGTAACCTGTAAATTTGGTTGAAATCGCAGCTTCACTTAGCGAGATTCACCCACGCAATGTCACGTTAGACACGTTTTATCGAAACAGGAGAAGTCAAGAAGAGATTTGGGACCAGGTCCAGGATAGGAAGTGAATTCAACACTCAATATCTATTAATCTCTACAGTGATAAATCACTATCGATGAAAATTTCAGCTAGACTAGGAATACGTGTTATCGATCTCCTTTCAAGCCAATTTCTTGTATATTTTTACTTCGGGGGCTTTGTATTCCAATCGAGCAGTTGATGTTCCGAATAATTCTGAGAGGACAGAAATACATTTTCTGATGAGAATCTTGAATTATTCAATGTTCGAACTGTATTGCTGAACTCAGTCATGGTTTAATTTTCATAATCAGTGAGTATACGTACGTAAATTCAAATGGGTATGCAAATTCAGTTGGAATATCGCGGTTGGAATAGATTAGGAGTATTTGATTAACAATCAATAAACCCATAATAATATCAATGAGTTGCTAAGTAGGTTGGTAAAGTGAGGAATTAATTCGGTATTTCGCACTGTTATCATACGCATCATACCGAGGCTTTTCAAAAAATCTTTTTTCCCGAAGATATATTTTTGGAACTAAACGAGAAATAGCGGGTAGACAAGAAATCCGCCATCTGTCATTATGAATTTCTCTCTAATTATTTATCAATACGACATACCTATTGCTTTTATTTTTGGTAAATCAGTTTGATTTAACCATCGATTAAAATAACAGCTAGTCAATTCATAGTTCTTGAATAATTATTCATGTTGAAAAAGCTATGATAAAGCCTGTTCTCATTTTTGTTGATTTTTGTATATTCATTTTTTTTTGGCATCGACTTCTGAGGTCATTAGCCTCATATTTTATTTTATTCCCAATTATGTGACACTGTCATCATTTCAAAGTGGTCAAATAAATTACTCTACTCTACTCTACTCTACTCTACTCTACTCTACTCTACTCTACTCTACTCTACTCTACTCTACTCTACTCTACTCTACTCTACTCTACTCTACTCTACTCTACTCTACTCTACTCTACTCTACTCTACTCTACTCTACTCTACTCTACTCTACTCTACTCTACTCTACTCTACTCTACTCTACTCTACTCATTCATCAGCATTGAGCCTCGAATAGAGCAATATAACTGGTTTTAGTTTGTCAAATTTTTCAGTTGAAATCAATCTTTCAACGATGTCAATTATTAATGAAATTGAATTGAACTTACTCCACGTCATGAAACTGATATATATGGAGTATTCACAAGGGGAACAATGGTACCAGCTACTAATTTATCTATACTACCTGCGTCAAAAATGCAATCAGAATGATATTCAATTCCACGTATTTGCATATATGTCTCGACATTGTGCGATTTTTATAATTACCTATTATTGACCAGTGTCGAATCAATTGGGAATTTTCCATCAGATGAATTCTCATTAAATAAGTACAAAATAAACCAATTTATATTCCATGAGGCAGCAATAAACTAATTCGGATCGAGAGTGATACTTAAAACATGCAAATTTTCATGCAACCAGAAGAATCGATATACCTAATCAATAATATTAGTGAAGAAACCACCAATTTTCTGGCAGGATGAGCTCAATAAAAAGAAGGAAAAGAACTAACATCTATTACGCACCAGTATTTGTTAATAAAAATTTTTGAAAGATTATAGGTTACGTATACACTGTGTCCAAGATAAGAATGAACAGCATGGGGATATCGGAAACGGTAAGTGATACAGGGTCGTTTAAATTAGAGAAAAGTAGCGCATTTATGTGCCTAATAATATGACATTCAGAAAGTTTTAATATTCCAAGTAGTTTCGGAGATATCCGAGAAAAACCGAAATTTGAGAATTTCGTTTTTATTTTCTCCTAGCTTTATTTTCAAAGGAAATGTAAAACAAATAGCACTTCGCCATGGCCATTTTTTAAGGACTACACGATAACATAAGCAGAATTTTTCTGCGACGTTTCGTCCTTTATAAAACATCATCAACTTTGTATTTTTATATGGGCCGAAACTAAAGTATACCATGTATATGACTCCATTTCTCATTGTTAATATAGCAATGTATCACACAATATGATTTCGGAAGCATTTCTCGCGCAAAATGTAATTTAGTGATTACTTAATTTGTTTTTCTTTAATTTTAGATAGTAGGCGTCTAAATATTGATTTACTAGGTTGTCGCCTCTCTGTACACTTATTAGAGTACGCAAGTTCAGCATCAACACAATTTCTTTGGCGCAAATTGTAACATGACAACATATCAAATTTTTCAGTATTCGAAAAGCTGCCGTTTTCCATTTTTAACACAAATTAGGTAGGTAACGAGATGTAAGAGTAGGAACGGTAATATGTCAAAAATTCTACCAAACTACAATATTATTATGACAACAGAACATAATGTGGTCATTTTTTCCAGCGCTTACTATTAAAAAATGGAAGTAGTTCTTTGTTGAATAATAATCACCACAATGCTACAGTAGGTACCTCATTTTTAAATTATAGGAATTAAAATTCAACTTCAACTAGACAAGACATTGGCAGTTTTTACAGTAAATGAAATTATAACCCAAAAACCACAAAATATTTGATAAAAACCATGGTTTCTCTAAATGTTTTGTTTTGGGTTATATTCCCATTTACTTTATAATCCACCATATATATAATAACAACTATATGGATAACACCTATTCTTCTCTTCACGCGAAAATGAAGCCAGTTTTGGAAAAACAAAAGACTGTCTGGCTTGCTGATGATGAATTGTGCGCAAGCGCGGGTTTTGACGAGTTGAAATCCACTGACGTTTTCAGAATTTCATAGGTTATGTATATTTGTTGACACAAATTATGTAAAAGAGCGTTAATATAGTTATTAATGTACTTACTGATTGTTTACAGAAGTGATTAGTGAGTGATAACAGTGATTGATCAAAAATTAGCCCACGAATCTTGTTACGATGACTTTATCGTCACAGGTTTCTCAGCAAATCGCAAGTATCGCTTTGTAGATCACATCCATTTCTGCATTTATCATCAACTATTATTCAATATCGTCCAACAATCCATCAATGAATGAATATTTGAAAAATATATGTCATGATTAAATAAAAACATCGAATTGAAGGTTACGTGACACATTTGATTGATTTTTAATAATTATCATACGTTTGTCGCTCACTAAAAAGCTACTCTCCTCCATGATGAAAACGAATGTCGATTCTTAATTCAAACTTGCGCATGCGCATATTCGCGATTGGTCCCGTAGACTGTCATTTTTTTTTTCGGCTTCAGCTCTGGTATCCATGTTACCTATATAGTTATTATTAGATATATGTAATCCACACAGTTTTCAATTGTTCATTTCATTGATAGTCAACTTCTAGAGTCAATTTGAAAACAACATTGGACGACTTTTGAGTCGGTTGCAAAAAAAAAAATTAGCCGCTTTTTCCCCAGAGATTCATGGATTTTTAAAAACTTGGTGATATTATTTACTGTCACAAAACATAATGACATTCTGCGCCGTTGTCATGTTCATCAAATAGTTTGTTATTATGACATTTCTGAAATTATAATAATGTAGATGATGATATTATTGAGGTAGATTCATAACTATCATTCACTTTCGTAATATATATCGATATATTTCCTTGTATAATAAACGATACAATATATATCATCTTGTCTCAAATATTACAGTTTTTTTTTTTCAGAATATTTTTTGGATACATTTGGCACCCTCGAATAATTGTTTTGCTATGACAGCTGTCACCGAAATTTTGTTCTTTGGCGGGTCAATACGTCATTTATTCCTAATAGCGTTTTCTGTAAGGTATCGACGACCTGTCGATTTTAATATCATGTGGGACTCTTCTTCTTCTTATCTTGAAAAGTGTGTTGAGTGAATATTCAAATATGTGGAACAAGCCCATTGGTAGGTAAAACCAAAACAACCACAGCAACCACAGTTTACGTCATTTTGGGGAGGATTGGAATATTTCAATCATTTATATGTATAATCATCAAATATGATTTCCTGCTGATGAAATACTAACCGGTTCGGCACAGTGCGCAGGCCCCTGCTTCGACAAAACACGATCAGGAGAAAAAAGTTTGCTGTCACTGCGATTACCGATGATGCCACGAGTCCAATCGTGATCAGCCAATGGTAGTTCGAATCCATTTGCTTCCTGTAACAGAAAAAAAAATGTTTAGCGTTAGCAATAATGCTGATTTTAACAAATATTTTAATGGTGGACATATTCCAAGAGATTAGTTTTCATCAAATAAGTTGTCATTTTTATTACCTATTTATTCATGCTTTCTATAACGGCAATTGGAATATTCCAAATTGACAAGTTCAGCCAGCGTTGAGAGAGAAAAAATATGTGTTGTCTTTGTGATCAAGATTGCAACTTGAAATGATGAAAATGTTATGATTAAGAGGTAAAAAAAGAGAAGAAGACTAATATCACAATCATAATGTATACGGAATTATTCAATACTTATTGTGAGCTTACAATGCTCACAAAATATTAGAAATTATCGGAAAAATGAAAATACTACAAGAAAAACAAACCAACTATATACAGGTTATATAGGTCTTCTTTTTTAGTCCCAATCATAGCTTTTTCATTATTTCAAGTTGCAATCTTGATGACAAATACAACACTAGGGCAGACATATTTTTTCTCTCTCAACGATGGCTGAGCTTGTCAATTCATTCCATTTTCAAAGTTAGATTTATATTCAAGAGGCGGCAAACTTCAACGTATCGTATGAATCTATAGGGTGAACTTATTCATTAGGTATACGTCATAATCATTTTGTTTTTTTTGCGAGGGATTTGGCATTGGGAAGCCCGTTTGCCACAGAAGTTCATACGTCATTTTTTAACATGTTATGGTGTGATCCTGGATCATGAGCGATTCCACTGCGCTGTGGCCAGATATACCTTTCTGTTTTATCGAAAATAAATTCGAAATAATTCTGTCAGGATAGTATATTCATTTCACCCCAAGAATAAACAACAAATGTTATAGTTTTTCCATATACCTATATTTCATCTTTCATCTAATATCCAGATCATATCCACTAATTCCACATTGGAAAAATCCATCATTCACTAAATCGAATTCAATAGTGAAATTATTGCAAGGAAACCAATCAAAACTTGATTGTCAAACGAAACAATAATGAATAACTATCTGAAAATATTCTCAAGTTGTGGACAATCCAGGCAAATTTGCCAAAATCTGCCAGCATGATTGGCCGTTTATGAAGTTGTTGTAGGTAAATTATTATGGCTGGAAGAATGATGATTATATTATAGTTAGCTTTGAGATAGTCGTGATGTAGCTACAGCTATAGTTATAGTTTCCACTGCACAAAAACAAGTTGATGACAGTTTCTAAAAGGCGAAACATCAGATGTCGGATATCAAAACTGACAACGAAGAAAAGTGTCATTCCAATTTTCAATTTAAACCTTCAATGTCAGAAAAAATAGAATTCATAAAATTCCGTTTTTTTTTCGGCATACCACTAACTATGCCGGATGAACAAAAAGAATTCACCACTCACCACATGTGAACAATAACAGATCGTTATATGAAGCGCTTGCGCAATCGGTGATTGGTTCCTTTAAACTTTGAGCTTTCTTCATCGCTCACTGATCTCATCTAAAGTTGCTAAATCTGTGTCATAACCAACCTAGACTTCGCGTTCACAAGTCACACAAATGTCCCAACAAAATATTCCCATTCCAATTGTCACCATTATTATCACTACTACCTGTAGATAGACCAATCGTGGACTAAGTGAACGACAAAGAAAAAACCGTGCGTTCCTATACGAATAACTTTGGCGCACACTGATAAGAAAATTTCTAGGAAGCCAATGTAACTGGAAAGGGGGGTACATGATGTGCACTTTATTTTATTTATTCGTTCTAGGAGAATCATTATCGTGTGGGGCAATCAATATTCATTTGTGATTCATGCGTAAACATATCATACCAGTGTGTAACTATTCTAATTCAACATTTCGATCAATTAAAATCGAGGCGCGCAAATGATGATAACGAAATGTCTGGCTAATTGAGGTGTTACGTCAAACCTGTAGGTACAATTTAAAGGAAGATCAAACGTTAACTCGACTAAAAATGATTATGACGGCGCCGCCTTTCCAATGCAAGAGTGTCGCTGGCATGCGGTGGTGCTGCGGGACACGACCGATCGTCAAGCGGCATACGAATGCGAACGACATTGGTATTCGACATACAGCACTAGCGCATCTTGATATTCACATCTGACACTGATGGTCCAAAGCTTTCTGTACCTTGTTATAGAATGAAAATACATGCAAAACACACAAGGAGTACTTAGGTAATTTTCTAACTCAAGAATGTGAAAATGATCGATTTACAGATCAATAGAATTTACTTTCAGCTATCAGCAACATGAGGCTGGTTCTCATAATGCGGGACTGGATGTTAATTGGATGAATTGAAATGTTCATTGGTGGTCTGCTTGTTCCCCTGACCTTACACCAATTGATTTTTGGTAATGGGGTTATCTGGAATATGAAGTTCATTCAACCCATGCAGATAATGTAGATATATATTGAGGAATAAAATGGTCAACGAATGTTGCGAAATGCCTACCTAAATGAAAAATAGAAGAAGCCATGAATTGGACGAAAATATATTCGAAAGAGAAAATAGTCTATCCAATTAAAATATCAAACATAGTCTGAAATTGAATGTCTGGTAGACTTCGAGCAGAAAACAACTACTTTCCTGGCAAATGCCACGCAAAATAATTTAATGTTCTACGTGGTATCTGTTGTTTTCTGCTCGTAGTCTATCATACATTCAATTTCAAACTATGTTTGATATAGGTCAAGAGGGTAGAATATACAGTCGAACTCCACCAAAAATGTATCATTTAATGCAGTCCACAAACTTACAACAGTTAAAGAAGGACATGTTTCGAGAGATCTATCTCTCATCATCGGCTACAATTATAAGTACATCTATAGAGAACAAGTACAAAGTTGAAATCTTGAGCTATAAAAAATTGAAAGTAACAAGGACTTACCATTGGTGAGAAAGTGTAAATCAAATTGCAAAAGGAAAGGAAAAAAAACTTGCAATTGTTATGAATTGCAAGATGAATTGTTATAATTATATGCTAACCCAACGATATTTTCTCGAGTGTTTTCTTCAGTTTAAAATATCATAAGAGTAGTATTGTACACAATTAGTTCACAAAATATTACTCTAATATCAACCTGTGATATTTCATGGGATTCAGAAGAATAATTCAGAGCCTGATAAAAAGAAGCAAAGAAGCATATTTCAGAGGTTAATAATATGGATGAAAAAAATCTTACCTAGCTTCTTCAGTTCTGGAGTTATACAGGAAAAATTAAAAAAAAAATTTTTGAAATGTTACTGGAAATAGTTCAATATCTCCTAAACACTCTGTAATTCAGATGAAAATACTACGTCAATATGAAACATGATTCTTGGCATTCAAAAAAATGCTATAAAAAACAGGTCCGTATTTGGAAATTAAAAGTTGAGGTTGGCCCAATTTATACGATACCCTGTACATAATTTTTATTCAGATATTTAGAAAGGCTACAAAAACTTGCTATGGCAAAGTGGCAAAATAAAAAAAAATCTTCGTAAAATAAAAAGATATAGGCAAAAGAAGAATTTCGAAATTTTCGATTTTTCCTGTATAACTCCAGAAGTGAAGAAGCTAGGTCAGATTTTTTTCATCCATATAATTAACCTCTGAAATACGCTACTTTGACCACATTTAACCAACCCTCTATAACTATACCGTTATCGAAATCCCCATGGCATAGACTCGAATTTGAATAGCCCTGTATAATATTTTACCTATTATTTTAGCACCAACAGAAATCTAACGAAGATTTTCACATAAAATAAATTATTGACACTTCCCCAACTGCACTGCAACTTCACAAATGCCATAAACACAGACACAGCCAATCACATAACCCTGTATTCAGCTGATCAGAACACAACACAGAGACAGCTCTGTCCATTTCAGGTCGTGCTGAATTCACAAATATCTGTCGATCGACTGTTATAAATGTTATCAATTTTGTAATACACGTTGTCGCATACATTCAGATTCCATTCGATTTCCCAATAGGTTAGCAAGGGGTCAAGCATGTCTCGCGTGTAATATGAAGGAAATTCCCATTATTGTCTGGCGTCTGCCTGAACCGAGAGAACTCTGTCCACTTGAATTGATATTTGTAGATTCTTTAACAAAGTTTTTTTGTATGTTCTGTTTCTCACGAAAAGAGATATCCTGTAATGTTCAGAGAACATCGTGAGAACCAAGGGAAAGAAGGTGGGAGTTGGTGTTCTTCTTAAATTTCTGGAGATCGTATGCCTCAGGGAACACCTCCCTAGGCAATGAGTTCCAAAGTATCGATGTTCATTGGATGATCGAGTCTTTGGAAAGGGACGTTCTGCAGGTCTCTAAAGTGACCACGAAGGGGTGTGAAGACTGAACTTGACGGGTTAATCTCGAAGAGACTGCTAATGGAGGAAAGGTTGTTGATATTTCAGAAGAGCATCGCCCATGAAAATATCTATAAAATAGAGATAAATCGACAACTTTTCTACGGTGTTTCAGAGAAATGAGTGAATTTGTAAGCGAGGCATCACCGGCGAGACGAATTTCCATTTTTTGGACAGAACCCAATAGTTTCAGGATATGTTTAGGTGCCGCACTCCAAATATTCCAGGACAGGGCGGATCTGTGCCTTATACAGTGTCACACATACATAAAGTTCGCGACATATGGAAGTTTTTTTTATTAATAGATATAAAGAAACTTTGACTCCGCAGTTCGTTTGTGCTTGAAAAATGAATAAAATACAGCATCTTATCTTTTTTCATGTGCTACTCTAAACCTGTCAAATTTGACATTTTTTTCGAAAATCCTCAAATCAGTTTTTTTTTTGTAAATTCCGAAAAATGCCAGAGAAAAAAGTTGCTCAGTTCCCAAATTTATACATTTGTTCCAAATTTGGACTCTCTACTGTCACTTCGACTACTACTAAGTGAAAATTTTATTTCGATTTGATCAGTACCTACTATTTTCATCTCGAGATGTTGCATTAGTCTTGTATTGTTTAAAATCACGAAATTGTATATCATGTCTAGTACAAATCGCTAGAACGAAAGTCTTTTGAATAGTTATGAAACTGTAAGTGATTGTTTAGTTTACAGAAAAGTATGATATTTCGTGTTTGTTTGTAACTGAATTATTGGTGAGAAAATTAACCAACTTTGATAATAATCTATTAAAAAAAGAAAAAATACGAGTGTAATAAGAATGAAGAGAAATGCGTTTATTCGATTACTGATATTATATTAACGTCCATACATTGAAAATCCACATCAGTTTAACAATGAAATGATAAACTAGATGAACTTTGCAATAACAAAGACGAATTTCTGGAGATGCATTTTTTTTATTTTCTGGTAACAGGCTAATGTGGGTATTTCCTGGGCAAGATATGATATTGAAGTCTCATATTCATCAAAATTATGGAATTTGAATCATGTTTCGTTCGAATCGATAAAGCGAAAGGTTCGAAAAATTAAAAAAAATGGAAAAAGGTTGAAGTTACAGTAGATAGTTCGAATTTGGAACAAATGTATAAAATTGGAAAATGAGCAACTTTTTTCGAAAAAAATGTCAAATTTGACAGGTTTAGAGTAGCACATGAAAAAAGGAAAAATGCTGTATTTCAATCATTATTAAAGCACAAACTAACTGCGAAGTAAAATTTTCTTTATATCTATTAATAAAAAAAAACTTCCATATGTCGCGAACTTTATGTGTGACACTGTATGTTTTCAGGAATAATTAGAATTACTTTTGTATTTCTGTGAATCTTCATGATTTTATTTTGGTTACTGCGGGGTTACTGTCATTAAATTTTGAAATATTATCGCAATTTTGTTTGTTGCTTCGATCAAAGAAATATTCGCTTGAATATTTCACAAATTTTATCCATTATTACACGATCATCAACTTGTGCCCTACAGACGAGCCTATACAGGGCAATGAAAAATATACCAATATATTATATAAAAATAGTTGAATATTTCATAGGCTTCGGCTGGATACAACTTTAAAGGACTGCTGCTAATCTATAGAAAATTATCTCACAAGTAGAGTGCACCGAATAAGAATCACAAAGTAGACTAAGAATCAGATCAAACAAGTGCTGTCGCTTTAGTAAAAGTTGGTGTGCCACAAGGAATAGTTTTGGACCCATTACTGTGTTCCTACTTTCAATGAGCAGCACTGAATGATGGAGAGGTTAGGTAGTGGAGACTAAAGAGTTGATTTAAATTGTAAATTTTCTGGTTTTGATGAAACATTCATGAAATCGAAGCAAGAGGCTGTGTGAAGATCTCTTTCACATATAGAATCATAAACATTTCAGAGTGAGACTTATACGAGGAGAATTAGAAAATATCGTAACTCTACTGAAAAAAACGTTGGTTCTATTGAAAAATTATACCTTTTTGAAACCATGCCAACCGAGGTGCCAAACAACAGTCCTTGAAGAGTGCGAACATTGACAAGGGTATATACCGAAGCGGTATACAGTATGGTTTCTGTGACCCTACTAGATGGGAAGAACTTCTCGGAAATATTATACCTACCAAACTCACCATTTATGATATTACCGATTTATTATTTAGAGTGCCTTACTGACCTAACCTCAAAAAAAAACGGATTGCAAGACGCATTCTAATACAAATCTTGTAATTTTCTCTAGAATAATGTCATCATTAGCGGGGATTCATGAAGAAAATTATGAGAAAAAAGCGAGAAGAAAGCGCTTAACACGGTGATTAGTAGAATTGATACGACAGAATTTGATGTATGTGTAAGATCAGCGTGAATATACCAATATTTTTTGAGATATAGCAAAGGGAACAAATAATATCATTGAATGCTATTTCTCACGATAAAAAATCGTTGGATTTGAAAAGATACGATGAAGTCGAAACATCAGGACAATAAAAAATATACGATTATATTTAGAAAAAATTCTTTTGTGTTAAAAAAATGTAGAGTACATCTAAAAGTAAATCAGCAAACTTTTTATAGTCTAATTCATTGCCCTATTTCTATATTTTTAGCTCTTCTCCTGCATTGTCTAATCTGTGACTCTTTTAGTATACATTTGGTAAATACAAAGATGAAAATTAGTCCAAGGTTTAGTCAATCAACTCCAGATCAATATTTTTTGTTTGATTACTTCAAAATTGAAAACTTCGCCATTTGGAATTTGATTTTTTCTGTCTGAATACGATATATCTAATCTTAGGAAATATTATTTTGAAGTCTTCATATAACAACTTACCCGCAACTACTTTGTTTTGTTGTGGCTTCGCTTCAACGAATTTAACGAAAAAAATCAAATCTACAAACAAGTATCCTTCGTTGGGCCAATTCATTTATTATAAACGATCATAGTTCATTACCCTTTTATTCCTTTCACAACAATAATTGGTGCATAAAGGTGTTTTTTGAAATATCAATACCACTAATAACAAAACCAACCAAAGCACGTTGTAAACAACTTAGCGGCATAGTGAATCAAAGAAGCCAATGTTTATAAACCTCTTACCTGATTGATCAGTTAGAATGCCCCTAAAGAGGGTGGTGTGACCACCGTGTAAAAAAATCAACCAACACACAACAGAGGGGCGAAACCACAACACCAAAACATTCGGTGATCATTATCACAATCAACAATCCGACCCTGTCCCGAGTTTATCACTCACAACCTTCCTCGCACTAGTCGCACTTCACTAGACTTTGCCTAGACTGCGGGACTTCCTCTAACTCGATTGAATGTGGACCGAGAGGACTAAGAGCAGCGGTATTTCCAATTTGTTTCTTTTATATATATTTCTATATACCAATTATTTTTTTACAATTTATTGACAATCTTCATAAACACTCTGTAGATACAATATAAATGATTATTGAACTTCATTTGACAAATGTCACATTTGATTGATTTCTTATTTTTTGTAGAAATTCTGGCCAGAACCCTTTACAATCAAGATTCAATATATTATATTAATTTATTTTTTTATATATATTTCTGGCCGGATATCTCGAAGATGAATCTAGTCGTAGATACGCTGACTGCTCACACAGGTCTACCGCTCGATTATATACTTATAGTAACTCCTACCTTCTGCTCTGCATACGATTCTTATTTCTTTTCAACAAACCATCTCCTAGTGAGTACCATGAATATATGTTTTCAAATAGTTACTGCCTCTATCAGGATAATTATTATTTCTTCTAGTATATATATATATATATGTGGTATCTGCTATTCCAATGTAATCCTTCTTCTTCCAAATTTTTAGAGAGTTATAATTTTTTCAATATAAAATGTTAAAATTGATGCATGTCACTGTTTGGTGGGACTATGCAACGTTAAGTAAATTTTGTTAAATGATTTCATTCACCAAATTTACTTGGTGGGACAATGCAACGGTCCATTATTAGTATTAATGATTTAATGAATTGAACACTCTGTACGATAAATATAAAACAAAGGTATCTTGAAAGAGTTGCTAAGGAAAATAAAATAAATGATAGGGAGAAGAATAAATAAGGGGAATAAAAAGAACAGATATAGAAGGGTTTTTGGAATACAATATATATATTTAATACTGGTTAAAGTACTTGAAAAAATTATAACTCTCTAAAAATTTGGAAGAAGAAGGATTACATTGGAATAGCAGATACCACATATATATATATATATACTAGAAGAAATAATAATTATCCTGATAGAGGCAGTAACTATTTGAAAACATATATTCATGGTACTCACTAGGAGATGGTTTGTTGAAAAGAAATAAGAATCGTATGCAGAGCAGAAGGTAGGAGTTACTATAAGTATATAATCGAGCGGTAGACCTGTGTGAGCAGTCAGCGTATCTACGACTAGATTCATCTTCGAGATATCCGGCCAGAAATATATATAAAAAAATAAATTAATATAATATATTGAATCTTGATTGTAAAGGGTTCTGGCCAGAATTTCTACAAAAAATAAGAAATCAATCAAATGTGACATTTGTCAAATGAAGTTCAATAATCATTTATATTGTATCTACAGAGTGTTTATGAAGATTGTCAATAAATTGTAAAAAAAATAATTGGTATATAGAAAATATATATAAAAGAAACAAATTGGAAATACCCTGAGATCGTTACACACTACTGCCGCATTCTGTTGTACCTACACCTAGCGTCGTCGACTGATTGGCTTCTATATTTCAAACCGTTTGGTCATATCGACGTTGGTTTGGCGGTGTTAATTATCAATGGCTCCCAGATAGTTGTGGCGTTGATTGTTTTATTTCTGACAGTGACATTATAAGCTTATATCGTCATAGTTACGATATCTATAATGAGGGTCATAACTCCCTTGGGATATTAAGGTTCAAAAACTCCCTCTTACCTTTTACAGGTGAAAATGATACAAGAAATGCTTATAAACGTTTATATGTAATGAAAACTAAGACATATTTTCCTTATTCACGTCATTACAAATAATAAATGTACAATTTTCAAATGTTCCCTGAAAATTACTTCCGCCGCTGGAAATAATTTCTTCTTTTTTATGGGTGGTGCTGTTGCTGTTCACTACAGTCGAGGTGCCTGCCTCTTCTTATGGCAAAGTAGACAGCATACGCGCCGTTTTATTTCTCAATTCAATACTGTCCTCCAGATACCCCTCTGCCACCGTGGAACTGCTCCAACCTCCGTGTCTTTTTAAGTTTGTCATAGTTGCTCCTGCATTGGCTAGGGCAGTAGCAGAAGTGCGACGAAGGCAATGTCCCGTATAGGTTAGTGGGTTTGGCAATCCTAAATACATTGCGATTTTGCTGGGAATTTTGCCAAACATATTCTTTCCAATTGGCTGAGTTGTACATTTATTTTGTCGGAAGCTCAAAAAAAATCGTTTTATACCTTCAGGACGCAAGGACATATAAAGTCTCAATAAAGGCAAAGCAGAGAACTCTTTTTCATCCACAACTGTAAATTTCTTCGATACACCAGTTTTACTTTCCGGTACGTTCACTACCATAACAGTATCCCGGTCCTCTATATCTGCTATACTCATATTTAGAAGTTCCTAAGTTCTGCATCCTCCAAAATAACCCATAATTAGAACAACCTATAACAAATAAAACGAAATAAACAAACGAAAAAGAAAATTATGAGAAAAAAATTACCTTATGCAATGAATGAATTTCATTAGGGGCGTCCTTTAGAAATTTGATAACATCTTTAGGAGATAAGACAGCAGACTTTTTCGGCTTATACCCCTTACTTTTCCGTTTCAAAAAAGCCTCTAGTTCGTTGAACTTGGTGATATCTCTTTTCTCATATATGGTCACCATCGATTTGAGCATTGACCATTTAGTCCATAACGAATTTGGGCAAAACGTTTCTGACTGCAACGAATAAATACAATTATTACCAAATCTACCAGAAAATACTGAAAATACTTTACCAGTTCTTGAAAATATGCCAGAAAGACAGTTTCGTTGGCATCTTTTGACATAACATTTCTCTGTGTCAGCCACTTCAGATATAAGTTGTATTCTTTTTGATATAGGGCTTCACTTTTCGATGGTAGTAATGATTGTCTTGCTTTTTCCGCTTTTTTTATAATATCCTCCATTATATCAGAAAAAGATCGTCGATTTGTGGTAAAAAATAAACACGTTTTTAACGGAAAAACATTGATTGATAAAGAAAGTTTGCTTATAAACATGTAACATAGCGACAACCTAGCAACAACCAACAATGCTACAATCAACGCTACCTAATTCAAATATACCAGAAAGGTTATGAATTTAAACATTTATTGCGTTCTAAATATGGACATATTGTTATGAAAATCGGTCAAAAATAAAATTATCTATGTACCACGGGAATTATAGAGCCTAAATAACCTCTGGCAATTGCTGTCCCTCGGGCCAGAGGCCCTCGGGACGCAAACTTTGCCATCGGTAATTAAGGCCCTCATAATTCCCTTAATACATAAATAACTATTTAATTATAGCGAATTTATAAACTCAACCAAACGATACATTAACAACTGTACGAATAATATCAAAGGCTGGTCATCAAGAACATTGTAAACCGTTATTTGCAAAATTCAGAATCTTAACTTCACCTACAGTATTCATTCTACGATGTTTGTGAAAGAAAACAAAAAGTCTCTATTTTCAAATTCTTCCTACCATTCTCATAACACAAGGAATAGAAATTGGTTGAGCATTCCCTATCACCGCCTGTAAAAAACTCAACAGCCCACTCACATATCCATCAAAATTTTTGACAAATTACCGGATGCACTGAAAAATGCCCATACCAAACAGTTAAAGGCAGCAATCATCAATATATTGTTAAAAAATACGTTCTATTCTCTAGAAGAATATTTCGAATTCAATTTCGACGAAACAATGAACTGAGATATCAGCAGACATTTTTTTTTCTATGTATCTTCTTGTTGTGATGTATTGGCTAATTTTAAATTATACAGGGCTATTCAAATTCGTTTCTGTACATGGGGATCTCGTAAACGATAAGAGATAGTGTCGGTTAAATTGTGGCAAAGTTGCGTATTTTAGAGACCTATTCAATGATGTAAAAAAATCGAATTTAGCTGTTTTGGTTCTGGAGATAAACAGGAAAAACCAAAAAATCCCAAATTATTTATTTGCCTGTATCGTCTTTATTCGCATACATATTGAAAATCAATGCACCCAAGATAAAAATGGGTGTGGGTGCAATGCATGTTGAAAAAATGTTGGAATCCAAAATGGTGTTCATAAGAAAAAGTAGAGTTGGCAGGTATTTCTTCACCATGTTTAAAATTATCAAAAAGAAGACGATGCCATGTTCGAATTTTCCAAATGATGTATTGGTTAGAAATATAGTTAGAATATTTTCAAAACTGTCGAAGATATCCTAAGTTCATTTCTAGTTTATTTTACCAACAATAAGCGATATCCCCATAATAAATATCTGTACTCGAAAATAAACAGCAGGACAGCTTGTATACCGATCGAGAGGCTTTATGGCAAATATGCAATCAATATAGTTTTCATTACCTGAACCATTGTCGATCTAAATGAACACCTAGTAGACTGTATAATATTGTCTGTTCACTGGAAACAATTACGCATATTCTTCTGTAAGGTAGAGACATCTTATCATAATAACCATGAACTATTTTGAACTTGAAATGTCATACTGGGCATAAACATGGCATAAACTAACGCTTTCATTTACATTTTGAATAACCCGCTACTTTTAGCACAGCGAAGCTTCTGTTTCAAGCACAAAATTATTCGATATCATTGATTCATTGATCAGAAAGTCAGGAAATAGAATAAAGCATGGTTAGTCAGTGTCAGTGATGTGACTGTTAAAAAAGTGTAATGTCACAAAATAGGGAGTGTTCAATGTGTTCAAAATTGAGAAACTAAAAATGCGAGGCAAGTGAAAATATTGGCATATCGATTGTACGATAGTTGATACTATTTTAATAACTTACGTTGAGTGTAGGTATATTTGCCCCATGCATATTTCATACCCACTGAAGAAAGCACCCAAAAACTTATTCCTTCTTTGAACTAACACACCACAAACACTGTCTTGTATTTACTTGTTTTCAACAGCAGAATAAACTATATAGTATATTTGAAAACATTCAAAAAAATGTACCGAACCCATCGAGAACCGAGCATGACTGGAGCTGAACTTTGTGACAGTGTCAAGTTGACAGTCTCGTGTTTTGTTAACCTCAAAATATTTTGAAAAACATCATTTTTTGCTAAAAAGTGTTGAAAACACAAGTAAATGTAAGCGTGTTTGGTGTTTTAGTTGAAAGAAAGATGCATTTTGTGTTTTTAGTAGAAGAAATTCAAGATGTCGAATGGTGTATTTACGAAACTTGCGTTTTGACTTAGGATTCTTGTTCTGGAGGCCAAAATACGTGAGTACATCCAAAAATGTTCCTTGGAATGCCTTATTATTGTTCCTAAGAACTGGTATTGGACCTATTTGAGTAAAAATACGTATGATACGTGCTGAAGTTAAAATTGGATCGCTGACGGAGAAAAAACTTAAACGAATGAGTCTATGCTTTGCTACTAAGTTGGCGGTTAAAAACACCTTTCAAAACACTTTTTTATATATCTTCACTTGTAACTAACTTGCTAACAATGTAATCGCCATTTTTTCACTTTTGTCACAATACATTGAGCGTCGAAACAATGTCCTTCAAAATTGTAACTAATACGATTATGGATCACCTCGTATAAGCTTCGTATTAAAAATGTTCTGTATAAAATTACAAAGTTGCCTTATTCCTTTCGTGAATTATTTTTTTATGCTAATTATACGTTTGGGTTTTGGGAACCCCAGTCAGTGCCCCAGCGGTTATGCTGCCATCACGTTTAAAAAATGCCACTGGCTGAATAATCGCATAAATTTATTATTCATATCGGAAGAATATGCATGGGAGAATATTATTTCTACACATAACATACGCACAAATAACAGTGTGGATCAACCAAACGTAATAAATTCATATGAAGAAAAGTACCGGTTTTTCATGCTTATTTTTTAGAAATATTTTCGGAAGAAACTGAAATTTTGGATTATCATTTTCATTATTATTTTCTTATTAAAGAAGATATAGACCAGATCTTCATTGCCACTTTTTGCGATTGAAAAAATGGCATTCTCAGTTTTTGAATTCGACGTTTGGACTCGTCGTATAGCCATCATCAATATAGAGATGCAACATTTCTATATTCTTCTATCTATCTATCTAAAATTAAAGAAAAACAAATTAAGTAATCACTAAATTACATTTTGCGCGAGAAATGCTTCCGAAATCATATTGTGTGATACATTGCTATATTAACAATGAGAAATGGATTCGTATACTTCAGTTCCGGCCCATATAAAAATACAAAGTTGATGATGTTTTATAAAAGACGAAACGTCGCAGAAAATTTCTGCTTATGTTATCGTGTAGTCCATAAAAAGTGGCCATGGCGAAGTGCTATTTGTTTTACATTTCCTTTGAAAATAAAGCTAGGAGAAAATAAAAACAAAATTCTCAAATTTCGGTTTTTCTCGGATATCTCGGATATCTCCGAAACTACTTGGAATATTAAAACTTGTCATATTATTTGGATTTTTTTACAATAATAATAACGCAACCATTCAACCTTCTCTTGTCTCTCACGGTTCCCGCGATCCCAACAATGATAGAGCGTCGAATTTGAATGACCCTGTATATTATCAATGACATAACTATGGTAAATAGTAGATTTTATTAGAACATCGTGTTTGCGGCTAACGCAACCTGATTTACTGTTACCTACTAACGAAACTACGACTAATCAACAAACAAATCATTTGCGTCCCACGATTACAAAACAGAAGTATATACATGATGACAACATGATGACCTGCATTCCTCCTAATCTGTGCCGAAATTAACAATATTAGTATTTTGCGATGTTGTCAGGTTCACTGACTAATTCTGAATATCATGAAAACTCAACCAGTGAAAAAATTGGATATACTTAGTAGGTATACACGAAAGAAGAAATTGTTGAATCAAGTGAAAATTTATTTCAATCATGCCAATGTGATTTTTATATGCACAATTAAATTCTTGAATTAAGGAGTAAATCGTATCTATATGCTATTGTCTTCAAACGATTCCGTGAAATGTGATAACAATGAAATATTACAATATGAATATCTCGAAAATAATTAAAACTTCAAAGGACATAGAATTTATTGAAATCATAAACTATAAATGATTTAATTAAAAGTGAATTGTATCACGACACTTTCATTTATGCATATTCAATAGAACAGTTTTTCTGTAACTTGTACCAAGTATAAAAACCATATCTACCAATTCTTCTGCAGAAAAACTCTTCATTCGGTTTTAGTAGGTACCCGAAAGATTTCTCTAAATGGTCTAAATACTAAAATATTATTTGACTTCCTCGCATCAATTGGCTACTATAACAAGTGTTTACGAATACGAATAAGTTTGGTTGAATTGGGGCAAAGTTGCCGTTTAGAGAGTCTCGAAATTCCTAGAATATGCGGCGATATAAAAAAGAACTAGAATTTCAGAAAATTGTTTCAATTTTTTTATGGCTTTATTCATACTTATTTTCGTATTCTAGTCATGACTCATGAACTCACAACTATAGAATGAACTTTAAAACCACAGAAGATGCTCAAAACGCTGTTTTTCGTGATAACACAAATCTGTCCTTCATCACGATTTGGAATTAGACCTGACCTCACATTTGCAATATCCAATGAGAGGTCCAAATTGATGTATCCATCAAGTCCAGCCGATCTGTCAATCATTCATAAACAGGTATATATTTCTCCAGGGCTTCAATGACACTTGAAATAATTTTTTCTATTTTGGTTGTATAATGAAGTCATTGTGCAACGCAAATGCGTTATTATTCGGAGATTGGTACAATCGAACTGTCAAATGAAAGTCAGAAGAGTTAGGCCCAGTTTACTTCTGAGCGATTTGGATTTGGTGATATTAGCAGTGAAAAACTCAATATTTTAATTGGTAAATTTCAATTCAGAGTGTAATTTGATTTAAATTGACCAATAAAAACAATAACAACATTGAATTTTTCACCGCTGGTATTGCAATAATCAAAATCGCTCAACTGTGAACTGGTCATTACGCTTGTGCGTCAGATTTTAATTATTTCTGTAATTTATCGATTTTGAATCCATTTTTTTCTTCAAAATAGAAAAAATTACATATGACACACGTTTTATAAGACACGTTGTCGCACTTGTTCACTTGTATCATGATATACTATAAGGGCTCATTAGTCGTTCGAAAATAGATCGTATCACAACAAAAAAAGCGATCATTGTGGGTTTTTTATTACGATCATCATATTTTTCAGATACTGATGATGAACAATATAAAATAAATAGTCACCAAGGTATAATATATCTATGTCTAGACTTTCAGGTATCAATATTTACAGCTGTTCGCATAATTATTTATCAGAAATGTAAAGGTTGCTTGAATCCAACAGGATCGACTTCGAGATAAAAACGATGTCTAAAAAAAAGTGAATGTTACCATGGATACATCAAATACTGACTGCCTTCATCATGAGTTCGGTGTTTTGATGTCCATTCCACATCAAAATGCACTTTTGAATCCTCAAAACAAAATTGAAACCAGTTTTGTTCGAAGATTTCAGTATGAAATGCATGGCGAAATTTTGGGAGAAGTTAATTTTCTTTACTTAACATCATTTTTTTTACTTCCAAGTCAAATCAATATATGCTTGGGATCGATCTTGGTGGAATAACAGACGTGATTTTCGATGAACATCAACCATAGGAGCATCAGCGTATGTTTGGGAGCTGAACTCCAAACATACGAACAATAGCCATGAAAGCCTTCGTGCCAAACCTTGTCGAATGCCACATTAACAACGCGGTTAGTCCTGATTTCAACAAAAGTATCCATATTTTCCGACTTGTATTATTTCCTTCAAACGAAATTGCGTCACACGAACTAGAAAAAAAACACTACTAAATATTCACATTGACTGTTTACCATATCCCCACATTCGTCAGAATTGATAAAATGTTCGCAGAAAATGTTTATTTTCGAAATATTCATGTCCAATAGCATAGCAACAACCAAGGTAACAACAATAATCACAAATAAATATTGAGGACGGTCGTATATTTTAGGAGTGCTTTTGAAAATGCCCATAATTTTTCGATTTTTAATTCGGAATCAGGTTATCTACCTACCTCTTTTCATCCTCATAACACAGTCCAATCAATATGCAATGAAACATGTTATAATAATCGTAAAAAAACATTTATGTGAGTTTAGGTACGTTCTGGTTCGAGAACAATCAATCTCATCTTTGCTCTCCTAATTTCATAGTATTCAAATTTTAGATATCCCAAATTTGAACTGGTTTTCGTAAGGAAATGTCTACATCCAAGCTGTCACAAAGATTATCATATTCATAAATTTGAATGAAGGAAAAAGACTTTGGGGATATCCTCATTGAAGGAGAATGGGAGAAGGTCAACATCAAAAACATGTTTTATTGGAGTACCACAAGGCTCTATTTTAGGTCCACTCTTGTATATTATAGAATATAATTTCTATAGTGATCATTTTGTGATGCTTGCTGATGACTTATCTTTTTGATTACAGAATGGAGGTTCTCGATTTTTTTTTATAAATGATTGATTCTTCAAAAGAGAAGGACAGATTCATGATTTCCGACTGAAGCGACAATATGCCTTATGTCGTTCTTATCCAGCCATTTTGTTATCAATTTCTTCACACGACTGTCAAAACATAACCTCCTTACGTGCAATACAAAATTTCCACAGCCCGCTTTGTTTTCGAGATACAAGGAAAAAAAGGAAAAACTGTCTCTTACATATTATTAACGTATATACTCCATAGTCACACAAAGTTATATTTTTTCATCTTACCTTTTCCACTACCTTACAAAAGACATAGATTGCGACATTCGTTTATGATTTTATGTTTCGAAACATCCACATTACCCGAATGGGTTGAATAAATATATTTTCATCAAATGTACTGTTTTCTTCTTTTGGGTTTCTTGAACACATCAGGTTTGCCTCTCGTGTAGTCGATAGATACAAGAAAAGTTATGACGTCAATGAATATACACGCTGAAGACGTCTGAAGCAGTTGTTTCAGTGTTACCTACTACTATTTTGAAGTATCTCAGAAATATTTGTTACCAGTAATCAGTGCTGAAGAAATGATGTGTCTCTAGAAGATGTGGTAGTGTGCACACTCAATTATTGTTATTCGAACAAGAGGTAAGTGGTAGAGATAGGTACTTTGAACTTTCGTTGTAGATAAGGATTCGATGATTAATATTCTATATTTGCAGTTACATTGAATACCTACTTCTATTTTTAGATGGAAACGCAATGTGATTCACAAGTAGGAACGTGGTTCCCACGGATTAATCTCAATAAGATAACTTAGATAAGTTAACATCGATTAATGTACACACAATATATTCGATGCTTTTTCGACATATCTCGGTTGTCTTTGGAGAAAGAATATCGAGGTTTATATATTTATTATATATTGAATACTTACAATGGTGTATGATTTTTATACGTTCTTTGTGTTACCTGTACTATAGATGATACCGACCTATGATTCATAATGTATGACACCGTTTTTTTAGTCATATAGATAACGGTTGATTCATATAGCATCACGTCAGGTTTTAGTATTGAGACCACAAGAGAGAAAGAGAGAGCTGTGTGAGGAAAAGCGCAATCGTTTGCCAACAACAAATGGGAAAAAAGTTTCAATTTGTCATGCAAATTCACATCTCAATAATTGACGTGGGAAGTCCCCTCTATTACAGATTAGGTATATTATTATTAATGAGATACTAACTAAACCAGTACATCGTTCAACTACGTACCTACACAGAATAGCTTATACTATGTCGATTTTACTTATCTGCCATCCGTCAGTCACCTGAGTGTGACGTCACCGTATGGTTTATGCCATAAGAGCCTGTGCATCGGTTTTGAAAACATATTTCGAAAGTTTGGAGGTTATAGGATAGGTATCAGAAAAAAACTCTCTACTCCAGAAAGTGAGCTCCACAATTTTTATGTGATTTATAACTTGTTCCTGTTGATTTTTTTGTTTTTTTTCTGGTTGATGTGTTTTTTTGCTCCATATAATTTTCAGAATTCTATAGATATGCCCTCGTTTCCCAAAGATAACCCATGAATTTAAATTATGTTAAGCGAGTTTTGAAAGAAAAACGAAAAATCAAAAAACAGTAGAAAAGAAAAACAAGTGTCAACAGGCACTAAAGTCTTGATTTCCACTTATTAACGACAAACTATAAGCTTTTGGCACAACTAATCCGCTGAAACGAAAGTTGTATGATTTAGGGAAAGAAGAACCGTTTTTCGAAGATATAATAGTTATAGGAAGTTAGGTTAGGTAATGAGATATAGAATGGATATAAATGAATAGATGAGCTATGAGGTAACAAATATGATGTTGACAGACCGCAAATGTCATACATAAGACACAGAACATGAGTATGCAAATATGCAATTAAATAAACTAAAGCCAAAGTCACATGAATGTGCCACCCTTTCTCTGAATGTATTGAAATTATTTGTTAACTAAGGAATCAGGTCTATGTTCTTCAAAGTCAACGAACTGGACGCTAGTGTTTATCATGTACTTTTTCGAAAATTATCTCATGGTTCGTTGATTTTGGAATGTATAAATAAAGACGTGACCGACCAAACAACGTACCAACAAATTTTGAATGAACTGAAAATTTATTTATTTTCATGAAATATCCTCCTATTTGTGATAACAGGAAATTAACGTGGATGGTTTTATCTTATTTATCGAATTCATTTGACATCGTTCATATGGGACGTTTGACGAAAACCATCATTTGACTGAATTGACTGAAATATATAAATATGTTTGTTTTCCGGGATGTCGATTATCAATATTTGTTTCAGCCAACTGGATCTATTTGTGTTTAGTTCGATTTGACAAGATCAAATAGTATTGGTCGATAAAAATAGCAATTCACAAATTCTTCATGAAAATGACTAGTAGATATTCGTATTGGATGAATAATATAATTAAATAATCAATAAATGATATTTCCCTAATTATTGTAGTTTCAGTTGCATTGTACCTACTGATTGGTCTATCTGTTTTTGAAGTAAATACATTGAGAATATGGTTTAAGGACAACAAATGAAAATATAAACCAAAAACCACAAAAATTTTGTTGGTGCTTCCACTGAAGAAGATTTTTGATTTATATTTTCATTTGTTGCATATTGGCATCAGTTTCCAAGTCTCCACAGAGTACATTTTGTTATAGAAATAACACATGCCAACAGCAGAACAATCGTATATTCAGTAAAAAATAGAAAAAGAAACGGCTGAGAGATTAAAGACGAAAATACCAGCTTCTAGTGGATCTAATACGAATAACGCCTCACGGTAGCAGATCCAATTGAAGCACACTAATTTTAACTGTGACATTTATTTTTGGCAACGTTCAAAGGAATAACTTTTATGGCTGCCGGCCACCAGCACAAATTATTATTATTTTCGTCAGTAATTAATTTATGATCGAGGAAATAAATCAAAATTATCAAACGTTTATGAATGTTAACATACCATGATAAAACTTAGAATAAGTTAGCTGTTAAAGTAAAACATTATTTCAAATATCATTATACGTCATCAATCACGCAAACCAAAATACAGAAGTAAAATGATATTGTCATTAACCGATAAATATAAGTTGGTATACGTACATCTGAAATGTAAAGTGAAAACATCTGTGATGTGTAAGTTAATATTTGATGGTTCGCTTCTATAAAATTTTTTCCACTATTCGAATGATCTTTTGAATCTCTCACCAAAGTACTTACCCCAACAACAATATTCATCAACAATGATAGATGGCGATAGCGTTGAATTATAATAATTCAAAATTTTTATTGAATTATTTACTAAGAATTATTGCTTCAAACATGTCAAAAATAGATTTCTGAAATTAATGGCAGTAATGAGGTGTCAAGCGTTATCATGAGAGTTGGGAACAGGCCAGCATAAGAAGAAAATATACCATTCAAATCGCCGCCGCTAATCATAACGAATAGATAGTAAACATTATAACCAGTGAGTACTTCCTCAATAACTCACCTAATGTTTATGATCGACTTGGCAACGATCGTGGTCCAAATCCCATATTGAGATCTTCCATTTGTTTCTGTGTGATGATGTCGAATTATCAACCCTCAATAATTATCGACCACACCACTTAACCTTACAAACGGACTGCCGATAGGATAACGAAAACTAACCACAGAACTAACCAGCCTGTAACCAGGGTTGCCAACACTTTATTTTTTCCTGTTAGACATGGGAAAGAATATAATAAAAATCAGTACAAATCCCACTTCTGACACCACGTGATAATAAGAAGTGTGCTAGTAATATGATTTGATGAGTAGTTGGAAGAATGTGTGTCACATTAGTCAGATTGTTATCAGCTCCTAACTATAGAGCGATTCATCGAATGTTACACTTGGACAATACAGTGTCACACATACATAAAGTTCGCGACATATGTAAGTTTTTTTTATTAATAGATATAAAGAAACTTTGACTTCGCAGTTAGTTTGTGCTTGAAAATGAGTAAAATACATCATCTTATCTTTTTTCATGTGCTACTCTAAACCTGTCAAATTTGATTTTTTTTTTTCGAAAATCCTCAAAAAATCAGTTTTTTTCTGGAAATTTCGAAAAATGCCAGAGAAAAAAGTTGCTCAGTTTCCGATTTTACACATTTGTTTCAAATTTGGACTCTCTACTGTCACTTCGACTTTTTTCCATTTTTTTTAATTTTTCGAATCTTTCGCTCTATCGATTCGAACGAAACATGATTCAAATTTCATGATTTTGGTGAATATGAGACTTCAATATCATATCTTGCCCAGGTAATACCCACATTGGCCTGTTACCAGTAAATCAAAAAAAATGCATCTCCAGAAATTCGTCTTTGTTGTTGCAAAGTTCATCTAGTTTTTTCATTTAATTGTTAAACTGATGTGGATTTTCCATGTATGGACGTTAATATGTCAGTAATCGAATAAACGAATTTCTCTTCATTCTCATTAAACTCGTATTTCTTTTTTTAATAGATTTTTATCCAGTTTGATTATTTTTCTGTTACAAACAAACCTGAAATATCATACTTTTCTGTAAACTAAACAATGACCTACAATTTCATAACTATTCAAAAAACTTTCGTTCTAGCGATTTGTACTAGACATGATATAAAATTTCGTGATTTTAAACAATACAAGGCTAATGCAACATCTCGGGATGAAAATAGTAGATACTCTTTATAAATGAGTCGAGTGTGATAATCATGTAACCTTATTATTGTGACACGAAAAGTCGAATTCAAAAACTAGGAATGCCATCTTGTAGATTTCAAAAAGTGGCAATGATGAAATGTTTTTTGTTTTGATACACATTCAATAATGAAGCAAGGAAATTCTGAATATCTCTTTCCATTCTCGAGAACCCAATGTTGAGCGTCGAATTTGAAAAAATCTGATGGTATCTTTATTGCCAAATGTATTTTTACTTTTAATTGAACCGAAAATGGTGATCCGTTCAAGTGATAAGAAAGAAAACGCAATTAAATTCGATCTATAGCCCATTCCAACAAAATCATCACACACTCAATCAAGCGACCATCAAAAAGTAATTAAACAATTTACGTGTTTTAATCTTGCAAGTTAAAATGCCGATTACATTTTCGAAATTGGTGTTCTATGTCACGTATTCGAAATTAACGTGCCTTCTGACTTAATTGTGTGAATTTGAGTTTGGGGGAAATAATCTGTTTATGATTAGATAGAGTGATATTTCAAGAAATTTTCGTTGATTTTCAAAGCGAGTTTGGGAAATCAATGTCAAGTCCGTAGCACTATCAGGTGAGCCAATCTGATCGAAATAATTTTCACAATTGACCGTAATATACAGAGTGGAACACCCAATCAATCTCAATTATTATGCATGTTTGAAAAATATTCGAGCCCTGTCGCAAATGGTTTGATTGAACATTAAATTGCGGTAATATAACAGTAAATATATTGAATAATAAGTTCCAACACAATAATTTCAACTTTTGCAATGAATGTTTAGAGTTTGAAGAAGTAGTATAGGAACTTTTCTTGTCAATGCAAAATGTTTCTGCAATTTCATTTGTAGATAGCTGTAAAAGTAGTAGGTACAATAGTTCGGAAGCAATTATTTACGCTTTTAATAATAAAATATGATAATTGCAGGAAATAGTTGATCATTGTGTTAACTTCTTTTTATAGTAGATATGCGCGAAATTCGCTGAAATTTCACTTCCTCCCAATATCGATTCGATTGTCTCGCCTAGAATAGAACCAATATCATAGAAGTGTCCGGAAAATCCGAGGGAAAGTCTCACAATTCCAATAACAAACTTGTTACTCTGAAACACAATGTCATAATGATAATGAAGGAAAAACTGGAAAACTTTTATAAACCAAGACATGGGATTTTCCACATCGATGACAAAACGCTTTCCCTGGTTTTCCTGCAAAATTTCCAATTATGAAATGATACCTCACATGCTTTATGAATCGTATTGAATATACGATGTTATCTTCGATAACTTCAAAATAAATAAAATCTTCATGAGATGTCGAATATATTGAAGAGAAAGTAATAATTTTTCAACTCACCATTTATTAGATAGAAACTTTCATGTAGCCATAACCCAGGAACACCTGGAACATGAAAAATGATAAATAAAAACGACTTCAAAGTTCTCCAAAGTTTATGCAAGGAATCGATTGATTCATTTATTTATTCATTCATCATTCAACAACCTTTGAAAACTTTCAATCAATTTGTGAAATTGATAATGAAACTGCACTTGAAAATGATTCTGTGAACTTAGCCTGATTTGTCAACAGATACAATATAAGTACAACATATATTCTGTTCTGTTCTTTTATGTGGCCTCTGCTCTTGAGGCAATTGACCAGTATGTTTCTCTTAACTTTTTTTAGTGCCACCATTGAGGTGAGTCTAAAATCAACTCTCATACCAATCCAGTTGGGTTTTCATAAAATAATTTAGTTCTATAGTAGTTCCAGTACTCACACTTCAACGATTTCTATCATCTTCAATCAAAATCAAATAAAGTACGAAAAATAGAGGTTAGGATAGTTCTTCTTCTTCTTTTTCATATCATTGGCCTATTGCTGCCAGAAAATTGTACAAACGGTTATATTGGGGTGAGCCACAATGGTGGCAACGTCGCAGTTAATTGGTCGCAGAAAAAATAGCATGTTTAATTCGCATCAAACGAAGTACAACCTTTTTACTACTGCTATGTAGGTATGTCATAAAGCATACCTACTTGTTATCAATTTTGTGAAGCAGCTTATATCACTATAACATTGTGGCATTGATATTTGATACAAAAAAGCACCCGTGAAGTTTGAAATAAAAGCGAACGCTTGTATGAATATTCAATGAATATTATAAGAAAATTGTACATTTATGTTAAGGAATGAATAATTAAAAAAAAAGAATGGTAGCAGATTATGTAAAGAAGTAGGAATGAAAAAAATCGATACGAGTAGCAAACGAGTATCGAGTTATTCATTATATACGAGTATCTGACTGTATTTTCTCCACGGCCAGAAAGTATGAAAAAAATAGATCAAATACAAACGAAACAAGTTTTTTATTGAGACATTGATGTTGTAATGAAATTCGGCAAAGTCATGAAGAAGTATCGCCGAGAGTGAAATATATATACGAAATCACAAGACGTGAACATCGTCCATAACCTCCAAAATAAATAGTTGTTATAAATTAGTCTGTAATAAGTGTTAGTGTTTGTTTAAATCGTTCACTTGAGGTGAGGATGGAAGAACTTCTTCTAAAATCCTCGAGACAGGTCAACTTTGCCTTCAAGGGGCAAATTAATGGGGTCATCAAAAAATGCATATATTCAATAACTATTTTATCTTCCACTTTCTGAAAAAATCTTATTCTTTGAGCCATGATTTTACAAGTGTTGAAAATGTGTATATCGCTAAATATAATTATTATTCATAGCGTAATCAGAGAAGAAGATAAATAGGTACCTCAAGGTTGATTTTGTAAACGTTTGATTTTCCGTCGAATTGATAAAAAATTTTAAGTATCACATTGTTTCCGAACAAATACGGAATACCCACCCACCTTGTGAATCCATTAAACTCAATGATGATGATAACCAATGTCGACCAATCATCAATCGAAAATAGTCTACCCATTGCGGTCGTTGGAGTGACTTAAAAAAATTAATAAGTTATGGATCGATGGAAGATTATCTATTTAGAATCGGTGCATAATAATAGTAACAAGGCCATCAAAGTTAATAGAGATACTACCTGAAATGATTACTTTTCGTTAAAGGAATAGAGTGCGTGTCCTTTATCTGAATCGAAGATCATAGATCATCGAATATTTATGAAGGATATGAACTGAACTGGAAAATATAACTTCTCGTTCATATTACTGAACAAGCTTTTCATCTCACAACACGGAAGTACGAAAAACACAATAATACCAACTTTTTCCATGAATGAACAAGATATTATTTTTACAAATGTAGGGACTAGCCAATGGGGGGAGGGGTCCCCCAATGTTAAACGAGGTGGCATATTGAGTTTGAAAATGAAACAGAACTTTAAGAACATAAAATTCAGGGTATGACATTTTTTGTACAAACTCAAAATTTCGAGTTGGTTTTCGGAAATTCTAGATTATAACTGTCAAGTCAGAAATTGTAGTTTCCAGTTCAAACTAAGATTTTCCAACTGCAAACTTTAGGAGTTCGTTGAAGAAATTTCCCGCTTTCTAATTACAATGAGTTTCATTTTTTTTTTAATCCGCGAATCTGAAAAATGGGTTGGTAGATACATACTTTCGTATTATGAAATACAATTTTTAACAACGTTAATTGATTATTTGTAGAACTGTATACATGAGATAATAGTAGGTTGATGAACAAGCCATCAGTACCCACGCAACCTTATTACCATTATCTGACCTTTGGTTTAACAGTATTATTCGGGTGAATCATGCCTAATATTGTTAATGACAAATTCTCGAATTGAGTTCTTCAATAGGCGTATTTCGGTTCAGACCTATAGTACAGGATCGGACGAACATAACACAACTTATATTTTCCCAATAAAAAGGCCAGAGGGTTCGGACATGCAGAAGATCTTTCATTGTTATTTCCATAATTCCATACACGTTTGTAATGCAAATGAATCCCAAAATAGGAAATTTGAACAGCGATATTGAAAATCTATATAGTAATTTCGTATCTGCAGTCAATGAATCGGCGAAAAAACTAGGACTTATAAGAAAAAACAATTACAAGGTGCGATATAACGAGAAACCCTGGTTTGATGCAGAGTGTCAATATCTAAAAATTTCGGTCAGAAATAATTTGAAGCAGTGCAAAAATAATAATTTTCAGGACGAATTCAAATTTGAATATTTGAGCGCACGCAAAAAATATAACAAAACTTTGAAATGCAAGAAAAGAGATTACGAACAACAAATTATTGAAAAACTAAGTAACACCAAAAATCAGATGCAATTTTGGAAGGTTATAAAAGACTTTCGGGTAACAAAAAATCCATGTGTCCTAACAGCTGATGAGTGGGAAACATTTTATGATGCTATAACAGTTCCAAGACTTAGGGATGAAACACTTTTCTTTGGAGCATTTCATCCTTACTTAGACACAGACTTCAGTATGAATGAACTGTATACATCACTTGATAATTGTAAAAATAATAAGAGTCCGGGTTTAGATGGTATACGTAATGAATTCTTGAAACATATGCCACAAAATTGGTGTATGTACCTATGCTTTATGTTTAATAAGATTCTCGAATCTGAAAAAATACCTACTTCTTGGACAGAGACCATACTCACCATGCTACATAAAAAAGGACCTTGTAATGATCCAAATAACTATAGAGGAATAGCCCTAGTGAATTGCCCCGCAAAAATTTTCACCCAAATATTATTGAATCGAATTGAAACATGGGCAGATGACAATAAGGTTATTCCGGAATGTCAGGCAGGATTCCGAAAAACACGTGGCTGTGCTGATAATATTTTTGTTTTAATGTCGGCTATTCACTTACAATTAAGACTAAAACAAAGGAAAGTGTATGCTATCTTCGTCGATTTTAGCAGAGCTTTTGACTCCTTGAATCATTCTTTATTATGGCAAAAGCTTTATGATATCGGTGTTAGCACTAAAATTATAAGAATTTTAAAAAACTTATACAATAATGCAACATTTCAAATAAAGGATAAAAATAATCAGTTAACAAAACAGTACCCGGTGTGTGAGGGAGTTTTGCAAGGGGAATGTCTCAGCCCCATGCTTTTTTCGCTATTTACTGCAGATTTTGAAAAATTTTTCAGGGACAATGGAGCAGTTGGGATTAATATTGATGGCAATTTGGACATAAATATGCTGTGCTATGCAGATGACGTAGTTATCTTGAGCACATCAGAGATAGAAGTAGCGCGTAAATTGAATATTCTTGAGAAATACTGTGATATGAATAAATTGAACGTAAATGTGTCCAAAACAAAGATACTTTGTTTCTCAAGAGGCGGTTATAATTCAAATAGACCATATCGTTTTATTATGTATAAAACCAATGAAATTAATATGGTCAAAGACTATCTGTATTTAGGTGTGAAATTCAATTCTTCAAGTCTATTCAGGGAAATGACAAATCACACCATTGCTAAGGCCGAGCAGGCTTGTGGTGTTGCAATAACACTAATGGCACAAACCAGGGTCGACTCGTGGGCTGCACGTATGAAATTACTCGAAACGTTAGTGGAAAATTCTTTTTCGTACTGCTGTCCTCTATGGGCATTGCGATATCTAGACTTATTAGAGAAAGTACAAGTACGCTTTTTCAAGCGGCTGTTACTTCTTCCAAAAAATACACCTGATGTGCTTATTCGTGTCGAAACTGGTAGGATTAAAGTTGCCCTAGTTGTTTTCAAGTGTTTGCTGAATTGGTTACTTAAGGTATTAAGCATGGACTGTAATCGTTGGCCAAAAATATGTTTCAATAGAATGCGTCAACTGGAAACTGGGGATCTCCGATATAATTGGGCAGTTCAGTGTAAGCTCATCTTCAACGATATTGGGTGTGCAGATATCTGGCGGAATATCAATAAACAAAATTTGAAAGCGAATTACCAAAATTTAATAATAAGATTTTCAGAGAAACTCTATAATGAGGATTTAGCCAGAATCACGCTTTCAAATTACTCACCAATTTTCAACTACTTGTCAACTTCCAGAAATCCCCAGACATATTTGAGTTTGAGATGCCCAATTAATTACCTAAGAATAGTTACTCAGACGCGTCTTTGTTCGAAATTAAGTATAAGATACTATATAAACGGAAACTATTACAATATTGATCAGACTGAACTTTGTACCTGCTGCAACATGCTAGAATTAGAGACATTGGAACATGTATTTATTTTTTGTCCAATTTATGATTGTTTTCGTCCATATGAACTGAAAATAATGAATGACCTGAACGATTTATGCAATTACTTTGACTCTTTAAATTTTGAGAAAGTAAAAATCATCTCCACGTATGTGAATAATATGTTGAAAATCAGGTCATTTATTTGGAATGAATGAGCTATTCCTTCTTTCTTTCGTTTTTTTATCTGATCTCTGCTTTTTTATATACCTACTTACTTCATTTGGTGAAAAACATAACATAAAAATGTCTTACTTTTTTTTTTTTCATTTTATTTTCACTCCTGCTCATCATTGTATGATTAAGCATAATTATAGGCTAGTAAACCATCATAAGATTTAGTTTAGTTGGATTGATAATTTCATTTTTTCATTATTATATTAATAATACCTGTATATTGCTGCAAGCCAAACCCTTGCTATATGTATGTATTTACATTGAAGCAATAAATTATTCTATTCTATTCTATTCTATTCTATTTCCATAATTTCGAATTCTGACGTTCCTTTTTACGTGTACCCATTCATACACTTGAAACAAATATACAGTTAGTAAAAAGTATGGAGCCCCTTTATTATCTACAATACACGATCGATGGTTCATTCTTTTCAAATGAAATTGATAGCTAATAGGTTTAGAAAATTTAGAAAATTAAGAAATCATTCAGTTGTGAGGAATGTTAAAAATAATAGTGTCAGAACATTCTTGAAATAGAAAGTCAGCTACGGCGAAATAATCCTGATTCCATTTTATAGTACTATGGAGGATGTACAGGGTGTGCAAATTCTATGTCTTGTGTTATGGAGTGTATAATCTTTGTGAACACTGACTCGTTTATTCATAAAAGTGGGTATGTCGTACCAAAATTGGGAGATTTTTGTTCCCTTTGATGGTAATGCCCTAAAACAACAATTCAAAAACAACTAAACCACTGAAGGGAGAAAAAATCAATTGGAAAAAGAGAAAAGAGTCGTGCAGAATGAGATATTTTTTCAATATTCCGTTCTAAATATTTCAATGGAAGATGATAAAATTGTAGGATCTAATCTGTATGGGATGAAAAAACGTAACAAATGGAGATGATTCTATGGAAAAGTATAAGTAAACAAGAAACGAAGTCAGAGCGGAACAGATGAATTTGAAAACTGCTATTAATAGGAAACTGGGACATTTATTTTTGCATGATGGAATTTCTTAAATCAGTGTCTTTCGTAGTACAGGAATCGTGCTAGATTATAGAAAATTCTTGAATAAGATGTTATTCTTCTGATGTTATAGGTACTTACCTATTGGTGGTATCAATACATTTTGAAAATACAGCAAATTGTAATCAGGCAAGTTGCATAATGAAATTATTAGTTGAGATATTTTACAATAATATTATTATGCATTTTGACTAATCGCAATATTCACATGTCAATTAGGCCAACCATAAGACGAGGCCGGTTGCATAAGAACCAATTAAGCATTTAACATTACTACATAAATATTTAACGTGATATTTATGACATGGTAACTTTATCACCATGTCATATCATGATTATGGCTATTGAAGGTAAAAATGCGATTGCATGAAAGCCCAATCAGATTAATCGAAGATAAACCAAAGAAACATCCGATTATACCATAGAGTGGTCAGTGGTCAGTTGTTATTTTAATTGAAACAATATACCTACTTATATGTTCAAGACAATCTCTTACCTACTAACACTGATTATGATTATAATGTTAGAAATTTCATAATAATACAAATTATTTCATAAACATGACAACTACGCAAAAATTCGCGAATAGGGTTATGTTTAGTTACAGTCGTTTGAAGAACTTGAAAAGAAGGATGGCCAGATAGCCCTAAAGGCAGTGTTGCCAATTGCGGGAAATTTGATCGCTCGCGGGATTTTTGAAATCATATGTTCATATTTTATGGTGATATTCAATAAAATGTATTTATGCTCATGCGCAGAAATATAAATTTTTGCTTCCTTCACTTGTCCATCACGTCCATGATGAAATAAACATTGACGTTTCATGACCTTCGTGACACCCATTGTCATCCCCTCAAACACCTTGATGCTGTCACTTGTCACTGCTGTCACATCGTATCACTGGTATAAAATGATTTCAACAATAAAAACAAAACCTGCAGTCGCATTGATGAATTGGATACTGCCGATTCAGAAGTGGGATTTTTTCATTACATTTTCTTTCTTCAGCGAACCGAATCAAGGTTTCAAATACTTTTACACTTTGAGATGGTCCCAAAATACTAAAATTATTAAACAAACTGATTGAGATGTCGTTTCTTTGAAATAACTTGCAACATTTTACCAAATTTCCTGAAGAATATTCCAAAAGAATAAGATCTGTATACTTTTTGGACTGATTCCTGAATGTTAGGTATTATTTTGAATATGGCGGGAAATGGCGAAAAATTCTGTCAACTTCTGTGGGATATTGACAGATTTCAGATTGTCATAGCCATGCATTTCAAAAGAATGTTAGAGCAGAGTAAACATGGCGTAAGGATGTTTCGAAACTCTTAGTAAAAAACTCTTTGGAATAGTGGAGTTGATCAAGTTAGTACTTTTTTCTTGAAAAACGGAATTTCCTGGTAAATCAGAAGAAAGGTGGGGAACAAATCATCTATCGAGGTCACCACCCATAAATACCAATTACCAATAGTTTCATTCACAAAGGATTTACTCATTATTTTAGAATAATCGGATTCATTCTCCAAATCAGATCTTCTAACAATATTATCTGTGAAGGATTGAGCTTTATTTGTTTGTTCACCACTCAAACGAAATAACATAATGAGTTAATTACATCACATTTTCAGTAGATTCGACCACATGAAGGCCACTATATTCCGCTTTAAAATCAGTATTGACATCAATGACATGATAATATGTATATAATGCGGAATTAATGTGGACTTTTGAAGAGTTGAAATGAAATAAGTACCTACTACACCTTTTCCAGTTGTATTTCAGAAAGCGTCAATTGAATTTCAGAATAGTCACTTGTATTTCAGAAAGTATCAATTGTATTTCAGAATTGTGAGTTTAATTTCAGAAAGTGTCACTTGTATTTCAGAAAAGTCAATTTTATTTCAGAATTCATCATTTGAATTTCAGAATATATCATTTGTATACAAATGACGAATTCTGAAATTCAATTGACTATTCTGAAATACATTTGACGCTTTCTGATATTGAACTGACTATTCTGAAATACATTTGACGCTTTCTGAAATTGAATTAACTAATCTGAAATTACATTTGACGCTTTCTGAAATTCAACTCACTATTCTGAAATACGATTGATACTTTCTGAAATACAAGTGACTATTCTGAAATTCAATTGACTATTCTGAAATACATTTGACGCTTTCTGATATTGAACTGACTATACTGAAATACATTTGACGCTTTCTGAAATTGAATTAACTAATCTGAAATTACATTTGACGCTTTCTGAAATTCAACTGACTTTTCTGAAATACAATTGATACTTTCTGAAATACAAGTGACTATTCTGAAATTCAATTGACTATTCTGAAATTCAATTGACTATTCTGAAATACATTTGACGCTTTCTGATATTGAACTGACTATTCTGAAATACATTTGACGCTTTCTGAAATTGAATTAACTAATCTGAAATTACATTTGACGCTTTCTGAAATTCAACTGACTATTCTGAAATACAATTGATACTTTCTGAAATACAAGTGACTATTCTGAAATTCAATTGACTATTCTGAAATACATTTGACGCTTTCTGATATTGAACTGACTATACTGAAATACATTTGACGCTTTCTGAAATTGAATTAACTAATCTGAAATTACATTTGACGCTTTCTGAAATTCAACTGACTTTTCTGAAATACAATTGATACTTTCTGAAATACAAGTGACTATTCTGAAATTCAATTGACTATTCTGAAATTCAATTGACTATTCTGAAATACATTTGACGCTTTCTGGACTATTCTGAAATTACATTTGACGCTTTCTGAAATTCAACTGACTATTCTGAAATACAATTGATACTTTCTGAAATACAAGTGACTATTCTGAAATTCAATTGACTATTCTGAAATTCAATTGACTATTCTGAAATACATTTGACGCTTTCTGGACTATTCTGAAATTACATTTGACGCTTTCTGAAATTCAACTGACTATTCTGAAATACAATTGATACTTTCTGAAATACAAGTGACTATTCTGAAATTCAATTGACTATTCTGAAATACATTTGACGCTTTCTGATATTGAACTGACTATACTGAAATACATTTGACGCTTTCTGAAATTGAATTAACTAATCTGAAATTACATTTGACGCTTTCTGAAATTCAACTGACTTTTCTGAAATACAATTGATACTTTCTGAAATACAAGTGACTATTCTGAAATTCAATTGACTATTCTGAAATTCAATTGACTATTCTGAAATACATTTGACGCTTTCTGATATTGAACTGACTATTCTGAAATACATTTGACGCTTTCTGAAATTGAATTAACTAATCTGAAATTACATTTGATGCTTTCTGAAATTCAACTCACTATTCTGAAATACAATTTATACTTTCTGAAATACAAGTGACTATTCTGAAATTCAATTGACGCTTTCTGAAATAAACTTGATGGTTTCTGAAATACAACTGGAAAAGGTGTAGTTGAAAATTCAATTGTGCATTTTATAATCTCCAATTTTATAACCTATCCTAAAACCTCATCATCACACGATTTTTCCCTTCGTATTCACCAACGTATTTGTGAAAAAAGGTCTGTTCAGAAAAGAAAGAGGAAGAAATGTTAACAAAATGAATATGCTGGACTTGGATTTCTGTTTCGAGCCAAGAACTATTTCACTCCCAGTCAGCTGCTTATGATCTATAAGGCTCAGATCCGACCTGTCCTGGAATACTGTTCCCATATTTGGAGTGCGGCACCTAAACATATCCTGAAACTATTGGACTCTGTCAAAAAAAGGGCAATTCGTCTCGCCGGTGATGCTTCGCTTACAAACTCGATCACTTCTCTGGAACACCGTAGAAAAGTTGGCGATTTATCTCTATTTTATAGATATTTTTATGGGCGATGCTCTTCTGAAATATCAACAATCGTTCCTCCATTAGCAGTCTCTTCGAGATTAACCCGTCAAGTTCAGTCTTCACACCCCTTCGTGGTCATTTTAGAGACCTGCAGAACGTCCCTTTCCAAAAACTCGTTCATCCAACGAACATCGAGACTTTGGAACTCATTGCCTAGGGAGGTGTTCCCCGAGGCATCTTCAGAAATTCAAGAAGAACACCTTCTTTCCCTTGGTTCTCACTTCACGACTATTGTGTCAGGTGGTTGACGTGTTTTTTTAATAATTGATTCGATGATAATGGATTTTTCATACAATTATGTTCTGGATAACGACGAGAACATTGATAACGTGAAAAATGGACAAATTCCAAAAGTGGTATGACCCTTATATTGTCAAAATCAGAACTGGCCTTCTTAATCTCATCATCTGGAGGCTATATACGTTTGATCTGGTGGCTATGGGTTAAACTACAGCGGTAGAACAAGCTTTTTATGCTACATTTTGGCTTCATCCTCTATATCAATTTGAAAAAAAACAATGTTTCAACGAAACAAAAAGAAGAGGAAGGAAAATTAAGCTGTTCAATAAAATAGGTAGGTATTATTTTCATATGCTTGATTGCTTAATCATTATTTTTGACATTATTGAAAGTCATTTCGAAGCAGGTCTCCCACTGTAGAAAAGGACTAATTATGTATTGGATAATGCATATCATTTATTTTTAATAAGCCAGTTTTAGACAAACAAAATTCTGTCTAGCTTGCTAATTATACATTATGCGTATGCGCGGGATTTGACAAGTTGAAATTCTAGAATTTGCTAGGTTAGAAACATTTCTCTGTTTTATTATAAATAATTCAATAGTCATAAACTTCTGAACTTTTAGCAGAATTCATTTTTGTTTTACGATATATCTTACTAAACTACTATTTCGTCAATGTTAGTATTGAAGAATGCTGTGTTCACTCTAGTTAACTTGTTCATTACTATACCTTTGAATCTTTCTAATGTGATGTGTTTATGAAGTCGTTAGTAGTTCGTTTTTAATAATTCTCATGCAGTACATGGAATAAAGTTCAAGTCACTTTAAGTACGATTTCCTGTTAATTTCAAAAAGTGTGTGGGTATATTTTTTCTTCCAAGTACCTGTGAACCATTTGAAGCAAAACAATCAGAAAATAATGGGAAATTCATTGAAATAAGCTAGAAAAAGGCTACATAAAAAAATGTCGCCGGCGCCGCATTTTTCATGCAGCATAGGTATCTAGCTATTCCAGGCTTTTCTTCAAAGGGTCTTCTGCTTTTTTCTAGTACTAGATCTAGTGCTTTTCAACCTTGTCTAGAACGCTAGTACGCCCGATACAAAATCAACACGTTTTCATGTTTTCTGACTTGAAACAAAAAATCTCAAAACATAGGTAACTGAACTGAACCAAGAAACACAAAAAGTGCAATACCTTTGTCTCATAAATACGTTTGTGCTTATATAGTTTCATGTTATGTAGTTCATACGTCAATACTTATTATTACTTTTTATCGTCCCAATACTCGCAATCGACAGTTCACATTGTGCAGTAATGTACACTATAAAATTATAATACTTTGAAATAAAACTTCTTTCAATAATAATATTCTATTCTTCAGTGAAAATTTTGTTTTGCCCGTGTATTTTGACCTCAGTAATCCGAATTTGGTATAATGAACATGTTTATGTGAAAATACCTTTACTTTTTTCGAGACTTTTTTAGATAATACATGCTAAAGTTCAAAATTCCACTTTCTTTTAATGATCCGATACCTATCTTTCTTTTTGACATGTATTGAAGATAGAAAACACATATCACTGAGTGGTGTTGCTACACCTACAAGTCAGCTATGACATCTACAGTATTCGCAAAAGATGCTCATAGAGGTCTTCATAATGGCCGTTAATCTAGATGATTAAATCAGAGGAAAATCATGAAAGAATGCCATATTAAGATGTTTTTCTTTGACAAAAAGCATAGTAAATGCATGTTATATTATGTACAGTGATCTAGAAAGATAGAATACTTGCCGAATACTTGCCAGACAAAGAAAGTGAAATTTCCAACTTTGACATGGATTATCTCGAAAAGTAGAGGTTTGTTTACGATTTAATCATCGAATTAGAATTTCTGAGTTCAAAATGCATATTCATTGAAAAATTGACTGCATGATAAGTGCAAAATTATCTATTCATTCAACCTCATACCTGGATTCCTGAATGTATTGAAATTTTAGAATTCTAGTACATTTTTCGAAAAATAGTACCTTTTTCGGTGGAGTTTTAGTACTTTTTGAGATGGAGGGCTGGCAACGCTGTTGGCAACACTGTCGTTGGCACGATCGATAGCGGAAGTGTTCAGAACACACTAATTGATATTCCTTTTTCATTCTTAAGGTCGTGATGGTACACACATACCAATCGGATTTATAAATAGACGTTTCTCGATGATTGCAAAGGTACAGATAGGCATTTAATTTGGAAATACCTAGTGGCACCTTCATCAGTCCAGCCGCCATAGTGGATGATATGACTCATGCAGAAATGTCGTCAATACGTCATGCAAAAGATTGCAACTACTGGGTGAATTTATAATCATCGCCGCTAGGCCCAAGTGTAATATATTTTTTCTCTTGTCATTTTTGGGAACATCACTGATAATTTTGATCGAGTAGTCGCTTTTTTCTTTATAGGATGACATCCTCTAATTTGAAATCTGATGTTTCCCCCATGGTCAGCTTTTTTCGAGGCTTTTTTCAATAATGGAACTATATTTTTTTTATTCTCGTGAAAAGGTTTGTACTGTGGCAGCTCAGCAGTTGCAAAACTATTATCTTATCATTTTTTGCTATCTTATTATTATTGTTATTATGAAATATATAGTATCTCATTATAATGAATAAGTTACTCTCATTATAATGAGATACTAACTCATTATTATGAGATAACTAAGTCATTATAATGAGTTAGCTATCTCATAATGAGAAACCTAACTCATTATATTGAGTTGTAGGTATCTCATTATAATGACTTAGGTATCTCATCATAATGATATACAAAAAACCGAGGGGTAAATCTCCTTGGAAGTCTGATGTACACTTCACTGGAAGTCACTGGAAGTCATTGGAAGTCACTGGAAGTCATTGGAAGTCATTGGAAGTCATTGGAAGTCATTGAAAGTCACTGGAAGTCATTGGAAGTCATTGGAAGTCACTGGAAGTCATTGGAAGTCATTGAAATTAAAAGGAAATCAGGAAGAAAATAATTATTGATTATTGAACATAATTGCTCATATTTGAATTGGGCTGACAATTAGTAGATACCTACTACTAGAAAAGCATAAAAAAACTGAAGATATCGATGACAATGACAATTTTATGATGATTACCCAGTGAACCCAGTACTAGACTTAGATGTTCGAAGAGTTCAAGTGATATTTTCCCTCGTATTTGTCAAGCTAAATACGATAATATAATTACAATTCCTGAAAATGAACCATCGAATGAAATTTCTTCCAAAAATGCAGAAATAGATAAAAGCAATAGGCTTGAATTTCAGAATACAGAAGACCTTGGAGACTCCTCATCCGATGATTCAAAGCCTTTAAAGTTTTTTCTAGAAAGCAGAGGTTGTAAAGAGGCCATTTCTCGAAATGAATGAATCAGATTCTTTGTGTATAGTAGATAATCCACTCACTAGGGAAGATGAAATCATAAGGAGAGCACATGATGACATAAATATTATAGAAAGAAATGGAGACGAGACCGAGGATATTGAATTGCCATCCGAATTGAAAAATTTTGGAAGTTTCTTGAATGTAAAAGATTATGAAGTTGAATCATCTAAAAAAAAACATTTTCTAGACGTACTAGTGGCTGGAAAAATTTTCAAATTGAAAAAAACAACATTGTGTTGGCTTTTTAACAATAATTCAAAGTTGAGCTCTGACAGACTGTTGAGATTTAAATCCTCTGATAAGAGTCAATCTACCAATGAATTTTCGTCAGAAAACATCTCGCAAAATGTGCAAGTAGAATTAGAAAAATATTACGCCGTCTTTTATAGTGAAAATTGGTACATTGGTAGGGTTATAAATCAAATCAATAATACATGTTTCAGAATTAAATTTCTAACATCCAATCTTCAAGATTTTGTATGGCCAAGATATGAAGACATTCAACAAGTGGAAGTAGAATTTATTTTTTACGGCCCAATAAATATGATCGGTATAGGAAATATGACAATTTCTGTTAGGGACAGAAATAAAATCAGTTCTATATTTAAAGCAATGAAACGTAAGTAGTAAGAGCCGTGTGGGAGAAAAGTGCTATTCACCCACTATTTCACTCTTTTACTCGCTCTTTTACACACGTTTATCTTAGATAAGAATTTTATTTTTCATATTCTTCAGAATATTTATTTTTATTTGTTGAATACCGGGTGTTTCACAGTGGATGGAACATTAGAAGTATCTGGAGAACAGAAAGACAGATCATTTCGAAAATTTGTGGACGTGGGTAATCAAACTTGCTCTATCCGCCTGAAATATTTTTAACAATACAGTGTTGCCGCTTGTATCAGAAAGTAGTAGCTACTTTGTTATTTCAAATAGAACACCCTGTATTTTGTTAGATTTTTGAATTCTCCCTGAAGAGCTGATTTCGTCAATGCCTCATACTTGTGGTCTAGGGTGAGTGATAACAGAGATATAGGGTGTGAATAATCGAGATTTTTCAACTAGGAATTTTTTGTGTCGAAACTATTCATTTCTGCTCAAAACGGCTCACATGTCCCTATCTCAACTTTTCATTTACTGTCGATTGATATTTAATTGAAACGAATACGGGTGGTTCAGAATTTTGAGTTTTGCATCACCCTCTATTTGTTTCTATTGAATGTCAGTAGATAGTAAATGGAAAGGTAAGATAGGGACATGTAAGCCGTTTTGAGCAAGAATGGATAGTTTCGGCACAAAAAATTCCTAAAGTTGAAAAATCTCGATTTTTCACACCCTATATCTCTGTAATCTTTTTCGCTATACCCCAAGTATAATAGGTCGACAAAATCAGATTTTCAGGAAGAATTTGAAAATGAAATTGAATACAGGGTGTTCCATTTGAAATAACAAAGTAGCTACTACTTTCTGATACAAGCGGCAACACTGTATTGATGAAAATATTTTAGACGGATAGAGCAAGTCTGATTATCCACGCCCACAAATTTTCGAAATGATCGGTTTTTCTGTTCTCCAGGTACTTCTAATGTTCCACCCACTATGAAACAACCTGTATATACTCAGGTTATATTATTGTATTCACCATCGGTTGTACCCAATTGTCGAATTCGGTCAATGGATGAAATTCATACTCAAAACGTGTCGTGGAATTTGCTATTTGTCTAGTTATTATATTCAAGTGTATTTAGATTCCATGATTTGTTTAGAGTAGATGCGAGAGTAGATGTTCTAATTTTCAGTGATCTCACTTCGCGTTATGGGTTTAAATAATTACTCGAATAATTACGACTATTGACCAAATTCGGCAAACGGGCACAACATTTTGAAAATTATGTTTTACTCTTAGTTGTACTTGAGGTTAGTACCTGCACTCTGCTATGTTCCTGAATATTTTATATCTTCCTCTTTATCGAGTATAACTCGGTATAACTTATGTACCTATGAATTTTATTTTATTTTTGTTATGCTTCATCATCAAGAGATGTTGAATACAAATTTGTGTTGTTATTTTTTTTTTCCTAACCATAAGTTGCCTTACCAACCCTCAGAAGTTCACTGGGTAAATTAGTACGAGTTAGGATAGCGTGGCAACAGGTTCTGAGACTTCACAAGACAATAAAGGATTTTTTCAGTAAAAAATAAAAATTTTGCCTTTCCGCGCCAAAACTATTTATTTTTTATTGATTTTATCATGTTTTGAAGCGTCTATAAAAATGTCGTGGAAATTCTAGCTGGCCCCATATTCTTGACCTTTTTCTCGGTATGTTCTACCCGACATCGATGTAACCTCAACCGCGACCTCCACCGCACACATCCAGTCATCTTCGGTACCCTTAGGTTACTTACATCTGATTTTAAATTTCCACTCGGATAATTCAATTTTTTTATTGTGCTTTAATCCATTGATAGAATGCTTCGAAAGTCAATGATATTCACTGAAAGTCGTTGGTAGTCGTTGGTAGTCACTGGAAGTCACTGGAAGTCACTGGAAGTCATTGGAAGTCATTGGAAGTCATTGGAAGTCACTGGAAGTCATTGGAAGTCTTTGGAAGTCATTGGAAGTATTTGGAAGTCATTGGAAGTCTTTGTTCATTGGAAGTCTGGTGTACACATTTTTCATGGAGATTTACCCCTCGCAAAAAACATCTAGTGTCCTTTCCGAGCTTTGGTAAAATTCTATAAAAACTATGTGATATTTTTCTGTTTCAGCTACACGTTGGTTTAGTTCGATTGTCAGAAATAGACTGCGACATTTTTTTTTGAAATTTGGCAGTACCTCACCAAACGAAAATGGTTACCTTGCCAAAAACAACAACAAAACCCACTTTAAACCAATGTATACCCTTTATACTGATGACATTCCAGCTATACCATATTTCTATAAATATCTCAATCATTAAAAAAATATTCACAGAGGAAATAGGACAGGTGAAAGAAGCTATATAAAATAATGAGATGAGCCACGATGTGTTACTAGAATCCATCATCTCTATTTTTTGTGAAAAAGGCTACCATCACAAAATTTCCAGATAGCACCACTTATTGCTGTTGATTTGCTGGCACCAGAAAAGAAATCTGATGCAATATTTTTGAAATGTATTAATAATATATTGGAACTTGGGTACGAGGAATTATATTACACACGAAGTGAATAAAATAACACATTTCGCACGAATAGTTGGGTCATAAATGTAACAAAGAGTGCAGTAAATGCAATTTTCAACGAGTTTTGTACACAACTTTTTCCACGACCAAAAATATGTATTTTATTTCACGGGAAGTAATTTCAAGGATGCAACTTGAGCGATATATATTATTCCATATATCAAGTACTGATTTTTTTTCAAATAATTTCATTGACAGTTGAAACCACAAATTATCCGTTATTGGCAGTATAATCAAGCAACCAGGAATACAGCAGTGTATCATATTGACATATTGGATATTGACATTTGCCGATAAATATGTGAAGCAAGCCGCAAGAAATAGTTCCAGAGTGTCACGATTCTTGTCAAAGTGAATTAGAGGTTATGTGTCATTGATAAATTTAAATCAGTTACGAACACTTCTTACTTAAATCGAAAAAGTCAGAGCTTACCAACTAATATACCTAATTATATACGCGAGCAAGCGATTTTTTTCATTTCAACACGTGTGCTTTTTTCAAATAACAATGCCTTGGTGATATTGAAATTTGAAAATGCTTCATCAGTCCTGAGTGTTTCATCATCATACATCGATAACGAATTCGTATCTTTCAGGATTGAATTTTTTTCAGGAAAAATATGGTGTATCGGCAGCAAGATGAAGGTCCTGATCACGAATCCGAATGAATTTTGACAGTATTTTGCTCCCAACAATGATCATATCTAACTATCCTATCAATTCAAAAACAAAAAACTATATACAAACAGGTAGTTTTTCTGAACACAACTGCTGAAGTCGTGGCCACTATTGCTGGACCCTCCTGTATAATATGCTTTGTAATCATCTTTGAACAATGAAGTATACTATTATTGTATGCTAGAACTACACTCAGGTCTCGTTTTTCAGAAGGTCGTCGCAAAAAAATACAAACTGTGAAGGCAGTAAAAAAAGTTTGGAACCCCTGCCATATATGCATTAATATTTGACAAGCATGAAATTTGCCATGTAAGTATATATCGCTTGCTGATATATGATATCCTTTCGCTTTTCCATATGCATCATATACCCTTGTTTGGAAATCGATGCATTTATCTCTCTTTTACTTATCTACTGGGACATGCGAGAAATTATGGCTCAATATTTCATACTATAATTTACTATAAACAACAAAAAATCTCAACGAGCATTTATGCAGCTACAATTATCATTCAAATTCCTATATTCAATCCATCTATTTCCGTACTTGACGTTTCAATATTTCAGAGTGAAACATTAGGAACTTCCTTTTGAATACATGCAATAACAATACCTTGTGCTACTCACGTGAGAGAATGGAGAAAGAGTAGGAATGTTTCTGCGTAATCAAGTGTTTTTTTATCAAATGGCAATGCTTCTGTTTCCAGAAGATATTACTCCACACTTCTTGTTGTTTCCTGTATTCCATTATACCTACCACTAAATACTTCTTGTTGCGATAATTGTGATAAATATGCAATATTCATTGTTATTGATTTCAGAAAACCCGGAAAGAACGGGTTGGACAAGTCATGATATTTATATAGGTATGGTAACTGTATAGGATATACAATTTTATCCTAATTCGATTATATTGGTACAGATTTACCGTATTGTTTGTCTTTATGTGTGGCCTCAAAACAAAAAATCCAGCGGCTTTGAGTCTTTGAGTCTTTGTGGCCACTCTAAAAATAATATTCTCAAAAAATGAAATTATATTCTTTCTATATCGGGTGTTTGTTAAAAGTGGCTCACCCCTATACTTAACATTTATGTTTCTATAGAGAAACAATTGAATTTCGGTGTGAAGATTTAGTATGTATACATAAATATGTATTCTTTGAAATGATCCTTACTTTCTAATTTTGAATAGGACACCCGGTACATTTTGCCCTCTTTCAACAGAAAATCACATTGTGAGGACACCCCATTTGTACAGGGTCTTCAAGTATATTTTGAACCCCCCCTTAACTTTTTTGTCTATTGTTCAATTGCTTTTTTCAAAATATGATCTCATGTAATTTTTCTTATAAGTAGATTTCATATACAGTATGGTGGAAATGTATGGAATAAATTCATTATCTCTAACGCATATGAATTTCAAGGGAAATCCTGAGACAGGTCAATTTTTATTTTCAAATTGACATCTCTTGATATACATACGGAGTATGTGACGTCATCCACGTAGTTGTGGTGACGTCATCGATAATTTTTTAAATAAAAAGACACCCTGTTCAATTTTCTTTCTGGAAGGTATATCCATTGTCTACCTGACCATATAATAATAATAGAAAATAAAGTGATACAGGGTGGGAAAAAACTATTTTATATTCACAACCTCATTAAACTATCAATGTACACAATTACTTAAATAGGTCGGAGAGGATTCAACTCCTCTCGATTTTTTCCTCTGAGGTTATCTGATGAGCAAAGTTCATGTAAGAAGCCGGAAAGATCAGATAATTTGAAAGAACGAATACGAGTGAATATTTCACAAATATATTCAGAAACGATAGAAAAGTTCGAGAATGATTTGTTTTCTGTCTATCACATTGTATTCTTGCAGAATGTCACGAATTTGATTATTTATTGGAACGATTTCCGTTGGGAATATAAAATAATTAATAATTTTTTCTCAACCTGTATTACTTTATTTTCCTAATATTAGTATACCGTCAAATAGAAAATGAATATACCTTCCGAAAAAAAAAAATAAACGGGGTATGTTCCAATTTAAAAAAATTATCGATGACGTCACCACAACTACGGCGATGACGTCACATACTCCGTATGTATATCAAGAGATGTCAATTTGAAAATAAAAATCGACCTGTCTCAGGATTTTCCTTAAAATTCATATACGTTAGAGATAATGAATGTATTCCAAACATTTCCACCATACTGTATGTAAACAGAAAAATAGTTGAAGATCTGAAAAAAAAGTTATTGGCACTAAATATATTTTTTCAAATGGAATACCCCATATACATATTACGTCACTTTTGGATAGAGTATATTTTCCGACTTCAGATAAACATACATATATCATGTTATCTCGAATAGATTTCGAGATATTCGACGTTCAAATTCAGATTCTATTCGAAATTCGGATTTTTTCAGCTGATTAGGACATAGATTGTCAGGGTAGCATGGAAATAATTGAAATATAATGTTGATGAATTGATGAATGCTATAATATATCAGCTATTTGTGAGGTTATTTTTTGTCATAATTTGTTTTAGTCACAGGTAAAAATGTGATATATAATCAGTATATCTCGAAATCTATTAGAGATTACATGATACATGTATATATTTGAAATCAGAAAAATATACTCTATCAAAATCGAACAATAGATACAAAAGTTGAGGGGGGATTCAAAATATACGTGAAGACCCTGTACTTCATGATTAATTATAGGTCACTTTTTGGACAATCAATATTTTTTGGTCAATATTTACTAGGTGCTGAAGAAAGACATTCCTTCCCTACATTCTTGATTATGGTTCAATTTTTAATAAGGAAAAACCGAGGGAAAAACATATTTTTATCAATTTTTAACACCCTGTCTGTAACTAAGACTTGATTGAATATTTAGACAACAATTCATGAGAATGATATTGAATAGTTATTCTCTCGATTTGGTATGTAAATTGGGAGATATGCAGAATAATGCGGATATCATATTGTGTCGAGATTATAATAAATCTAAATATGGGTCTAGAGCGAAATGCCCCATTCAGCAAACAAATGAAGTGAAAAATGATTGGCTTATCAAGAATTCATCAGGTGTTCAGTGCTTCCCAAAAGCAATTGATGAATTCCATAAAACCTTCGAAAAAATTACATTTTCATTTCCGTAAATATTAAATTGTGGTTGAATATTGAAGTTGTCACTCGCACTACATATAATCTTAATTTCATGAAAAAAAACAGCAGGAAACCCTAGTTGCCCACTGAAACAAGTAATCTATTCATTTGTGGACTAGTTGAAAGTTGATTTCGTACCTATACTGTGGGAAATATTACAAACATTTATTATTAACAACCACAGTTCAAAGAATGAATTCTTTTAACAATATGTATAATTAGCAGACGAATCACGAATATACTAATTAAACAATATTTCTCAATTTATCATAATAATATGCAATGAAAGGTGAACAGTTGTAAACTATCAGCAGGTCATTCATCTCTTGTAATATCATTATATAATTTATTCGATGGATTATTAAAACATGAAATTTCCCAATCAAAGTGGAACGTGGAACTTAGATGAGTCAGATCACTGGGTATTTGTCACTTGTCACTGATTTTTGTGTCAATCAAATGTCAGGTCTAGCTAACTTTTCTATGGTAGAGTATTTTTGTTATAGCAGCAAAATCATATTGCCGATGACTATATATTTAAGAGTGCATCTCGAGGATTTTTAATTGGTGACCTAATATTTTGAACACGTATACAAGAAGAGTCTGAAGCACAAGCAAGCGAACAACATTAGCATTCGAAAGTATTTTTATGCAATAGTTATTGTTTATTTATTTTAGTCACCTAAGGTCAACATGAAATGGAAAATCCACGGAATATTATTCAAGGAACCCCTTTGTTTTCATTATATATATATAATGTAGTAAGCGGAATAGATGTCTGTCAACAGAAATGTGAAATTCTGTAGATAAATAATTGTCTATTTATAAACAACCGCGAACATATCAGAGTTATTGTGACAAAAATATATTGATGCGTTGATATGTACGCAATAAAAATAAATATGTCATAATTATTATGGCAAATTATGGCAGATATTTCGGTCAGATTTTCAACATATGAGCATGGTAGAAGGTTTCTATCTATAATTTCGAATTTCACTTTCAATAAAATAACAACAATAATTGGAACAATTCTGAGAGGAGTTATCAGAAGCGCTAGACGAATTCAAACGGTTCAACACAATATCCTAGCTGCATTTTTATGAAAAACTAATACTTTTCGACTCATCAGCAATTTCAAAGCGCAATTTTCGAAACTCACTCTCGATAAAATAACGAGTAAAATGATCGAACAGTCATGAGAAAAGTGCTGAGTAGTGCTCGATGAAGAAAAGTTCTGAGTAGTGTACGATGGATCTACAGAATACTCGACAAATTACTCTCGACAAAACACTTGACAACTACATCTTCTTGAAGAACTGATTACGCAATTTACAAAAAGTCTTATCTTCACCCGAAAAATACGTGCTTGAAATATCTACATCAAATTTTGAATCGCCCCGTATTGATTGATGGTGAAATCACAAATTTTGGAATTGGTAAACTACATCCAAAATTTCAGCTTTCTACGAATTCAAATACCTCCATAATAAAGCTGTTTTGCAGAAAAAATAAGAAAATCAAAGAATTTCTTGAAAACCGCTGAAGATAGATACGGGGCAGATTGAGATAAAAATAACTGGATAATATACGACAATACAGAAAGTTTAGTCTTGTTCAAAATATCAGAGTTGTTGCTACTTTTCAATAGAAGTGGCAACGCCGCTGCGATGAAAATATTTAGATTGATAGGGCGGACCCAGAAAAACCAATTTTTTTTTAAAATCCTACGTCCAGTTTTTTTAACACACCCAGCGAGTTTGGAACACCCTGTAGATTGAGTATAGTACCTATATCAAATTATCTCCATTATTATCAGTATTTATACCTATCAGTTATGATGAATCCAGGAAGTTTTTTTTGTTCAAGGCAAAATGTTGAATGTTCATGGCTATGATCCAGTCTGAAGGATTATCGATTATTCAGTGCTACGATATAATGATTGATATCTATTATTGTTCCTATTTTCTATTAATTGTATTATAGGTACACAGTCCTCGCAGTTCATACTAATCTCGAGTCATCTAATGTATTTTAATTGTTACGTCACACGTCATAATATGCGATGTATTCGGCTTCATCCTTGAGTAGTTAGTGTATATAATCAAGGGCTTCATAGAAATGATTAATAAACTGACCCACCTAAATAGATTGTCTGCTCTAAATGCTCTGACATGATGTTTCTTTCAGCAATTATTTTAAACGACGAATTCTAAGAACGATTTTATATCAGCTTGTTATGTGTATAAAAGTATGTATGTATAAGGAATACAACTCGACGTCTTCTCCAATTCATAAAAAAACATCTAGAATGTTTGAAAAGGTAGACAAGGATCAGAAGAAACCAACTACTCTTCTTCATCATATAATACCTAGCAAGTATTGTTTCTCAAGCTAAACAAAGATAGTAGTGACTTCCCTTGTCCTATACACGCAAGGAAGGAAGATGCATATGACGAACCTAAGTTCTTTCCCCTAAGAGTACCTTTCGCATCAGAGCGCAAGAAGCTGCTGTTCGTATAGGGCGGCCCTAAGACCTTAACCAAAAATTAGAAGTTAGACAACCCCTCAGATCAACTGTTTACCAGCTGGAATAGGCCTGATGAAGGAGCACCACAATTTCCCAGTCTAAATACGACAACGGAACAACAACCATACGAGATACCTCTCCAATCACTAGCTTGATTCGACGTACCAAGCAAATGACACTTGACAGTACCTACGTCCAACTAGATTTTAACAAGATGGTCTTTGTTACAGGAATAGTAATGCTCCGAACTCCCGGTCTGTATACCTATACTTATAGCTCGACCACAGGGTGTTTCACATTTGAACTAAGTTGTGGAATGTTGTAAAGGAGATTTATTAGGTTGTGAACGAGTTGTGAGAATATTCATGGAATATTCAGTATTGTCTTGTAGGTTTCACGGTTGAATAAATAATCAATAATCACTCAATTACTCTATACTCCAGTGATAATATATCAGGTGAAAAATTAATATTGCTATGATTTCGAGTCTGAACATCAACTTTCAAATGTGATGCGGACCTCCCGAACTATTCTGTGTAATATCGCGATATACAATCGGATGCAATATCTCGAACAACTCTCTTTCAGACGCCATGTAGACCACGTGTGCGTTATCTCCATGGACGTATAAACACGTTTATACGTCCATGGTTATCTCACTCAATGAATATCTCATTCATTCCGATTCAGCACAAAAACAAGTGCCTCTCAGTCGTCTGAAAACCAAGCAAAAATTATAATGATTCGGTTTATCAATTTTTTTCTGCCAACACACACACACACACGAATCCACTGTGTTTATCCAACGTAGGTAGGTAAACATTCTCATGCATGAATAAACTGTTCAGTTGTATCGTTGGCCAGTTTTTTCGTGGCCACTCAGTACATGGAGCATTCGTTTGCTCATATCCTCTTACCTTGCCCTGTTGGTCATACATCGTTGATCAATCACAAAAGTAAGGTTATAATGAAATATCCTATCTTCCCTAATTATTATGTATGTACGTAGGCAATAATCAGTGCCATAGATTGAAAACTAGGTTATAGCCTAAGGGCATCGTGAAATATATAATTGGCGCCAAGAATTTTCAACCAAATTAGTCATACTTCAATTTTTGAAATATATTGATCCGTTCGATAGATGAAAGAGGAAGAACTATTGATGTCCACACTGTCGATCTTACCTAATAGAATTCATGTATCGCTAAAATTAGTGCATAACAATAAAAGTATATTGAATCTAGCCAATCTCCAGATTATAGTAATTTACGTAACAAGTCCGGAAAATACTGTTTTTTTGGATGAGTGGACAAAATTCTAGGACGAGCGTAGCGAGTCCTGGAAGTCTGCGAGTCCAAAAAAACTGTTTTCGGGCGTGTTGCGTACACAATTTTTTCGGCAACCGTGTAGAATAACAAATCAAAGAAACACATTTCTTTATTAGAACAAAATTTCGAACATTTCAATTCTTATTTATATTAATATTTATATTAAAATTAGAACAATTGTTAATATTGAATGGATTCAATTTGTTTGAAATGCTTGGTATATTTAAGTGCCTTTTGTTGAAGTCAGAACAAGAAGGTAAAGTTTCCGTTTCACATTGATTGTTTTCATCTCATAATTTTTTAATGTTAGCTAATTTTATGTCAGATAGCTGTCAGTCGTTATTTTGCTGCTATGGTAATGATCAACTGCATTTATCAAAACCATACTACCAAGATTTTCATATTTACAATGACAACAACGATGTGATTCTTCCTAAAAAAATGCCACTTTCTCAAAAAAAAATCGTCTGGAAAGTACGAACTTTCCGGACGGTTGCCGAAAAAATATAATGTTTTCACCAGAGGGTTCCACCTCATTGAATGAATTAAATAATTAGCATTCTCAGTAATAATTTATAACTGATGGCTCGATAATAATTATTCTGGAAGTCATAATTGATTGGTATTTACTAAACAATATCATAACCTTAATCGGACATGTAATGATTATAATGATTGACGCACTACTGAAATCTCTTGAACAAAACTGGTTTCAATAATTTTAATTTAAGAATATAGACAGGGTGTTTCTCGAGGTGTTTCTTAAGGAAGTGTAGAAAATTTAGGAGCATATGTTGTTGGCGCCAAAGTAAGTAAGCAAAAAGGGTAAGTATGCAGTTGGTTTTAATGAGAATTTGGTGAAGAAGTACATTTCATAATATACAAATATTGGTCAAATGACTGATAAAAGACGGAAATCAGCGGTAATCTGACCTAAATGCTGTGACGGACATGACATCATAGGGACATCACAAAAATTACTTTTTTACGTCATATTTTGAGGAATTACTAATTTGACTGATAAAGACCCGAAAATTATGAATTTTCAACGTCCTCATTTTATTCATTCTGTTTAATCTGTTCAAATTATTTTTGGATATATACGTTGTATATCTGTTGTAGAGAAGTGCAAGTGTGTTTTTGTGAAAATAATATTTTTCATCTCGATTACATGTTTCATTCGTAAGTAGGTACATTATTTATCGTTCATTGTATCAACATTATAAATTGAGTGTCATAGACATTAGTATATTGAGTTTTATACTATAGCGTACTTAGTATTTACCAAAAATGAGATGAATTGTGAGGTAAAATCAATATCATAATGTCCTGCTATTGCTATATACCTAGAGACAATTTAGAATTATTTGTAAAATACCAATCACGAATAATAGAAATAGTTCTAGTTGCGAAAAACTCTGCATCATTTTTCTGGAATTGTCATAATTAGTCCATGACAGAGAACCAGAAATTTCTGATGTAAGAATTGCGATATCAAATTTGATTCAATTGCAGATTTCGAAAATTTATTTATCAATGAGTTTTTATTGTATCCCTAACCAAAGGATACTTGCCTCGCTTTCGTATGAAAGAAGTGCGTGTACATCGATTTGTAGTATGGAAATTAAGAATGGGTAATCACCAATATTATCATTGTTTGTAAATTTTATCTAAACCATTATATGTATATGTGTGTGTATCAAGTGTGTTGTATCATACCTACATGTATATATTCTTTTTATTGACTTGTGTAAGCACGTAAGTGTGAATTGGAAACACCAATAAATGATAAATGATTTGATTTGATTTGATTAGTAATTTTGAAATTACAGATGAAAAAATGTGATATCTCGACATTTCAAATTTCAGAACAAGACAAAAACATGGTGAGGGTGTCAAACGCACCAAAATAATACCTAGGATCATTGAATTTCAGTTATAGGATTATACCGATAGGATTATATGGTACAAAATACAATAATTATACAATATCATAAGGAACTGTCATCTGTGACTTGTCATTGTTGAATAATCATATGGGTTAGCATGCTATATAACACTAAAATTACGTTACCAACCTTTCTATTATTTCAGCACGATAGGTATAGGTAATCAGATCGACGCATTCCCAATACCAATACCGAGTGTTCCTGATTTCACAATCCCATACGAACAGAGAGTCCACTTTCACGAAACAGTATCAGTTTGTTTACAATGCGATATGTCAACAATACCTCTCGATATTACCTAACTGAGTCACTGCTGGCAGCAATAAAACCTCTTGATGGTGAATTACCAATCATCCTTTTGTTGATTTGCTAAACGTTGGTAATTAGATGGTACAACAATGCCGGATCAGGTTTCCTCCAAATGAAAGTGTCTCGAAATAGCGCTCCAATTGTTATTTCTGTTGACTTGAGAGTGGTCTATGAGAGGTTTTCACACGTGCCTTTTGCTTTGGCCAACGCTATACATGATCATCCCGTGAATCACATACTTTCCTGGCACACGCGACCGTTTCCAACGTTGGTTTTTCCATCGAAATCATCGACAATTTCTTCGTGTTCGATGGCAGTCTGTTCAAAATGCCGAGCTGGATGCGGCATTCCGACACTACTTTAGCCAACTGGGTGAACGAAGTGAACTCGACTCGACGAGAACATGATCAACGCTTTGTTTTGTATACATTCCGGTGCGAAAGAGGTAGAAGTAACCTTTAGAAATATGTACAGGGTGATCGCTGGTCCGTGAAAGGAGTTAAGCCTGGTTCATGCTCATACGAATATCGGAAAATGTTTGCGAATAAAATGGCCGCTGAGAAGAAATATCGCAATAAAGTTGAAATATTCGAACTTTTTTCCGGATTTTTCATGTTATCATATCCCTAATAGCACAAGATGTCCATTGGACATGCGTTTTGTGTACAGTATATGTCCAAGGTGTCCATGGATATATTTTGGACATCCATAGGATATACCAATGAAGATATCCAATGGACGTCCAGACAAGGTAGTCCATTTGGTGTCCATTTAATGACCTCTTCTTCAAAATATCGATAGCCATTGTCCAATCGATGTCCACATGGAGATGTCCATTGAACATATATTTAAGGTAGTCCATATGGCTTACAATTATAGACTATATGTTGTCCATTTTAGGTCCACATTGAGACGTTCATTGGATATTCAGAACATATGGCGTACTGTCAATGTACCCACGTTCACATTTTGAATTTTTTCCACACATATACATACTACATACCATTGCATTCATAAAAAGTATTCAAAATTGACACCGAAAGAAACCCTCATGTTCAAGTAATATAAACCAATTGGAATTCTGTTAAATTACTTTACTCCTATAGAAGTGGTTCGGATTACAGTATCAGCTGTTGGTCTCGCTTCTCTCCACCATGCACGAATTTGGCTAATTGGGTTCTCACAACATAGAAGTATATAGAGATATCAAAATACCACACATTGTCTACTCCATCATCGTACAATACCTAAATTTTCTCCAAAATGAAAAATATGTCAAATTGATATGCAAGAATCAACACTAATGGAGTGATTTGAATCGTTCTCATTATTGACTAGATTTCATGGATTTAATAATATAAATAAGAAGACAGCAGCAGCAGCCACCATGCAAGGAAGGATGAAGTGACAGAGGTAAAGCAACGATAAGCGAAGTTAGAGTTTGGACGGGTGACCGCGCTTGAATGCTAGTAGCTTTTTTCATTTATTTGTCATAAAATGGACATCCTATGGATATTCCATGGATGTCCAAAGCGGTGGAAAGTGGATGTTCAATGGCCTATATTTGTCCATACATGTTACCATATTGATGTCCATGATGGATACCGTATGGATAGTCAAGAAGTTGGAAATGCGACATCCTATGGATGTCCATACATTATCCGGTGTACAAAAACTGGATGTCCAGTGGATGTCTGAGATGTCCTGAGGAGGACATCCATTGAACATCCATTGGACTGAGTTGTGCTATTAGGGATGATATGATACTACAGCATGCACAAATTAATAGTGTTGTAGAATAGAACGAATATAAATGTAATATTTGTTATTTTCCGAATCGCATTAGTTTTTCGAAATTCGTATAAGCATGAACCAGGCTTTAAACGAGCACACCGCGGTGGTGCGATGAAGCGTGTGGTTATCTTCCCAGTAAACACAGATATGTAAAGGAAACATAAACATTACATAATTTGTGTAAGGTTCATGGAACTTGTAATCCAACTAGCATTTTGGCGACGATAACCACATAATACCCCAAAATTAACGTTATACTTGGTGTGGAAATCAGTCATTTTTGAAACGACGCTCTTTGAACCAACGGACAAAGTTGTATCAGTGTTGAACATGACTTTAGTTAACCGACGACGTTGTTACAAGGTTAAACCCAACCGACTTCATGTAGTAAAAGTTTTGGGAATAGGAGTAACGTTCTGAAAACGTTTGAGTGATAACTCTAGTTATGTTCAACGTTTTCCCGACGTTAAGCCGACCTTGTGAGATTTAACTTGGCAGTGGGGAATTTGTTATAAAAATTGTAAACGTTTTCGTGAAGTCATATCTTTGCAGTTAACTTTTCCAAATATTCACTATAGAGGACATGCCCAATGACAACAAGGATATACTGTTGGCTGAATTGCTTCGAAGAAAGAATAAATATCTAGTTAGAGAAGAAAAACTTGATCCAACCTAACCTCAAAATTTTATTAATGAAATTATGCCTGATGAAGACAGGCAGTTTGGAGAACTTCAGTTATTTTGGAACAACTGCTAACCTGGATACAGAGATTGAGGAAAGCAACTAGTTTTTTCAGAGAAGCCCCCGTTTAAAAATGTGGAGCGAGGTGTGTTCGTTAGTTGGACTACGTTCAGTTTTTGGTCGTATAACCAACTTCAGTCGCGCTTTGCTTATATTTAGTTGTCTGGATGACTAAGGTTGAAAGCTAGTATATTTTTCAGTTATCTGATATCCTAAGTCGCGTTGACGCCTATTATAATACTACGATTCTTTTCAAATTAGCGATTCTATAATTTCCAAATATCGGTTTTGAACGGAAAATCAAGCGAATATCATTACAAGAATATTAGTTAGGGTAAACATCAGGGGGAATGGCGATCACTTGAGAAAAACACTATATATTTTTCAAATTAATCGTTATATTTCAAAATTCATAACATAAACATAAACTTTAACTATTAAACAATCAACTTTTTGCTAGGAATCGTATTCATCTTGAAATTATTAGCAGTAGTGGACATTTGAAAAAAAAGGTTTGTGCGTCATTAATAGTATTAAATTAGTGGAAATCTTGTAGTATTCTACATTAGTTTAGAGTTACATAAGTTTTTATGACCTATATGATAAATAGAGTAGGGTAGACAGAGGGAACGACACTCTCCGGGTAATTATACGCTCACCTCTATGAAAATGATGCATAAAAACATAAAACGGGGGAAGGAAAGGGTCTCTAACACGTTGCCAAAGATTAGTGATTCAGGTCGTAGTGAGCGACGGTAAAGTGCGTTTGTTTGTATACGACTGCGCTGATCTAATTTTCGTAGCGATATTTTTTTCGGTTTGTTCAGAATTTTGATATCTATTAAATTGTTCATATAGCAAGCACTCAATCATTCTATTTTATGATGAATTATTCAATTTTCAACAATTGCTTTTCAATGTTTGTTTAATTCAAAGTTGAATTCAAAACGACCTTTTGGTGTTATCCCGCTTACTGGGTTGGTGATCGAGTGCGCTGAGGCGCTGGCCTTTGGGTCCAGAGGTACCCAGAGGTACCGGGTTCGAATAGAGCATTTTAGAATGCTGTCAAATTAGACCTGCTGGACCAGAACAAACATAACCACACATATTTTCACTGTCATTCGAGTTGATTTTTTTTCTGTTGGAAGTATTTAAAATCAGTTCTTGAGATATGTTTGGTTCCGAAAGAGTCTAAATACTGATGGTGTCCAAGAAGGCAACTTTTGGAAACAATTCCACGTCAGTTTCCACTTCATCATTTTTAATAACATAGGTATCAACAGAATTCATGACTTTTATTTTATCGATCCATATACATCACTCTGTAACATCACTACCAGAATTTCTGAACCCAATAAATATTTACTTTTACATTAACAAGCCATGAACGAAATAATCTTGAAAATATCATGAAAATATCTGGTAAATCAGCAACTAACTTTCCTGTTTACTGACATTTACTTTGTAATGACCAAGGTGGATATAGGATGGTGAAACAGCTCTTCAATTGTTTCTGCGAAAAACTTGTAGACCGTTTGAGAAGGTACTAATATTTCCACGACTTGAATGAAGATGGCGGTGATATCGATTATCGAAGAAGATTTCTGTTGCTCATGTATTTCTGTGGTTCGCATCTGACAGACATGAGTTGAAATTACATCAAAACAAAATTATTTCAGTGAATCTGGAATAATTATCGATATTTTGACTCTTCTCAGTCATTTTTCATCTAGAATAGATGGAACTGATAAAAAGATGACACAGATGCAGAGTGTCTGTTTTACCGACACAAGGTATGTCGTCATAACTTCAGGAAATATTACTACGGTATGAAATCAAGTAGGCAAAGGTCTACAGTTTATTCTAGTGCTTGTTAATAGGAAGCTGTTTCACCATCCTATATCCACCTTGGTAATGACATAATTTGGCGCCATGTTTGGTCGTTAGGTCACATATGCTTACGCTAGATACGGTATACAGGTTATTCGTTTGGTAGGTCCAGGGGGATTTAACGTACTGCCATTGATTGATCGTTTTAAAATTTTGACCATACATATTTATATGTTGTACCACGTGATATCATTGTACTTTTTTACAGACCCCTCTAATACCAAACAAATACTACATGATGCCGGATCTAGCGTAAGCCTTTATATATGATCTAAGGTTTGGTCCAACAAGGTCACGTGTTCTAAAATGCTCTATCCCGGCGCGCCTATTAGAAATTTTATTTATTTCAGTAGCATCGTTTAGCGGGAGGAGATAGGTGACCAACCGAACATTCTTGATACCTATTATAGATATCAATCATTCGGACTCTCGGCGATAGCCAGGTATAGTGCTTCGGATGACACTTAAAAAGCTAAGGTCCCCGTCTTCCTTACTCATACAAGTCTCAATGAGACTTCGATGGTTGCTTTGCAACTAAGTTGGCGGTTAGAAACACTTTTCAAACACTTTTTCAAACACCTGAAGATGCTATAGTAAGCGAATAACGTGTTGTGGTTTGTAACCCCCCTCTCAATTAGTGAAAATCTGGATCTGATGGTTGTCTACATTAGTTTGGTGTTCAATTAGATTTTCTTCAGGTATATCGGCCTCATATATTCAAAAAATTAAAACTTGTGTGTATGTGCATCAAAGGTATAGTGATAAATTCCTGACCTATATTATTGGTACCCACGCTATTCATGCTCAATTTAATTAGTAAGACTCATAATAATTGATCTAAATAGCCATCTGGTCTTTGGAACTTGATTGCAATACCGACGAAATACCAATGGGATTGTTTCAGATCGGATCAATACCTAAACGTTACATCAAAATTCACTTACCGATATAACATAAACATTCATGAACTAACTATATGCCAATAAGAAGAAGAAGAAGAAGAAGAACAAGTCTTTATTGTACTAAAAACATAAAGTTTTTGTTGACAAAGTATTCGATATGTGTATACTAATATTAAGACTATAAAATCATGTAAAATAACATAAAACATTGTATAGAACATGTACTGGTTAAAATTCTGAATTGAACGAATGAAACAATTCAAAAACGTATTGTAACAAATAATATAGGTATTTACTGAAATGTGTCTGCATAAAATTCATGTAAGTTGTAATATAAATCTTTGACTGCCTTTCTGAACTTGATATGTATATTACCAATGAACGAATATGTGTAGGCAGGTGATTAAACATTTTCTTGGCATTGTAAATAATAGATTTTTGTGCAACTGTACTTCTGGGAATTGGTAGGGAAACCGTAAAGTTGTCATTCCTTGTATTGTATACCGAATGGATGTTGGTACTATATTTTTTGTGGATCATACATACACTGTCCAATATGAAGATGCAAGTCAATGTCAGTATTTTATACTCGATAAATAAGGGTTGACACGACTCTCTAGGTTTAGCTTTACTAAGGTATCTCACAGCCCTCTTTTGTAAAATGAACACAGAGTTCAATAGAAATTGAGAACTATTACCCCAAAAACAAACTCCATATCTCAATAGTGAATCAATCAGAGCAAAATAGACTGGCCCATGCTGCAGATTCATTCAGTTCTGCTGAAATGACTCTTAATGCGAAACAACCTGATGATAATTTTTTGCACAAATTAGTGATATGCGTGTTGAACGAAAGATTATTATCTACATGAAGTCCTAAAAACTTAGCTGGATGATTCAGTACTTATTCTCCCATTCCCATTCCCATTCCCAAAAATATATCATTAAGAGTGCATCTGAACGTCATAATACAGGTTTTTGAAATATTAAATGATAATTTGTTCGCATCGCACCAATTTTTTACTACCAATATGTCCTCAGCGACATAGTTACTCAGTTCATCATTGTTGTTGCTATGCCACAGTATTGTGGTGTCATCTGCGAACATAGTAAACTTTCCTCTGATTATGATAGGTCATTAATGTATAATAAGAATAAAAGTGGTCCCAGCACCGATCCTTGTGGTACCCCACACTTCACTGATTGAGACCTTGACATTTCCTTGTTGAGTGAGACTATTCTCGAGCGCAATAATTCTACGGACACGGTGGGCGAAGTTCGAGTTTTGCATAGGGGGTAACTCGGTATGGATATACAAGACAAATTCACTGGTGAAAACAAAAATTTTGTATCGTCTTTTGTTTTCGAGTTGATAACAAAATTTTCGCGACTTTTCGACTTATGAGATGTGACATATGAATGTCATGGTCGTTTGTAAAGTTACGAGATAATATAGCTTTTATATGCTTAGGGCACTTTTTCTGTATAATCCATACACGCAGTCATTTTGACGGCTTTATTTTGAGTCATTTTTAGTCAGCGACGTCACCTAACGGAATAGCTAACGTTGATGTAACGTTATATTGCAAACGTCTCTTTGTCGTCATCAGGGAGATGTCATTATTGCGTATTTCGATGAGAGTTGAAGTAATCACAGTACGTAGTCCCTCATGTATACGTTAACGTTGTGTTGTAAAATTGAGTTGAAGTCGTTCATCACGTAATAATTACGTACATCAATCTTGGCACGTCCGCTCCAATTTGATAATTTTCAAATATTTTCACACAATATACATGCTGTATTTATCTCTTCAGTAATCATAAAAATATCATTTATCAACATGATAAAAATCCCTATTTCGGGATATTCCGGTTACGTATGTTGCTTTTTCACGTGGCCGTTAAAGAATAACGTAGGTTTACGTACGTCCGTTATCAAATATTCGACGTTGACGTGAATACTCGAGAAATGCGCATGCGTAGATGTCAATTCGTATGTTAACGTTGATGGCACTACTTCAACTCTCTACATGTTCTGAGAGCACAAGACGACGTTGCCATAACGTCATATCTTAAACGTATCTGTGCTGTCATCAGGGAGACGTCATTTTGATGTAATTCGACATTTATGCACAATGAAAATAGAGAACTCTTCGTTTGGGGTACATTCATTCCATTCGTTTGATTCTTGTGATATGTTAGGAACAATAGTAACAATAGTAAGTTACAAAGAATCCACAATGTAGTGAGATGAAGGAATACGTATATGTAGAACCTTCTCTTTGGTGAAAAGTTCTCAAGCTGAATACTTTCCGTAAGGAAAGAAGCTCGTTTCAGTTCAATTGCTAAGTAAGGAACTAAGCTAAGCTCACTTTCCGTTGAAAAAAGTTTCGACTGATTGATACTCGCGATAAAGGCTGTTTGAAGGAAACGATAGTAGCGCATCTTCTGAACGACCTTCGAACTAGAACCTTAAATTGTCGCTATATTTTCATTAACGCGACTATGGCAATTATCACTGTATTACAATAGTATATTACACAACAAGTGTGGAAAGTGACATATTTCACACGAGTAGACGTTTAGCACGAGCCGCGTAGCGTTTCCAACGAGTTATGTACACTATTTTTCCTACGACTCCGAATATTTTCATTTCGCGGGAGGTCTTGTCAAAAATGTAACTTGAGCGGTCTCTATAATTTCAGGTGGTTTTGATTCGATATCAAGTACTGTTTATTTTCATATTCAAGATGATATTTGAATACTTCTCCGAAAATTCCTTATTATGTCAATTACTGATTGATTGAGTTAGTTTAGTTTGGACAAATTTTATTGATATTGACACCAGCGTACATAAACTACCTTGAAACTATACGCCTGCTAGCACCAGTAATCACGCAACCAGGAATACAGAACCACAGAAGTACGTAGTACGTAGTGCGCAAGCGCGTACGAGTTACTCGAGTTAGTGCGTCCTTGACTCCTTGCAAACATCTGTGATACTTAAAGACATTTGTGATAAAGAATCTTCTCGTTGGTGATACTGTGATATCAAACTGATGCTAGCAGCAAGCCGCGCATAAAACCGTAGCCATTACTCTTTTGAATGATCTAACCCGATGTCATCAACATCGAAATAGTTCCAGCAGAGTATAGGTTTCAGTTTTAAAGTGAATTCAGAGGTTACGTATCAGACACATTGAAATTAATAGATAAAGAATTCAAAACGAGACAGAAATTTCAATAAGTGACAGTGAGTACCTTCACAATATACCTTATATTATTTCTATCAATTCAGGTGACCGTTGTGATATTTTTCATATCAACACTAGTGCTTTTTTCTTTCAAATAAACAATACCATGGTGATATATGAGCTACTTTCTGAGTTTCTGATTAACAAAACAGTGTGAATATTGACGTTTTCATACGTGGTCGTAGGAAAAACTATATTTCTTGTAAACAAAACCCATTAAACCCCAGAAAAAAATAGGTTATATATTCATCGAATGCTTGATGTCAAATGTCAATGTCATTCATTATAATGTGCATGGCGTCTTGTTGTCTTCACTGGACATGAAGTGTAGGTGAAATGCGTGAGCGTGTGCTGTTTCATTTATTTTATTTCTATCAATGCCATCGGGTAACCCAAGTCAATATAGAAACCCAATTCTGATTACCAAAAAATATGACCTACAGGGCACAATAACATATTATCAACATACTACATTGTCTGCACTCACTCAATACATCAATGGATGACGTTTACCGGTTTACCTAGCAACTTTTTCGTCGTAAATGACACGAAGACTTCTGCCATGTTCTGTGTTAGCTCGCTGGGTAAACAAACTCTCAACTCCCTGATTATATCTCTAGCAGGTTCGTGATTATGCGGACGGATGGATGGCTGGAAACTCACCGGCTGCCCGTTCCTTGACAGAACTGGGATTTCCAAAATTTGTGAGAGTGATATTCCAGGTCAGAAGAACCGGAATAATCGAACATAATTTTTTCAAATAATAATGAAAATAATAAATGCCTTTTTCTATCTGAAAAACAAAGCAGTGTACCTATCATAGCTTCTATTACACTGAACCCTGCATATCCTTATAATCTACCGGATTTTTGTATATAGTTTTACGGGGTAAGTTTTTTGAAGGTGAACATATCATGTAAACATATGTGTAGGGGCTTCGTTTCCGATTTACAGGGGGTGTCAATAATGTTTTGATTTTTTTCATGTATTAAAATTTTCAATTTGGTACACCTATTAAAATTCAAAACTCAACATTCTGGACTATTGAGCGTTCACAAATACCAAAATACCTGAAGGGTAATAAACTTTTGGGTGGAAATCGTACCTAATTTAACCCTCTCAAATTTTGTCGTGCCGCCTCTGCTTTCAATGAAATAGTAATTGGAAGTGTCTAGATATCCGGCGCCTGGATTCCAAACACAAATATTTATTGGACCAGGCGCCCGGAGTACCAGACACCAGACCATGAAAATTTGCTATGAAATTTTTGAGGAAGGAAAATTTGATGAGCATCATAATTCTTGTACATATCAAAAGAGGTAAATATCATTTTAGATGGCTAATAAAAAAATCTTGAATATTATTCACGATTTTCATCACATTGAAGTACCTACTGAAATACTGAATAGTGAATATAAAATATATCGAATTTAATTTATATATTATATTATATTTATTTGCTTTTCGTAGATATTCCTTTGTTTTGACAAGAGACAGTTGACAAGACAAGATTGAAGATAACGGACTGAAGACTGAACTATTTTTTTAATATTGTAGTCTGACAATTGACATCCGACAGTGTGACAGTGATACGTGTCAGAACAAGGATATTTACCAGTTAGCATAGGCAGCAAAGAAGATCATTCGATCTGTAAAAAAAGAAGAATGCTTAACCTCCTCAACATTTTTCTAGTTTACTTGAAGCACCTTGAAGTTTTTCGTTTCAACCAATTCAACCTATCTTCACCTGACACCTCATTTTCAGCTCAACACCGTGGCACCTACGTGTGGGCCACGAAATTTATTCATTTGATTGGTCATCAGTTTCGTCTAATTGTATCGTCATTTTGATCAACATAAGAGATTTATCGATGTAATGTGGCTTTTTGTGTTGACTACAACTCAAAGCCTAAGATTTTAATCAACACGTTTCCAGCAGAGAAGCTAAAATGTCTAGAAGAGCACAACCTGTATGGACTGTCCCCAGGAATGAGGAGCGACCTGCTTTGAAACTTTTCAATAGTTTGACAAGACAAAAAGAAGTTTTTATTCCCATTTCTGGAAAGAGAGTGAACTGGTACAGTTGTGGGCCGACTGTTTATGATTCTTCCCATATGGGCCATGCAAGATCTTACATTACATTTGACATATTGAGAAGGGTTTTGTCGGACTATTTTGGATATGATGTTTTCTACACAATGAATATCACTGATATAGATGACAAAATTATAAAGAGGGCTAGGCAGAACCACTTATTCAATTGTTATGTGAATCAAGAACATCCACTTGAAGATGTAATCAAAGATTGCAAAGAAGTTTTCCAGAATGTGTCTAGTAGAGTGAATTCAACAACTGACCTGGATAAAAAGCAGATGTATGAGAAACTTTTAGCAAAAGTTACAGTTTCCATTGAAGAACTGGAAGATGCAGTTAAATGTGGTGATCCATCCAGAGTAGAGGAATTGAAGAAGAAATTTATTACCAATTGTAAAGATCCATTATCAGACTGGTTAGATATAAAACATGGATCTACTATTGAGGATAATGCAATTTTTAGTTCACTTCCTAAGTATTGGGAAGAACAATTTCACAAAGATATGGATGCATTGAATGTTCTTAGACCCAATGTTTTGACAAGGGTTAGTGACTATATTCCAGAAATAATTGATTTCATTGAAAATATAATCAAAAATGGTTTTGGTTATGTATCAAATGGTTCAGTTTACTTTGATGTTGCTGCATTTGATAAAACTGACAAACACCATTATGCAAAGTTAGTTCCAGAAGCTTATGGAGATACAAACAGTTTGCAAGAAGGAGAAGGGGATCTAACCACAGCTGACCAGAGAAATGATAAACATTCCCCCAATGACTTTGCTCTATGGAAGAATAGCAAACCAGGGGAGCCTTCATGGGATTCCCCATGGGGCCTTGGTAGACCCGGCTGGCACATTGAATGTTCTGCCATGGCATCTGTCATATATGGCTCTACATTGGACATTCACACTGGTGGCATTGATCTCAAATTTCCACACCATGACAATGAGATAGCTCAGAGTGAGGCTCATTTCCAAAATCCAGACTGGGTGAAGTATTTCCTACACTCTGGCCATTTGACCATAGCAGGATGCAAGATGTCCAAGTCACTGAAAAACTTTGTCAGCATTCAAGATGCTCTCTCAAAGTACAGTGCCAGGCAATTACGGTTAGCTTTTCTCCTTCATAGCTGGAGGGATACCCTTGATTACAGTTCAAACACAATGGAGATTGCCCTGCAATATGAAAAAGTGTTCAGTGAGTTCTTTCTGAATGTGAAAGATGCAACTAGAAATAAATGTGTATCACAAGTAACCACATTTGATACATTTTCTAAATGGACTGTTCATGAGAAAGCTTTGAATGACAAATTCCTGCAGGTGAAAGAAAATGTACATGCTGCTCTGTGTGACAACATAGATACCAGGACAACTCTGGATTCATTGAGAGATCTCATTTGCAGCAGCAATATTTATCTGAGAGAAAGAAAGCCTGCTAATTCCCTCCTACTATACGATATTGCTTTGTACATTACCAAAATGCTGAAGATCTTTGGTGCTATATTTGAAGCTGATGTAATAGGATTCCCAGTTTCCAAGGGCACTTCCAACAATGTGGAATGTACCATACTGCCTTATCTCAGTATTCTAGCTGAATTCAGAGACAAAATTAGGGCAAATGCTAGAACTTTGCAAGCAACAGACATTCTCAAAGAATGTGATCATCTGAGAGATGAAATTTTGCCAAATGTGGGTGTCAGATTGGAAGATAGGGAAGGGGAACCAACAGCTGTCAAGTTGGTAGATAAGGATACTTTGTTGAAAGAAAAGGAAGCCAAGAAGAAGGCAGAAAGAGAGAAAGCAGAGGAGAAGGAGAGAAAAAGAGCTGAATTAGCCATTGCTGCAGCTGCCAAAGAAGCTCAAAAAAGGATACCACCTAGTGAATTGTTCAGAAGTGAAACTGACAAGTATTCCAAATTTGATGAAAATGGTATGCCATCTCATGATGCAGAAGGAAAAGAAATCAGTAAAGGGCAGCTGAAGAAGCTACAAAAGCTGTATCAAGCTCAAGAAAAAAAGTACCAGGAATATCTTATTGCTACTCAAAATTCTTAGATATCAATTTAATATTTATTTATTTCAATGTAAGAGCTTTAGTAAATCAAAAATGATCCTTATTCCTTATATCAATGTGAAGGGGGAATGATGAAATACCTATTTCCACCCAACTGATGATATGTTTCAGTATTTTGATTATATTCAGACCAAATAAGGATCAATATATATATTTATTATGTTATTTCCAATTCTTTTCTAAAATTATAGCTTTATATATATATTTACCTGTATTTTCTTTCATCTCAAGCATTATTTATGTATGCTGTCAAGCATATTCACAGATATTTTATAAATTTATAAGAAATTGAAGTACTTATCAGAAATTTTACTGCTGAAAAAAATTACATAATAATTAGCGATTCAAATATTTTGAAAAATATCAGCTATCGTGTATTTTTTTCACTATAGTAATAAATGGGCATTGAATTCGACATATTTGCTCCAATTTGAATTCCCAATGATGAGCGTCGAATTCAGTGGTCGAATTCGAATAACCATAATGTGGCTCAGACCAATGAAAATCTGTCTATTGAGGTTATACGCTAATACCTGTATTGTGAAAGTGATAGTGTAAAATATTTAGAATTTTCAGGATAGTCTACTAATATTACGGTTTACAGTAGTCGTGAGTCGATTATAAATTAGTCATATTATGTATAGGTATACCTAAAACAATGATAATAAGGTGTAAAATATATATTTAACATTCGCATTTCTGTGTGATGTGATGACATCACAGAACTGGACTTCGAAGTACTATCAGTCAGACAGAGAGTCAGGTAGATAGACATAAGTAAAATACCTATGTGAATGTGAACACACACATGTATAGCCACAGCTGTGATTTACCGATTTGCGATTTATAAAACAAATGAAAAACCGTCAATGTTACTGAGTGAAACTTTGTTAGGTGAAAAGCTCGGTGAAAAGTAACAAGTACCTATCCTATATAGCTCGACAAGTAGGTAAAGTGCCTATATGTAAATGTTTATGTCATAAAACACAGTGTATACTGTAACCATACTGTAACCTGTAACATTGCCTCATTCATGTCATTTATAGAGAAATTATTTTGGCCTTATGGTCCATATGTATAGGTATCTATAATTAATTATATATTTTTATTTTATGCGTGAATCTAATATCTCAGAACTGACTACAGAAAATCAAGACAATTTATAGCGTTTTTATACGTAGATCCATCTGCTACAACGCGATTAAAATACAATTTGAATAGGACAAGCGAGTGGGATCGCCTCAATACAAATATGATGTGATTGCAATAATCACATCATAAGAACAGATGAGTGTATGAGAAATTCAACAATATATGACTAGAGTCCCAATTTATGCATGCATTATTTCATTCTTGCCTTCTTTCTGAGTAGGTATATAATAGAATAGGTACCTACAAATTTAATTTATGTAATAAGGAGGTATTTTCTGATCAAAACATAATCCTATACCAACTGGCAACTTGGAAAATATATAACCAACTTTCTCAAAACTTATTAGCTGACCAGGGGTTTTCATTATTCCATTGAAATAAAAGATTATGATTGCTCAAAACAGGTATACAAACAGGTATACAAAACTTTATTCACTCATAGCTTTACAAGATTAGAGTTATACTCTTTGTGTCACCATAGTCGAAATTCTAATAAACCCCAATTTTTTAAAACTGCTAACCGGGGGGGTTTTCATCAGTGAAGATATTCAATTGAAACAATAGATTATAGGGAAAAAGTATTTTGCTGACCAGAATAGAATATTCCATTAGATTTCAGACTTCTACTGCGAATATCGGGCTCATAATACAAAACAGATATCTATATGAAGAGATACCTTCTTGCCACCATAACAAAAATTTGAATACACCCCCCATAACGGGGGTAGTTTATACTTGTGATTTTTCTAAAAACATTGCTGACCGAGGGTATCCAGTGAAGATATTCCAATGAAATAGTAGATTATTATTGCTAAATACATACTCTTCATGCCACCATAGTGAAAATATGAATCAACCCCCTCGCAAGGGTAGTTTATACTTGTGATTTTCCTTGAAACTGCTGGCTGGGAGTTTCTAGTGCAGATATCGCAGTGAAACAGTAGATTGTGATTGCTATCAAATCATACCCCCTCGCAAGGGTAGTTTATACGTGTGATTTTCCTTGAAACCTTGCTGACAGGGGGTTTCTACTGTAAATATTGCAGTGAAATAATAGATTATGATTGCTCAAACCATACTCTTCATGCCACCATAGTGAAAATATGAATCAACCCCCTCGCAAGGGTAGTTTATACGTGTGATTTTCCTTATAAAACCTTGCTGACAGGGGGTTTCAAATGTGAAATGTTTCTAGTGTGAAATATCTTCACAGGATACCCCCGGTCAGCAAAGTTTTAGGAAAAATTACAGGTATAAACTACCCTTGAGAAGGGGTTGATTCGGATTTTCACTATGGTGGCATGAAGAGTATGGTTTGAGCAATCGTAATCTATTGTTTCACTGCAATATTCACACTAGAAATCCCCTGTCAGCAAGGTTTAGAGGAAAATCACAGATATAAACTACCCTTGCGGGCCTTGCGAGGGGGTTGATTCAGATTTCCACTATGGTGGCATAAAGAGTATGTATTTAGCAATCATAATCTACTGTTTCAATGAAATATCTTCACTGGATACCCCCGGTCAGCAAAGTTTTAAGAAAAATTACAAGTATAAACTACCCTTGCGAGGGGGTTGATTCGATATTTTCCTACGGTGGCACGAACACCTCATCAAACACAACTCAGATTTGGAGTTTCACTTGTTTTTATATCTTTCAAGGTTCGGATTGGCAGGATTATTTTTAGGTCAGCAAATTATCCACACTCTAGATTATATTATTGTGATTAGACAATAATGAGTTTCTATACCTTGACATGGGTATGTGTTTTAGGTGAATGCTAAACGGTAAACACAATAAAGAGTCGTAGAGGTATATTTATATTATTATTATCATAATCTACTGTTGCCAAGGAATATCTTCATCACTGGAAACCTGCAGTCAGCAAAGTTTTTTTTTTATATATTATGATCTCGATATTTGCAACACAGGGTTTGAAATCAAATAAAATTAACAATTAATACTTTGATGACCAGAATGTAGGAGCAAAGTATTTTGCCCATTTATTATAACTCAATAACACAAATTACAGAACCTAAAGTATGGGTAAATTGATTGATTTTCAAGTGGTAGGAGCGAGCACTATAATTTATGATAGCCAATAACTCTTCTTAGGAGTTAAAACTTCATATTATGAAGTGGTATTAATGGTATATTATTGTAAACTATCAGTGGCTGAAGTTCTTATATGTTGACTAAAATCCAAGATTTTAAACTTCTGCAATCAAGCCCTCTATATATTTAGTGTTTTTCAATATTTCAGGTCATGTATAATAAAATGTAGTACTGATGCATTCGATTATTCATTTGTATTTGCACATATTGAATTACCTCTGCTCTACTTTCTACCTTATCACTTATAATAAGTATAGGTACTCATCAGTACTTTCTTGTTACCTATTCAAATAATATTGTGGTATAAAGTCCCCTTCAGAATAAAAGTCGGTCTGCTTTTTGTATTTTTTACTTACTTATATAGGTACCTACTTATACCTACTCATTCGATTGTTTTATTTTTGGTACCCTTCTGTATATGAGGTCATCACTTTTATTCTATTCTGGAAAATTCCGTTCATTTATATTATTCATTTGTTTTCATTTCAGATTTCATTCACAGTATACTTAGGTGAACTATCAAAGCAAATATGGCAGTACCGGCATCAGAAGCATCTCAGGTAGTATTATCGAAGGAAACTCTGGGTAAACTGAAGTGTGGATCATGCCAAGGACTCTTATCTGTTCCCCCCATTACCATGGAAGGCGAAGGAAAATTCGTATGTGGTCGTTGCAATTCATCAGGTACCAGAGTGACGATATACGAAGAATTAGCCATGTACATGACATTCCCTTGCAAGTACTCGAAATGTAAAGAGATAATTGCATGGGACCAAGTGGATAAGCACGAAAGAAGCTGTCAACATCGAACGATGGTTTGTCCGTTCAACAGCTGTAAAGGGAATTATGCCCTCAAAGGTATACTCCAGCATTTCAAGGCCACACACGAGGAACATATTTATGATAATGAATCGCAAATTATGAGGAACTTGAAGGACATGCCTGCGAAAAACTTCAATCCCGAACGAAAATTCTTTTTAGTTATGCACAATAAAGTTTCCTACATTGTTATCGTTTGCATAGACCAGTCACCTGGGGGGAAAAGCTACCAATTTGCTTTTGGCATATTCTCTGCTAGTGCATCTTCACAAAAGATCAAGTATGATGTGGATTTGGAGATATCAACCAATGGTGGTTTATCAAATTATGAGCTGAAAAATAAACAGATAAAACCATTTGATCAGCGGATCCACTGTCTCAAGTGTTACAATGGCAGCTGTAGTTTACCTTGCCATAACAATAAAAATAAGAATTGGCTTAGTAAAATCAAGGTAGACAAAGAAGGTGATATGATTGCAACTTATAGAATAATAATTCATGAGGATGATGATATCTCAGCACAAGCAGTTAGTAATATATCGCTTGTACCAAACGTTGATGCCGTTTCAAAAATCACATGTTTCTGTAGGGAATTGATGTCGGCACCCATTTATGTTTGCGTTTCTGGTCACAGTCTGTGCATGAGTTGTAAAAAAAATATGGCTTATTGTCCTGTTTGCAGACAAACAATAAGTGAAACACGAAATCTTGTTCTGGAGCAGATTGCAGAAACCTTGAGAACACCATGTGAAAATATTTATAAAGGTTGTAAATATACCGGTTCAGTTAAGAGTACAAAACAACATTCACTTGACTGTAAATTCAATTTTATTTGAGAATTTTATTTATTGTATACAGGTAAATCCACCACAATCTTAGAACCATGTTGGAAACTTTTATTCGTGTTAGTATTTATTTAAAACAAAAATTGGAACATTTTGGTAATAAATTGTCCACGTATGTCACTGATTATCCATATCCTGCTTCGTCGCCATTTATTAATGGGAGATTCCTGTACCTGTGCCTGTACCCCATTCAGTGTTGCCACTAAAATCAATAAAATGTCTGACGTTTTCTGGCAGGATTCAAAGTCGGGATATATACAATTTTTAATTTTAGTGTGTTTCAGATGTTCCCGAACGTATGAATCTGAGTAATAATATTGATATAAGCGAAAATAAAATATCCTAGGGGATTTGACTTTTGCAAGTTTGTTGCTTGTTCCCAACTTGCAAAAGTTTAATCCCCTAGGATATTTTATTTTCGCTTATATCAATTTTATTACCCCGAATCATACGTTCGGGAACATCTAAAACACCCTAAAATTAAAAATTGTATACATCCAGACTTTGAATCCAGACTTTGAATGCTGCTGACTCGAACATTTTGTAGTGGCAGCACTGAATGGGGTACTGGAATGGAAAGAATAACAATTTCTGTGAATCTAATGATCAAAAGTTTCCTATATGATTCCAAAATTTTGGCACACATGGTCTATTATGTATATAACTCTAATCTGCTTTTTCATATGGAATTTTTGGTTATCTAATAATCCTGAGGAATTTTTTCGTTCCTCCAATATAGTTGAATTGATTAACATATGTTCATTTATATGTTGTTTTGCCTTGTTTCAGGAAATAAAATGTTTGAATAGTGATCGATTAGATGTTTTATTAAGTAGATATATATCCAGTTTGGATTCTACTATGATCTGTAGTACAATAATATGTATATCGTATATCCCATAAAAATATGTCACAGAGTGGTTTGGATTCCACTTGTATAAACTGTAGATCCTCGCAAGTCCTTTCGAGGTCTTCTCTTCGTTAATCATCACTCTGGCATAGTCACAGACGTGATGTGGCCATGCACATAAATCTCCCACTTCAAAATGAAGTAAGAAATCGGTCCTTTAAAAAATTGTAGGCATAAACATCATGAAAGGTATAAGATTTTTTGGTTTCAGACGATGCGCTGATAGTTTCCATATAATATGTGGTCGCACCATAAACGTGAAGATCTTTAGATCATCCTCCTTACCATGATTGACACCTAAATATACACTGTGTCCAAGATATAAGGATGATGTCTATCATGGAAACCTCGGATCAAGGTAGATATAGGATGGTGAAACAGCTCTTCAATTGTTTCTGCGAAAAACTTGTAGACCGTTTGAGAAGGTACTAATATTTCCACGACTTGAATGAAGATGGCGTTGAGATCGATTATCGAAGAAGATTTCTGTTGCTCATGTATTTCTGTGGTTCGCATCTGTCAGACATGAGTTGAAATGACACCAAAACACAATATTTTCAGTGAATTTGGAATAGTTATCGATATTTTGACTCTTCTCAGTCATTTTTCATCTAGAATAGATGAAACTGATAAAAAGATGACAGAAGCACAGTTTCTGTTTTACCGACACAAGGTATGTCGCCATCTCTGATAACTTCAGGAAATATTACTACGGTATGAAATCAAGTAGGCAAAGGTCTACAGCAAGGTGGATATAGGATGGTGAAACAGCTTCCTATCAACAAGCACTAGAATAAACTGTAGACCTTTGCCTACTTGATTTCATACCGTAGTAATATTTCCTGAAGTTATTAGAGATGGCGACATACCTTGTGTCGGTAAAACAGAAACTGTGCACCTGTCATCTTTTGATCAGTTTCATCTGTTCTAGATGAAAAATGATTGAGAAGAGTCAAAATATCAATATTCATGCCAGATTTATCGAAAATATATTGTTTTAATGTCGTTTCAAGTCACGTCTGTCAGATGTGAACCACATAAATACGTAAGCAACAGAAATCTTCTTCGATAATCGATCTTACCGCCATCTTCTTTCAAGTCGTGGAAATATTAGTACCTTCTCAAACGGTCTACAAGTTTTTCGCAGAAACAATTGAAGAGCTATTTCACCATCCTATATCCACCTTGGTCTACAGTTTATTCTAGTGCTTGTTAATAGGAAGCTGTTTCACCATCCTATATCCACCTTGCCTCGGATATGTTAGATATATTGGGCTTTCAATTGAGACAAACAGTAGTTTATTTAACACTATATAATTCTTAAGGAAACGAGTAATTATTCTACAGCAACTTACAACGTAAGAAAACGAACAACAGAGAGAGTGACAAGTCTCTAACACCCCTTCTTCTCATCATAGAACACTTATTATAACGAAGCTTACAGTTTTCATAAGTTGGTACAGATCGAGGTTACAGAGCTTATTTTATGGATTTCTATGACGTTCTAAACGTAGATGGCGTTAGTGAAAATACTGATTCCTATCAGGATATAGGTTTTCCCCGAAACGAAACGTCATACGGAAAATCTTTCAACTGTTTTGTAGAGCTTGAAAAGTGGCAATGAGAAAGTGTCATTTTATTTCCTATATCTCTTCAAATAACGTGGGAAAAAAATTAAAACGAAATCGCCGAATTTCAGTTTTATATGTAGGGTTTTTTAGGCATATATCTCTGAAACTACTCTGAACTTTCTAAACGGCATATTGTTATAGGCTTGAAAATGTGAAACTTTTCTTTAATTAAACCATATGGTTTCCTCCGAGATCACCATTTTGGACACAGTTTATAACGATTTATTGCATTACGATATTGACATCCATACATTGGTACCGCCAGGAAAAAAATTGAGGAGGGCATAAGAAATTCAGGGGGGTCAAAAGAGTACAAAAATGTTGAAAACATCAGGTTTACACCTAGAATAACGAAAAAATTATACTCAAAAGTTGAGTTTCTGGGGGAGCATCTGTTCCCTGCCCCCCCCCCCCCATTCCGGCGCCCATTATCCCAGATCAGACCGTTGCTTTTTATTGAATCATCAAAATAATAAATAAATAGACATCGATAGATAGTCCAACAAACAAATAAGTGACGATCAGATTTATGTATTTATGTAGTTTATATGCATTCAGTGTAAGTATATATTTATTCTTCTTTCTCGATATGTATTGAAGAGAGAATAAACCTTAGACCATATCTAGTGTATGGTCTAAGGAATAAACATATACACTAACGGTGGATTTATGCAGATGTTTTAAGTCGTTAGTTTTAAGTCTTAAGTTTTTTAAGTCGTAAGGAAAAATGGACCATTTATCCAAGAAGTTTTAAGGACTGTCACTAGTGTCAATCCTGTTATTTTGTGTGCTTATTTTTCTCATTTCCTTCGATTCAATCCAAATTTCCAGACTAAATCCTATTTTTATTTATGTCTATTTGCTTTCAAGTTTCAACTCCTGCTGTTTGTTACGATACCCTTTTGCAAAATCAGACGCATGCGCAAATCGACCTAACCTAGGTCTTGAGTCGCAAGAGATAAATGTTGGCCAACTTTTCTTAGGACTTAAAACTTATGGTAACATTGAAAACCAATGGATGAACTTCTTATGACTCAAAACTTGAGACTACAACTAACGATTTAAAACCTCTGCATAAATCCACCGTAAGCGTACCAGATCTAAAACTAACGGTGGATTTATGCAGAGGTTTTAAGTCGTAAGTTTTAAGTCTCAAGTTTTAAGTCATAAGAAGTTCATCCATTGGTTTTCAATGTAAACCATTCATACAGCTGTCATAAGTTTCAAGTCCTAAGCATGTCCTAAGAAAAGTTGGCCAACATTTATCTCTTACGACTTACGTCTTAAAACTCGATCGATTTGCCCATGCGTCTGATTTTGCAAAAGGGTATCGTAACATTGATCTTAACAAACAGCTGGAGTTGACTGCATGTAAAGCAAATAGACATAAATAAAAATAGGATTTAGTCTGGAAATTTGGATTGAATCGAAGGAAATGAGAAAAATAAGCACACAAAATAACAGGATTGACACTATTGACAGTCCTTAAAACTTCTTGCATAAATGGTCCATTTTTCCGTACGACTTAAAACTTGCGACTTAAAACTTAAGACTTAAAACTAACGACTTAAAACTTCTGCATAAATCCACCGTAAAAACTCGTTATTGACAGTAGTTGGAGTGGCAACAAGGAGTACAAGGACACTGATCAGTGATTATAAAACATGTTGTCGAACAAAGGTTGAGCAGAGATAAGTAAACAATTATATTCATCTCTGGATCGAGAGACGTTTCATACATACCTATTATAATAATATTTAGTGTGTATTTGTTGCTAGCTAGTGGTGCTACAGATTAGATGGTATATATAGTACCTACCTACAAGTAGGTGAAATATGTTATTTTGGGTATAGATTTTATAGGTATAAATTTCCCTTCAAGTTTTCAATATGTTCATTGTCGGTGCCTTCCTCTGATTATAAGGTAACCTCTGCGCGCGTTATTCTTGTATTTGGAGCGCAAAAGCAGTGTTATATCGCGCGAAGCATCTGGGTATTTAAAAAAAATTTGATGATGATGGCCACGAAAATTCAAAAACTAAAGAATGCTATTTTGTAGATAGAAGAAAGTGGCAATGAAGGAGTGCTTTTATAGTTTCGATCTATATCTCCAATAATGAAGCAAGAAAAATATTGTAATACCTATCTCACAAATTTTCAGTTTTTCTCTAAATATTTTGACAACGAAGAGTTCTTCCTTATCCATAATAATGCGCAACTTTGCTAATTTGAATTTCTTCCTATCTTTGACGAGGTGCCAATGAACCATGTGTACAGGGTCTTCATATTTTGAACCCCCCCTTAACTTTTTTATTATTTGTTCAATTTTTATTTAAAAATAATGATATTTGACGTTGAAATTCAGATATAAAACGGATTATTCCAGATAATTAGGACAAAGATGGTCAGGGTAGCTATGGAAATAATTGAAATATATGTTGTCAAATTGATGAATGCTATAATATGTCATAGATTTCGAGATATTCGACATTTGAATTAAAATTTTATGATTTTCTCTCGTATTAGAAATAATAAAAAAATATTGGTTGTGAACGATTTCCAAATGTTGTACTTAATCATGATTTTCCATATTTCTCTATAAAAAAAACCCAACTCTCTTGAGTCATGCGCAATAGACCATATATAACACTATATTTTCGTTTCTTTTTTTTACGATTTTCCAAATATACTGATGGTATATAACATTTTTCCCTGTCACTAAAACCCATTATGACAAATAACCTCACATATATATGACATATAGCATTCATCAATTTGACAACTATTTCAATTATTTCCATAGCTAACTCCTGACCATCTATGTCCTAATTAGCTTAAAGAATCTGAATAAAATCTTAATTTCAACGTCAAATATCTCGAAATCTATTTAAGATAGCATGATATAAAATATACTCTATCCAAAAGTGACAAAATAAGAGAGGTGTTCCATTTAAAAAATAAATTTGGTGCCCATAATTTTTTTTTCAGATCTTATTCAACTGTTTTTCTGTCAACATATATGAAATCTACAAGAAAAATCACATAAGATCATATTATTTGAAAAAGCAATTAATCAATAGACAAAAAAGTTAAGGGGGGTTCAAAATATCGTCGAAAACAGTAAAAAATGGCATGGTTGTATTTTAAATGTCATATATGGAGACAAATAAACTGAAAATATACCAGGCGTCCCATTTGATAATCGAAAGTTCATGTCACTTCCGGTGAATTCGGAATAGGGTTGTACACCTTTTTTCAAAAATTTTATATGTGAAACGCGGGTCCCCAGAGAATACGTCGATATTTTTTTGAAATTTTTATTTTCAAGGGTTTTTCCAAAATCGGCATTCAAAAATCGAAAATTCTCCATCCTTTTCTAATAATGTGACGTCACCTGGTAGGTTGGTTTAGGTTCTGTTCCATTAATCGAAGTGGAAGAAGAATTGACAATCTGTCATCTTTGACAGATGGCCGTAAAAAATTACTGGGCGATTTTAATTCTTCCTGCGAAAATATATTCGGATGATTAAAGGTAAGTTAATATTGAGTTCTATTTCATTGTTCAGCGTTCATTATACCCCTCACTGACCAATTTTTTCAGAAAGTTCAAGCATTCAAAGACTTATTGTGCTTCATGTAGCAACAAGAATGTGAATTCTCGAAATTCATATTTGTACTCCAAGTGTTAATATGAGACAAACTTTGTGTTTTGCAGTAGGACAACACATCATCAGCTACATCTGCAAGTAATTGCTGTGAAGATAATTTTGTACTAAGTTAAAATTCTTATCCTTATTCTTTGAATCTTTGTACATGAACATGATGAGAACCTGTGAAGTGAGAGCACAAAGTATTTTAGTAATAGGTATAAGCTAATAAACCAAATCTTTATTGTCATGCACTTATGTAAATAATAAATGTATTTTCCTAAATCCTCAGTTATTGTTAGTATGTATGATGTGAGTTTATATATGAGATATATCTTCTTTACATTATATTGTGAATATGTAATTATAATATCAACTTGTGTTGTTTATTTAATATATAATTAATTATTTAATATAATTAATATCAGATGCACCACTACACTTACCTATTTTTCCCAGACAATAAAGTTATTAATTGAATTAATTCTTCATTTTTATTTCTCTATTTTATAGTGTCTTTGAGTTCAATCGTCTCATTGACTTCGCTGAGGTGGTGGTATTGAAAATCCTATAGAAATATAAACTCATATAAAATACCTGACTTGCGTTATATAGATGATAAACAATCAATTGATACGCCTTTTTAAATATTTTGAATTAGTTTCGTTATCAAAAAAATTTGAATCAAAAATTGACATATTGTCATCTGACTTATCTGCCATCACTTTCATGTCAAAAAATTCTTCTTCCCTATTATTTTCGATATTTTTACGATACCATCCCGAACTACCAGGTGACGTCAGCAGAAATATGGTGCTGTCAAATAATTATTTTTGATTTCGATTTTCTCGAGCATAAAAGAATATTCCGATTTAATTTTGATGCCATATCGGTAGTAGTTTAGTAAGGTATCGGAAAACGATTATTAATTCTGCTAAAGCTTTAGAGGTTTATGACCCTATTTGCATGAAGTTGAGTAACTTGTCAGAAAATGAAGTTTCATGTATTGAACAGATTCACCGAATGTCATTCTATTATCTCCGAAAATAAAAAAGTTAGAGAGGCACGAGCCGTGGACATCCTATCTGTATAGGATGTCTTATTGTCTATACAAATCTATAGATTTTTGTTCTGCCTAAATATTCAGCCCTGGCAGACAATCAAATGAATTTTTACAACCCTGCGCGTATGCCGATCATATCTCGATAGATATTTTATTAAATAAACAATAAAGATATTCAAGAATACTTACCAAACACGATACCTATATCGAAAAATCATTATTCCTTTCAACAAATTAAAATTTGATGAAGTAATCAATAATTGAATGCTAATTTTAATATACCATTCACCATTAGTTTTCATTTCAGATTTCATTCACAGTATAGGTCTGGCAACCTGAAAACGCAAATATGGCAGTACCGGCAGAAGCATCTAAGGTAGTATTATCGAAGGAAACTCTGGGTAAACTGAAGTGTGGATCATGCCAAGGACTCTTATCTGTTCCCCCTATCACCATGGAAGGCAAAGGAAAATTCGTATGTGGTCGTTGCAATTCATCAGGTACCAGAGTGACGATATACGAAGAATTAGCCAAGTACATGACATTCCCTTGCAAGTACTCAAAATGTAAAGAGATAATTGAATGGGACCAAGTGGATCAGCACGAAAGAAGCTGTACACATCAAACGTTTGTTTGTCCATTCAATAGCTGTAAAGGGAATTATGCCCTTAAAGGTATACTCCAGCATTTCAAGGCCACACACGAGGAACATATTCATGATAACGAAACGAAAATTATGAGAAAATTGAAGGATATGCCTTCAAAAAACTTCAATCCTGAACGAACATTCTTTTTGTTTCTGTATAATACAGTTCCCTACATTGTTAATGTTTGCATCGACCAGTCACCTGGAGAAAAGATGCAGTCCATTAAAAGCTACCAGTTTGCTTTTGGCATATACTCTGTTAGTGCATCTTCACCAAAGCTCAAGTACAATGTGGTATTACAAATTTCAACTGGTGGGGTCTCTACGAATTACGAGCTGAAAAACAAAGAAATCAAACCATTCGATCAGCAGCTCCACTGTCTGAAGTGCTATAATGGCAGCTGTAATTCGCCTTGTCATAAAAATAAAAATAAAATTTGGCTCAGTAAAATCAAGATCAAAAATCAAGGTGATATGAATGCAGCATATAAAATAACAATCCATGAAGATGATAATATACCACTAGCTGCTAGTGATATATCGCTTGCACCAAACGTTGATGCCGTTTCAAAAATCACATGTTTCTGTAAGGAATTGATGTCGGCACCTATTTATGTTTGTGTATCTGGCCATAGTTTGTGTATGAAATGTAAGAGAAATATAGAAAATTGTCCGGTTTGCCAACAAACAATAAGTGACATACGAAATCTTTCTCTAGAACAGATCGCAGAAACTCTAATAATATCATGTGGAAATGTTGATAAAGGATGTAAATATAGTGGTTCGGTTAAGAGAACAAAACAACATTCCCTTGATTGTAAATACAATTTTATTTGAGAATTATATATTTTTTATCTTCATAAGTGTATTTCATGTTTTTACTTTTCCAATCTTCAACATGTTGATTTGTGTCGTGTAGATTTTTTTTAAATAAAATGTGTTCTGTCATTGATTAAATGTTTCATTGAATACCCCATCCTGAATCGCAGTCACTATTGAAGTTTTTTTGGGCTTAGAACCAAATTAGTCGGTTGTAGAATATTTAATATTTCCAACCCCTTCATTTGCTGTTCATTATTGATTGTTCAAATGATGAGGCGATTTGAAAGGTCACGATAATTTTCAGAAATTTACGGAAACTACCTGGAAATTTATAAAATGGGTGAATGGAACAATCTCATCGAATCCTCTGACTTGGCAAGAAAGGGTTCGAGGAATTGGAACAACATTCCAAGTCAAAGACTGTGGCCAATGACACTATGTGTTCGAGCAGAAGTCAGATATTAGACAGGTGACAGGACTGACAAACCTATCAACCATGTGCCAAACAGCATAACTACGAACAAAGTTAACACTGAGTGGTTGTTCTGACTGATTCAATGAATAAATCAATCAACACATTGATATCCGTGTAGATTATGATGATTATAAGTAGCTAGACTAGACTAGAAAAAGAGATGCATTTTATTATTCATATATTAACAAATAATATAACAAATATATACAAGTTTCTCTACACAAACGGATCCTGCAATGGACATAATAAATAATCAGTTATTTAAAAATGTACAAAAAGATAACAAACACCATTTGTTCGATACTCTAAACCTACTAATTCAGAAAAGTGTCATAAAATTTTTATTCAAAATATGTACTTGTATTGTTCAATTTCCTATTAAATTGCTCTCACAAATATCAGACTATAATATTCGATACCAAAATAACAACCAACCTTAAATATCGATAATTCTAATTTCGAGAATTTGAAAATATACCCTTAATCGATGTTTTCTAATGATCCAAGTTGTGATAACGTTCTGATCACCTCTGCTTTTTGGTTATCGTTCAATTTTTCGATAATGGCCACCACAGCATCAAGAGCAACATCTGGACACTCCTTGAAAAAAATAATGATCGATTTGAGTGACAATTCAAGTTAGAGATTCTTCAATTATTCGGGAAGAATAAAATTATCTCCAGTTGCTGTTAAAAATTGGAAATGATCCAAAAAAATTGATCTGCTCGACAAAAAATTCAAAATTATGTTTATATGGTTTGGAAATATCAGTTATTATGAGTAAATAAGCAAATTAGAGTTTCAACAGCCAGTAGACGCTTCTCCATCATTCAAAAAAGTTGAAGACCATGTGGATATTCTAATAATCATCCTATCAATTCTCGAAATCAATATATCAACTTACTTCGAGTGAACTCTTGATCTGACTAATGACAGCATCTTTCTTCACAGCGTATATGTTATGGCTGATGATGGATTGTTGTGCAGGTTTTGAAATCTGTTCTTCGAGCCACTGAACAACTGATTCATTATTTTCCCATCTGTATCCCTGCAAAGAAGTAAAAAATTGACATTATTCAACAAAAAAGTTTATCAAGGCCTATATCGATTGGGAACCAAAATAATCATTTGACCATTATTTGACTAAATAGCTAAGTTGGAAAAAAAATGAGAATTTTTCTCAGCAATCTCATCACGAAAAATGTTTGCAAAATAAATCTTTCCCTCTTCAACACATAGTTTTTGACTAAGAAATTGTGTTTTGGTAGTAAGAAGTGGAATGGGGTTGAAAAAAATGAAGAAAAAAATCATAATGTAGCCTTTTTATTGGTAGAACACACCCACAAAATGTCATTTCATTAACTCTACCGCAATTTCAAGAAGAAAAATTGTTATTATCATTTTAGAAGCGTGTAACTTCTCAAGAGCAAGAAATCACCCTCTAATAACTTTTGCACTCCTTTGATAATATCCTCATATATGTATAGTTAAATCCATCACAAATGCAGTCACCCTGTAAACATTCATAATCGTGAGGATTTCTGTAATATGAGAAGGTTGTTGGAATGATTAGGTACTAATAGGAATCTTTTCGATCAATTCTCGGAATAATGTTTATTTAGATATATTCTGCAAACATTTGAATAACAGAAAGTACATGAAGTTTTTCATGTGAATATTGGATAACCAGTAGATCAGGACGGCCAATAAACATCATTGTTAGTACACTCAGTGGAGAAAATTAATTTTTTGAACTATATATAGATAAGTCATTTGAGTTTGAAAATGTCGAACAGACAACTAGAAAAAGGTTCTCAGCAAGGTGGATATAGGATGGTGAAACAGCTTCCTATTAACAAGCACTAGAATAAACTGTAGACCTTTGCCTACTTGATTTCATACCGTAGTAATATTTCCTGAAATTACCAGAGCTGGCGACATACCTTGTGTCGGTAAAACAGAAACTGTGCATCTGTCACCTTTTTATCAGGTTCATCTATTCTAGATGAAAAATGATTGAGAAGAGTCAAAATATCGATAATTATTCCAGATTCACTGAAAATATTGTGTTTTAATGTCGTTTCAAGTCACGTCTGTCAGATGTGAACCACAGAAATACGTAAGCAACAGAAATCTTCTTCGATAATCGATCTTACCGCCATCTTCTTTCAAGTCGTGGAAATATTAGTACCTTCTCAAACGGTCTACAAGTTTTTCGCAGAAACAATTGAAGAGCTGTTTCACCATCCTATATCCACCTTGGTTCTCAGTTAGGTTTTTGACATTTGGATCGATGACACCCATATATTTTCTATGGAATATAACAATCGAATAACACTTCCGCTTTTACCGGAAATAAATCTGGCTCGAGAATTTGTAATGGGAACCCGTGTAAGATATATTGTGACACATCACAGATACATATTTGTTCCTGAAATGGCGGCACATGAGACAATTTCTCTGAATAACTAATTAAAAAGACAACCTTCAATGATATTTTGATTGAAAATAAAAACAAGAGGCGAAGTGTGTCAACCATTTATCTGGAAATACTGACATTTTTTCTTTTCAACATTTACTAGAGACTTTAGACGAAATTATTTCATTTGATAGAATACAATATTTGTGAGGAAACCAAAATTAGTTCATTTGTTATTTTATTATGTTGCTTGACGAATACTCGATCGATGAAGTCACAGTGCCGCCATATTGATATTAAAAAAATGTCCACCGCGCTGCCATATCTTAGAAACAAATATATATGGTGATAAACTATATATGTTATCAAGAAGGAAACTCGCTCTATCGTGAAAACACCTACATGGTTCTATTCAAAATTCTCGAATTTGGTCTATTTCAGGTGAAACCGATATTAAATTCCAAGGAACTATATCATCGATCAAAATATAAAAATTCTGACTCAAATTAAAACAGCTGAATGACACTCTGGCCAATGATTTCGATTTCATTGTCATCCGGTATATACATGCCCAATATGTTTATACCAAAATTCTTCTTCCGATGATACTTCCTGATAAGAGTATCCTTGTCAAACAGATACCTCCTCTGTTTATCGTTTGCGCTTTTGCGCATTACAAATAAGATATAGCCATATTTGCCTAAGTGTAACAATTCCGATATTATAAATATACTTGAACAGTGTATAGCTGTTATTTGGTGTTTGGTAGATGAATTCTATCGACTTGAAAATATGAAGGATTTTCACAAAGGTGAGTACCTACAGTAACATGGTATTTCAATAATTTTTTCATGTTTGATAATATGAAGCAGAAGTGTAAACAAAAGCTTTCGAAATTTTTTCGGACTTAGAATACGCCCCCGTGTTTGAATATAAAATAAATGGTGAGGCAACAAAAACGAGAGAGATTGAATATCTTGAAGAGATTTTTTTATGAAAACATGTAGAGGGGCATACTTCCATTGTAATTGTCACATATTCATCACCTTCCCTCTTTCACTCTCACCAATCATTGGAAATTTAATTTCAACGAAATTTGGCAATATCGCTGTATGGCGAATTAGTGCTCCTATACCGGGTGTAACATGATCATGGTACACCCCCCGTATCTCCGTTAGTTTTAAAGGTAATTCATTGAAATTTGGGATATGCTATGAACATAATAAGCGTCACTTTTTTACCTACAAATGATTTGTTTTCCACTTCCGGTTTCGCCGGAATGGAACACTCTGTATATTATTGCATTTCTGAAATCTGCAAAATTTTCTGAATCCGATGATATCAAATAAGTGACATTTTAAACATCAAAATTTTCAATAATTTTATTTTCTTATTTTCTTTTAGTTGTAATTTCCATTGTATTTATCGCACATTTTATTACCAGCTATGAATAAATTCCTTATTGGTAGTACTAATAAATGGTACCACGGTACCAATATGGTTCCATTTGAAAAAAATGAGTTTCACCGCAAAATCGACTATGATGAACTTTATTTGCTCATAAAAAACGCGATTTAGTATTTTTGACGGGATTTAGATTTTTCTAGCATTAGACGAATCAATTGGAATAAATCGGAACCATCATGGCACACCTAAATGGAAAACTAAAAATTGAATTTTAAAAAATTTTGACGTTTGAAATGTCACTTATGTGGTATCATTGGATCCAGAAAATTATGCAGATTTCAAAAATTTAATAATATACAGGGTGTTCCTTTTGAAAATCGAGAGTTGGTATCACTTCCGGCGAAACGGGAAGTGGAAAAAAAATCATTTGTATGTAGGCCAAACAGTGACGCTTATTATGTTCATAGCATGTCCTAATTTTCAATAAATTACCTCTGAAACTAACGGAGATACGGGGGGTGTACCATGATCCTGTTACACCCGGTATATAAAAAAACGTTATTCAAAAAAATTGGCTGAGCTATAAACGGCAATTTAAAAGTCAGATTCCTAACTGAGTTATAGGACTGAAATGAATGAATACAATAATTTCATATAGAGAATGCAGATATACATAACATATGAGTAGTGCACTTATAATTGATTAATCTAAACCATATTGTACTTTTTTGTTCTAGTGTTAGTCATTCTCTTTCATCTGGGAACATTTGGATATGGTCAGCACTGTGAGTTTCTAGGAGAAACTATTACTTGTCAAGCGATACAACAGGAAAAATTATTGAATGAGATATTCACTCTGGCAGCAATTAATCCAGGAAAAACCATTCATACTATCGAAATATCGAATTCCAATTTTTCCAGAATTGACTATTTTCCAAATCCAGGAAAATTCTTCAGTCAAATCGAATTGGAAAATTTGATGATTGAAAATTCGAACATCACTCATATTGGATATGACGCTTTCAAGGAATTACCAAATTTGAAGAGGTTAATACTCAGAGGTAACCAGATTGAAGATACTTCTTTCGTGAAAGTTTTTGATGCTGATGAATTTTATTTAGATCTGAATCGAAATAGTATAAAGATTTTGGATTTGAATAACTTCAATGGGAAGAAATATATAGATTCAGATGAATTTATATCATATACATATATATCTATACATCTGAAAGAGAACAATATCGATTTTATTAGGCCTGCTAATCAATTAAGAATATATGATTACATAGATTTGAGTTTCAACAATCTTCAGCAGTTTAATGAAACCTACCTGAATGCATTCACTGTTTCTATAGATTTGAGTCACAATAAAATCAAAACGTTATCATTATCATATTATATCGGTTATGGTCTGAATAATGAATTTAGGAAAAGTTATGTCAACATAATTATTGGGAACAACGTTTCTTCCTTAGGAGAATTTGGAGAATTTAATTGTGAGGAATTATACTCGACATCATTCATAAATGATAGAATGAGAATAGGAACCGTTTTGAGTTTTAAGAATTCCAATATAAACTACGCAACACTAATTACGTCGCACCCCGAAATTTTGCCCCTGTTAAGATTTGAATAACTTTTTTCTTCTTTGAACAATTTGAATTCTGTTTGCACTGTTCGCTAGCTCAGTCCTTCAGCTATAATCTTGTACTTCTTCGATACATAAGGTTATTTCCATAAAATTGCTACAGGATGTTTTTTGGAACTGTGCAAAATTTCGAAATTTTCAAAAGGATCCCAAATGAAGAAAAACAATTTTTTTTCAACTTTGACAGCAGAGGCATGAAGATTATCTCATTACCTTTGGCCATTTCCAAAATTGTCTTCCTATCACTTTTCTTTACAGAGTGATCTCAAAAAATCAATTTTTTGGTTTTGCAGTCATAACTTGTTTCCTTTCAAAATCTCACGATCATTTTGAAGCTGAAACGTTAGATGAACAGACATGAAGATTAGAATTGACTAAAAATAAATATTAAAGATCAAGGGTTTCTGCAAAGGTGACCCAAATCTGAATCCCCCTCGAAATCCCGATTAAAAAAGAAAAATATCCAAAACGTTGTTTGATCGAAACGAAAATATCACCACCAAAAATACTGATGAAAAATTTTTTACCCCCTCCCCCCCAAAATTTTTTTTGCGGGTAAAATTTTTGCTGGTCAAACGGTTAGATATATCGGTAAACATATTTCTCCTGACCCCCACATCGGGATCGGATATATAAAAAAATAAAATTCTTTCGCCTCCCTTGCCCCCTTGGGGTACTTTGGGTACGAATGAAGGGGATGGAGATTTTTGTGATTTTTTTACATATAATTTTCGTGAGTTTCGTACAAAACTACTAAGAATCGCCCGAACTCGAGTTCTCCAAGTAACATAGATTGATGTACAGGGCGAAAAAAAATTATTTTTCAGAATCGAGACAAGCGGTACCCATAAAAAATTAAATTCTTTGAAAAAAATCCAAAACATGATGGAAGACTTTGTATAGGGGTTGAGAAGGTTACCCTAAAATTTTGTTGTTTTCAAATTTTTTTTTATTTTGAATTTTTTTATGAAGTCATCTTCAGAAAAGGAAGACCTACGAATAGTTTTTTCTGTCCTGGTCTTTATTTTCACGAGAACGTAATTTTCAACCTGTCTTGTCAGTCACTCATTATGATTTTTGTTACGTTGGTTACGGACCATGCATTTTTTTTGGGCTGATTTTTTTTTAGAACATGGCGTTTCATTTCGGTTTTCTCATGCACAATTTTTGACTACTGAAAGAAAAAAAGATATGGATGTGTCAAGAATGAAAGATCCTTCCGAAAACAAGTTGATTTCCATTAAATTCTTCTCCCAGTGGGGATTTACAGAGTGTTTCAGATTTGGGTCACCTTTGAGGAAACCCTCGATTCTAAATGTTCATCTTGAGTTAATTCTGATCTTTAAATCTTCTCATATGAGGTTTCAGCTTCAAACTGAGCCTGAGATTATGAAAATCGGTTGAAGAGGAAAAAAGTTATGACTGCAAAACCAAAAAATTGATTTTTTGAGATCACTCTGTAAAGAAAAGTGATAGGAAGACAATTTTGGAAATGGCCAAAGGTAATGAGATAATCTTCATGCCTCTGCTGTCAAAGTTGAAAAAAAAACTGTTTTTCTTCATTTGGGATCCTTTTGAAAATTTCGAAATTTTGCACAGTTCCAAAAAACATCCTGTAGCAATTTTATGGAAATAACCTTATGTATCGAATAAGTACGAAATTAATGCTGAAGGACTGGGCTAGCGAACAGTGCAAACAGAATTGAAATTGTTCAAAGAAGAAAAAAGTTATTCAAATTTAAACAAGGGCAAAATTTCGGGGTGCGACGTAATTAGTGTTGCGTAGTTTAGGAATTCTTAACGGAACAGTGTGGGACATATCCAAAGTCAGTGGCGGGTATGGATTGGATTTATCGAATGCATCAATTTCAAATATATCTCACCACTACTTCGATAATATCCTCCTAGCAATGTTGAACTTGAGTTACAATAACATCAGTTCAACAGATCACGGAATTTTCAGGAATGCGACAATCTATTCTTTGGACCGATCATTTTCTCAAATCAAAAACTTGTCCAGTGAGTCTTTCAATTTATCGAGGAACAAATTTCAGGCAATAGGCAAAGATCTATTTGTCAATTGTACTAGTTTGGAAACGCTGAATTTGAGTAATAATAGTATAGTCCGTTTGAGGGCATTCACTTTTTCAAACTCTTCTACAATACAACACATTGATTTGTCCTATAATAATTTAAAGACTCTGGAGAGCAACGCCTTCTTCAATCTGACTGTCAAAAGTTTGAATGTCAGCAACTCCAATATCTACTATATTGTCAAAAAAGCTTTCAATCATTTACAAGAGTTAGAGCTACTGGATTTGTCTGCCAATGGTATCACTACTATAGAAGCAGAAGCATTCTTTGATATACCCAGGATTCGTAGCATAGATCTGAGTTATAATAATTTGGTTGTCATTCACAGTCATACTTTCACTAACTTCCGAGGTCTGTCACTGAACATGAGTTGGAATAGAATCGAACGTTTGAACAAGTCTGCTTTCGAAAACTTGAAGTTGAATTCATTGGATTTGAGTTTCAATAGATTGATTAAAATTCCAATCGACTCTTTCAAACACTCTAATATCAAAACAATGTTATTACTTCATAATAACTTATCTGCGCCCATTTCATTCGATTATACCGTCAATGTATCTTCTCTGTTGATCAGTTTCAAAGGCATTCTTGAAAATCAATTTATATCAAGTGTATATTTGGAAGAACTGCATTTTGTAGATTCTTCTGTCGAGTTGTTGCAAGATGGCTGCTTTACAGGGTTGCCATACTTGAAAGAACTACGTTTCAACAACTCTCGGATAGCATCTTTTGAGTCGAAAGCTTTGCAAGGTCTCAACACTTTAAAGCACTTGGATACTTCTACTCTGTTACGAAATTGTCGGATTCTTAAAGACGGTACATTCTCGGACTTATACAGTTTGAGGACTTTACTAATAGATGCGCCAAATTTGGTAAGCTTAGAACAAAGAAGTTTGTCTGGTCTCGTTAGTTTGGAAATTTTGAACATCACTGGAACTATGATAAGAACTTTGCCGCCAGGTATTTTCAACGAGTTGAAGAATTTACAAATTCTGGATTTATCAGGTAACTCGATATCGAATTTAGCTTCGAATAATCTATTTGAACATTCGAAACGATTGACTCGCATCTTCCTACAACACAATCGATTAGATAGCATGCCACTTAAACTATTCAATAATTTACAACATCTCGACATTTTAAGATTAGATGATAATACTCTGAGGGAATTAGTTCCAGGAGTATTCGATGGTCTACATGCACTAAGACTACTAAATCTATCCCAAAACACGATGTTGTTTCAACATAATGGGGATTTCAGAAAGGCTGTGGCCCTGAAAACCTTGAAAAACATTGAAATATTAAATATTGATAATACAAGCATCGATACAGCTTCTCTACAAACATTATACTTGTCTTTTCGCAACTTGAATTCGATCGGTATCAATAATAATGGGTTTCGTTGTGTTGACTTGAGCAAAATATTGGAGGATTTCAATCTGAGATCCATAAAATATACACCTGAAAATCCTACTTATGATACATCTAATTTAGACGGCATTGCATGTACTTATAATAGATGGTAACTTTGGGGAATTTAATGTACAGTTGTGTGCATAAAGAAGTCGTACAGCAATTATGAGAAAGGCTTGTCAATCCTGATTAAACTTCTTATCGACTTTAACAATTAGCGTCAAAACTCAAACTATTTTGTCATGAAAGTTCCAAATGTGTACGTGTACTACTTTTTAATGAAATTGGGAACATCATAGGCAGGTTTACACCATACAAACCTTGTACGATTTCTTTATGCACAGAACTATACCTCCACTGTTAATTACTGAGTAATATCTATGTTATTTGTGAGGTCTTGCCTCATCTCCAGAAAGTTCTGAAAAATAGGTTCGTAATTTTTTAAGAATTAAAAAAGTATAACATCCAGATATGCGCCACTGACGATATGGATATCACCTGTTTTATTCATTATAAGAATCTAGATGTCGAGTTATAGTTCCAATTGAAATATTTTTCAAATGTACGAATCACTGTTATCATCTTTATGGAAGAAAATAAATTTCAAAATGTTTCTAAATCGGACTTTCCATCACTTCCCAGTGCCTGATTGTATATTTTCTTAATTCTGCATAACTAATTCTTATGAATTCCATTATTTCGAAAATCTGATGAAACAAAGGATTAGAAAAATGGAGAAGATTCATTCATCAGACAAGATGAAATTTTAGTGCATTGAGTATTTCAAGTGTAAGTATAAGATGTATATATCATTATGTGCCATCGTATTAAAATTCAAATATGTTGCATACAAAATTTCATTTAAAAAAAATGTTTTTCGTTTTATCGACTTCAACAAAAAAAAAATACTGAAACTTAAGAGATGTACAAAAAACAAACAAAAATCAAACTGATTATTCAGATTGGCCACCATTGCTGACAATGAGCAAGGCGATTTTGACACTTCGTCCAATTCATAGCTTTTTCATTTACACATTTATTAGCTTAGTTGAGCTATCGCCACCCCCATAGTTTATTACATGGAAACTTAGTTTCTGGAGTACCGATTTCTTTCTTCCGCCGCATGGTGTCGCTAGTTCCAACTGTCTCTTGGTACGCGGCTCAGTGCGGCCAACTAGGCGGGACGGAATTGCATTAGAACAAGCACCGCCAATCATAAAATAATTGGATTCGATAAACTAAATCAATTGACCCTTTCCAGAATAGAAAGTTATCATGGCGGATTTTGACATTTGACAAATTTAGGGAAAAATCTGGGGAAAAATTTGACACTTGACAGTTGAGAAAATAAGTGTTCCATGTCAAAATTGAATTAAAATGGACACGAATCCAAATTCCAGAATATCGATATAGATATTTCTTAGAATTAAAAGACACAAAGAAAAAGGATATTATTCTAGAATTTGGATTTGTTCACATTTTATTTTAATTTTGACATGGAACACTTTTTTTCTCAATTGTCAAGTGTCAAGTTTTTCCCCAGATTTTTCCCAATTCAATTGACCCTTCCCAGAATAGAAAGTTAGGGTCAATTGACCCTTCCCAGAATAGAAAGTTATCATGGCGGATTTTGACATTTGACAGATTTAGGGAAAAATCTAGTGGAAAATTTGACACTTGACAGTTGACAAAATAAGTGTTCCATGTCAAAATTGAATTGAAATGGAAATGAATCTAAATTCCAGAATATCGATATAGATATTTCTTAGTATTAAAAGGCACAAAGACAAATTATATTGTTTTGTAATTTGGATTTGTTCACATTTTGATTTTCTCAACTGTCAAGTGTCAACTTTTTCCCTAGATTTTTCCCTGAATCTGTCAAATGTCAAAATCCGCCATGATAACTTTCTATTCTGGGAAGGATCAATTAATATTGACTTTCCTATTCAAGATTTCATTTCGAAAATTATTACCACGTGAAAGTTTCAGTTTCGGAATTTGTGAAGATACCACTGGGAAGCAATCTTTATACTTCAATTTGACACCCATACTTCTTGCTTAGTTATTCTGTATGTCGAAATTGGGCCGGCAATTTAAAGAAAACTTGTCACTCACCTCGGATGCCCCTTTGTCTTCGATGAACCACCTTCTGAGCATCGCCTCTCCCTGACCCAGAGCCAGCTCAGGCTGCGCCTCCATCAGTGCCTTTATGACTCTATCTTCCAGCAATCGCCTCCTCAGCCTCCAGTAGATCATCGATCGAGATTTTCGCCACGGTATGATTTCCTAATGAAGGAGATGAATAATTAACATCCAAACCCCATAAACGAGTGTACCTGCATTTGGTTGGACATCTATCGGGAAATTTGTACACAACGAGTTTCTCGTAATGACATTGACAGTGATGTCAATTTGATGAGGCATCAGATTCAAGAGTTTGTATGTTCTTATAAATTACAAGAATCATTGGAAAACGAAAATGGGGATGATATTCTGAAATATTCTGTATCCAATAGAGCCTACAACAATTTTATATGCAGATTAAATAATCAGATCAAGGAATGTGACATGTTGTCACCCAAGAAATAAAAAAAGATGAACCATGGATTACAAATGGTTTTATCAAATCTATTAAACATTGAATAAAGTTTTGAAAAATCATGAAACACTGTAATTATGAAAATCAAAGAAATTTATTGAATGAAATTATAAAGAATGCAAAACGAAATTGTTATCAAAACAAAATAGTGGATAACACATACTTGCGAAATGATAGCAACGTCCGGTTTGTTCTATTTTGTAGGTTATTTTATGAGTAATTCGCGAAAATCACGAACCAACAGATGGCGCTCGAGAAATGTCAAAAATTTGACATGAGGGTGATAAACAAACATTTGGTATATGTTTTCAATGTCAATTTTCAATTAGAATTTTAGGGAAGAAATAAATAATCCTGAGTATCCAATTTATTTTATGTGGGTTCCGTTATGTGGGTTCCGTGGATTTATTATGTTTTTTTAGGCTTTTCAAACCACCTCTGCAAAATCAATGGGGCCACTAAGGTATTTGTATTTCAATGATTTCTCTTTATTTCAAGAATGGCCAAGATTGAAATAAGTATCTAGAGTATATTGGATATAAGAAGAAACCCTTAAAATAGCGAAAAGCATTATTCAAAGCTGGTCACATACTTTGTGTGATAGATGTCAAACACATACTCAAACACAATATAAATAAACTCCTGTTCACAAACTTCAGCTCTAGGGTAGCTCTAATATGAAATTAAAATAGTTTCATGGAAAAATTAGCATTGGAAGTGTGAATTTATCTGTAAACCTGTAAAAATTTTATCCTAACCCAAAAATAGATGATTAGCAAAAGAAAAACAAATATTAACTTTATTCTCTGAGAGAAGTAAGTATAGGGGTGCTTATATTGAAATACCTACCTATCTTAAATAGGCAATACAAGTTATTATTTTCATGTTAACAATAAAATGATAATTCATATAATAAAAATAATTATATAATATAGATGAGTAGGTATGTTCCAAGAATAACTTAAAAAGTTTGAGACCTTGTGGTCTACCAGTCATTCAAATTCATTTATTTCAATTGATACGTCATTCAATTCACAGCTTATTCATTTTGAATAAAGATTTGATTTCATTCAGCCCACATTGCCCTCACTCTTGAAGTTTGCATGTGATGATTTCCAGATGTTTATTGAAGGAATTGCATTCTTTTTGAGCTTATCTCTTGATTTAATTCTCCTTGATGGTCCTAAAGTAATATCAAGATTTTCATCACAAACAACAAGAGACACAACTACAGTTAAACCAGATCTTATTTGTTTGATTTAACCTGAAAGACATACCTTCGCATTCACACGAGAAATCCAGTTCTATAGGAAGTGCTTACTACAAACGTAAATGTTTGTGGTGATAAGTTCTCCTTTTTTCAACGTGATCATCCTTTTTTCACACAATCTTGAAAGGAAATTCAGGATTTTGTGCCAAAGGAACGATGTCTATACGGTAGGAGGAACACTGAACAAATCTTTGTCGATTTCGTCTTTACGACCATTTGAACTTGCAGCATGTTTCAATAATATTAGTAACTAGCTGATAAGCACGAAACAAGTCAGAAAACTATTCAAAACAATTCAATTTCATTAAAAATAATACGAAAGCCTATGCTATACAATGCTAAATTGCTTTGTTGATCACCCTCGGAAGGCTTAGAAAATTTGACACCAGAGGCCGCCCACTCCGTGATTTTCGCGAATATAATAATGTAACAATAAATATAGCATCACTTTTAATTTTCCTCAGATATTCGTGTAAACAGCTTGAGCGGCAGAAGAACGCCATCTGTTCAAGTTGGAAGAAGGATGAATTTTGTCTTTTTAGTAGAATAAATTCAAGATGTCAAATGGTGTATTTACGAAAACCAGCGTTTTGACTTAGGATTTTTGTTCTGGAGGCCAAATTACGTGAGTACTTCCAAAAATGTTCCTTGGAATGCCTTATTATTGTTCCTAAAACCTGGTAGTGGACCTATTTGAGTAAAAATATGTATGAAAGATTATGATAGATATACAATACGTACAGAAAAGAAAGAAGAACATAACTTCAACCTAAAATTGGATCGCTGACAGAGAAAAAAACTGATACAAATGAGCATCGAACGAATTCCATAAAGTAGCAACCTCAAAATGTAAGACGTTTGGGAATTGAGTGAACAGACAATGTTATAGTTCCAGCCTACTAGGTTTCCATTGAGAACGACAATGGTCAAACACCTTATAGGCGAAACAAAATGAGCAGTACGCCCCCTACCGTTAACGAATATAACTAACGCATGGGCCATAACCATAGAATCGTTTGTTTACATTTGTTGCCATAAGGTTTCCATATATTTTTCTTTTTGTGAAGTGTTAAATTGTTGGTTGGAATTCAAATATTTCTGGAAAAACTATGGATCATTATTTGTTGTCGTACCTTACTGTTTCTCATGGGCGAGAAAAAAAAACCAAAATAAGTTTTTATACTTCCTCAAATACAGGAAACGCCCGAGTTTTATTTGTAACCAAGTTGAAAACAAAGGAGTTGCTGGGACAGGTGTTATGTGTGGATTAAAACGATTTACCTATTTTTTTTTCTCATTGTTAGTAATCGAAGAGGTAATTGAGTAGTTTATTACGGATATCTTAGTGAAGACACTTGAAATTTAGTACATAATAATGTATTTTCTCATTCATTTTATACTTACCAATAAATATTTATAATTGCATGGCGTTTTCATTGTTTTTATCAAAAAGTGTGAAATAGTATTGTTAAAAATTTCAACATTTTTAGAATATGTAATAATATTAGATGTTGGCACACAAACAAGTTTTTGAAGTTTCCTTAACAGGTCAATATAAGATTATTTTAACTATCCAGGTAGGTGATCACACAGGACAATGAGTATCGTTATTAAAATCATTTTGAAAATTGGAAAAGCCATAAATTGGACAAAAAAAAAATTTTTTAAGAGAAAAATATATCCAATTAAAAATATCAAACATAGTTTGAAATGAATGTCTGCTAGACTACGAGCAGAAAACAACTACTTTCCTGGTAAATACCACGCAGAACATTGAATTATATATATGCTCGTAGTCCATGCAACGATTCACACTGTGAATGCAGATCGCAAATGTTTCTTTCTTCCCAAGACGTGACAAATTCACATCGAGACAGGCACGCCTAACAACCTACAGACCGGTTTAGGGCTTATTGGCCCTCATCAGTGCAGGGTAGTTATCCGAGTAGAGACCGTAAGATCTCCATTCGAAGCGTTGCCTGTCCCAATTCATTTTCGTCGCGTCTATTTGACCGCACTGAGCCGCGTTCCAAAAGACAGTTGGAAGTGGCGACACCATGCGGCAGAAGAAAGGAACACTCCAGAAATAAATCTCCCAAGTTACAGAACTTGGAAGTGGCTGATAAATGAAAAATGGAAAAGCCAACGAAGGTGTATTGTCTACCAGGCATTCATTTCAAACTATGTTTGATTTTCTAATTGGATAGACAATTTTCATTTTGTTGTATTGCTTACATATTTGAAGTAAATCCATAATCAAGATTATTGATATACTATCTTCAGAAAGATAGTCTTTTCAACTGAAATTGTACTTTCAAATAATAGGTATATTGTCCAGAAAAACACAACTATATATACCCAAAACTGCTTAGTAGAGCACTATACACTATGTTTCGTTACCACTCATCTCAGCCCTAATATGTTGTAAATATTGGATAAATTCGTTTTTTTCTCATTCATTATCTTCAGTTATTTTTTATTAAGTCTTTTTTTGTCTATGCTGTGATTTTAACTCCCCACTTTCAGTGGAGATGAAGTCTCACACCATCAACTGATTTATTACGATCAGAACTCTCCTATAGTGAACCTTATTGACTGGTAGATAGTATAATATATCGTATTCGCTCTCGCTTCAGTGACGGTACTCTCTTTCTCGCTCTCGTAGTCGTTAGACATTTATAGTGTTTTGAACTAATTCTCATAATCATCGGCCGGTGTAAAACCTAAGTGCGGTGTGAGATAACTTCGTAACTTTATAATGAGCCAGGTGAACTACATCAAGTGGTAAGAAAAATCACAGCCTGACTTTCGATTATTAATATTGTTCTTTATCTCTCTCTCTCTCTCTCTCTCTCTCTCTCGAAAGAATTGTTTCAAGCAAATATAAAAAGACGAAACGAAAATAAACTTTATAGCCAAGCAAACAATCTGAAAATATTGACAGTAAATGAAATAATTATATTCTTCCAGACATGTAAACAAACTGGAATGGCCCATAGAGTAGTTCTGATTTTCACCGTTCTGGCGCTACGATCTTAATCTAGGTTCCCTATAGCTCAGACCAAATCACATCGATCGACTCACATGTATCGCCCCCTTCTCCAACATCCGCTCGGGCGTGTCGTGCAGATCGGCAAAGTGCACCGACACCTGGTGGTACATGGGCAAAAGAAACTCCTCCCTCTCCTTGATGCGCTGCTCGAGCGCCACCACAGCTGGCGGCTTGGGCCGCTCGGCTTGCTGCTGCGTTATGCTGGCCGACCTCTCCCTAGGCCGCGTTTCTAGCTGCAGCTGCTCGAGCTCTGCGTCGAGCGCCGCCAGAGGGCCGTCGAGGCGGTGCATCGTCTTCAGGAGGTCCTTCTTCCTGAACTTTATCTCGACGATGCCCTCGGGCTCCAACACGCCGCCCCTGGGTGGGAACGAGGGTTGGTTGGGTATTGGGAGAAAGAACACAATTTACCCTTCCCAGAATAGAAAGTTATCATGGCGGATTTTGACATTTGACAGATTTAGGGAAAAATCTGGGGAAAAACTTGACAGTTGAGAAAATAAGTGTTCTATGTCAATATTGAATTGAAATGGAAACGAATCCAAATTCCAGAATATCGATATAGATATTTCTTAGAATTAAATGACACAAAGAAAAAGGATATTATTCTAGAATTTGGATTTGTTCACATTTTATTTCAATTTTGAAATAGAACACTTATTTTCTCAACTGTCAAATGTCAAGTTTTTCCCCAGATTTTTCCCTAAATCTGTCAAATATCAAAATCCGCCATGATAACTTACTATTCTGGGAAAGGTCAATTGACCCTAACTTTCTATTCTGGGTCAATTGACCCTATTCTGGGTCAATTGACCCTTCCCAGAATAGAAAGTTATCATGGCGGATTTTGACATTTGACAGATTTAGGGAAAAATCTGGGGAAAAATTTGACACTTGGCAGTTGAGAAAATAAGTGTTCGATGTCAAAATTGAATTAAAATGGACACGAATCCAAATTCCAGAATATCGATATAAATATTTCTTAGAATTAAATGACACAAAGAAAGAGCATATTATTCTAGAATTTGGATTTGTTCACATTTTATTTTAATTTTGACATGGGACACTTTTTTTCTCAATTGTCAAGTGTCAAATTTGTCCCTAGATTTTTCCCTAAATCTGTCAAATATCAAAATCCGCCATGATAACTTTCTATTCTGGGAAGGGTCAACCTAACCTAACTTTCTATTCTGGGAAGGGTCAATTGACCCTTCCCAGAATAGAAAGTTATCATGGCGGATTTTGATATTTGACAGATTTAGGGAAAAATCTGGGGAAAAACTTGACACTTGACAGTTGAGAAAATAAGTGTTCCATGTCAAAATTGAATTAAAATGTGAACAAATCCAAATTCCAGAATATCGATATAAATATTTCTTAGAATTAAATGACACAAAGAAAGAGCATATTATTCTAGAATTTGGATTTGTTCACATTTTATTTTAATTTTGACATGGGACACTTATTTTGTCAACTGTCAAATTTGTCCCTAGATTCTTCCCTAAATCTGTCAAATGTCAAAATCCGCCATGATAACGTTCTATTCTGGGAAGGGTCGATTGTTTTTTTTTGCAACCGACTCCAAGGTCGTACATTTTTGTTCTGAAATCAGCTTTAAGAGTTGACGTTTCTCGTACTGACACAAAAACATAATTGATATGTATGTTGTCAGGCAACATTTTCAGTGTCTAGTAGATAAAGTTGATTTTTTAGATTCTAGGATTTATTAATGCTGAGGAAATAGCTCATTGAGAACGAACAGTATATATTAAGTATTCATTAGGTCTAACAAGAAATTCTGATACAAATGCATAGCTATACGTATACTGTGTCACACATAAAGTTCGCGACATATGCAAGTTTTTTTTATTAATAGATAATAATATAAAGAAAATTTGACTTCGCAGTTGGTTTGTGCTTGAAAAATGAGTGAAATACAGCATCTTCCCTTTTTTCATGTACTACTACTCTAAACCTGTCAAATTTGAATTTTTTTTCGAAAATCCTCTAAAAATCTGTTTTTTTTCAAGTTTCGAAAAATGACAGAGAAAAAAGTTGCTTAGTTTCAGATTTTATACATTTGTTTCAAATTTGGACTCTCTACTGTCACTTCGACTATTTTCCATTTTTTTTAATTTTTCGAATCTTTCGCTCTATCGATTCAAACGAAACATGATTCAAATTTCATAATTTCGATGAATATAAGACTTCAATCACATATCTTGCCCAGGAAATACCCACATTGGCCTGTTACCAGAAAATAAAAAAATGCATCTCCAGAAATTCGTCTTTGTTTTTGCAAAGTTCATCTAGTTTCTTCATTTCATTGTTAAACTGATGTGGATTTTCAGTGTATGGACGTTAATATGTCAGTAATCGAATAAACGAATTTCTCTTCATTCTTATTACACTCGTATTTCTATTTTTAATAGATTTTTATCTAGTTTGATTATTTTTCTGACCAATAATTCAGTTACAAACAAACCCGAAATATCATACTTTTCTGTAAAGTAAACAATGATCTACAGTTTCATAACTATTCAAAGGACTTTCGTTCTAGCGATTTGTACTTGACATTATATAAAATTTCGTGATTTTAAATAATACAAGAAAAATGCAACATCTCGGGATGAAAATAGTAGGTACTGATCGAATCGAAATAAAATTTTCACTTAGTAATAGTCGAAGTGACAGTAGAGAGTCCAAATTTAGAACAAATGTATAAAAATGGAAACTGAGCAACTTTTTTTCTCTGGCATTTTTCGAAATTTAAAAAAAAAAACTGATTTTTTGAGGATTTTCGAAAAAAATGTAAAATTTGACATGTTTGGAGTATCACATGAAAAAAGGAAAGATGCTGTATTTTACTCATTTTTCAAACTCAAACTAACTGTGAAGTCAAATTTTCTTTAAATCTATTAGGTAATAAAAAAACTTCCATATGTCGCGAACTTTATGTGTGACACTGTATGTATAATATCCAAAAGATTTGTCAGATTAGTACGTCATAGTGTTCCGCCATAAAATTTTTATATCGCTGTAATTTGAAAATTAAAATTATTTGGATGATTCCAACAGTAATTCTAGACAGCAGAAACATAACTTGTTATTCAAACAATAATTTCATCATAATCAGTTTGAAGAAAACTTCCCCATTAATTATAATGAAATTCATAACTCGCGAAAATCTATTATTTTTATATTTTTAACATACCGGGTATTTTTCAGAAGAAGAAGAAGAAACTTCTTTGTTTCTGTGAGCCACTTTTGAAAAACTCCCGGTATAGTGGATGTGGATGATGAGCATCATTCAAAATTAACTTTGATAATATTGAATGATTCTTGTATTCGATAACTCATCATGTACATTTGTTATTTTTTTGTTTAATATTTGGTGCCTACCTTGAATCGTTATCGGCGTACATTTCCATATATCTGGAATTGATGGTGGGATCGACGACCGCCCAAGCTCCTCCTCGAAGTTCCCCATTGGGTGGAATGTAGATGATTATGGGTTGTTGATATTTTCTAAGGCCATCGACGATATACGCGCCGAATTTCACAATTTGTTCGTACATATCTGCGGAAATAGTGCCACACTTTATTAACTCAATTTTTCATAATTCTTCATTGAATATTATTATTATTATATTGATGCTGGAAATGTTGCGATAATCATCTATCAGTTTGGCAGAGATACCAGATTCACACGTTGTGCTTGGGAAAACATTTATTTAGAATTTAGATCAACAGCATGAATGAGATTCATGAAAATATTCATTTAGAACAGCACACATGATATTTTATGATTCGTGGTGAAACTTCTTTCACCGTTTAGGAAATAGCAATACTTTTTTCACCCGTAAATCAAGTCATAAAATGATAATATCGCGAAATCCATCCAGAATCTAATCCATTGGTTCATTAAACGGCATATTTCCAGTTTTGTGTGAACATATGAATAACATTCTACTTGAAAACTATGTTTATTCTGTTCAATTCGAATTTAAAGAATGATGAAACGCTGTGAAATGTGAAAAAGACAATTTAGAAGTGGTGACCAGAACACAACATTTCACTGGTGAGTTACTTAGTGTCTTATCATTCATTGTATAAACATTATTTACCCATTCTGATATGCAAAACAATTTGTGGTGATTTGAAAACATTCTCGGGTTTTCCAGAGATGAAAAGTTAGATATAAGAAAAAAATATGATCGGGAAAGAGGATATGTCTAGAGACGCTAGATAATGCTCGCACCATTTTACTAAAATGTGATAAAATGGTTGGCCCAAGTGGTGAGAAAATGCTCAATATTTAGTGAAATTCTAGGAAACACAGGTAATAACAAAATGTTGTGATGTTATATTTCTCAAGATCTAAAATTGGAAACTTTATATTACCAAAAAATAAACAATACAGTTTGACAGTGAACCCTGAGACAAACTTTGCCTGCCAAATCTGTCATTCCTTTGAGCAGTGAGCATGAAAATTATGCATTGTATAAACACTTTTCTGTTGAGCATTATGCATTAAAATTATGTATTATGCATTAAGCACTATGATTTATCCGTTATGTATTGTGAGCCGCCTTTATTCATCTAGTCTGATCGAAGATAAATACCCACTATATTGCAATTACAAGCACATTTGAACCGAATTCACGTGTTTGTGATATCGCCCAACTTGTACAAACCTCATGGATGTGATGTTGAAATGTACCCATACCATGTGAAAGAAATGCCGGTTGTTAAAAAATTAAAAGCGTTTTATTATTCCGACATTTCCTAACGACATTCTTTTATAATCTACTCCTTCACACTCTTCTACTCTGTACTCATGTATATATTAACAACTATATGGATAACTCCTATTCTTCTCTTCAAGCGAAAGTGAAGCCAGTTTTGGAAAAACAAAAGACTGTCTGGCTTGCTAATGATGAATTGTGCGCAAGCGCGGGTTATGACGAGTTGAAATCCACTGACGTTTTCAGAATTTCATAGGTTAGGTATGTTTGTTGACTCTAATTATGTAAAAGAGCGTTAATATAGTTATTAATGTACTTACTGGTTGTTTACAGAAGTGATTAGTAAGTGATAACAGTGATTGATCAAAAATTAGCCCACGAATCTTGTTCCGATGACTTTATCGTCACAGGTTTCTATGCAAATCGCAAGTATCACTTTGTAGATCACATCCATTTTTGTATTCATTATCAATCCATCAATGAATAAATATTTGATAAATATATATCATGATAAAATGAAAACATCGAATCGAAGGTTATGTGACACATTTGATTGATTTTTAATAATTATCATACGTTTGTCGCTCACTAGAAAGCTACTCTCCTCCATGATGAAAACGAATGTCGATTCTTAATTCAAACTTGCGCATGCGCATATTCGCGATTTGTCCTGCAGACTGTCATTTGTTTTATTTCTCGGCTTCAGCTCTGGTATCCATGTTACCTATACAGGGTCACTCACGGTCGATGGTACCTTAGACGTTTACGGAGAATGGGACGTAGGATTATTCTGACAATTTGGTTTATTGGGTAATCAGTTTTGTTTTATCGATCTAAAATACTTTCAGCGTTGCGGCGTTGCCGCTTCTATCAAAAAGTAGCAACAACTTTGTTATTTCAAATGGAACACCCTGTATTTTATTTCATTTTTAGATTCTTCCTGAAGAGCTGATTTCGTCGATCTATCATACTTGGGGTATAGCAAGAAAGATTACAGAGATATAGGGTGTGAAAAATCGAAATTTTTCAACTTTAGGAATTTTTTGTGTCAAAACTAATCATTTCTGCTCAAAACGGCTTACATGTCCCTATCTCAACTTTTCATTTCCTATCTACTGACATTTAATAGAAACAAATAGAGGGTGATGCAAAACTCAAAATTTTGAACCACCCGTATTTGTTTCAATTAAATATCGATGGATAGTAAATGGAAAGTTGAGATAGGGACATGTAAGCCGTTTTGAGCAAGAATGCATAGTTTCGACACAAAAAATTCCTAAAGTTGAAAAATCTCGATTTTTCACACCCTATTTCTCTGTAATATTTCGCGCTATACCCCAAGTATGATAGATCGACGAAATCAGCTCTTCAGGAAGAATCTAAAAATGAAATAAAATACAGGGTGGTCCTGTTGAAATAACAAAGTTGTTGCTACTTTTTGATAGAAGCGGCAACACCGCAACGCTGAAAGTATTTTAGATCGATAGAACAAAACTGATTACCCAATAAACCAGAATAATCCTACGCCTCGTTCTCCGTAAACGTCTAAGGTACCATCGACCGTGAGTGACCCTGTAAATAAATATTATAAACACTACAATGGAAAACAAAAATCTCAACACCGAATCGCGTGAATTTCGTCACTTCCTCTTTTGAAAAAAAAAAAAAAAAAATCAACCTTTCATCCCGCCGCTGAACCCCCGCCAGTTGGCAAACACCACCAGCGGCAGGTCCTCCTTGGAGAAGTCCTGGATGGCCTGCGCCGTCTTGTAGGCCGAATCGGGAAACCACACCTGCCCGGCCTGCGAGACGGTCTTTGCCTCGGAGTCGAGGTTGGCCGGATCGGCGGGCAGCCGCAGCTCGACGGCGCGCGTCTCGACGGCGACGACGCCCACCGGGATGCCGCCCAGGCGCGCCCTGCCCGCCACCACGGTTTGCGCCCACGGACGCATTATCTCCGACCACGAGCCGCGGTCGAAGAAGCCGCTCTCCCACACGCCCTGATCGTCTGCAATTACGATCGGAATGTTGTTTATTGTATACAAACGGTTGACTTTAAACACAGATTAGAAAACCTTACAGATGAGACAGTCAGACAGAGCTAATGAAATTAGAGAGATAGATGTCGAAAGCGCAAAGTTTAAAGGTCCCTGTCATAGATAAGCGCAGGCGCTAAGATATTGATCGAGTTTTGTTCACAACGTTGTCATCATTTTGTTGGTTATGTTACAAATGTTTTCGTTTTACACGATTCACGATTCAATATTTCCGATGGGTTTCCTTAAACAATAGTGCAAAAGAGAAAAGTAATTAAGGTTTCGAGGATTATCAGATAGCACAGATGTGATTATAGGTATATACCTTCATTTACTGGAATGTGAATCAGGTACAATAATATGTTTATTTGCAATCCTCAATGTGTATATAGTTAGAAATAAGGCAAAGACACTAATAGAATATCAGCACAATATTCCAATAATTACCATTATGAATCACAATGTAACAAAATAACTTTTATAACGAGCAGGCGGTCGATTCAGGCATCGAAAATGAACTGGGACGTGTCAAGTGAATCACCGTTGCTAACAATATAAAGATTGCAAATCATCTTCAGATGAAAGAACGAAAAACTGTGAGTACTTATATTGAGTGATATTGCTGACTTCTACAAAACTTTTCCATTTGATGATAATATCACTATTTTTGCTATACCTATACTGCTATATCACATTTCAAGTTGAGGAATTTATATTCTGATCATTCATCAGATAATTGAATCGTGTTTTATTCATCTTATTCCTAATAGACACCAATTTTTGATGAAAAACTTGATCATAATAAATCACTCAGCAGTGGGCAACCTTTTATCACAGATCTTTTATATTGGTGTTGATTATGCATCACTGAAATGACAACATTGCACATCAGTAGTTCCAGCGGTAACAACGACTATCCGGCAACTACGATGCGCAAAATTTAAAGGTCCGAGGTCAATGAAAACGGATGTCGGTACATAAAACAAAATGGGCGGAGTGTCTTATCTGTAAGGTTTTCTAATCTGTGCTTAAACGGTGGATTTATGCAGAGGTTACAAGTCGAAAGTTTTAAGTCTCAAGTTTCAAGTAATAAGTCACAAGACGTTCATCCACTGGTTTTCAATGCAACCATTCATACAATTATTGTCATAAGTTTCAAGTCCTAAGAAAAGTTGGCCAACATTTATCTCTTACGACTTAAAACTCGACAAACAGCAGATGTTATTAAATGCAAGTAAAGCAAGTAAAGGTGGAAACATTGTAAATTTGAACCTCCTTCCAGAGAAATCGAGGAAAAGTATGAATTATAGTATGATATCCTAAACTAGTAGTCGTATTTCTCGAAAAACATCAGTATGTTGAATATAAAGCAAAAATAGGTTTGACTATATCTTTTTGGTTCATATAACGTATTATAACTGTGGGATAGATAGTTTTCAAGTAGCCTCAATAGCCAAAGCGCGACTTCTCAAACCGCCAGCCCGGATTCGATCCCTGGGCAGGGCAATTCTTTTTCAATTGATGATTAGATGATTTAGATGAAGAATATTATGAAATGTAAGTTAATTGAATGAAATATCGAGTTTTCCCGTTTGGGAACTGTGTTGGTAGAACAAATATTGTGTGTATTTCGATAGCAAAGTGTCTTGCCACTCTCGAAATATTATAACTGTCTTTTTTGATAGGCAATCTATCATTTTGCGCTCTGAATACACAAATAGCTATTCTCATATTTTTATGCCGATGATACACCAGTATATCACTCTTTCAAAGAATCATCCACAATTAAAGCTACTGAATTAATCAACATGGACTGTGAAGAAATATCCCGCGTATCATCGGATTACTGTCTAACCATAAATGCAACAAAAAAAAACATGGACATCTATTCGGGAACAAAGTTAATGGCAATTCTTTTTCATTCATTCATGAGTCATTTTCACTTTTTTTCTGTTAGAACTATGAATTATTGGATTGAATTTCAATATAATAGTGAATGATTGATGAAATCAATGATTTAGATGAAGAATAATATGAAATGTAAATTAATAGAATGAATTATCGTGTGTGTTTTTTCTGCGAATGGTTGATGAAGTAGACATTGAAGCTTTCTAGTCCAAACACAAAGTTTACGTTTTCCGAGGAATGTCATTAAGTGACAGCATTTGCGCTCGTGAGCTGAAATATTGAAAAAAACGCTCACTCAAAATATTTAGCCGTTTCCCTACTTTTGCTACACTATGTATATTAGTGCAATCTTTTCACCGATCATGATATTATTTGTACCATCACTGACTAGATGGTTTCCATACGAGATTTCTTATGCCAGACGTGAATTATATTGTCATGTGTTTGACTGTAATTATCATAGATCTTACTGCTTACGCTTGATCCGGCATCCTGTAGTAATTTTTAGGTCAATAGGGGTCTGCAAGAATGTAGGTACTATGGTCACGTGGGACAACACATTTGTATGGTAAACAAGTGAAACGACCAATCAATGGCTTAGTACTTTCAACCCCCCCCGGACCTACAAAACAAGTAACCTGGATACCGGATCTAGCGTAAGCGGTAAGATCTATGGTAATTATACTAATAAACCTTGAAGAAGCTGTCGTTAAGGTATTGAAATAAAAATGGCGCAAGTGAGGACACACCATCACAACTTTTTTTAGTTATTTGAAAAAGTGATTCATGTTCTATAGCACATTGATAATATAACTACCCTGTACTTACTAGGTGACTGCCTGCCCTCTAACATCCACCTAGGGTCGTAGGGCGTTTTCGTTGGAGTGAAGGTCACTTCTCTATTGACGGGATCGATTGGTTCTATTATTGGAATCGGTGATAATTTATCCTGTAAAAAATATCAATTCGCTTTAGAAACAGCTAACAAAATATATCGATAATTGATTACAAAGGAATATGAGCCCCAAATATTCACAAAAGTGACAAATATGACAACCTAGACAACATTCTGAATGTCAATGTTAAGAGTAACTAAATAAAAAATTATCAGACCTTATTGTTGAAAGATTTCAGCTTTCTCCCCGTTTTCAGAATGATAATTTAAGTCGATAAGAACATAAAATAGACAGATCACTCGATATATCCCAATTTCGAATAAATGTCGAGAACCAAGCAAGATGGTTGAATAAAGACCAAACGGTTCACTTTTCAAATTGAGTATTATTACTTTTTCATATATTCATAGCACTTGGTCACCGATGATGATATCATTTATAGCATTTATTATTTTACAACGTGTCACTGGCTAGTCTTGAATTTGTTTTTGGGTTACCTACTTGAAGTAAAATTAGTCAACCCAATTACATTTAAGGATCTACCAATCTCTCCTCTATACAGATTTCTGTTTTTTCTTTTTCTTCATTTCCTATAGAGGAAAATAAGAAAAATAGAGTTATGAGGGTGAAATTAGTATTTTGGACTTTTACTGATGCAGCCCAACATACTAATTACTGCAAATGTATACGAGTCTTGAACAATAGCTGAAATACATGTTACGATATACAGGGTGGGTCACGGTCGATGGTACTTTAGGCGTTTACGAAGAACGGGACATAGGATCATTCTGAAAATTTGGTTTCTCAAGTAGTTGCTCTTGGTCTATCGATTTAAAATATATTCAGCAATGCAGCGTTGCCGCTTATACAAGAAAGTGGCAGCATCTTTGTTATTTCAAATGGGTCACCCTGTATTTTATTTCATTTTTAGATTCTTCCTGAAGAGCTGATTTCGTCGATCTATCATACTTGGGGTATAGCGCGAAAGATTACAGAGATATAGGGTGTGAAAAATCGAGATTTTTCAACTTTAGGAATTTTTTGTGTCGAAACTAATCATTTCTGATCAAAACGGCTCAAATGTCCCTATCTTAACTTTCCATTAAATATCGATTGATATTCAATTGAAACAAATACGGGTGGTTCAAAATTTTGAGTTTTGCATCACCCTCTATTTGTTTCAATTAAATGTCAGTAGATAGTAAATGAAAAGTAAAGATAGGGACATGTAAGCTGTTTTGAGCAGAAATGATTAGTTTCGACACAAAAAAATCCTAAAATTGAAAAATCTCGATTTTTCACACCTAATATCTCTGTAATCTTTCGCGCTATACCCCAAGTATGATAGATCGACGAAATCAGCTCTTCAGGAAGAATCTAAAAATGAAATAAAATACAGGGTGTTCCATTTGAAATAACAAAGTTGTTGCTCCTTTTTGATAGAAGCGGCAACACCGCAACGCTGAAAGTATTTTAGATCGATAGAACAAAACTGATTACCCGATAAACCAAATTTTCAGAATAATCCTACGTCCCGTTCTCCGTAAACGTCTAAGGTACCATCGACCGTGACCCACCCTGTATATCTCACCTTCGGTATATAGGAAAGCCACTTTAGTATTGTGTAAATTCCTTCCAAATCAGTCTGATCGGTTTTGTGTGTCACTCCATTATTGTGCATTATCTGGATTCCGCCCAGCTGATTGTTAGATGCGTAAACCTCCCTTCCAAGTAACTGCAAAAAGTATATTTTGATAACAATCATGGTTTCGTAAAGAATGAACCTCGTATGCCTACCTTGTTCAAGGCACTATATCCAGTTAAAATGATGTGAGAATTTTCAATCTGGATGACTCTCTGTCCGAGCCGCACCAAGTAGGAACCGATGCCGATCGCGCGACAAGAAACCATCGAAATTGTAACGATTTCATCATACGCTCTAGACGTTTCACCGGCTATCATACCGGCGTACTTCAAGTTTTCTACACCCAAAGCATCGTCTCTACCTGAAATGAGGAAAGATCGATTGGCACTCTTGAAGGAATAGGCCATATTAGTATAACTCCGTGTTCGCGAAAATCACGAACCAACAGATGGCGCTCGAGAAATGTCAAAAATTTGACATGAGGGTGATCAACAAACATTTGGTATATGTTTTTGATGGTAATATGTCAATTTTCAATTCGAATTTTAGGAAAGAAATAAACAAGCCTGAGTTTTAAGGGGCGCTATTGATAGATTATCGTTTATAGAATTCAAAACAGGTATTTTATGTGAGTTTCGTGAATTTATTATGTTTTTATAGGCTTTTCAAACCACCTCTGCAAAATCAATGGGGCCACTAAGGTATTTGTATTTCAATGATTTCTCTTTATTTCAAGAATGGCCAAGATTGAAATAAGTATCTAGAGTATATTGGAGATAAGAAGAAACCCTTAAAATAGCGAAAAGCATTATTCAAAGCTGGTTACATACTTTGTGGGATAGATGTCAAACACATACTCGAACACATATAAATAAACTCCTGTCCACAATTTTCAGCTCTAGGGTAGCTCTGATATGAAATTAAAATAGTTCAATGGAAAATTTAGCAGTGGAAGTGTGAATTTATCTGTAAACCTGTAATAATTTTATCCCGACCCAAAAATAAATGATTAGCAAAATAAAAACAAAGAAAATTGTAGTCAATTAACTTTATTCTCTGAGAGAAGTATAGGGGTGCTTATATTGAGATAACATGATAAAGTTTGAGACCTTGTGGTCTACCAGTCATTCAAATTCATTTATTTCAATTGATACTTCATTCAATTCACAACTTATTCATTTTGAATAGAAATTTGATTTCATTCAGCCCACATTGCCCTCACTCTTGAAGTTTGCATGTGATGACTTCCAGATATGTTTATTGAAGGAATTGCATTCTTTTTGAGCCTATCTCTTGGTTTAATTCTTCTTGATGGTCCTAAAGTATAATCATGGTTTTCATTACAAACAACAAGAGACACAACAACAGTTGAACCATATCTTATTTGTTTGATTTAACCTGCAAGACATACCTTCGCATTCACTTGAGAAATCCAGTTTTATAGGAAGTGCATACTACAAACGTAAATGTTTGTGGTGATAAGTTTTCCTATTTTCAACGTGATCATCCATTTTTCACACAATCCTGAAAGGAAATTCAGGATTTTGTGCCAAAGGAACGATGTCTGTACGGTAGGAGGAACGCTGAAATACTGAACAAATCTTTGTCGATTTCGTCTTTACGACCTTTTGAACTTGCTGCATGTTTCAATAATATTAGTAACTAGCTGATAAGCACGAAACAAGTCCGAAAACTATTCAAAACAATTCAATTGCATTAAAAATAATACGAAAGCCTATGCTATACAATGCTAAATTGCTTTGTTTATCACCCTCGGGAGGCTTAGAAAATTTGACACCAGAGGCCGCCCACTCCGTGATTTTCGCGAATTCAATTTTGTCAACATGGTAGTCTTGTGCACGGTTTATAGAGAGACGGTTGTCTTGTAACTCCTGGCCAATGAGCGCTGAGCAGCTGATTACGTCACAAGAATGCTGGCAGATATGAGACTTAAGTCCATGCTACTGACAAGGATGAATGCATCGTTCATGGCGTTATTAAGAAAGAGCGCGACATACTAAAATAGCGCGTTTTTACAATTATTTATATTTATTCGGTCTTAGGTTTGTTTTTAGATGAAAATCATCATGTCCAGTGACAAAGAATTGTCTGCAAGCTTATTTGCATTAAATTATACAAGAACAATTCCCATCTGATGCATTCAGTTATCTGTTAGAAAGGCTTCAAGTGTGCTAACTCTTCAATAAGGGCATGTGATGAACGAGTCGTTTATACAAGAGAGGTGCTATCAAATATGATGAATATAATCACAAAAATTGTAGGTAAGTATGCCCTTCATTTGGGCAGATGGAATGAAACATTGAAAAATTAATATTTGAACAGTAGAATGAAAAGAAACAAAGATCAATTCAATTTACCTACCTATCGGATTGTGGCAACATTTTCTACATCAATTATAAAGGAAAATAAATATTTGTCTTCGACACAATATTTATTTAATAGTTGTGCACATAATAAATTATATGGTACATCAGAATTTAATAGGTACTTAAGTTAATTTTATATAATAATACTAAAAAAGTTGAAAGGGGGCCTCTATCTGTGCCCTGGTAATCCTTGAAGTCTGTTATAGCTGCTCATAAATCTTCCTTGAGTGATAAAATATCAACTTTGTACCTATAAGATCCTTCCATTTTTGTTCTTCAAACTTCTTCCAATTATTGTTTTGTTAGGTTCCATAGGTGAAAAACGAGGTGAATATAATATGGGAACAGCTAAAAGAAAAAAAGAATTGAAACATTCTCATTATAAAAAGAACTCACCTGTCGTTTTGGAAACCTTACCTAATTTTCTCTTATTTTATCATTTTTGAGAAAATCATTTCTGTCTTGCTTTGCTTTATCCGATTCCATCTGCAAGTAACAACCCATATTCTCTTTGCAACAACATTTTGAATAGTTCCAGTCATCTAGAATATGAAACAATATGAAAGCCCATTGTTGTTTTACATTATACTCCATCCTACTTGTTTACTATTTACCTGTCACAGAGCCAGAGAGGATCAAAAATCAGAATGGCTTGAATAATATCCATGCCATGATAGTATAACAATACAAAATCAGCCCTCAAAGCAGTCCAAATCATAGAAAATATTGCACAAGTAAACAAAAACATCTAGGTAGAAATGGTAGAACGCCATTTACAGCATTCTTGTGACGTAGCTGATGACGTATTTCCCCCTACCCTGCAGCAGTTACCAGACAACCGTAAGAGAAAACAGCATGCTCATCATAACACTTTAAATGTACTCTCCGGATGACGTAATTCGCGCTGATGACCAATTTCACACAGCCAACTATCATAACTTGTTTCGCAATAATCGCAGAATATCAAGGGTTTTGGAAAATAATTCAGATTCAGGTCGTACTGATTTACAAAAAATTCCGAAAATGATCGGATTGTTAGTTAACGAATTTTGAAGGCTATTAACCGGCGAATGAAGACAAAAATCATGAATATATAAACTTACCAATGATATCTGTCAACTTATACCTCGACTCTCCTTCGTCTTCAATTAAAACAGCTCTGACAGAGTTTTGAGCACTCACTTTGGCATAGTCTTCAGGAGTTAGGAAAATATACCTGAACAGAATAAAATAACATGTGAGTATTATTTTCCCTTACTTCTTTACAATGTTAAAACAATAATGCTTCGTAAACTGTCCAAATTTGACAAATGACATTATGTCATTTGTATATAGAAAGGTACTTCAAGACTCTATTATTTTTTTCGTACTATTGATATTTAAAAACTACCTGAAACCCCTGTCAGGTTCTTTGTTGTCTTCCCAGGCTACCTTGAACAGAGCTTTAACTTCTTCGGCCAATCCGATGCGAGCACCGCTATTCGCTGCAATATAGATCCTTGGTATCTTCAAATTTCTTGCCATCTCACTAGCCAAACCAAATACCTAAACAACAAAAACGAATTTGAGGTTATGGTAAATTGAAAATACAAACATAAGAGCATTTTTTATACTCGGGTGATTGATTGATTCGAAAGAGTTTCCTTATTTCAAATATAAGGTGGAGAGGCGGATTTTGCAACCCGAAGGGTATTTTTAAAAATATTACATCAACATTCGAGTTAAAACTGACCCGCCAATATTTTCAGATACACTCAGTATTTATTTATTGATTACCACACATGAGAAGAAATAACGAATCAAAATATCCTGATAGACTTGCCTTATCTTCCCTGGGTCCAAACGAACCAATCAAATGCGTTATATCGTTCGCTATAACTATGATGTCCCTGCCCAGAGGGTACTCTGGAGTGAAGAGGGTCAATCTCCAAGCCACCATTCCGACATTATTTTCACCGGGCACCCTTTTTTGTTCGATCAACCTCGATTCGGTATCCACATCCAGAATAAGCTCAACAAAGTCCATCAATTTATCGGGAATGTGCACGGATTCTGCAATCAAGATATAGAGCATTTTAGAACACGTGACCTTGTTGGACCAAACCTTAGATCATAAAGGCTTACGCTATAGATCCGGCATCATGTAGTATTTGTTTGGTATTAGAGGGGTCTGTAAAAAAGTACAATGATATCACGTGGTACAACATATGATCAAAATTTTAAAACGATCAATCAATGGCAGTACATTAAATCCCCCTGGACCTACCAAACGAATAACCTGGATACCGTATCTAGCGTAAGCATATGTGACCTAAGGACCAAACATGGCGCCAAATTATGTCAATACAAAGTAAATGTAAATGCCATTAAACAGGAAAGTTATAGTTGCTGATTTTGCAGATATTTTCAAGATTATTTCGTTCATGGGTTCAGAAAATTGTGGTAGTGAATCTGCAGAGTGATAAAAGGATCGATAAATCAAGAGTCATGAATTCTGTTGATCCCTATGTTATTAAAAATGATGAAGTGGAAACTGACGTGGAATTGTGTCCAAAAGTTGCCTCCTTGGACATCATCAGTATTTAGACTCTTTCGGGACCAAACATGTCTCAAAAACTGATTTTAAATACTTCCAACAGAAAAAAATCAACTCGAATGACAGCGAAAATATGTGTGGTTATGTTTTTTATGGTCCAGCAGGTCTAATTTGACAGCATTCTGAAATACTCTATTGTTGTGGGCTGTGTTCCGAGAATATTGAAGCAATCATGGCTTCGCAATAGCATTGACGCCGATATAATTAGCGGAAAATTAATTGCCATCGCGGACTATCAAAGACCAACGATATTTCTTGGCTGAATATTCACGAGAATCAATGATTTTACTAGAATAATAATTATTTTGTACCTATAAAAGTATCGCAGTGTCGCGGACAGTCAGTTGTGGAATCACTTGGGGAAATTTCCGAAATTTAGATTCTCATTCCAAGTTGAAGTTTATGAAAATTCATCGAATACGTATTTTTTTTTACCTCGTGCTATAAAAAAAATGTAGTTACGGCTCCTTCACCATTCTGATGACGTACTAATTAGAAGAGCCTTGACAGAGATGGATAGATATTTTCTTCATTGTCTTAACGCACGTTAGCATTTTGGCGCCTGTACACAGTTGCCGGAAGTATCGATATGTCTAAATTGTCGGATATTCTGCATTAACATCTTGGTATTGCTATTATATCAAATGTATCAATTGTTCAATAATTCAAGTTGAAACTGAATTATATTTTGAAATTTAATCGCGGTGCTCAAGGGAATGTTAATTATAGACAAGATGAATATTAAAATAGAGTATTTTTTCATTTTGAAATTATGGTCAGGTAAAGAATAATTTTGATATTGACAATTTTTCTTTGAAGTTGATTATGCTAGTGAAATATCCCTTGTTTTGATGAATATTTCGATTCATCCAAGAAATTAGTGACTTCAATCTGGCAACAGTGCAAGCAACAGCTTTCTACTTCTTCTTTTTTCAGTCCGTAGGCTCAACCGAATTAAGTTCAGAAACTTATAACCAACAAATATCCCCAAATGTCACTAAATTTAATTAGTTCGTCCATTGTCGTTCTGAATGGGAACCTAGTAGGCTGGAACTATAATATTGTCAGTTCACTCAAGTCCCAAACGTCTGGCACGTTGAGGTCGCTACCTTACAGAAACGTCATGCAGCTCATTTTTTTCAGTTTTTTCACTGTCAGTGACTCAATTTTAGGTTGAAGTTATGTTCTTCTTTTTTTTTTGACGTCAGCATATATTGTATGTAACTATCATAATCTGACAGGTATTTTCACTTTTTATACAAATTTCTACTCGAAAAGGTCCAATAACATTTTTTAGGAACAATAATAAGGCATATTCCAAGGAAAATTTTTGGAGGTACTCACGTATTTTGGCCTCCCAGAACAAGAATCCGAAACGCTTGTTTCGTAAATATACACCCACCATTTGCAATCTTAAAATTCTTCTACTAAAAACACAAAATTCGTCCTTCTTTTGATTAAAACACCACACACGCTCACTTTACTTATCTTCAACACGTTTCAGCGAAAGAATTCAATATTTTTCAAAAAATGTACCGTTCTTCGGAAACACTAGACTTTGATCTGTCAACTTGACACTGTCACAAAGTTCAGCTCCAATCATGCTCGGTTCTCGATGGGTTTGGAGAAAATTTTTTGAATTTTTTCAAATATACTAGTTTATTCTGCTGAAATATGTTGAAGGAAAGTGAATGTAAAGTGTGTGTGGTGTTCAAGTTCAAAGAAGGACTAATTTTTGTGTGCTTTTTTCAGTGGGTATGAATTATGCGTGGAGCAAATATACAACTCAAGGTGGGTGATTAAAATTATATTAACTTGTACATTCGATATGCCAATACATTCACTTGCCTCAAATTTGATTCCCTGATCAATGATATCAAACAATTCTGTGCTTGAAACAGGAGATTCGCTGTGCTAAAAGGGGCGCGTAATTCAAAATGTAAATAAATCGTTAGGTTACGCCCGGTTAGACACTTCCAAGTTCAAAATAGTTCACGGTCATTATCAGAACAGACAATAAATATTATACCGTCTACTAGGTGCTCATTTAGATCGACAATGGTACGTCATAGTGTTCCGCCATAAAAATTTTATATCGCTGTAATTTGAAAATTAAAATGATTGGGATGATTCCAACAGTAATTCTAGATAGCAGAAACATAATAGTTGTTGAAAAAATGGATTAGCCATAAATTGGAAAAAAAATTTGAGAGAAAAATAGTCTATCCAATTAAAAATATCAAACATAGTTTGAAATGAATGTCTGGTAGACTACGAGCAGAAAACAGTGTTTCTTTCTTCTGCCGCATGATGTCGCCACTTTCAATTTTCTGTTGGAACGCGGCTCGGTGCGGTCAAATAGACGCGACAAAAATGCATTGGGACAGGCAACGCTTCGAGTTGAGATCTTACGGTCTCTACTCGGATAACTACCCTGCACTGATGAGGGCCAATAAGCCCGAAACCGGTCTGTAGGTTGTTAGGCGTGCCTGTCTCGATGTGAATTTGTCACGTCTTAGGAAGAAAGAAACATTTGCGATCTGCATTCACAGTGTGAATCGTTGCATGGACTACGAACAGATATAATTCAATGTTCTGCGTGGTATTTACCAGGAAAGTAGTTGTTTTCTGCTCGTAGTCTACCAGACATTCATTTCAAACTATGTTTGATATTTTTAATTGGATAGACTATTTTTCTCTCAAATTTTTTTTCCAATTTATGGCTAATCCATTTTTTCATTTATTGAGCTTAGTCGAGCTCTCAGCCACTTCCAAGTTCTGTAAAACTTGGGAGATTCGGTTCTGGAGTGTTTCTTTCTTCTGCCGCATGATGTCGCCACTTTCAATTGTCTGTTGGAACGCGGCTCGGTGCGGTCAAATAGACGCGACTAAAATGCATTGGGACAGGCAACGCTTCGAGTTGAGATCTTACGGTCTCTACTCGGATAACTACCCTGCACTGATGAGGGCCAATAAGCCCGAAACCGGTCTGTAGGTTGTTAGGCGTGCCTGTCTCGATGTGAATTTGTCACGTCTTAGGAAGAAAGAAACATTTGCGATCTGCATTCACAGTGTGAATCGTTGCATGGACTACGAACAGATATAATTCAATGTTCTGCGTGGTATTTACCAGGAAAGTAGTTGTTTTCTGCTCGTAGTCTACCAGACATTCATTTCAAACTATGTTTGATATTTTTAATTGGATAGACTATTTTTCTCTCAAAATAATAGTTGTTATTCAAACAATAATTTCATCAAAATCAGTTTAAAGGAAATATCCCAATTATGGCGTTGTACAAATTTCGTCGTGTTCACTATTACTCCTCATATTCTTCATATTATTATCACAATCATCATATCACAAAAGAGGTGCATGAGAAGAATTCTCAATATGAAAATGAATGATAGCTGTAAACCTTTATTTATAGAAAAGAAAATAATGACTCTGATGTGTCTCATAATATATGAGTCAGTTTTGTTTGTTGCCGAAAATATGGAATTATTTGCAGGATATGCTAGAGATCATCATGAACATCACACAAGATACAAGTACCGCTTATTGAACATGAAAACTAACCTGACATATGTTCAAAAAAATATACCATATACTGTCATTCAAATTTATAACAAACTACCCAAGTCGCTCATGTTATTGCCCCCAAAGAAACTCAAATTGAAACTAAAAGATATTCTTATATCAAGAGCATACTACACAATAGAGGAGTATTTCTCTGAGAGTTGGCAACTCTAAATTGAATTTTATATCTACATCTTTCAAGTCTTATTTTTATGTCTGTGAATGGATGTCCTTCATACACTTCTGTATTATTTCTGTAATATCTTTTCATGTACTTAATATTATTATTTTGTGTATTTTTTTGTGTCTATATACTATATCTTGACATGTTCTACGACTTTTTTTGGCTTTGATTTTCAAAGAACGAATAAAGATTATCTATATATCTATCTAGATACTCATTTTATCAATATTATGTCGCAATTCATCTGACATTTCATCAGATTGAAAATGACGCGATAACCTAGTCAGGGAAGCAGTACCCATTTTGGAAAAATTTTTTGTATTGCAGCACTGTCTTTGGTCTTGTGATTCGCGAAAATCACGAACCAATAGATGGCGCTGCAGAAATGTCAAAAACTTGAGATGAAGGTGATAAACAAGCATTTCACTATGTTTTTCAATAATAATTTGTCAACTTTTGATTCACATTTTAGGAAAGAGTTAACGAATCCAAAATATTTGAAAGGGTTTATGGATTTATTATTTTTTTATAGGCTTTTCAAACCACCTCTGCAAAATCAATGGGGACACTAAGGTATTTGTATTTCAATGATTTATCTTTATATTGTTATATTTCCAGAATGCCCAATATTGGGATGAGTATCTAAAGTATATCAGAAATAAGAAGAAACCATTAAAAGAATGAGAAGCATTGTTCAAAGCTGGTCACATCATACTTTGTGGGATAGATATGGAACACACATAAATAAACTACTGTTCTCAAACTTCAGCTCTAAGGCAGTCCTCATATGAAATTAAAATGATTGTATGGAGAAGTTAGCAGTGGAAGTGTGAATATATCTGTTTTAAGCTGTAATTTTATTCTAACCCAGAAAATAGATGATTACAGACAGAAATAAGTTCAATTAACTTTATTTTCTGAGAAAAGTAAGTGTAGTGGTGCATCTGCTCATATTGAGATATCTTAAATAGGCAACACAAGTTATTATTTTCGAATTCACAATGTACTTATAGTCCATAATAAAAAGTATTTTGTATAGATACATAGATAGATAATCTCTGGTATGTACCAAGGAAGTTAGTCTACCAGTCATTCAAATTCATTTCTCTCAATAAATACTTATCCAATTCATGGCTTATTCATTTTAAATAAAAATTTGATTTCATCAAGCCTACATTGTGCACTGTTAAAGTTTCCATGTGATGACTTTGAGATGTTCATTGAAGTAATTGCATTCTTTTTGAGCCTATCTCTTGGTTTAACTCTCCTTCTTGATGGTCCAGAAGTGAAATCAAGGTTTTCATCACGAACAATAAAATAGACAACACAACACCAGATATTATTTGTTTGATTCTACCTGAAAAGAGGCATACCATACCTACCTTCAATTTGGCATTTACTTCAGAAATCTACTTCTAGGAAGTGCTTATTACAAACGTAAATGTTTGTGGTAATAAGTTTTTCTATTTTCAACATGATATTCTATTTTTTACACAATCGTGAAGTTGAAATTTTGGATTTTGTGCCAAGGGAACGATGTCTGTACGGTAGTAAGAACGCTGAGGTACTGAACAAATCTTTCTCGATTTCGTCTTTACGACCATGTGAACTGGCTGCATGTTTCAATAATATCAGTAACCAGCTGATAAGCACGAAAATAGTCCGAAAACTATTCACAATAATTCAAATTCATTGAAAATAATGCGAAAGCCTAGCAAATGCAATGCTAAATTGCTTCATTTATCACCCTCGTTGTGCTTCGAAAATTTGACACCAGAGGCCACCCACTTCGTGATTTTCGCGAATTGGTTGTCAGCAGTTGAAGAATGTTGAGAGTCCAACAAGTACGAGGAATCATCTACATTTGTCATTCACGTAGTGTAAAACTAAAATGACTGCTACACCTGCGAAACAAACAAACAAAGCAAGTACACACCCGACATCCTCTCCTTGCTGTACTCCTTCCACATCAGATCGACCATCTGCCGGAACATGTCGGGCACGTCGTACACGTACGTCGTGCCTGACGACTGCGCCTGGAACCGCTTCTGCTGCAGATAGTCCTTGGGAATGTACGGCGTCGAGATGGGCAAGCCGTGGAGCGGCCCCTGCCTGCTGCCGTACGCCTGGAAGCTGATGACCCCGCTGGCAGCGTCCACCACCTCCGTGTACATGCTGATGTCGAGGTAGTAGCCGCTGTCGTTGGCTATGCACAGGCGGATGGTGGTGGTCTCCGCGTTGGGCGCCGGTCGGATCACCAGCTTGATTTCGGCCTGCAGGACGCGCAGCTTCCACAGGCGCGGGCCGTATCTCATCACCAGGCTTGTTACGGCCTCTTCTATCTGGAGAGATTTTTCGTAACTTCATAGAAATGTTCGATTGCGATCAAAAATGAGCGATGCAAAATAGTTAGCCCACTGAACTCAAACAAGAAATGGAACGACAAGGAACAGTATTGGGTCCGATATTGTTCCTGGTATACATAAACAGCATCTCTCAGATAAGTGAATTTATGGGAAATCTAATATGTTATGCAGATGACACAGCACTAATTATTACAGTGGGAAGATGTAAAAAACAAAGCGGAATTGGGATTGAGAAAAATATTATTATGGTTAAATCACAATACACTCAGTTTGAATATTAAAAAAACCAAGTACATAACTTTCTCCCCATCAATAGTTGATCAACCCAACCAATTAATTCTTAAAATACACACTCCCACCTGTGATAATAACAATACATGCAGCTGTCCGACTTTAGAAAGAACATCATCAGTAAAGTATTTAGGTGTTATTATAGATCAACACATACGCTGGTCAGAACACATATCTCATGTGACAAAAAGGATAAGAGCATTGACTCATAAATTCTATATTCTAAGAGACATCCTCTCAAGAAAAAACATGATTATATTGTACAATAGTCTTGCTGAATCAATCATCAGATACTGCATAGTCGCATGGGGTGGTGCATTCATTACCACATTACAATCATTACAAACGGCACAAAATATCCTGATCAAAATTATACTGAAAAAAGATAGATTGTTCTCCACCATATTACTCTATAAAGACACCAACCTACTCAATATAAAAACACTATTCATTTATCAATCATTACTACAAATGCACAGAACGCAGAATAAATTCGAAGTGAACAAAACAAGGATGACCAGATCGACTCACAACAGCAACCTCAAAGTTCATTCTTTCAAAAAATCTTTATCTCAAAGATCTTTTATGTACTTCGGTCCCAAATTTTTTAATCTCATCCCAATTGACCTTAGAGAAATAAAAAACCACAAGAAGTTTAAAATACAAGTGAAAAAATTCGTATTACAGAACCCTGAGAAGTTCCAATAGAAAAAAACTCAACGACAGCATATTTATTTAATAATTTATTCAACCTTGTGTTTCCGTTGGATTCTTCCTTAACACTGCAATAAACTTATTTTCGATTGTAAACTCGCTTTTATATTGCACAGAATACAAATTTTAAAGCAACTGGAAGGGTGTGGAAATGCAATACAGGCATCTTTGCCTAGGCAATTTCTACTCTTGAACCAGATGCCTCTATATAGCGCGATCAAAATGTATGTATTTTTGTTATCAAGTGAGTTAATAAATAATTGAATTGAATATAGCAGGATGCGCGAGGATTATTTACGGCCAACCACTGAACTCGAAACAAGAAATGGAACGACAATATAGCAGGATGCGCGAGGATTATTTACGGCCAACAGGCGAATCATGAACCTTGAATCGAGCACATGCGCAATATGTGCCAGTTATGTCTGAAATTATATATTTCAGCCACAGAACTAAGAGTTGGCGTCAGCCCACTCGTCAGCCTATAAGTATTGTTTGCATTGTATTTAATTGCTCTTTGTTCTCGAATCTTGTCCATTTCGATTTTCAGCAAGCTGTTTTCGGCTTCATATTGTGTTGTTGTGTTCTTGTTGAATTATCTGTTGTTTAAAAAGCTATGTTATTGAGTTTGTCATCTTTGGTAGTGCCGGTAGTCCTGTGCAAAAGGTTTCTGCGCATGATCCACATTCAATTTTGCTATATGATCACATGGTATGCGCGAATTCAATTTAGCGTAAAACTGCTGAATTGCATTATCGTTCCATTTCTTGTTTGAGTTCAGTGAGTTAGCCCGGGAACAGCGGTGACGTCACTACACGTCAGAATATTGAGTAGAATTTCAGAAAGCATCAAATGTGTTTCAGAATAGCGACTTCAATAGAAATTGTATTTCTGAATAGTGAGGTTTATTTCAGAATAGTCAATTGGATTTAAGAATTTGCCATTTGAATTTCAGAAAATATCATTTAAATTTCATAATGTGTCAATTGGATTTAAGAATAGTCACTTATATTTTAGGAAACAGAAGTTCATTGTGAATACCCTGTTTTGGTGGTCTCATATTCCATTGTTTTTATTTTGTTCCCATGATGAACTATGTAAAAAAATTTATATCATAGTAATGGGGTTAACCGGCATCTTTATTTGAAAATTAACTTTTTTCAGCTGGAACTTTAAACTTGAACTGTAAACGGGCACTGTACATGGTAATATACCATACAATAACAATAATGCATAGAATGGTATCGCAGAATTCGTTACATGTAACAAATTTTTCCGGTTAACAAAGAAAAATTGGCATGCCAACATTGTGTTGGAATGACCACTGGGGTTATGTAAATAACGAGTGTTATATTCGATTATTGACTTTAACAGTTTCATATTCTAATTGCAACTGCTCGTCCCAGCTCATCTGTCATCACCACCTCTCTACCTCATCTCTAGTGTAATCTCTTTGGATCAATAATGCATTAGTCATGAACTAGAACTGGAAGCTAAGTCATCTGCCATACGAGGTGTTCATATTTCCAAGAGATCAAACATAAAGAATAACTATCATTCACACAGTTTTGATAAGTTATGAGGAGTTATCGTAAAAAGCTTCAGACATGAGCATTGATTAAGTACCTCCGATTGACGAAAATACACGACACAACACATAATGAACTTACTTTTGCTGGATCCATTATCACAGTTGGAATGAAATTGAGGAATATGTGGTTGCAATCTGTCCTCTTGGATTGGGGATGGGAAAAAGCGATTTCCACTTCATCCATAGCCTCCAAAATGACTCGCTCTCCTTCGTTCTGAATATATTCGAACGACGCCTCTTTGGTTATCAGATCCGAGTGACGAATGATGCTTCGTATGAAGAAACGGTAGTCTGTGACTTCTTTACCACCTGCACCCTGAAAAAGAAATGGCTCATGACGTTTTTCAGACCCGGTTACCAATGGGTATGGTGACAGTCATCAATAATAGTTATTTATGTATTAAGGGAATTATGAGGGCCTTAATTACCGATGGCAAAGTTTGCGTCCCGAGGGCCTCTGGCCCGAGGGACAGCAATTGCCAGAGGTTATTAAGGCTCTGTAATTCCCGTGGTACATGGATAATTTTATTTTTGACCGATTTTCATAACAATATATCCATATTTAGAACGCAATAAATGTTTAAATTCAAAACCTTTCTGGTATATTTGAATTAGGTAGCGTTGATTGTAGCATTGTTGGTTGTTGCTAGGTTGTCGCTATGTTACATGTTTATAAGCAAACTTTCTTTATCAATCAATGTTTTTCCGTTAAAAACGTGTTTATTTTTTACCACAAATCGACGATCTTTTTCTGATATAATGGAGGATATTATAAAAAAAGCGGAAAAAGCAAGACAATCATTACTTCCATCGAAAAGTGAAGCCCTATATAAAAAAGAATACAACTTATATCTGAAGTGGCTGACACAGAGAAATGTTATGTCAAAAGATGCCAACGAAACTGTCTTTCTGGCATATTTTCAAGAACTGGTAAAGTATTTTCAGTATTTTCTGGTAGATTTGGTAATAATTTTATTTATTCGTTGCAGTCAGAAACGTTTAGCCCAAATTCGTTATGGACTAAATGGTCAATGCTTAAATCGATGGTGACCATATATGAGAAAAGAGAAATCACCAAGTTCAACGAACTAGAGGCTTTTTTGAAACGGAAAAGTAAGGGGTATAAGCCGAAAAAGTCTGCTGTCTTATCTCCTAAAGATGTCATCAAATTTCTAAAGGACGCCCCTAATGAAATTCATTTATTGCATAAGGTAATTTTTTTCTCATAATTTTCTTTTTCGTTTGTTTATTTCGTTTTATTTGTTATAGGTTGTTCTAATTATGGGTTATTTTGGAGGATGCAGAACTCAGGAACTTCTACTGTTATGGTAGTGAACGTACCGGAAAGTAAAACTGGTGTATCGAAGAAATTTACAGTTGTGGATGAAAAAGAGTTCTCTGCTTTGCCTTTATTGAGACTTTATATGTCCTTGCGTCCTGAAGGTACAAAACGATTTTTTTGAGCTTCCGACAAAATTAATGTACAACTCAGCCAATTGGAAAGAATATGTTTGGCAAAATTCCCAGCAAAATCGCAATGTATTTAGGATTGCCAAACCCACTAACCTATACGGGACATTGCCTTCGTCGCACTTCTGCTACTGCCCTAGCCAATGCAGGAGCAACTATGACAAACTTAAAAAGAGAAGTTCCACGGTGGCAGAGGGGTATCTGGAGGACAGTATTGAATTGAGAAATAAAACGGCGCGTATGCTGTCTACTTTGCCATCAGAAGAGGCAGGCACCTCGACTGTAGTGAACAGCAACAGCACCACCCATAAAAAAGAAGAAATTGTTTCCAGCGGCGGAATAATTTTCAGGGAACATTTGAAAATTGTACATTTATGATTTGTAATGACGTGAATAAGGAAAATATGTCTTAGTTTTCATTACATATAAACGTTTATAAGCATTTCTTGTATCATTTTCACCTGTAAAAGGTAAGAGGGAGTTTTTGAACCTTAATATCCCAATGGAGTTATGACCCTCATTATAGATATCGTAACTATGACGATATAAGCTTATAATGTCACTGTCAGAAATAAAAACATTTATAGTGTCCAAGTTTTGTCGATAATATCTCATCTTCTGCATATTTATTATTATTATAAATAATCACCTTTGCCTTGCCCAAGTAGAGGTGCATCTTCTGGCTGGAAGTCGGCAACGCCTCCAGCGCGTACGACCGCATCCGGTTCATCTCCAGCTGGAAGGCGCACGCAGGCTCGAGGTGCCGGTAGATGCGGTCTTCGGCGAAGCCGTCGCGCGCTCGGTACGTGAAGAACTTCGGCGACTGCTTGTGCTTCAGCGGGATGAACGTGAGGCGGCGCACCTTGCGAGCCACCAGCTCCTCCCGGTAGGTGGCGCAGAAGGCGGCGAAGCGCTTGGCCAGAGCCGAGTCCTCCTTGTCGCCGTCGTCCTTGATTGCCACCATCAGGATGTGGATGGGTTCTTGAACGATGTACTCGTCCAAGCTCGACCTGGAATCGAATTCATTGGTTTGTTTGTTTTAGGATAACACAAAACGATTGATTAGTTTTCTTATACCAGCCAAAAAAGAGCTGCCTCGCTTACAAACTCGCTCACTTCTCTGGAACACCGTAGAAAAGTTGGCGATTTATCTCTATTTTATAGATATTTTCATAGGCGATGCTCTTCTGAAATATCAACAATCATTCCTACATTAGCAGTCTCTTCGAGATTAACCCTTCAAGTTCAGTCTTCACACCCCTTCGTGATCACTTTAGAGACCTGCAGAATGTCCCTTCCTAAAGACTCGTTCATCCAACGAACATCGAGACTTGGAACTCATTGCCTAGGGAGGTGTTCCCCGAGGCAAACGATCTCCAAAAATTTAAGAAGAACACCAACTCCCACCTTCTTTCCCTTGGTTCTCACGATGTTCTCTGAACTTTACAGGATATCTCTTTTCGTGAGAACCAGAACAAAAAAAAAGGGAGCACTAAAAGCTCTAAAGTCATACACTTGTGAGTGTAAGCTGACTTGGGACTGTAAACAATCCCTGTGACAACTGGCAGCGAACAACCAGGTCACTTTGATGTGGGTGCCAGGTCATAAGGGAGCTGAAGGCAACGAGGAAACAGACTGCCTTGCCAAAAAAGGGGCAGATACACAATTTCTCGGCCCAGAACTCTTCTGTGGACTCGCCAAGGCCCACTTGAGAGAAGAGTTCCGACGCTGGGAAGCAGATGAAATGAAATCTCACTGGAATAAAGTGCCAGGATGAAGACAAGCGAAAAGGCTAGTGAGCCTTTCGCCAAGGAAAGCTAAACAGCTTCTCGAGTAAGACAAAAAATACTTGAAACTGGTAACAAGACTCCTCACTGGACAGTGTCCTCTGAGGTATCACCTCAAAAATATGGGTAAAACAGAGAGTGACAGTTGCCGCTACTGCGAGAACTTCGCTGAAACTGCAGAACATTTGCTTTGCGAATGCCCAGCACTCTTCTGCAAGAGGCTCAAGTTCCTGGAAGAGGCCTTCTTAGACCGATGTCAGGAACCTAGCTCCCAGGAAACTGATAAACTTCGCAAGAAGCCTCGGAATCCCGGGCCTCGAATAGAGGCTGCACAGCCTTAACGACCTCCCATACAATCTACTTCTTATACCACCTGTTTTCAATTGAAACTAGAAATTCTGTGATAAAATCTCACACCGAAATGTGGCTTGTTATCAGAGAGATAATTTTGGACCAAGACTCCGTGGGGTTCTTAAATTCAGTTAGTATTGTTTCAGGTCACAGATTTTCCTGATGAAACAATTGAAGAGTAGCGCCACTATAGCTCTTATTTTCATCATTGTTGGTTGCTTAAGTTATTTTGTTTTTTTTTGCAAGAATCTTACGCAAATTTTTTCAATATTCCACTGGAACAATTCGAAAACATCAATAAAACGAGAGTTTCAAAAGAAAACTGACAAGCATTATGAATATTTGAAGAAAATCCAATTTAAAAAAAAAAACGCAAAAATATTATATATGGATCAGATAGAACATTTTTTGCTGATTCATACTTACAACATTGCATAAGTCTATACACGCTTTCCATACATTTTTTTTACTGTAAACAGTATTCTTTGGTATATTTGATTCGATAATTTCATAATATTATCATGTGAGTTTGAGAACTCGTTTGTGGTGATGTGAATTGCATGGTGAAAAATTATGAAGCTTCAATATACTCATCCATAAATCATCTCAAGTATATTATGAATTGAATTTTCAATTTTTTACTATGCAATCATGGACAACTTATATGATGTGTTAAAAGAAAAAGAATATTGATTTTATTATTATGTACTACTACCACATTGTATATGTTATTTCGAAATAAATAAATAGATAAAATGTTACTTTAGGCAACCCATTAATGGGTAAGTTTCCTTCGAACTGATTTTCATGAAATTATTATTTGAATAACAAGTATTATGTTTCTGCTGTCTAGAATTACTGTTGGAATCATCCTAATAATTTAAATTTTCAAATTACAGCGATATAAAATTTTTATGGCGGAACACTGTGACGTACTAATTAGATTTAGTGACATTTGGGGATATTTGTTGGTTATAAGTTTCTGAACTTAAGCTGTTGCTTGCACTGTTACCAGATTGAAGTCACTAATTTCTTGGATGAATCGAAATATTCATCAAAACATGGAATATTTGACTAGCATAATCAACTTCAAAGAAAAATTGCCAATATCAAAATTGTTTTTTACCTGGCCATAATTTCAAAATGAAGAATACTTATCTTGTTCATAATCAACATTCCCTTGGACACCGGGATGAAATTTCAAAATATAATTCTGTTTCAACTTGAATTATTGAACAATTGATCCATTGGATATCATAGCAATACCAAGATGTTAATGCAGAATATCCGACCATTTAGACATATCGGACACTCCAGAAGTCATGCGATTTTCTCGCCTATACGAATGATATCGTATGAAAATATTCGTATACGTCAATACAAGTGCATTCTCGAACTCCAAAGTAGAACATACGAAATACCCATACGAACTTTTTGAAGCGGGCGCACGAAAAATATGACAACATTGCACAGCTACCAGTGTTCCCAACCATATCGGGAGAATATGTCTAGGAAAAAAATGAACTCCACTAGTTTTAGTCATAATATTTTGGCGGATAGTTTACTTCTTTGAGAACTCCATAATATGTTGATATGATACTACATCAGCAACTGCAATGTATATGAGTTCCACATCTCCGGAACAGAGAGTGGAGTTGGTGGAGTATCGAAAAAATCATCTAGGGAAGTTCACAAATGAAAGGTATCACTTAAAGAAGCAAGAGGTTCATGGGAATCCTAGCATCATGCCAGGAGCAAAAAAGGATTGGAAGAAGTGGCAAAAGGCAATGAGAAACATTTGATATAGGTACCTACCTCAACAGATCACAGAATATTTTCTTTCATTGTGCAAACTTATTTGGGATTCGCAGAACCACATTATATAGGAGATATATTCTATAAATAAATGTATCAGATGATAAAAATGGGCCATTTTGCAACTCCACAAGACAAATATCAATCAGAACAATAATAAATACTCGAAAATCTACATCAAAACTTGAACCAAATAGAATTTTCTTATATTATGTCACTGTCAGCGGCTGAAATTCGTATGAAAATATTCAATTTCGTACACACACACCCCATACGCGTCCAAACGTATAAGATTTTTCGTATACGAACTACGACAGACGGTTCGAGAATACAAACTTGTCAGAACTATGCGCAATCTGTCAAAATTCGTACGAAAATCGGCTACGTATGATTTCGAGAATAGCACGCCAGAATGGTGGAGGAGCCGTAACTACATTTTTGAGAATGTTTTTCTAAGTCAAATTTGATAGCACGAGGTAAATGAAAAATACGTAATCGATGAATTTTCATAAGCTTCAACTTTGAATGAAAATCTGAATTTCGGAAACTTCCCCATTCCACAAATGTTCCACAACTTGGCCAGTTCCAATGTTTCGAGTTTACGAAAAAAAAATTGCTCAATATTCAAGAACTACATGAGCGAATGGAAATACCTCACCTTCTAGCCTCTAGCGACAAACTGACATTTATCGAGGTGCTGTTACCCCTCGACTCCGATCCACTCTCGACGGCGTTCAAATCTTTGGCGGAAATTGTGGCGGGGCTCGAAAAGTCCTCGATCAGGTCGAAGATCTCGTCTGCGTTCTGCTCGAACTGCTGGAAATTCTCGAAGGCCGCCATGCAACCCGTCCTCTGGAACGTGTCGATGATCTTCGGTTGTTCGTTGATCTGATCTGAAAAGGATCACAAACAAACAAATGTCTTAGCCAATTCATAAATCCAAACGCAGAGGTTGGATGACAGGTTAGTCCAAGAGCGTAAAACTACTTTCCTGACTATTGCCATGACGTAGAACATTCCTCGCAGTCTATGCACTGATTTACACTATGAATACAGAACGCAAATGTTAGTTTCCTCCTCACTTTAATTACAAACGACATTTTAAGGTGCATATGCAAATATCTTCCTTAATACCTATTCAGGGGCACGGTTTATAGAGAGAAAGTTGTCTGGTAACTCCTGGCCAATGAGCGCTGAGCAGCTGATTACGTCACAAGAATGCTGGCATATATGAGACTTTTATCCATGCTACTGACAAGGATGAATGCATCGTTCATAGCGTTATTAAGAAAGAGCGCGGCATAATCAAATAGCGCGCTTTTACAATTATTTATATTTTTTCGGTCTTAGGTTTGTTTTTAGATGAAAATCATCATGTCCAGTGACAAAGATAATTGTCTGCAAGCTTATTTGCATTAAATAATACAAGAACAATTCCCATCTGATGCATTCAGTTATCTGTTAGAAAGGCTTCAAGTGTGCTAACTCTTCCATAAGGGCATGTGATGTGTTATAAAGTCATTTATACAAGAGAGGTGCTATCAAATATGATGAATATAATCAAAAAATTGTAGGTAAGTATGCCCTTCATTTGGGCAGATGGAATGAAACATTGGAAAATTAATATTTGAACAGTGGAATGAAAAGAAACAAAGATCAATTCAATTTACCTACCTCGGGTCAGGTGAAATATGTTTACCGATATATCTAACCGTTTGACCAGCAAATATTTCACCCCCAAAAACAATTTTGGGGAAGAGGGGATAAAAAATTTGTTTACAGTTTTTTTGGTGGTGATATTTTCATTTCGATCAAACAACGTTCTGGATATTTTTCTTTTTTTAATCGGGATTTAGAGGGGGATTTAGATTTGGGTCACCTTTGCAGAAACCCTTGATCTTTAATATTTATTTTTAGTCAATTCTAATCATCATGTCTGTTCATCTAACGTTTCAGCTTCAAAATGATCCTGAGATTTTGAAAATCGGTTGAAGAGGAAAAAAGTAATGACTGCAAAACAAAAAAAAATGATTTTTCAAGGTCACTCTGTGAATAATAGAGATAAAACCTCATGCAACAAAAGTACGAGATTATAGCTGAAGGACTGAGCTAGCGAACAGCGCAAACAGAATTCGAATTGTTCAAATCAGAAAAAAGTTATTTGAATTTCAACAGGGGAAAAAATTTCGGGGTGCAACGTAATTAGTGTTGCGTAGTTTATATTGTTAGCGACAGTATTCTAAGAACACCCCGTATTGAGTCATCGTTGGAATGAGGCGTCATCATCACGTAAGAAGAAGCAAGTCACTTCGGTGCTCATTTTAGGACAATGTGATTTTCAAATGATTTCGAAAAAATCGTGATTGAAATATAAATCTGTGATATACCGAAGCGAAAGATATGTGTTTTGAGTTTGTGATAGTGATAGAACATAAACTCACCTCTGAATGTTTCGAGAAATATAATTTCTTATATCACTGAGTGCAGAAAAAATGATATAGTTTATTTTTGTCGAATAATTCAACTGTTTCACGTCGAACTCACGAAGTAACTACAGTTGTTGGGGTGAAGTCATACCGATGGACGAGCATTCTTAGCTGAATATAAATTCTTTGAGAATTATTTCGCAAGAAAACTACAGGGTTGTTTCCAACCGTCCTCGAGTGAGGACACTGGGCGCTAATGGGTTATGTCTCTTAGAAGAATAGCTTCCGAGATACTGCACATTGCATTCTAAGCTGAATATAAATCCTTTGAGAATTATTTCGCGAAAAAACTACAGGGTTGTTTCCAACCGTCCTCGAGTGAGGACACTGAGCGCTAATGGGTTAAGTCTCTTAGAAGAATAGCTTCCGAGATACTGCACATTGCATTCTAAGCTGAATATAAATCCTTTGAGAATTATTTCGCAAAAAAACTACAGGGTTGTTTCTAACCGTCCTCGAGTGAGGACACTGAGCGCTAATGGGTTAAGTCTCTTAGAAGAATAGCTTCCGAGATACTGCACATTGCATTCTAAGCTGAATATAAATCCTTTGAGAATTATTTCGCAAAAAAACTACAGGGTTGTTTCCAACCGTCCTCGAGTGAGGACACTGAGCGCTAATGGGTTATGTCTCTTAGAAGAATAGCTTCCGAGATACTGCACATTGCATTCTAAGCTGAATATAAATCCTTTGAGAATTATTTCGCGAAAAAACTACAGGGTTGTTTCCAACCGTCCTCGAGTGAGGACACTGAGCGCTAATGGGTTAAGTCTCTTAGAAGAATAGCTTCCGAGATACTGCACATTGCATTCTAAGCTGAATATAAATCCTTTGAGAATTATTTCGCAAAAAAACTACAGGGTTGTTTCTAACCGTCCTCGAGTGAGGACACTGAGCGCTAATGGGTTAAGTCTCTTAGAAGAATAGCTTCCGAGATACTGCACATTGCATTCTAAGCTGAATATAAATCCTTTGAGAATTATTTCGCAAAAAAACTACAGGGTTGTTTCCAACCGTCCTCGAGTGAGGACACTGAGCGCTAATGGGTTAAGACTCTCAGAAGAATAGCTTCCGAGATACTGCACTTTGCATTCTTAGCTGAATATAAATCCTTTGAGAATTATTTCGCAAGAAAACTACAGGGTTGTTTCCAACCGTCCTCGAGTGAGGACACTGAGCGCTAATGGGTTAAGTCTCTTAGAAGAATAGCTTCCAAGTTACTGCACTTTGCATTCTAAGCTGAATATAAATCCTTTGAGAATTATTTCGCAAAAAAACTACAGGGTTGTTTCTAACCGTCCTCGAGTGAGGACACTGAGCGCTAATGGGTTAAGTCTCTTAGAAGAATAGCTTCCGAGATACTGCACATTGCATTCTAAGCTGAATATAAATCCTTTGAGAATTATTTCGCAAAAAAACTACAGCGTTGTTTCCAACCGTCCTCGAGTGAGGACACTGAGCGCTAATGGGTTAAGTCTCTTAGAAGAATAGCTTCCGAGATACTGCACATTGCATTCTAAGCTGAATATAAATCCTTTGAGAATTATTTCGCAAAAAAACTACAGGGTTGTTTCTAACCGTCCTCGAGTGAGGACACTGAGCGCTAATGGGTTAAGTCTCTTAGAAGAATAGCTTCCGAGATACTGCACATTGCATTCTAAGCTGAATATAAATCCTTTGAGAATTATTTCGCAAAAAAACTACAGGGTTGTTTCCAACCGTCCTCGAGTGAGGACACTGAGCGCTAATGGGTTAAGACTCTCAGAAGAATAGCTTCCGAGATACTGCACTTTGCATTCTTAGCTGAATATAAATCCTTTGAGAATTATTTCGCAAGAAAACTACAGGGTTGTTTCCAACCGTCCTCGAGTGAGGACACTGAGCGCTAATGGGTTAAGTCTCTTAGAAGAATAGCTTCCAAGTTACTGCACTTTGCATTCTTAGCTGAATATAAATCCTTTGAGAATTATTTCGCAAGAAAACTACAGGGTTGTTTCCAACCGTCCTCGAGTGAGAACACTGAGCGCTAATGAGTTGAGTCTCTTAGAAAAATAGCTTCCGAGTTACTGCACTTTGCATTCTTAGCTGAATATAAATCCTTTGAGAATTATTTCGTAAGAAAACTACAGGGTTGTTTCCAACCGTCCTCGAGTGAGGACACTGAGCGCTAATGGGTTAAGTCTCTTAGAAGAATAGCTTCCGAGTTACTGCATTTTGCATTCTTAGCCGAATATAAATCCTTTGAGAATTATTTCACAAGAAAACTACAGGGTTGTTTCCAACCTTCCTCGAGTGAGAACACTGAGCGCTAATGGGTTGAGTCTCTTAGAAAAATAGCTTCCGAGTTACTGCACCTTGCATTCTTAGCTGAATATAAATCCTTTGAGAATTATTTCGCAAAAAAACTACAGGGTTGTTTCCAACCGTCCTCGAGTGAGGACACTGAGCGCTAATGGGTTAAGACTCTCAGAAGAATAGCTTCCGAGATACTGCACTTTGCATTCTTAGCTGAATATAAATCCTTTGAGAATTATTTCGCAAGAAAACTACAGGGTTGTTTCCAACCGTCCTCGAGTGAGAACACTGAGCGCTAATGGGTTGAGTCTCTTAGAAAAATAGCTTCCGAGTTACTGCACTTTGCATTCTTAGCTGAATATAAATCCTTTGAGAATTATTTCGCAAGAAAACTACAGGGTTGTTTCCAACCGTCCTCGAGTGAGAACACTGAGCGCTAATGGGTTAAGTCTCTTAGAAGAATAGCTTCCGAGATACTGCACTTTGCATTCTTATCTGACCACCCTGTACATATTGTACCAGAAATTGGAGAATTAAATTATTATTAAACAAACAAAAATTGTTGTAAAAGCTCGCCTCACCCGCACCACTACCGCCACCATCCATCAAATTGTTGAGCTTGACAAGCCGGTTGGGATGCGACGGCGGCAACATGAAGATGAAGTGCACCACGGGCACCTCCCCGCTCAGCTCCAGGTGCTGCAGACAGCTGATGTCGTAGCTGGTGAACGCCCTGCGAACGTACACCTCGAGGGCGGCGTTGCAGACGGCGCGGTTCGAGTGGTAGAAAAAGTCATGCAGGATGTCGAAGATGGACGTTTCGGAGACGATCAGCTTTTGGAGATTCTCCGGATGGAACTCTTGACCGTACATGTCGACGGCCGAGAGGAAGATGCTCTCCATCTGGTTGTGGCGCAGCTCGTAGGCCGGCTGGTGGGCCGCAATGAGTACTTGACGTGCCCTTCAGGTGGAGAGATTAAGGGTTCGATGAGGATGCCGATAATGCGATTGTGTAATGTGGATTATAATACAGGGTCACTCACGGTCGATGGTATTTACCTTAGACGTTTACGGAGAACGGGACGTAGGATTATTCTGTAAATTTGGTTTATTGGGTTATCAGTTTTGTTCAATCGATCTAAAATACTTTCAGCGTTACGGAGTTGCCGCTTCTATCAAAAAGTAGCAACAACTTTGTTATTTCAAATGGAACACCCTGGATTTTATTTCATTTTTAGATTCTTCCTGAAGAGCTGATTTCGTCGATATAACATACTTGGGGTATAGCGCGAAAGATTACAGAGATATAGGGTGGGAAAAATCGAGATTTTTCAAATTTAGGAATTTTTTGTGCCGAAACTATCCATTCTTGCTCAAAACGGCTTACATGTCCCTATCTTAACTTTTCATTTACTATATACTGACATTTAAGAGAAACAAATAGAGGGTGATGCAAAACTCAAAATTTTTAACCACCCGTATTTGTTTCAATTAAATATCAATCGATTTTACACCCTTTATCTCTGTAATATTTCTCGCTATACCCCAAGTATGATAGATCGACGAAATCAGCTCTTCAGGAAGAATCTAAAAATGAAATAAAATACAGGGTGTTCCATTCGAAATAACAAAGTTGTTGCTACTTTTTGATATAAGCGGCAACGCCGCAACGCTGAAAGTATTTTAGATCGATTGAACAAAACTGATTACCCAATAAACCAAATTTTCAGAATAATCCTACGTCCCGTTCTCCGTAAACGTCTAAGGTACCATCGACCGTGAGTGACCCTGTATATATATATTTTTTTCTCCTACCCCTATAGAAAGTACACACTTTCCTCCCTCAAATCAGGGAGGAAACTCATATTTTTCCTCCCCCTCATTTCAAGTAAGTTGCAAAAGATGAAACTTGTGAATTCATTATATTCATATTGTTTCAATAATTTCTAGAACATCCTGTATATCCTGTTTTTTTGGTAAAAATCAAACATTAATGTTACTTCAACGTAGTTCTTCAATACAAATTTCAACTTCAGGAATCTTAGATATACGTTTTTTTGAGTTCAGAATAAGAAAAGCATGGTATGCTATGGCTCACTGACAGTAAACACGGCGATTGACTTTTGACAAGGTGGATATAGGATGGTGAAACAGCTTCCTATTAACAAGCACTAGAATAAACTGTAGACCTTTGCCTACTTGATTTCATACCGTAGTAATATTTCCTGAAGTTATCAGAGATGGCGACATACCTTGTGTCGGTAAAACAGAAACTGTGCATCTGTCATACTTTTATCAGTTTCATCTATTCTAGATGAAAAATGACTGAGAAGAGTCGAAATATCAATATTCATTCCAGATTCATAGAAAATATATTGTTTAATGCCGTTTCAAGTCACGTCTGTCAGATGCGAACCACAGAAATACGTAAGAAACAGAAATCTTCTTCGATAATCGATCTTACCGCCATCTTCATTAAAGTCGTGGAAATATTAGTACCTTCTCAAACGGTCTACAAGTTTTTCGCAGAAACAATTGAAGAGCTGTTTCACCATCCTATATCCACCTTGACTTTTGAGGTGCTACATTCATTAAACTTAGTTGAATTTTTGAAAAATGGAGAGCGATTCAAGTGATTTTGAATTTCCAAATACTCCACCTAATATTAAGGAGCAAGCCAACATAGCGTCATTAACCTTACTACCACAAAAATCTAAAGACAGGTATGAAAAACAATATGCACAATATAATATATGTGCCTATTTGAATGAAGTGTCGATCATTTTTAAAAGGTTTATTTAGTGGGTAGGAGGAAAAATCATATGTATTACATGGGAGTAAAGTGCCTTTTCCTCCCTTGGATGTTTACTGCCGTCCGCTTCGCGTCGTGCAGTAAACTACATCCTGCGGGAGGAAAAGTGGCACTTTCCTCCCTAGTAATACAAATAGCTATTTTCTTTTTACATGTTTATATAGTGATGAGCTGAACTTCGCCTGGGACATTGATAGGAATACCAAATTGTTTTGTAACTTCGCTGTCCAATAAAGACATTATTATTATTATCAAGTGAGATGAGAGATGACAAATCATTCGTTCCATTGTTTGTGGGGGTCTGGTGGTCGAGTGCGTGTAACGCTGGCTGATAGTCTAGAGGTTCCGGGTTCGAATCTCGGCGGGCCTATTAAAAATTTTATTAATTTCTGTAGCATCTTTTAGCGGGAGGATATAGATGACCAACCGAACATTCTTGGTACCTAGATTTCAATCCTTCGGACTCTCAACGATAGCTAGCCGAGTAGTAAGTGCTTCGAATGACACTCAAAAAGCTAAGGTCCCCGTCTTCCTAATTCATACAAGTCTCAATGAAACTTCGAGGGTTGCTTTGCAACTGAGTTGGCGGTCTTGAACACTTTTCAGTGTGTTTCCTGCACTCGTTACGTTTCCGCACTACTCGTGTCAAACATGTTATTCAATATATTATTCCTGGGTTGGTGACCGAGTGCGCTGAGGCGCTGGTCTATGGCCCAGAGGGTCCGCGTTTCGAATCCCGGCGAGGCTATTGGAAATTTCATTTATTTTTGTAGCATCGTTCAGCAGGAGGAGATAGGTGACCAACCGAACTTTCTTGGTACTTGGATTTCAATCCTTCGGACTCTCAACGATAGCTAGCCGAGTAGTAAGTGCTTCGAATGACACTCAAAAAGCTAAGGTCCCCGTCTTCCTAATTCATACAAGTCTCAATGAAACTTCGAGGGTTGCTTTGCAACTGAGTTGGCGGTCTTAAACACTTTTCAGTGTGTTTCCTGCACTCGTTACGTTTCCGCACTACTCGTGTCAAACATGTTATTCAATATATTATTCCTGGGTTGGTGACCGAGTGCGCTGAGGTGCTGGTCTATGGCCCAGAGGGTCCGCGTTTCGAATCCCGGCGAGGCTATTGGAAATTTCATTTATTTTTGTAGCATCGTTCAGCAGGAGGAGATAGGTGACCAACCGAACTTTCTTGGTACTTGGATTTCAATCCTTCGGACTCTCAACGATAGCTAGCCGAGTAGTAAGTGCTTCGAATGACACTCAAAAAGCTAAGGTCCCCGTCTTCCTAATTCATACAAGTCTCAATGAGACTTCGAGGGTTGCTTTGCAACTGAGTTGGCGATCTTAAACACTTTTTCTGCCTAAATCCGAATTGTTCATGAGACAAAAAAAATGTATGTGGTTGAATTTTTTTTTCCACATAATTCATTCAAACGACACCCGAACCACGACCAAAAAAAAATCCAATCACCTGAGCGCCACGCGCGAGTGTTCGCTGCGATTGAGCGATGTCAGTTCGGTGAGACAGCCGGCCAGCTCGTCGGTGAGACCGGGCTCGTTGCTCCACAGATGATCGATCAGCATCGTCACCAGCAGGTTCTTCTTGGCCACCTGGCTGTGCGAGAAGAGGATGGCCGACACGGCAGACATGTCGTCCTTGTGCTTGTCGCGCAACAGCGACACGCACTTGTCGTACGAGCCTGTCAATGGGGAATATTCCTCAATTCGGTGCATTAGAGCAAATGCAAGTATGAACTTTTTGATTATGAGTTTCAATTGACTTGGCCGTTACTTGATGAAAATCCATAGTTATTGTGAACAAACGAAAAACGATAAGATTTTCACGATAAATATATATATATTTTCACAACATGTTTCGCTAACACTGTAGCTCCATCAGGTATAAGTACACTAACTACTACGATAACAACCATATTTATACCTAATTACACAGTTATAACAATATTTGTACCTGTAGGGATTAAAGAATGTTTATCCTCTTTTTATTGCGGTAAATAACAAAAAATTAAATGACTATCTAATTAAGCTATTTCTAGGAAAACAAATTCAACAAAGGAGAATTATTCAAATTTAATTGGTCATTAAGCAAAATATTTGAATTCTTGAGTCTATTAATTTCGAGTGTTTCTAAATAGTTAAGTTTCACTCCTTTGTTTTCAACATGTAATATTTTGAATTCTTCATCAAAATCGTGATTTTCTTCTAAAAGGTGGTTGGAATATGTTGAATTTGTTTTTCTAGTTAGATAACTCATATGTGGTGCTCATGGATGCGATTTTTACACAATTGATTACTGGAAAAATCAAAACTGAAATCATAGATCTCCTATCTTTGTGTTTGAAACAGAATTATTTTCAATTTGATAACCAAATTTATTCTTCTTCAGAAGGGCTTATCATGGGCAATCCTTTGAGTCCGTTACTTGCAGAAATTTTTATGGATAACTTAGAGTTGCTCATTCATGAACATCCATTTTTGATTATGATTTTCATTCATGAATTTTTCGAATTCGTTGCGGAAACTATCTAAATTAATTCTTCAAATATGGGGTTTTAAATTTAAAATTGCTTTGTTTCTAGTTCACAAATTGGCAACAACGCCTACTAAGCTAGAACAACAACAACTCACATTTGGCCACACTTTCATTATGTACACTTGATGTCAATGTATAAGTCAGGAACCAAACTGCTTAAATTACAAAAATAATCAGTCAAAACATGAATTTCAATCCAACAAAAACACAAATCCAACCAAAAGTCAAATATAAATATAACCTCCAAATCACCTAATCAACGTAATGGATTTGTTGTCCTTTATCATTTATGAAATCTGCAGTCGATGTTGCCAAATAGTGAAATAGGAACAAGGTGCTTTAAATTTTAAATCCCCATATCAAATCTTTTTTTTGAGCACTTTAAATGATTTTTTTTTCGAAAAAAGGTTGAAATGGTAAGTTTGAAAAGCGACGTTTTGAAGATATTTAATGAGAATTAATTCATTATTGTCCGAAGGAGAATTCCCCATTTTGTATACAACAGTGGCCGTCAGAAAGGAGATAAGTATGAGGGAATTTTGTTTGTCGATGAAGTTTGACATGTGTGATGATAGCTTCTGCATCCGAAGAAACTTCAAAAGACGTTGTGCAGTTCGACTTAGGCGGGAAATTTGATAAAAGTAAAAATCGTGCCTCAAATCATTGAAAAATATTGGAATATGTTATTCGGAAAAGTTGTTTGGAATGACATAGCTATGTGTTTCGAACAAAACTAGAGATAAAAAAATTAAAATCATGTTTTTGTCAATTCGCAAATATACGCATGTCTGAGCAAAGATTATTATTTTTAATAATATTCTGCAAACATCAGCGAGCTATTCCTATTTTACTCGAAGAAAATTCTAAATGTGTTAATTTGTCATGTGTTCAGCTGCTTCATAAGGCATGAGATAAATGATAATTTTTAAATATGCAATTCACAAAATGATGGACAAGTTTTCGAACGTATATGATTGTGTTACAGAACAGAATATTGATTTTATTATTATATCACATTATATTTGTTATTTTGAAATAAATGAATAAATTTATAAACTATCGTTTTGGACTTGTGTAGTGAGACATAATTTTCGTTTTTTTTATTTCCCGCCAAATACGAAAAGACGAAAGGCTATGTACAATGTCTTTTGAGCTTTCTTATGATGCAGAAGCGATTACGTATATCTACATTTGTCAGAATGTATTGATTCATATAATGGGTAGAGTTTCTTCTGGTCACTGTGTATGAAAGCTGGGGCAGTTTCTGATTATCAGTCTGAATCGGAAAATTGTTTTGAATATGTAATTTTGTAACGCTGACTCTTCATTTAAAGTCCTTTGTTACAAAATGATAGGCAGTTCGTCTCGGAGCCAAACAAAAAATTTCAAACATGACTTTAAATCTTTTGACAACCATTAAATTAAAAAAAATATACCTTACCATGCTGAAATTGGCTTTCGACTTCATAATATTGTTTCAACAATTCTTGAACAGCATGCTTCATCCTTCCACGAATACCATTCCTATATCTGAGGAAATTGAATGAATTGTATATTTGTCGTTCACAGAAAAAAAATACTATACATTCCCGGTATGTAAGCTGGTGACATCTTTTGAACTGAGCGTGAACTATTGTGAGCTAGAAGTGTCATTTTCATCAATATTTCGAATTATACGCTCCTCTTATCACAGTAAAGTTCAGAAAACAGAAAAATACATCGTCAGTCAGTGTCAGTGACTGTATATATGGCCATATGGCTGTGAAAAATGTGTAATGTAACAAAGTAGAAACAATATGTTCGATATTGAGGAATTGAAATACAATACAGGACGAGGGTTAATACAATTTTAATCATCTACTGAAGAAAAGGTTTCATCAATTTTCGTGAATTCATAATATATGGATGAACGTGTCATCCAACAAAGATAATGTTGAGTTCCAGGCAATTACAGTACAAAGGGTTGAAGGAAAAAATTGTTATTTGAGTTAAAATATTTTACTTTTTCGCTTTTTTAAATCCTCTGCACTAGATAATATGTCACATATCAGCTATGAGTTGAAAAAAAAAGAACATAACCTCAACCTAAAAGACATTGGAAGACTTCGTTAAAGTAGCGACATCTTATTTGCAGAAGTTTGATACTTGGTAACAACAATGATAAAACTAATAGTACATTATGGTTTGGAGATGGTTGCATAATCCTTGTTTGAACTCGAATTTTCAGACTTCTGAAGTTTGAATTTCATCAACTTTAATGACGTTTTTATTTTTTCAAATTGATGTGTCACCAATTTCTTACAAAATTGACGAGAATACAATATAAAACGCAATTTCAGATAGCAAATTATTGAATTGGCACACATGGAAACTCACCTCTGAACAAGTTGTATAATTCCTTCGGTAGCCAAGAAGAATGCATCCCTCTCTGTCCTTTTGTGCATACCAGCTGCATGGGTGTCAATAACACTAGCGATCTATGAAATTTGAAATTAAATACTATCTTAAAAAAGGAAAATAATATCTCAAAATCATCTCCACAACATTATTAGAATAATCTGACATAACAAGGTAGAAAACGAGCAGAAAACAACTACGTTCCTGGCAAATACCACGCAAAATATTGAATTATATCCACTCGTAGTCTATGCATCAATTCATATAAATGAATAAAAATACAAATATTTCTTTCTTCGAACATGCGTTTATGCTCCCATCGAGACAGACACGCCTGACAACCTGTAGACCGGTTTCGGGCTTATTGGCCCTCATCAGTACAGAGTTGTCAGGCGTGTTTGTCTCGTTGGGAGCATAAAGGCATGTTCGAAGAAAGAAATATTCGTATTTTTATTCATTTATATGAATTGATGCATAGACTACGAGTGGATATAATTCAATATTTTGCGTGGTATTTGCCAGGAACGTAGTTGTTTTCTGCTCGTGTTCTACCTTGTTATGTTAGATTATTCTAATAATGTTGTGGAGATGACTTTGAGATATTATTTTCCTTTTTTACACCACCACTCCACTTATGGCTTTTCCCTTTGATTAAATACTATCTCTTCTCACTGAATGTTGTCCTCTTTGTGTGGTAAACACACAATTGATGAACGCATATGAAGGTTATGATTGCTAGTATTGAAGAGTTTCACGCTAAATAATCTTCAAGACGTAACATACTGATGATATGATATTAGCACAATTTAACCACAATTTCAAAAATTTCAGAAACAATTCGAAAAAGTGATGAGCTGTTGAGAAAAATCAAGACTAAGAATACTTTTCATACGATGTGAAAAAATCTTATCTATCTACTAACCTGTTGGCTAGGAAATTGAGCAAGAACTGAAGTAATGTTCCGTTCATACAACGCCATCAATCTGCGGATCTTCTTCTCCACCGCAACAGGTATTCTTCCGGATATGGACGCCATGACTTCTTGGAGTTCCAGCAGCGGAAGGCTTGGATCCCTCATGCAGGACATGAATTTTTCGATAACTTCACGTAATCGTGGCGCATTGTACGGATCAGGAAGACAATAACCTTGGGGATGAAAAAGTACCCATGTTGAAAAATAACATCATTGTTGAATGCGACTATTTCGGGAGATATACAGGGTGCTCGTTTTTCTCAGTTATTATAAGGGATACGAGGTTGGTTGAATCGGTGCTTTATTTTCATGCAGAACAATAAAAAAATTAGTCATTGTCATTTTTGATTTGAAAAAAAACGGAAATTTGTATCTTCGTTTTCATTTTTTCAAACAAAAACCAAAGAACTGGACGCTTTCAACTTCTTAGGACGTTCTTGAGGCACTTTTATACAAGAAACCCGAATTTATCATCGTATTCTAGAAATAGAAGCAGTGAGCTCGATACAAGTCAACTAGAAACTGGTGCAAAACTTCTTAGGCTAGAAGAGCTAGGCAGTCAAATTAGGCTGACTAGCCTGGGTACCAGCACATACAGGTCATAAGGGCAACGAAGAGGCTGATAAACTAGCCCGAGAAGGAGCAAACCGGGCTCTGAATGGTCCAGAACCTTTTTGCGGTACAGCTAAAGCTATACAAAAAACATCACAATCTGGATGTAGAGTAAAGCACAAGAATGGTAGTCTTGTAGAACTCGCCTGGAATGAGACAGGCCTCAAGAGTTTATCAAAAAACCATCACCAACATTCACTGACTATCGTTTGAGCCAGAATAGGAGAACAACCAGAAAAATGGTTCAAAAGCATTAGAACAAGACTGGCCTGTCAGAGAAAACCCTCTGTGCAGTTTCTGTCAGGTGGAGAAGGATACAGCAGTAAATATAATGTGCCAATGTCATGGCTTACCAAGACTAAGGTTTCTAACGATGGACGACCGATAATCGACCGAACGCTGACAGTGACAGCGCGAAACGTCTCGTTTTCAAATCAAATTTTGTCTGATGGTTCATCAAAGGGCATATTTCCAGTTTTGTGTGAAAATTTGAATGAAATTCTACTTTGTTTATTCTGTTCAATTCGAATTCAAAGGATGGTGAAACGCTGTGAAATATGTGAAAGACAATTTAAAAGTGGTGACCAGAATACAACATTTCACTGGTGAGTTACTCAGTGTTATATCATTCGTTGCATAATAGTTATTTATGTATTAAGGGAATTATGAGGGCCTTAATTACCGATGGCAAAGTTTGCTCTATAATTCCCGTGGTACATAGATAATTTTATTTTTGACCGATTTTCATAACAATATGTCCATATTTAGAACGCAATAAATGTTTAAATTCATAACCTTTCTGGTATATTTGAATTAGGTAGCGATGATTGTAGCATTGTTGGTTGTTGCTAGGTTGTCGCTATGTTACATGTTCATAAGCAAACTTTCTTTATCAATCAATGTTTTTCCGTTAAAAACGTGTTTATTTTTTACCACAAATCGACGATCTTTTTCTGATATAATGGGGGATATTATAAAAAAAGCGGAAAAAGCAAGACAATCATTACTTCCATCGAAAAGTGAAGCCCTATATCAAAAAGAATACAACTTATATCTGAAGTGGCTGACACAGAGAACTGGTAAAGTATTTTCAGTATTTTCTGGTAGATTTGGTAATAATTGTATTTATTCGTTGCAGTCAGAAACGTTTAGCCCAAATTCGTTATGGACTAAATGGTCAATGCTCAAATCGATGTTGACCATCATATATGAGAAAAGAGATATCACCAAGTTCAACGAACTAGAGGCTTTTTTGAAACGGAAAAGTAAGGGGTACCTATAAGCCGAAAAAGTCTGCTGTCTTATCTCCTAAAGATGTCATCAAATTTCTAAAGGACGCCCCTAATGAAATTCATTTATTGCATAAGGTAATTTTTTTATCATAATTTTCTTTTTCGTTTGTTTATTTCGTTTTATTTGTTATAGGTTGTTCTAATTATGGGTTATTTTGGAGGATGCAGAACTCAGGAACTTCTAAATATGAGTATAGCAGATATAGAGGACCGGGATACTGTTATGGTAGTGAACGTACCGGAAAGTAAAACTGGTGTATCGAAGAAATTTACAGTTGTGGATGAAAAAGAGTTCTCTGCTTTGCCTTTATTGAGACTTTATATGTCCTTGCGTCCTGAAGGTAGGTACAAAACGATTTTTTTTGAGCTTCCGACAAAATAAATGTACAACTCAGCCAATTGGAAAGAATATGTTTGGCAAAATTCCCAGCAAAATCGCAATGTATTTAGGATTGCCAAACCCACTAACCTATACGGGACATTGCCTTCGTCGCACTTCTGCTACTGCCCTAGCCAATGCAGGAGCAACTATGACAAACTTAAAAAGACACGGAGGTTGGAGAAGTTCCACGGTGGCAGAGGGATATCTGGAGGACAGTATTGAATTGAGAAATAAAACGGCGCGTATGCTGTCTACTTTGCCATCAGAAGAGGCAGGCACCTCGACTGTAGTGAACAGCAACAGCACCACCCATAAAAAAGAAGAAATTGTTTCCAGCGGCGGAAGTAATTTTCAGGGAACATTTGAAAATTGTACATTTATTATTTGTAATGACGTGAATAAGGAAAATATGTCTTAGTTTTCATTACATATAAACGTTTATAAGCATTTCTTGTATCATTTTCACCTGTAAAAGGTAAGAGGGAGTTTTTGAACCTTAATATCCCAAGGGAGTTATGACCCTCATTATATATATCGTAACTATGACGATATAAGCTTATAATGTCACTGTCAGAAATAAACATTATTAACCCATCCTTATATGCAAAACAATTTGTGGTTATTTGAAATCATTCTCGGATTTTTCCGAGATGAGAAAGGTAGTAGACCAAGAGCTCGCGTGAAAAATGGTTAAAGTAAATATTCCAAAGGTTTGATGCTTTTGATTGAAGTACCTCACAATAGTAAGTGTAACAACACCCGTCTGCCACCTTCAAGTGGGGGCATTATTTCGGGAGGGGGTGTTGAAAGGTACATTTTTTTGTCAATAGATTAAAGAAATTCTTCCAGGCTGAAATTCGGGACATTTGTTTCCTTTGTGATTGTGAACATTACTGCGCATTCAGATTTTGAGCAGACGGGGGCGTAATCGAAGCAGACGCCGTCAAAAATATGTCAAAAATGTCAAATGACAAAAATAAATATTCCAAATTGAATCTTGCATCAAATTATAGGAAATGGAAATATCTTCAACTTTTCTAGGAGAAAAAAGTTAGCAGACGGCGCCCCAGGGCCGGCAGACGCCCATTTGTCATGTGAAGTGTCTGCCATATTTTTTTTCGGACGATATCTAAACGGTGTTATTCCAGGCTGAAATTTGGTAACTTCGTTCAGTTTTTGGTTGTGAATATTACTGTGCTTTCAGATTTCGAGCAGACGAAGGCGTTATCGAAGCAGACGCCGTCAAAAATATGTCAAAAAAGTCAAATGACAAAAATGATTATTCCAACTTGCATTTTGCGTCAAATGATAGATAATGAAATTATCTACAAGTTTTCTTCGAGGAAAAAATCAGCAGACGGCGGCCCAGAGCCGGCAGACGCCCATTTGTCTTGGGAAATATCTTTTTTTCGGATGATACTATAACTGCGTCATTCTAGAATGAAACTTGGGGCATTTGTTATATTTTTGGTTGGAAGTATTATCTGCTATGGTTTCGAATATTGATGAAACTATGGCATCAACTACGAAGCCCCCCTTCTCGTATATGCAAAAAGGGTCCAAAATCATTCAAAATTCAAAAATAAATATGATATACATTCAAACATTCAAACAGCGTTCAATCAACTACAACTACAACATCATAGATTTAATAAAAACTGAAAACAAACTTCATCATGAAAAGTAGAAAATAAAAAATAAAAAAACAAAACACAATAGAACGAAACCCATGGTGGGAATATGCCATTAACCTAATCATCATCATCACTACTGTAGGCGTCTTCAGGTTCACTGATATCAATTTCCCTTGAATCGTCGGCTACAAGCACCTCAGTTAGCTTTTGCTGAAACTGTTCGCTTTCGAACCATTTTATTTTGTATTCACCGTGTTCCATAATCCATCCATTTCGTTCCGGATCGAAGAATTTTGGTTTATCGCTACAAGCTGATTTCCAAATAGCTGCAATTTGATTCGTCCGGCGTATTTTACAAATCAATGTATCTCTGCATGGAGGAATACGGCTAGCTTCAAAATTCTTGATACCTCCGAAAGGAGATTGATTAGATTTTGGCTTGTAGCAATCCAAGAAAATTTCGAACCGAGCCTTATTGACGCTGGATAATTTTCGTTTTCCATACATTTCACATACGTATTCTTCTAAATCTGGAAAAATTACAACATTAGTTATATATCGAATTACTATTGCATATCGATGCATACCTTCAATTGTTCCATGAGACAGCGTTTCACTCTCTCCCATTATACTGAAAGCTTCTTGGTACTTTTTACTCTTTTCCAGTAATTTGAACGGAGCCAGCTTCGCTTTTCTGGCGAATGAGGCAGTGTAGTCACATCCTGTGAAGGCGTGGAACGCTGGTAAAGCATTACACAAATTGGGTCCCAGGACGGATGCAATTTTATTGATGTCGACCAATCTTAGGTTGTTCTTGGACAACGTACCACATTCCATCCATATTTGAAGTCGTTTGTTTGTTATTATAGCCATATTTCCCAATAAAATTATGAGAATGTCAGTATCAGAAGCTTTTATAATGACCTTAGAATCCCCCACGATGTTAAACAAATGGAAAGCGATTCTGGTATCGGCCTCTTCATGTTGGCAACTTAGTTCATTGTGAAGACTCTTTTTTATGTTACCATCTCCTGCAGTGAACTTATAACAGTCATCGCCACAAGTCACATAAATAGTTTTTGTTCCAATAATTTGAATATATTCGTCAGATGTCCAGTCTTGTATTAGGAAATTGACTAGGGAAGTTTTGAAGGAAGGGTTGCGTAAGGCTTTGTAGAAGTTCTGTGGTCTCTTTTGGTTAGGGCCAGAAATTACATAAACAGTGATTTCTGCGCCTCTTCTTTCTCTTTCGATATACTTAATCCATGGATGAGAAAACTTGTCAAATATAAGGTCCACTCGAGATCCTTTTGATTTACAAAGCTTCACCAGTATATGTCTTGATACATGAAATAAAAACCATCGACAATCGTCCAAGTTATATCATTAGGTGATGAATCGGTAATACTCTTCTTCTCTAATATAATTGAAGCAGATTTGATTTATTTGTTTTATTCATAGACCCATCCATATGGCTCAAAGATAGCGGTATTGGTGTTAATGGGAATTTCAAAATAGTTTCAAGATCTATATCATGTTGCACTGCAAGAACTAAAATTCTCCCAAATAAATCTCGTTCGAATTTTACCTCTTTCATTTTGTTGTTCTCATATTTACATACCAAGGGTTTCGAATCTGTTGCAAATGTTTTGACATTAACCTTCTATATAGGCCGTTCGAATCTATTCTCATCATCATTACATTCTGTGATGAAAGAATTTCTTGATATTTCTCCGATTTTCATAGCATTCAATAAAAAGTTTTTCGTTTCTGTACTCGCGGATTTTCCTGTACTAATATCAAATAAACTATCAATGGATTCAAAAATGATTTGATTCCATTCAAAACATTGTTGTATGCATTCCAGTTGTTTTTGATAACATGAGGCCTTAACTCATCTGTTATTTCTCTTCCAGATGAATTAAATTTTTCAAATAGGTGAGAGATAATTGAAGTCCTCAATGAGTGACTCAATCCCCACCTCTTTCTGGCAGATATTGAGTTTGTCATGGACGTTATGCCTGTCATTTTATTTCCGGCATCTCTATTTATCGTTTGCTCCAATGTGAGATCTATTGGACATCGTGAAAAAGGTTTATCAGTACGGCGAATAGAGAAACCTCCTTGTATTAAATGATCTTGTAATCCAGGATGGGTTTCACTCACATTGCTCAAGTCATTGTAAAACCTCAAAATCCATAAAATCTTCCAAATATTTTGCTTCTGACATATCCTTCGTTTTTAAATCATGAATTTTCTTCAAATCGCGAGTTATCTCGGACATTTCAATTTTAACGAATTCTTCTATGTGTAATGTTTGTAAAGCAGCCACTAATATTTCATGGATTCTTTTGCAACGGTTAAAGTGCGTCCCAGTGATGAATCCTCTGAGTGATCCTGGCGCCAGTATGTCTACCTCACATAGTATGTGAGGTGCACCCGATTCTTCTATATATTTTCCCACAGCTTTGAAAAAGGCCATTTGTATATGAAAAGCCCCTAATAATATAAAGACCCTGTTGAATCTGGGATGCTCAGCGCCCTGTATTTGGAGAGCCATAATAAATTTTTAAAAAAAGTCAGCAGCGTATATTTTTTGTCATTTTTATTCGTGACACTGTCCCCCGGGGCGCCACTGGAAGTCATAATTAACATTTAATTAGTGCTAACTGAGCGTCTTATTAAAGTTTACATCACTAGCAAATTTCAAGAAAATCGGTTAACGTGTCTTTGAAATGTTAATAAAAAAAAGTTTTTTGAAAAAAAACTTTGACACCCTGTATTTTGAAAACCATGCACTTCCGGACATCAGTCTCTCATCTCAAACTGCTTGTCTATGGTTCCTCAATATGCCCCAGAAGTTTTTTCCAATTGAGAGGGGACACCCTGTATACAGTTAGAGATTGGAATTAGGCCTATATAGACCAAAGTCAAGAGATATATTTCCCAAGACAAATGGGCGTCTGCCGGCTCTGGGCCGCCGTCTGCTGATTTTTTCCTCGAAGAAAACTTGTAGATAATTTCATTATCTATCATTTGACGCAAAATGCAAGTTGGAATAATCATTTTTGTCATTTGACTTTTTTGACATATTTTTGACGGCGTCTGCTTCGATAACGCCTTCGTCTGCTCGAAATCTGAAAGCACAGTAATATTCACAACCAAAAACTGAACGAAATTACCAAATTTCAGCCTGGAATAACACCGTGTAGATATCGTCCGAAAAAAAAATATGGCAGACACTTCACATGACAAATGGGCGTCTGCCGGCCCTGGGGCGCCGTCTGCTAACTTTTTTCTCCTAGAAAAGTTGAAGATATTTCCATTTCCTATAATTTGATGCAAGATTCAATTTGGAATATTTATTTTTGTCATTTGACATTTTTGACATATTTTTGACGGCGTCTGCTTCGATTACGCCCCCGTCTGCTCAAAATCTGAATGCGCAGTAATGTTCACAATCACAAAGGAAACAAATGTCCCGAATTTCAGCCTGGAAGAATTTCTTTAATCTATTGACAAAAAAATGTACCTTTCAACACCCCCTCCCGAAATAATGCCCCCACTTGAAGGTGGCAGACGGGTGTTGTTACACTCACTATTGTGAGGTACTTCAATCAAAAGCATCAAACCTTTGGAATATTTACTTTAACCATTTTTCACGCGAGCTCTTGGTCTATAGTGGATATATGGAAAAATATGATCAGGAAAAAGAATATTTCTAGAGACGCTAGAGTATGCTCGCATCATTTTACTACAAAGTAATAACAACATGTTTGATGTTGAATTGGAAACTTTATATTATCATAAAATAAACAATGCTATACTAATCTAATCAAATCTACCTTTGAGGGCGTTCTCGAGTACCGCCTTGTAGCTGCTGTGCACGTGGTTGAGCTTCTCCGGCATGGGCGGCTGTGAGACGTCCGTCTCGGCGAAAGGGCCCTTATAGGGCACTGCGCGCGTCACCAGCGAAGGGTCGTCCAGCTCGAGGGTGGCTATGATCGAGCCGGCGTCGAGCACTGCGCCGGGACGCTTCACGTACGTCGCGAGGCCCGACTCGCCCGCAGTGAGAGTCATCACCATCTTCATCACCTGGAAGGGAAGTGGGAATTGAGCGCAAACGCGTAAATTTGGTGGCCGTAGGTATCATAGAGACAATAAAAAATCGTCTTTATTCATCACAACAGGACTGAAAATATTTCAGATCGATAGAACAAAACTGATTACCACAGAAACTAAATTTCAGGATAATCCCGTTGTCCGTATTCGTCTAACCTACCATCGACAGTGACTGACCCTGTAGACTTAAGGCATTTTTTGCGACGAAGCATTTTTAAAAACCGTTTTAAAACACTTTATACCTCTACGTCATCATTTTATGAGCCGAAAAAATGCAACTTTTCTTAACGTCACAGTTGTCTTTCTAATTTTACCTCAGGAAATTCAAAAATTGAATGTGTTCATCTGATGTTTACAAATTAAACGATATTTTTATATAACGTTCATAAAAACCTTGCGTCGCTATTTGTGTATGTTCATTTTTATTTCCAAATGGATAGGATATTATCCTAAGCCTTATCGAAGAACATAATTGTCTTTGTCCACCGTGTATCCACTTGTATCATACTGTTTTCCATCAATATTTGATTGTTTATACGATTATTTTGGTTATCAGAAATCATAACACAAAGAAAAGTGAGGTTAATGATAATTTTATGACAGCTCGCCATATTGAAACATGATTGAAACGGTCCCGGAGTCGCTTTCAAAACGTTTTAAATCAGAATCAAGTGTGAAGTCACAAATGGGGTGTTTTAAAACAGTTTCTCGCGAAAAAATGTCTATAGTACTCACTGTGATTCATATAAGATCCGATACTATACTATATATCAACCTTAGTTCAACTGGACACGAGACACAACACCAAACTCTTCACCAAACGCCACTCTCAATTCCCTGAGAAGAATGATACTGCCCACTAACTCGACTGGACACGAGACACTACACCAAACTCTTCACCAAACGCCACTCTCAATACCCTGAGAAGAATGATACACCCTACTCTATATTCGTCTGTATCTTTAAAACTTATCATCTCTTACCGCATCAAACTTTGTCACCAGTGGAATGAATCAACTGATTAACGTTGACTATACAGTCTGATTCTTACTCCTAAATAAGAATTTAAATGTGAAAATGTTTCTGAATAAGAATAATATACATATAATCGAAATTTTATGATATCCCTCATAAAAAAAGTACAAAATTTTGAACGTCATCTAGATTTTTTGAAGGAAGAGAATGAGATCATCAGCAAGGATGTTGAATAACAGTGGTCCAAAAACATAGCCTTGAGTACACATGGCTCGACATTATTTCTTCAGAAAAGGTTTTGTGGTTCACTCTTATCATTTGTTTCCTATTTAATTTTCATCAAAGTGAATTTAGAGGCTATGTCTCATTAACGCACTGAAATCAGTTACAAATGAGCAGACATTAATGTTATAGTGACAATGAGTACCAACTAATATCAATTCTATCCACATGCGAGCTTGCGCTTTTATTTCAAAACGTGTACTTCATAAACAAAAAAACTGTGTTCTTTATGAAGTTTCCATACATGATGGTCGTTGGAAGATATATCTTGTGTTCGCCCTTACCTCTATTTCAGCAAACGCTTGCCCTTTAGTGACATGTTCGCCATCTTCGACGATGTATCCAATGAGTTTGCCGGCTGATGGTGATCTTATGATTGTCGGATCGTTTTCCTTTTCGAAAACGCAGGTCTGATTACCGATCACGATTCGGTAGCGGTCTATTTCTTCCTTCATGTATGTGGCGAACGAAGAGCCGTCAATGGATAAAAGGATCCCTATTTTTAAAGGAAAACGTTGCATGAATATTGAGGTGGAGTTGAAATACACCGAGCCAGTAATAATACGTGGCGGAAGTATCGATATGTCTATATAGTCGGATATTCTACATTCAACATCTCGGTATTGCTATGTATTATTCGTTCAATAGTTTGAGAAGGAAGTGACTTGAATTAAAATTATTTTCACTGTCTCGGATTAATTTAGTTATGGCTCCTCCACCATTCTGATGACGTACTAATTAGAAGAGCCTTGACAGAGATGGATAGATATTTTCATCATGTACACAGTTGCCGGAAGTATCGATATGTCTAAATAGTCGGATATTCTGCGCATTCAACATCTTGGTATTGCTATGTATTATTCGTTAAATAGTTTGAGTAGTATTAACTGCCTTGAAGTAAAAATTATTTTAACAGAATAATGTTCAGATTATCATAGTTTCCTCTGAATGTAACATCGATTGATTATTGTTTGTAAACTCACCTCCATCAGTCAAATGGTGTAATTCAACTTCTTTAAAAGAACCGTTCATCTGCAGAAAATACATATTTGGTCCACTCTTGCTAGCTTGTACTTTGTATTTGTACCTACAATACAGATTATCGAATGTAGGGCAACTCAATGAAAATCACTCTCGATATAGAAGTGGGCAAATCTATATGGTAAATATTCATAGGAGCTACTCGAAATATCATTAGTAAGAATAAATGGGGCCAGGTAGCCGCGCAGTTAAGGTGTATATCTCTTAATCAGCCGGCTGCCCGTCGTGGGTTCAATCCTCATCGACGGCGGAATTTTTTCAATGGCCCCAGAAGTGGTATCGGATCCCACTATAAAAGGTCCCTGCTATCCTAACTCGTACAAGTTTACTCCGTAAACTTCTGAGGGTTGCCAAGGCAACTAGGATAGTGGTTAGAAAAATTGAAAAAAAAAAAAAAAAAAAAACATCGCGAAGACGTGTGAAGTAAACCTTGGGACTGAGTTTTATTGCCGATAATACGATTCATATGATTGACACTATCGATAAAAAAAACTCACCCGTCATTGATGAGTTCTACATCGACGACATTCGAGAGGGTGTTGGAGCCTTGAATTTGCCCTCTCTCGAGGGACGTCTGAAAGTCTTGGAAGGCAGTGGCGATAGTGACATCGGCGATATGCAAGGCACCACAAATCACACCCAGGATGACGTCCGGTTTTTCTGACTGCATTCTCTCCGATATCAGAACATCCAACCATTGGGTGTCGATAGTGTTTTCCTGGAATATACCAGAGTAACACATCATAGAATGGGGAAGTTTCCAATATCGGACTTCCTTCATGGAGTTTATACTTAGACAATTTGACAGAAAAAAATGAAAACCGGTTTTAGCTCCTTCACCATTATGGTGATGTCAAATTTGATGTATTATGAAACTTGAATAGATTGAGAATATTCTAATTGCAATAGGGTTGTACACTTTTTTTCAAAAATTATATATGTGAAACGCGAGCCTCCAGAGATAACGTTGATATTTTTTTGAAATTTGTATTTTCAAGAGTTTTTCCAAAATCGGCATTCAAAAATCGAAAATTCTCCATCCTTTTCTAAAAATGTGACGTCACCTGGTAGATTGGTTTAGGTTCTGTTCCATTAATCGAATTGGAAGAAGAATTGACAATCTCTGTCGTCCTTGACAGATGGCGGTAAAAAATTACTGGGCGATTTTAATTCTTCCTGCTAAAATATATTCGGATGATTCAAGGTAAGTTACTATTGAGTTTTATTTCATTGTTCAGCGTTCCTTATACTCTTCACCGACCACTTTTTTCAGAAAGTTTAAGCATTCAGACTTATTGTGCTTCATGTAGCAACATGAATGTGGATTCTCGAAAGACATATTTGTTCCTACTCCACGTGTTAATATGAGACAAACTTGGTGTTTTGCAGTAAGACAACACGTATCATCAGCTATACATCTGCAGTTAAAGTTTTTTTCCTTATTCTTTGAATCTTCGTACATGAACATCATGAGAACCTGAAGTGTGAGCACAAAGTATTTTAGTAATAGGTATATGCTAATAAACCACATCTTTATTATCATGAATATGTGAATTTTTATTAAAAAAGCACTTCTGTAAATAATAAATGAATTTTCCTAAATCCTCAGTTATTCTTAGTACGCGCCGTACTCTATTTATGATGTGAGTTTATATGAGATTTCTTCTTTACATTATATTGTGAATATGTAATTATAATATCAACTTGTGTTGTTTATTTTTATTTCTCTATTTTATAGTCTCTTTATTGAGTTCAATCGTCTCATTGACTTCGCAAAAGTGGTATTGAAAATCATATAGAAATATTATTAACTCATATTAAATACCTGACTTGCGTTATATAGATGATTAGCAATCAATTGAGCGCCCTTTTGAATATTTTAAATTAGTTTCGTAATCGAAAAAAATTTGAATTAGAAATTGACATATTGTCATCTGACTTATCTGCCATCACTTACATCAAAAAATTCTTCTTCTCTATTATTTTTTCGATATTTTTACGATACCATCCCGATCTACCAGGTGACGTCAGCAGAAATATGGTGCTGTCAAATAATTATTTTTGATTTCGATTTTCTCGAGCATAAAAGAATATTCCGATTTAATTTTGATGCCGTATCGATAGTAGTTTAGTAAGATATCGGAAAATGACAATCAATTCTGCAAAAGCTTAGAGGTTATGACCCTATTCTGGAAAGCATCAAACAAAATATGTGACGTCGTATTTACAGATAATGCCGACAGATAATGATAAAACGCGACTACATTGACCAGACTGACTAGAAACATTCAAACAACAGTATCATGAACGCTTCTTTTGACGTCAGAAATCCTCTGATAGTGTTGCCAGTTTCACTATGTCTCGGAACCTCAGAGGAAATTAATATTATTCAATTTCATGAAATGAATACAAAATGGCGGAACATTAAATAATTGCCTGAATACATCGACGTTCAACTTCATAATTTGAGGAAAGAAGCTGAGTTCAGTTCACAAGATGCTTATAAACAAAAAATAACCTACAAACCTTATCAAGTTGTTGGGGGTGCCATGACAGATAAAAAAATGTAGATGAATCGATAGTAATGCGTTTGTATTCAGATAATTATTAAATGATCCGCCATTTTGTAGTAGATGTAGATATTGACTTCATATTCTTGGGTTGTGAAGTATTGGTCAGGAGCTTCAAAACGATGTGTCAAATATCCCCCCTTTCCATTCATTTTTTTGTCCCAGATGGCGCCCAGTCGCCATCTTGAAAGTTTCATCGGTCAATTTTACTCCGAAATATAGTATTCATGCATTAATTTCATTATCCCAAGATTCAATTTCTTGAGTTGACCCAATCAAAAAATAAAAGGGAGGAATAAAGAAAAGCACGGTATAATAATCACTAATGAGTTGAGTGAAAGACCTCACCTGAAAGCTCTTGGTTTCCAACAGAGTAATCAAATACTCGACCGTCGTCCTAAAGTCCCCCCTGATGGACAGCTCCTTGAGCGCAATGACGAGGTTCTCTCTGGCCTGCGCCCGGTTTTCGCCCCACGAGAAGCAGTGGCCGAACTGCGAGTCGGCGAACTCGTGCAGCCCGCCGGAGGCTGCCACCGAGAAGTAGCCCCACACGTTCTTCGACGACCGGAAGTTCAACTCCTGCACCGTCCCCGAGCTCGGCTTGAAGCCTGCAACGAACAAGCGTTTTGTATCCGGCTCGAAGGACCAACATGTTGTGTCAATTATTTGTCAGCTTTGATTTCGAATTGAAGTTTTATGACGTTTGTCTTGACATTTCGTAGGGTTTCTGCTCATCTGGTATCCGGCTCGAAGGACCAAAATGTTGTGTCAATTATTTGTCCGCTTTGATTTCGAATTGAAGTTTTATGATGATTGTCTAGACATTTTGTGGGATTTCTGCTCATCTGGTATCCGGCTCGAAGGACCAAATGTTGGGACTATTTGTCCGCTTCGATTTCGAATTGAAGTTTTATGATGTTTGTCTAGACATTTTGTGGGATTTCTGCTCATCTGGTATCCGGCTCGAAGGACCAAAATGTTGTGTCAATTATTTGTCCGCTTTGATTTCGAATTGAAGTTTTATGACGTTTGTCTTGACATTTCGTAGGGTTTCTGCTCATCTGGTATCCGGCTCGAAGGACCAAAATGTTGTGTCAATTATTTGTCCGCTTTGATTTCGAATTGAAGTTTTATGACGTTTGTCTTGACATTTCGTAGGGTTTCTGCTCATCTGGTATCCGGCTCGAAGGACCAAAATGTTGTGTCAATTATTTGTCCGCTTCGATTTCGAATTGAAGTTTTATGACGTTTGTCTTGAAATTTTGTGGGATTTCTGCTCATCTGGTATCCGGCTCGAAGGACCAAATGTTGTGTCAATTATTTGTCCGCTTTGATTTCGAATTGAAGTTTTATGACGTTTGTCTTGACATTTCGTAGGGTTTCTGCTCATCTGGTATCCGGCTCGAAGGACCATATGTCGGGACTATTTGTCCGCTTCGATTTCAAATTGAAGTTTTATGATGTTTGTCTAGACATTTTGTGGGATTTCTGCTCATCTGGTATCCGGCTCGAAGGACCAAAATGTTGTGTCAATTATTTGTCCGCTTTGATTTCGAATTGAAGTTTTATGACGTTTGTCTTGACATTTCGTAGGGTTTCTGCTCATCTGGTATCCGGCTCGAAGGACCAAAATGTTGTGTCAATTATTTGTCCGCTTCGATTTCGAATTGAAGTTTTATGACGTTTGTCTTGAAATTTTGTGGGATTTCTGCTCATCTGGTATCCGGCTCGAAGGACCAAATGTTGTGTCAATTATTTGTCCGCTTTGATTTCGAATTGAAGTTTTATGACGTTTGTCTTGACATTTCGTAGGGTTTCTGCTCATCTGGTATCCGGCTCGAAGGACCAAAATGTTGTGTCAATTATTTGTCCGCTTCGATTTCGAATTGAAGTTTTATGACGTTTGTCTTGAAATTTTGTGGGATTTCTGCTCATCTGGTATCCGGCTCGAAGGACCAAATGTTGTGTCAATTATTTGTCCGCTTTGATTTCGAATTGAAGTTTTATGACGTTTGTCTTGACATTTCGTAGGGTTTCTGCTCATCTGGTATCCGGCTCGAAGGACCATATGTCGGGACTATTTGTCCGCTTCGATTTCAAATTGAAGTTTTATGATGTTTGTCTAGACATTTTGTGGGATTTCTGCTCATCTGGTATCCGGCTCGAAGGACCAAAATGATGTGTCAATTATTTGTCCGCTTTGATTTCGAATTGAAGTTTTATGACGTTTGTCTTGACATTTCGTAGGGTTTCTGCTCATCTGGTATCCGGCTCGAAGGACCAAAATGTTGTGTCAATTATTTGTCCGCTTTGATTTCGAATTGAAGTTTTATGACGTTTGTCTAGACATTTTGTGGGATTTCTGCTCATCTGGTATCCGGCTCGAAGGACCAAAATGATGTGTCAATTATTTGTCCGCTTTGATTTCGAATTGAAGTTTTATGACGTTTGTCTTGACATTTCGTAGGGTTTCTGCTCATCTGGTATCCGGCTCGAAGGACCAAAATGTTGTGTCAATTATTTGTCCGCTTTGATTTCGAATTGAAGTTTTATGACGTTTGTCTTGACATTTCGTAGGGTTTCTGCTCATCTGGTATCCGGCTCGAAGGACCAAAATGTTGTGTCACCGCTTCGATTTCGAATTGAAGTTTTATGACGTTTGTCTTGAAATTTTGTGGGATTTCTGCTCATCTGGTATCCGGCTCGAAGGACCAAATGTTGTGTCAATTATTTGTCCGCTTTGATTTCGAATTGAAGTTTTATGATGTTTGTCTAGACATTTTGTGGGATTTCTGCTCATCTGGTATCCGGCTCGAAGGACCATATGTCGGGACTATTTGTCCGCTTCGATTTCAAATTGAAGTTTTATGATGTTTGTCTAGACATTTTGTGGGATTTCTGCTCATCTGGTATCCGGCTCGAAGGACCAAAATGTTGTGTCAATTATTTGTCCGCTTTGATTTCGAATTGAAGTTTTATGATGTTTGTCTAGACATTTTGTGGGATTTCTGCTCATCTGGTATCCGGCTCGAAGGACCATATGTCGGGACTATTTGTCCGCTTCGATTTCAAATTGAAGTTTTATGATGTTTGTCTAGACATTTTGTGGGATTTCTGCTCATCTGGTATCCGGCTCGAAGGACCAAATGTTGTGTCAATTATTTGTCCGCTTTGATTTCGAATTGAAGTTTTATGATGTTTGTCTAGACATTTTGTGGGATTTCTGCTCATCTGGTATCCGGCTCGAAGGACCAAATGTTGGGACTATTTGTCCGCTTCGATTTCGAATTGAAGTTTTATGATGTTTGTCTAGACATTTTGTGGTATTTCTGCTCATCTGGTATCCGGCTCGAAGGACCATATGTTGGGACTATTTGTCCACTTCGCTTTCGAATTGAAGTTTCATAGATGTATCTTGACGTTTGTTTTGACTTGGGGGGTTTCTGCTCATCATGTACCCGGCTCGAAGGACCAGATGTTGGGGATATTTGGCCGCTTAATAGGTTTTTGTAGTAAATGATTATGTGAGTGGACTGTACCTTTTTCTATAGAATTAATAGAATGAATATAATATTGATTTGTGTGAAAAAATGTATATTATTTCTTTATTTGAAAGTGAAAGTGTGTTCGAAAAGTGTTTCTAACCGCCAACTTATTAGAATAGCAAAAAAAAAAAATTTGGAAACATAAATTAATGATAATATCAATTGAACAAGCAGCAAGTATCATACATACAATTCTTATAGATGAACAATATGAATATTCACAGTTGACATGTCAGAAATTAAAATGAAACGCGCTCACTAGATCATGGTAGAAGGAAGATGTTGAATGAAATGGCTATACCTATTAATGGCAGGATTAAAATTTTTAGCTGTAGAGGGCTCTAGAAATTATTGACGCAAGGTTTTATAAAGATTTTACATTCTCGCCTAAGGCAATTCTATCATTTGAAAAGAACACTATCGGATTCACGCAGAGATATCGATTGACATTTTGACAGCTACACCAGAACAGAGCAGGCTATGTATAACGATAGCGCCTCCTGCAACTTATACTTTATTCTGGTAGTGTTTTGGTTGAAACAAAACAGTATAACAGTGATCATTTCACAATATTCTCATCAATTCAACCTTCTTTTTCAAATTGCTTCATCCTTATTTATCTATTATCTCCCATTAGATTTATTATTTCAGTTATTTCTCTCCAGGATCCCACCATAAACATATGGATCAATGAAAATTATTAATATCAGCAGGAAATTATGTATAAACATGGACGTATAAACACAGATGGACACAGCACGCCTATACCTTCATCGCACATTGTTTTGAAGGCTTAGAGTTCGTAGGCAGTCGGGTTGAAGGGAAGAGAGTTGGAAACGATAGATTGTGATTGTTCCCTCCGGTACAGTGGCGTACGTGATTAACGTATCGAGAAGTTTTATTTCGTTGTCAATAAAATTCAATGGACGATTCAAAACTAAATACACATTCAAATATGAGCTAACCATTGAATTAGCAGCTATAGGTATATAGAATGAATAACAATAAATAATATCAGTTATTTTGACAACCCTTATAATATATCGAACATCTAACGGCAGAAGTATCCTAAGTTGAATAAATAACATGATATTAAACCCCTGTGATAACTTTATTGTTCTTTAAAGGTAACTCAAAGTTAATGTAGAAAGATAATATGATGTAATAAAACAAAGTTTTATATTAAGGTTATTTTATTAATTTTGTAGATACAGTGACAGACATAGAATTGCGATTTCTGAAACAGGTCCTCAATGTGACTATTGATTTCTGAACAGAATAGTCTTCGTAAAACACTCCGTAATCTGACAGTTGATGAATCTAATTTATTCATCGTTTCGTGGTGTATTCTTATTTTGAAATATTTATGAAAGATTAGTTAAATTGTACAGGGTGGCCATCAATATTATCTCCATCATAGAAAGTGGTCACCAAAATGTTGATATAATTCCTTCGGAATATTTTGTAATGTTTTACTCACCAAAATATTCATAAGGTTATTAACTCTTTTATTATAAATATTCGTTGTTTTATTAAAAAATCTAAAATATTTCTCAGCCTCTTCACGAATTCCAATGACTAATTTAGATGCTTTTGTAAGGTTTTTATACTCTTTCCTTTTCTGTAGCTTGGAAAAAGTTTCCTTATTTTCATCCGTCAATAACTTCTTACATCTGGAGCAAGTGACAATAGAATTCAAACTCCTTGATATGAAACCTGCTATATAACTAACAATATCATTGGAATACTATTATGATCATGAAATGATAAATAAACCCATTGTTACGCCTATGTTACTCAGATTCGATAATGTAAACATATAGTATTTACGAATGAAATGTCAGATCTGGGTGTAAAAACTTAGTTTTCCTGCATAACCAGCACTGCTTCACCGTTTTCACTGTATATGTTCAAAGTATTTCACAAAATAACTCAATAAAACACTATTAATCACTCAAACGAAGTTTGGTAAACAAAGACTTGCTCCAAGCGAATGTCAAACGAGACTGATTTGAAGCAATGTTGCCAGTTGTAGATAACCTCTGTTGGCTCCGCAGGAGTAATACCACGTAATACTACCTCGATTACGAGCAAAATTTCATTTTATTGAGTTGATCCCATTTGTTTCAGGAACTTTCTGAATTTATTACGATAGGATTGGATAATTAAAATTTCCCAAATGAACAGAATATGATCTTAGACTAAAATTAGGATTTATCAATGACAAGACGTGACAACATCTAATTCAATGGCAGGTGTACAGAATGTGACCATGTCACTGAATTTCTCGGCTTCACATTATAACGTAAACAACTGAGTCCATCTGTGTTTATACGTCCATGTGTATAAATGAGCGAATTCTACTGAATTGAAATTCCAAGATTCCCGAGGATAAAAACCCTACCTTCGTCTGGATTTTCTGATGTTATCCTGGCCGCTATTACATGACCCCAAGGTTGCGGCTTGTGCCGCGGTTGATCGAAGTCTATCTCGGATGTCCCCCAAGGAGACTCCCCGTACAACAGTCGAATGTCTTTGATGTAGTGAAGAGGGAGCCCCATGGCAATCTGGAAACGACAAGAACTGCAAGTCAGAGCACTGAACTCGAGTGCCTCAATATCGATTCAGAGTATTGTTAATATCACAGAATATCTCAAACATCAGAGAAATTCAATGCATTCGATTTCGATTTTGCCTTCATTGGATTTTGATGTGACTTTCATCAGAATTCCCCTTACTCCAAATGTCTTGGTTTATAGGTACTAATTTGAATAAAAAAGACAGTAAGTTAGCCTGATAGTTTCCAACCGATGATGGTTGAATTGAATCTATAAAATGTAATTGAAATTCCAATGTATTTATTCAGAACCAACCCATTTAGATCACATTATTTCTTAATGAAAAGTTCACTTCCACTTTGTATCCATATCAAGCAGAATAAAAATTCTCAACATAAAATGGAGTGTCAGCAAATTATTCTGACCTATCCCCAAATTTCTTGGCTACTAATTTGGGTAAAAAAGGCAAGTTAACCTAGTTTCCAACCGAAGTCACATGTAACTATACCAATGCATGAATATCAAACTATTATCTCTTGAGTGAACTGTATTCAGTTGGAATTATAGTTATTTATGTATTAAGACAATCATTACTTCCATCGAAAAGTGAAGCCCTATATCAAAAAGAATACAACTTATATCTGAAGTGGCTGACACAGAGAAATGTTATGTCAAAAGATGCCAACGAAACTGTCTTTCTGGCATATTTTCAAGAACTGGTAAAGTATTTTCAGTATTTTCTGGTAGATTTGGTAATAATTGTATTTATTCGTTGCAGTCAGAAACGTTTAGCCCAAATTCGTTATGGACTAAATGGTCAATGCTCAAATCGATGGTGGCCATATATGAGAAAAGAGATATCACCAAGTTCAACGAACTAGAGGCTTTTTTGAAACGGAAAAGTAAGGGGTATAAGCCGAAAAAGTCTGCTGTCTTATCTCCTAAAGATGTCATCAAATTTCTAAAGGACGCCCCTAATGAAATTCATTTATTGCATAAGGTAATTTTTTTCTCATAATTTTCTTTTTCGTTTGTTTATTTCGTTTCATTTGTTATAGGTTGTTCTAATTATGGGTTATTTTGGAGGATGCAGAACTCAGGAACTTCTAAATATGAGTATAGCAGATATAGAGGACCGGGATACTGTAATGGTAGTGAACGTACCGGAAAGTAAAACTGGTGTATCGAAGAAATTTACAGTTGTGGATGAAAAATAGTTCTCTGCTTTGCCTTTATTGAGACTTTATATGTCCTTGCGTCCTGAATGTACAAAACGATTTTTTTTGAGCTTCCGACAAAATAAATGAACAACTCAGCCAATTGGAAAGAATATGTTTGGCAAAATTCCCAGCAAAATCGCAATGTATTTAGGATTGCCAAACCCACTAACCTATACGGGACATTGCCTTCGTTGCACTTCTGCTACTGCCCTAGCCAATGCAGGAGCAACTATGACAAACTTAAAAAGACACGGAGGTTGGAGAAGTTCCACGGTGGCAGAGGGGTATCTGGAGGACAGTATTGAATTGAGAAATAAAACGGCGCGTATGCTGTCTACTTTGCCACCAGAAGAGGCAGGCACCTCGACTGTAGTGAACAGCAACAGCACCACCCATAAAAAAGAAGAAATTGTTTCCAGCGGCGGAAGTAATTTTCAGGGAACATTTGAAAATTGTACATTTATTATTTGTAATGACGTGAATAAGGAAAATATGTCTTAGTTTTCATGACATATAAAAGTTTATAAGCATTTCTTGTATCATTTTCACCTGTAAAAGGTAAGAGGGAGTTTTTGAACCTTAATATCCCAAGGGAGTTATGACCCTCATTATAGATATCGTAACTATGACGATATAAGCTTATAATGTCACTGTCCGAAATAAAATATATTTCACCTTATAGGAAAATAGATTACAACTTTTTGAGAAGATGAATAGAACTTCGCAACATAACTTAGCATGGTTTCCAACAGATTTTACAGGACACATTACAAGAGCACGCACATTTTATTCTGAATTAGTTTGATTGTTGCTAATAATATCAGAAAGCTATTTCTCTATTGATTATCAGCAGAAGAATAAAAATGTATACACTTACTTGCAATTGAGCGGCAGGTAGATTAACGTCAGAAACCATCTCGGTACAGGGATGTTCAACTTGAAGACGAGGGTTCAATTCCAGAAAATAATACTGCCCCGATGGATCGTACAAATATTCCACTGTCCCCGCTGAAACATATCCCACCATCTTGGCCAATCTAACTGCAGCCTGAAACAGCAATGAATTGAACGTCGAATTCGAAAATTCAGCTTCATGTAGTGAAACGAAAAGTTTCTCACCCTTTCCATGTCTTCGAAAACAGACGGTTCGGCTATAACAGCAGGTGCTTCCTCTATGATTTTTTGGTGTCTCCTTTGAATGGAACAGTCACGGCCGAATAGAGAAATGGCGTTTCCGTACATGTCACCTAGGAGTTGAACTTCCAGATGCCTTGCACATTTCGCAAGTTTCATTACGAATATTGGAGAGCCAGGGATTTCTTGTTGAACCTGTGAGATGATATTTTTGGTCATATCAAAGTTGTTTAGTGACATTTGGGACAAGATATGAACAAGGTATGGACCAAAAAAATCATATCTTCTGGGATCAAATGTTTGATTTGAAATTTGTATGTTAAATTCAATAAAAAAAGCAAATTTATATCATATATCTTTATATAATATATCTTTATATAATATTTATTGACCTTAACTCAACTGGACACGAGACACAACACCAAACTCTTCGCCAAACACCGCTCTCAATACCCTGAGAAGAGTGATAGTCCCTACTCTATATTCAATACATGACTGACTGCTTGTCTGTGAATCAGTTTCTCTTTAGAAAAAAACGTATCATCATCTCTTCTAAAAGAATGAAACACCCTACTCTATCTATATTCAATACATGACTGACTGATCGTCTGTAAACCACTTTCTCCTTATAAAAAACTTATCTCTTACCGCACCAAACGTTAAGCTTTGTCACCGGTGGAATGAATCAACAGATTATTGTGACTATACGGTGTGATTCTTACATTTGTGTTTGGAAAAGATGAAATGAGTTATCTATTATGATTCAATAAACTGTATCAGTCGATTTGAAAATAGTATATTATGATACAAGTTTTATAAGACGCTATTTTGTCGCACGCGTTGTTTGGAGTACGACGAGCGAAGCGATGAGTGCTCCAAGTGAACAAGTGCGACAACGTGTCTTATAAAACGTGTGTCATATGCAATTTTTTCTATTTTGAATTGGTTCGAAGAAAAAATGGATTTAATATCGATAAATAACGGAAACATATTCGATTGGTAACAATGATGACATTGAAAGAACTAAAATCTGACGCACAAGCGTAAAGCCCAGTTTACAGTTGAGCGATTTTGATTATTGCAATACCAGCGGTGAAAAATTCAATGTTATTATTCTTTTTATTGGTCAATTTAAATCAAATTATACTCTGAATTGAAATTAACCAATTAAAACTTTGAGTTTTTCACTGCTAATATCACCAAATTCAAATCGCTCAGAAGTAAACTGGGCCGAACTCTTCTGACTTTCATTTAACAATTAGATTGTACCAATCTCCGAATAATAAAAAATGCGTATCGTAATAGAGGCGACACGCATTTGCGTTGCACAATGACTTCATTATACAACCAAAATAGAAAAAAATATTTATCCTGAAAAAAGAACATTCTGAAAACTAAATTTTGTTGTGAATTCCCAGATTTGTTTATATCAGTATTCAATTCATCAAATATTCAAAAAAATCTCCGATTATAGGTATACTATACAAATCGAGGACATACTCATTTGAAAACTGCCAATACAAAAACGAAATCTGGAAAAAAAAATCATTACATTTTAGTGGAAAAATTCAGAACAGTGCCAAATGGGATAAGATCCATCTTATAACAAATTTCAAGATTGTACTGAATAAATATATTTCATCAATTTGTTTTGTCTTTATCATTTGATTTCATATTTTATTAATGTATCTTCGTTATTGTTTTGTGTCCCTCCATAAACAAATATCTTTCTTGGGATCAATTATTGCTATTATTTTTAGCATCTTGTTTTTCTTGTTCGCAAAGACATTATAATGAACCCACAAAGTTTTACCGTGTGTTCTCAATTCATTTGGGTCCAACACTGTTGAAATGTAATAACAGTTATGAACTGATGGAAATAATCTGGGACACAGTGTGTTTGTAAAATGAATCTGGGTCACCATGGGCTGTAAATAAAACGAAAAATCATTTCACTCACTTGTCTGAAGGCGGCTGGAAAATCGTCTGGACAGTCCACCTTGCGAATACCCTTGCCTCCACCACCTTCCGAAGCCTTCACCATGACGGGGTAGCCGATTTTCTGGGCTGCAGCCAGACCTTCCTCGGCTGTGGATACGCAACCGCGAGCGAACAGTTCCGACGATATTTTGATTTTCTTTCCGCTGTATTGGGCTGTCAAACCTGTCAAACGCGCGAAAACATAATGTGTGTGTTTGTCTTATTGCCTGGAGGAATTTGACAGCGCAGGTCCAACATTTGAAACGTCATAATGGCGCCACTCGCTGAAAATAGTTTACTGCGCAGGACTATTGCGCAGATATGGCGCTGTAGCGGAAAGAGAGGGAAAGATACGTGGCTTCACTGGTTATTGATATTGAGGTTTAATGTGGTTATATCTCCCTCTCTCTCCCCCACAAATCAATGGGGAACATTTTGACGTACAAGAATAATATAAATTATGCATATAATAACGACTTTGAATAGAAAAGTTTCATGGTGGATAACTTTGACACTGCTTTAAAATGTTGTGGGTTATGATGAGTTGTCGATGGAAACCTGAAGAAAAAAGTTCCTGAATCAGCATTAATCGTTTCTTTCATACTGATGGTCTGTCTTATTGCCTGGAGGAATTTGACAGCGCAGGTCCAACATTTGAAACGTCATAATGGCGCCACTCGCTGAAAATAGTTTACTGCGCAGGACTATTGCGCAGATATGGCGCTGTAGCGGAAAGAGAGAGAAAGATACGTGGCATCACTGGTTATTGATATTGAGGTTTAATGTGGTTATATCTCCCTCTCTCTCCCCCACAAATCAATGGGGAACATTTCGACGTATAAGAATAATATAAATTATGCATATAATAACGACTTTGAATAGAAAAGTTTCATGGTGGATAACTTCGACACTGCTTTAAAATGTTGTGGGTTATGATGAGTTGTCGATGGAAACCTGAAGAAAAAAGTTCCTGAATCAGCATTAATCGTTTCTTTCATACTGATGGTCTGTCTTATTGCCTGGAGGAATTTGACAGCGCAGGTCCAACATTTGAAACGTCATAATGGCGCCACTCGCTGAAAATAGTTTACTGCGCAGGACTATTGCGCAGATATGGCGCTGTAGCGGAAAGTGAGGGAAAGATACGTGGCTTCACTGGTTATTGATATTGGGGTTTAATGTGGTTATATCTCCCTCTCTCTCCCCCACAAATCAATGGGGAACATTTTGACGTACAAGAATAATATAAATTATGCATATAATAACGACTTTGAATAGAAAAGTTTCATGGTGGATAACTTTGACACTGCTTTAAAATGTTGTGGGTTATGATGAGTTGTCGATGGAAACCTGAAGAAAAGAGTTCCTGAATCAGCATTAATCGTTTCTTTCACACTGATGGTCTGTCTCATTACCTGGAGGAATTTGACAGCGCATGTCCAACATTTGAAACGTCATGATGGCGCCACTCGCTGAAAATAGTTTACTGCGCAGGACTATTGCGCAGATATGGCGCTGTAGCGGAAAGAGAGGGAAAGATACGTGGCTTCACTGGTTATTGATATTGAGGTTTAATGTGGTTATATCTCCCTCTCTCCCCCACAAATCAATGGGGAACATTTTTACGTACAAGAATAATATAAATTATGCTTTAAAATGTTGTGGGTTATGATGAGTTGTCGTTGGAAACATGAAGAAAAAAGTTCTTGAATCAGCTTTAATCGTTTCTTTCATACTGATGGTTTTCTGAATATTTCAAAACAAATGATCGCGGCCAATCATAACCAGATAAAGTTCTAGTTTGATCTCGTTGACATTTAATATGATGGCCAAAAACACAACTTCGGCACAAGTCAAGCTTGTCTGGGAATTTACGTCATACTGCAGCTTTAGAGGTAATGCTGAACAAAAGAATCAGTATCATTGTCTTCAGACTGAGCTAGACAGTAAATCTCGAAGCTAGAAATTGGGTTGGACATTAAAAGATTTTGGTACGACTTCGAAATGCAGTTTGAAGTAGTCATAAGCAACCACCAAATTTGCACATAGAACGGACCTCCACTGGAAAGGGATGCAGCAGTGTGGTACACTGATGGATCCAACGTTTATAAGGGGCAGAAGTGAACGTATAGGGCTATATTTAATGCTTTCAAAACCCCTTTCCAATCATCTTTCAAACAGAATTACATGCTGCAGAGATACATGTGCCCAGGAGTGCCTCGAAAGGGCAGATATCAAAGCAGCACTAGAAGTTCTAGAGTCATACCCTTGTTAGTCCAAGCTGACTTGGGACCAGAAAGTCCCTTAGACAACTATCAGCAAACAACCAGGTAACTTCGATTTGGTTCCAGGTAACAAAGGGAGCTAGGGAATGGGAAAACAGACGAGCACCAAATTCCCCGGCCCAGAACCCTTCTATGGACTCTCCAAATGACAATGACAAATACTATTAAGCCTTTCACCAAGGAAAGCTAAACTACTTCTCGAATTGGATGATAAAGATTTGTAACTGGTGAAGGGACTCTTCACTGGACACTGCCCTCTGAGATATCACTTCAAAAAGATCTAATCAGGGGCTAATCAGAGGGTGATAGTTGCCGCTACTGTGAGAACTTTTGCTTTACGAATGCCCAGCAACTCTTCTTCAAACATAACTACGAAGGAGATCGAACGAGTCGACTTGGAAGAGGAACATAAAGCGTCCGTCATGGCTACACATGGGAAATAATGTCTTTGGAATTTGTGATGGTACTTACCAGAGCCGGACCAAGGCAGGGTGGGCACTTCGGCAGTTTGGGCGACCAGCGACGATGCTATTTTGTCTCCTAGCGCCCACATTGCTTTTTCGTTGGGCCCGATGAACGCGATGTTGTTCTTGTGCAGCAGCTCGGGCAGCTTGGGGTTCTCTGAGGCGTGGCCCCAGCCTGCCCACACGGCCTGCGTGAAAACAAAAAAAACTGTTACGTATGAAGCGATTGTCTTGGCGGCATTACGGACTAATACGAAAAAAGGACGGATGATTAATTGTCGTCGCCGACAACCCGATGTTTCCTGGAATTTCTCGAGTATTCGAGAAAATAAGATTTTTTTCTAGAAGTATGGTTTTATATCTACAGTGTGTACCAGCCAAATGGAATAAATTCGTTAATAAATAAACGGTGGCGTTTTAGGAAAAACGCTCGGACACGTCGATTTGTATCTTTAGTTGCGCTTTTTTTTCACAAAAAACTTTTTATACAGGGTGTGTCATGCCACAGTGGCCAATATCAACTTTCTTATTTTAAATGCAACACCCTGTATTTTATTTCATTTTTAGATTCTTCCTGAAGAGCTGATTTCGTCGATTTATCATACTTGGGGTATAGCGAGAAAGATTACAGATATAGAGGGTGTGAAAAATCGAGATTTTTCAACTTTAGGAATTTTTTGTGTCGAAACCAATCATTTCTGATCAAAAAGGCTCACATGTCCCTATCTCAACTTTTTATTTACTATCTACTGACATTTAATAGAAACAAATAGAAGGTGATGCAAATCTCAAAATTTTGAACCACCCGTATTTGTTTCAATTGAATATCAATCGATAGTAAATGGAAAGTTGAGATAGGGACATGTAAGCCGTTTTGAGCAAGAATGGATAGTTTCGGCACAAAAAATTCCTAAATTTGGAAAATCTCGATTTTTCACACCCTATATCTCTGTAATCTTTCTCGCTATACCCCAAGTATGATAGATCAACGAAATCAGCTCTTCAAGAAGAATCTAAAAATGAAATAAAATACAGGGTGTTCCGTTCGAAATAACAAAGTTGTTGCTACTTTTTGATAGAAGCGGCAACGCCGCAACGCTGAAAGTATTTTAGATCGATAGAACAAAACTGATTACCCAATAAACCAAATTTTCAGAATAATCCTACGTCCCGTTCTCCATAAACGTCTAAAGTATCATCGACCGTGAGTGACCCTGTATACATAGTACCTACTCACTGTGATTCATATACGCGATCCGATACTATACTGTATACTGACCCTAACTCAACTGGACACGAGACACAACACCAAACTCTTCACCAAACGCCACTCTCAATTCCCTGAGAAGAATGATACTGCCTACTAACTCGACTGGACATGAGACACAACACCAAACTCTTCACCAAACGCCACTCTCAATTCCCTGAGAAGAATGATACTGCCTACTAACTCGACTGGACATGAGACACAACACCAAACTCTTCACCAAACGCCGCTCTCAATTCCCTGAGAAGAATGATACTGCCTACTAACTCGACTGGACACGAGACACAACACCAAACTCTTCACCAAACGCCACTCTCAATTCCCTGAGAAGAATGATACTGCCCACTAACTCGACTGGACATGAGACACAACACCAAACTCTTCACCAAACGCCGCTCTCAATTCCCTGAGAAGAATGATACTGCCTACTAACTCGACTGGACACGAGACACAACACCAAACTCTTCACCAAACGCCGCTCTCAATTCCCTGAGAAGAATGATACTGCCTACTAACTCAACAGGACATGAGACACAACACCAAACTCTTCACCAAACACCGCTCTCAATACCCTGAGAAGAATGATACTCCCTACTCTATATTCAATACATGACTGACTGCTTGTCTGTGAATAAGTTTTTCTTTAGAAAAAAACGTATCATCATATCTTACCGCACCAAAAGATAAGTTTTGTCACCAGTGGAATGAATTAACGGATTCACGTTACTATACGGTGTGATTCTAAGGGTGGATTTGTAAAAACTTTAAAGCATTTAACATTTGACATTTATCACTTAAGAATGGCAAAAGTACATGATAGTGGATTATGTTATAAAAATACTCAACATTTAATACTGATTTGAGTATATCACATGTTCTCAATTAGATTAGGTATTTCTTAAATTATCTGTTTTTTTTTTGTTTCTTTTCAATAACATTTAAATAAATTCCACAAGCTGAAATCAAGATAAAACTAGTCAGAGTAATAATACCCATAGCACAAATACAAATCCACTATGAATCTGAATCAGCTGCGTTCAAATTTTTTCCATAAAATCACAATAATTTTGAATAATTGCGGGAGACAGAGGTGTCATTTGCGATCACAACACATGCGCAAATCCTATTTTCATTTATCCCATTTAAAACCCAGTTGGCCTAAGTTTTGAATGTTTTTATAAAATTAACAATGCTCCCAAATTCCATGTCTTAGGTGATGAATCTAAAGCGATGAATCTTAGCTATTGAATATTTCTATAAAGCCACCTTAACACTCTCTGCTTGTTTTTCATCAAGGATCATAAAAGAGTATTTATATTACCTGCACTTGGCATCTGACGGCAATGTCGACAATCAGTTCGACGTTGGCGTAGTTGTTGTTGTTAGTGCCACCCGGTACGGGCACGTAATGGTCGGCCATCTTGATGTACTCGGCGTTGGCCTTGAGATCTTCGGGAGTTACCATCACCACGAAGCGGACTGCCCGCTCGTTCTTGAACATCTCGTATGACCATCGGCGCACCGAGCGCATGCATTTCACTGCCGCTATGCCGTTGTTCGCGATCAGAACCTGCAAGACATCACAAGATTGATCAGTCCAGTCAGTCCAGTCAGTCCAGTCAGTCCAGTCAGTCCAGTCAGTCCAGTCAGTCCAGTCAGTCCAGTCAGTCCAGTCAGTCCAGTCAGTCCAGTCAGTCCAGTCAGTCCAGTCAGTCCAGTCAGTCCAGTCAGTCCAGTCAGTCCAGTCAGTCCAGTCAGTCCAGTCAGTCCAGTCAGTCCAGTCAGTCCAGTCAGTCCAGTCAGTCCAGTCAGTCCAGTCAGTCCAGTCAGTCCAGTCAGTCCAGTCAGTCCAGTCAGTCCAGTCAGTCCAGTCAGTCCAGTCAGTCCAGTCAGTCCAGTCAGTCCAGTCAGTCCAGTCAGTCCAGTCAGTCCAGTCAGTCCAGTCAGTCCAGTCAGTCCAGTCAGTCCAGTCAGTCCAGTCAGTCCAGTCAGTCCAGTCAGTCCAGTCAGTCCAGTCAGTCCAGTCAGTCCAGTCAGTCCAGTCAGTCCAGTCAGTCCAGTCAGTCCAGTCAGTCCAGTCAGTCCAGTCAGTCCAGTCAGTCCAGTCAGTCCAGTCAGTCCAGTCAGTCCAGTCAGTCCAGTCAGTCCAGTCAGTCCAGTCAGTCCAGTCAGTCCAGTCAGTCCAGTCAGTCCAGTCAGTCCAGTCAGTCCAGTCAGTCCAGTCAGTCCAGTCAGTCCAGTCAGTCCAGTCAGTCCAGTCAGTCCAGTCAGTCCAGTCAGTCCAGTCAGTCAGTCAGTCAGTCAGTCAGTCAGTCAGTCAGTCAGTCAGTCAGTCACACTTGTATTTGAATGTTTTTGAATCAGACAGACAAAAAAGCTTATCTTCTTTTCTAGAGGAAGCCAAAGCCCACTTTTTGTTCAAAGAATAGGGATAAAAAGATAATTATGGGTACTTTTTTTATACCTTGTTGATGACTCTGGTTCCGTTGAAACGCTTTACAAATTCTTCGGGAGTGGCTACAGTGAAATGTTTCTCTTCAAGTCTGTTTTGAATTATAACAGTACCTTGGGACATGCTAGGTCTGCAACAAAAAACATATAATAGTAACATAAAAACGTCGCAATTATAAGGCAACATAATTGCCACTTTGAAAAACTGATAAGCAATCAGCTAATGAGACAGTATTATTTAAAAAATTCTCTCTATTAATTTTTTCTTCATCGAACGGCGGAAATTGGTTTTTCCGAGAGGTTTTTCTGATGTCCATGACCTCCAAAAGATATGGATTTGATATTTCGGTATTGTTTCATTTTTCAAGCTTAAGGTATCCTACTCCATATTTGGTAAAACATCGTTTATCGCACTCCTATGAGTTCGGAAAAAGATGTTTGATGGAACTTTCGTATTTTGACCTCCTGATCACGAATCTGAAGTCAAAACGCGGCGGTCCCAAGTATTTTCGGAGATACAGCCCCATTTTGTCTCAAAAATGCACCATTTGACATGTCAAATTTCTGCTATTAGGAATACACAAAACTCACCCTTCTTTGAACCAAAACACTATACACGCATATATTTACTTGTTTCCAACACTTCTCAGCAAAAAAAAACTATTATTTTTCAAAAAATTCACCCTTTTTGAAATGTAAACAAAACAACCTTTTTACACGGATTTTCTGGTAATTTGCATTTATGATGTTGGCAACGTGATTGTTTGGCTCATGGTAAGACGTTGCCAACATCTCAAATAAAAATAGCCAGAAAATCAGTGAAAAAAGAAGTTTTGTGTACGTTTTGAAGAAGGGCGAATGTTTGTGAAAATAACAGTTTTTTATGCAAAAAAGTGTTGGAAACAAGTGAATGTGAGCATGTGTGATGTTTTGGTTGAAATAAGAAGGATTAATTTTGTGTTTTTTTATTAGCAGAAATTTGAGATGTCAAATGGTACATTATTGAGACAAAATGGGGCCGTATCTCCGAAAATACTTGAGACCGCCGCGTTTTGATTTCAGATTCGTTATCAAGAGGTCAAAATACGTAAGTTCCACCAAAAATATAAACGAAGTTTTACCCCATATTTGAGTATTACCAACGATTACCATCGAGTAGAGAAATTATGATGAAGAAAATGCCCATGTCTGAGCTAAACAGACACCACATCTACTTTTCGCTACCCCTTGAGTACCTATTCAAAAAATAGTATTAAATGACCTGAGACTCTAGGCGCGTTTTTTTATTAACGTTGAAAGTGTTATCAATTTAAATTACTGACCTTCACAAGCACCTTGAAAATGAGTATGCCATCATTCTCATTGAACAAAAACGCGAAAAGTTTTCACATTGAATGGATCCCGTAAGAAACGATATTTGAATTTCATATTGAGGCTTCATACTGAAACTAACAGTTGAGACGTCAAATTTCATCATTTCTGTCATTGTTAATTAACCTAGATCTGAATGTCGTTTCGGATTATTTGTTTCATTGGCTTGGAAGTAGTTAGGTAATAATAAATAACATTTATTCAAAAAAAAATATAAGAAATACAATGCACAAAGTTAATTTCGATGAATAAATGTGGATACTCAGTAAGTGATTAAACACTTGTTTTGAGAGTAAATGGTACAAGTACTTGAGTACTAAATGAATGAGTATATAATATAATATTTATAAGCAATGAAATAGTAAAATAATAATAAAGTACAAATAGTTGGATTCAGTAAATAGTTCTCAATATGTGTATACATTAAAATTTATGGATTGTGACGTAAAATAATGGATTAATAATCCTCCAAAATGCTTTTACAAAAGCTAAAACGTCTTAATGCTGTCGAAAAAGCAAACTTTTCACGTTATAAGTAATAATAAAATAGTGAATATGACTTACTACAAATGTATAAACCTCGGTATGAAGTAAAGAAAGATATGACTGCAAAACAATTATTCAGGTTTCAACAGGGGCTAAATTTTAGTGTGCGACCCTTGCGACTAATCAGTGTTGCGTAGTTTGAGTACATAACATATGCACACATAACGAAGTCAATAATAGTATATTATGATACAAGTTTTATAAGACGCTATTTTGTCGCACGCGTTGTTTGGAGTACGAAGAGCGAAGCAAGGAGTGCTCCAAGTGAACAAGTGCGACAACGTGTCTTATAAAACGTGTGTCATATGCAATTTTTTCTATTTTGAATTGATTTGAAGAAAAAAATGGATTTAATATCGATAAATAACAGAAACATCTTCGATTGGTAACAATGATGACATTGAAATAATTGAAATCTGACGCACAAGCGTAAAGCCCAGTTTACAGTTGAGCGATTTTGATTATTGCAATACCAGCGGTAAAAAATTCAATGTTGTTATTGTTTTTATTGGTCAATTTAAATCAAATTACACTCTGAATTGAAATTTACCAATTAAAACATTGAGTTTTTCACTGCTCATATCACCAAATCCAAATCGCTCAGAAGTAAACTGGGCCTAACTCTTGACTGACTTTCATTTGACAGTTCGATTGTACCAATCTCCGAATAAAAAAAATGCGTATCGTAATAGGGGCTATTTCGACACGCATTTGCGTTGCACAATGACTTCATTACACAACCAAAATAGAAAAATATTTTTATTGGTTGTAAAATGGGGCGAAGAGATTTCCAATGCTATGTTTTCTTCCTATATTTCTCTCAAGGTGATTCGTCTGGTCAAATACTGAATAATTTCGCCATTAAATAATTATTATAGCTCAATTATATTATATGGGTGTGCTGGTACAGCTGATAATGCTTACGATATGCTATTTGGAATTTGGAATTTGACTCAAACCTTGGTCCATCCGCCGATGAAAGGTAATTTTGAATACCTCACGTGAGATTCATCTGAGGATTTATCGCAGTTCTTCATAAGGTTGGAGCGGGGACATATTGAAAAATCCTGAGTTCAAGTGGAGCAGACTCATGTATCTCAGTTGTTTTTTGGCCATGTTTTTCGATCGTACCACTTGACCGATATTTTTTTGCTAGAATGCTCTTTTTATTAGTTGATCAATATAGATTCCGAGATAGATTCATTATTCCAAATATAATTGATACGGGTGGTTCAAAATTTTGAGTTTTGCATCACCCTCTATTTGTTTCTATAAAATGTCAGTAGATAGTAAATGAAAAGTTTAGATAGGGACATGTAAGTCGTTTTGAGCAGAAATGATTAGTTTCGGCACGAAAAATTCCTAAAGTTGAAAAATCTCGATTTTTCACACCCTATATCTCTGTAATCTTTCTCGCTATACCCCAAGTATGATAGATCGACGAAATCAGCTCTTCAGGAAGAATCTAAAAATGAAATAAAATACAGGGTGTTCCATTTGAAATAACAAAGTTGTTGCTACTTTTTGATAGAAGCGGCAACGCCGCAACGCTGAAAGTATTTTAGATCGCCCAATAAACCAAATTTTCAGAATAATCCTACGTCCCGTTCTCCGTAAACGTCTAAGGTACCATCGACCGTGAGTGACCCTGTATATTGTACCAACAATAAATTTTTTTTTCTATTTTGGTTTCATAATGAAGTCATTATCAAACGCAAATACGTATCGGGATAGCCCTTGTGTGTGTAACCTTTTAGTGCTGGTACCGAACCGAAACCCCTAAAAATTGAAACGATTTTTTCGGTTAATTTCTGTCATCTCTTTGATATTTCACACTCATGATCTGGGCAAAAACTCTTTTGTTTTATGACTTAAGTATACCAAACAAATACTACATGATGCCAGATCTAGCGTAAGCATATATGATCTAAGGTCTGAGCTTACTTGTTGACGTGTTTCCCCCCATTTCTAAAAAACAATCCAAATAGTTGCCTCCACTTGGCACTCATAGTGCTTAATGTATATATCAGTAGATGTTTTTCGCCGGTTCTGGACCTCCCACCATGGTCACACCTCCCCCCCCCACGTGGCCTTGGGGGCATGACCTTGAAAGGAGTGACCTTGAGTTGACCTTGAGAGAAGGGGGACCTTGAGAGATGATGCGGCCTTAGGGGGTGATAGATAAAAATCTAATGGCCACTGTCGTGAATCATATTTAGAACCATGAATGGAAACTATAATTTCAGAAATATTCAAGAATGAATTGAATATTCCCACAAGAGATTCCATCCTCGAAGCAATTCGAAGAATCCCAAAAAATTCTATTTCACTTAGTGACTCGGTGCACAGACTGCGAGTGAATACAACCCAATGTTCCGCGTGGCATTAGCCAGTAAAATAGTAGATTTTCCACCCGTTGTCTTTCCAGCCCGACAAGGATGACTTCCGCCTCTTCTCCCCCACCACTATTCGCGAAAATCACGAACCAACAGATGGCGCTCGAAAAATGTCAAAAATTTTACATGAGGGTGATCAACAAACATTTGGTATATGTTTTCAATGGTAATATGTCAATTTTCAATTCGAATTTTAGGAAAGAAATAAATAATCCTGAGTATCCAAAAGGGGCGCTATTGATAGATTATCGTTTAAAGGATTCAAAACAGGTATTTTATGTGAGTTTCGTGGATTAATTATGTTTTTATAGGCTTTTCAAATCACCTCTGCAAAATCAATGGAGCCACTAAGGTATTTGTATTTCAATGATTTCTCTTTATTTCAAGAATGGCCAAGATTGAAATAAGTATCTAGAGTATATTGGAGATGAGAAGAAACGCTTAAAATAGCGAAAAGCATTATTCAAAGCTGGTTACATACTTTGTGGGATAGATGTCAAACACATACTCGAACACATATAAATAAACTCCTGTTCACAAACTTCAGCTCTCTAGGGTAGCTCTAATATGAAATTGAAATAGTTCCATGGGAAAATTAGCAGTGGAAGTGTGAATTTATCTGTAAACCTGTAATAATTTTATCCTAACCCAAAAATAGATGATTAGGGAAACAAAAACAAAGCGAATTGTAGTCAATTAACTTTATTCTCTGAGAGAAGTAAGTATAGCTAGGGGTGTTTATATTGAGATACCCACCTATCTTAAATAGGCAACACAAGTTATTATTTTCATTCATATAATAAAAATAATTATATAATATAGATGAGCAGGTATGTTCCAAGAATAACTTAAAAAGTTTGAGACCTTGTGGTCTACCAGTCTTTCAAATCCATTTATTTCAATTGATACTTCATTCAATTCACAGCTTATTCATTTTGAATAAAGATTTGATTTCATTCAGCCCACATTGCCCTCACTCTTAAAGTTTGCATGTGATGACTTCCAGATGTTTATTGAAGGAATTGCATTCTTTTTGAGCCTATCTATTGGTTTAATTCTCCTTGATGGTCCTAAAGTGAAATCAAGGTTTTTATTACAAACAACAAGAGACACAACTACAGTTGAACCAGATCTTATTTGTTTGATTTAACCTGAAAGACATACCTTCACATTCACTTGAGAAATCCAGTTCTATAGGAAGTGCTTACTACAAACGTAAATGTTTGTGGTGATAAGTTCTCCTTTTTTCAACGTGATAATCCATTTTTCACACAATCATGAAAGAAAATTCAGGATTTTGTGCCAAAGGAACGATGTCTGTACGGTAGGAGGAACGCTGAAATACTGAACAAATCTTTGTCGATTTCGTCTTTACGACCTTTTGAACTTGCTGCATGTTTCAATAATATTAGTTACTAGCTGATAATCACGAAACAAGTCCGAAAACTATTCAAAACAATTCAATTGCATTAAAAATAATACGAAAGCCTATGCTATACAATGCTAAATTGCTTTGTTTATCACCCTCGGAAGGCTTAGAAAATTTGACACCAGAGGCCGCCCACTCCGTGATTTTCGCGAATTGATGCGGGCGGTGTTGCCGTATCGCGCCGTTTTTCCCCGAACCTCCTTACGTGAGGGTTTTGGCCACCTGCAGATGCGAGCCGCCGGCCCGCCAATCGACGGCATCGCCGTCGGGTTTCTCCGACGTGGGGCAGCCCGCTTCATCCTCTCCGTCGCCGATGACGAAGCGCCTGCTGTTCCTACGCCCCACCTGCCTGTTCATCATGAGCTCAGCCCAGGAGTCGTCCTCTATGGGGGGGTTTTTTCCGGAGGGGTCGCGGAAGAGTCGCGGAAGAAATAAGGTGAAGGTGGAAAAAAAATTGAAAACCGTCTCGCGGAGTTTGTCCATAAAGTGTTTGGGGGGAGGGGGGGGGGGGGTTCACGCACTTCTTCGCTGCGCTATGCTTTGGTCCCGATTTTGGTCCTGGATTCTGAGTTGTCGTACAGGGTGGGCAAGTTTTTTGGTTGTGTACGCGGTAACTCGGTTACTATAGGATAAACAAGAAAATGGAGTTCGTATCCTCGATTTCTTTTTTTGGGACAAATTCCCTTGCGAGAACGAAAGTTTGATACTGTCTTTTGTTTTCGAGTTTTAAATTAAAGTTCGATTTTTCATTATTGTTATACAGTGTGTCCAAGATAAGAATGAATAGCATGGGGATATCAGAAACGGTAAATGATACGGGGTCAATTAAATTAGAGAAAAGTAGCGTATTTATGTGCCTAATAATATGACATTTAGAAAGTTTTAATATTCCAAGAAGTTTCGGAGATATCCGAGAAAAACCGAAATTTGAGAATTTTAATTTTAATTTTCTCCTAGCTTTATTTTCAAAGGAAATGTAAAACAAATAGCACTTCGCCATGGCCACTTTTTAAGGACTACACGATAACATAAGCAGAATTTTTCTGCGACGTTTCGTCTTTTAGAAAACATCATCAACTTTGTATTTTTATATGGGCCGAAACTAAAGTATACCCTGTATACGACTCTATTTCTCATTGTTAATATAGCAATGTATCATACAATATGATTTCGGAACCATTTCTCGCGCAAAATGTAATTTAGTGATTAAGTACTCAATTTGTTTTTCTTCAATTTCAGATATTAGGCGTCTAAATATTGATTTACCAGGTTGTCGCCTCTCTGGATACTTATTAGAGTACGCACGTTCAGCATCAACCCAATTTCTTTGGCACAAAATGTAACATGACAACATATCAAATTTTTCAGTATTCGAAAAGCTGCCGTTTTCCATTTCTAACACAAATCAGGTAGGTAACGAGATGTAAGAGTAGGAACGGTAATATGTCAAAAACTCTACCAAACTACAGTATTATTATGACAACAGAACATAATGTGGTAATTTTTTCCAGCGCCTACTATCTGAAATTGAAGAAAAACAGATTAAGTAATCACTAAATTACATTTTGCGCGAGAAATGGTTCCGAAATCATATATTGTGTGATACATTGCTGTATTCACAATAAAAAATGGAGTCGTATACAGGGTATACTTTAGTTTCGGCCCATATATAAATACAAAATTGATGATGTTTTCTAAAAGACGAAACGTCGCAGAAAAATTCTGCTATGTTATCGTGTAGTCCTTAAAAAGTGGCCATGGCTATTTGTTTCACATTTCCTTTGAAAATAAAGCTAGGAGAAAATAAAAACGAAATTCTCAAGTTTCGGTTTTTCTCGGATATCTCCGAAACTTCTTGGAATATTAAAACTTTCTAAATGTCATATTATTAGGCACATAAATGCGCTACTTTTCTCTAATTCAATCGACCCCGTATCACTTACCGTTTCCGATATCCCCATGCTGTTCATTCTTATCTTGGACACACTGTATATTATTTTCGCTATAAAAAACGAACATATGATACGTGGATGGAAAACTTTCCGTTTGTCTCGAAAAAAGAGAACGAGGAAGCGAACTCAATTTTTTTGTATCGAAAGTTGCCCACCCTGTACATTTAGTTACACTATATGAATACTCGAGAATATTCATCGGTATTGCAACTAAACTCGACAATACTCAAGTGGGAACTTAAGTACGTACTCATTGTTTTGAGAGTATTTGACACATTTTATCCAAACTGTTACCCGATCATCAACTTCATCATCATTGAATTTGAAAAAATAAAATAAAAATATACCATTCCATTCAAAAAAGTTGATTATCCTATAGCGAGTCCTATAGGTTGTTTGCGAGGTTGTTTGTAGGTTAATAAAATTACATTGATACCAGTTCATGGTGTTTTTCAAACCATTAAATTCATTATTTTATTTTTTGAAATCGGATAATTAATTGTAGCGTGTTTTTTATAGGATATTATATTCATGACGACATCAAGTCAACTCGTTAGTTCGTTCGTCTGCCATAGAATATTACAAACCAATGATAATAGATTGAAAGTAAAATTGGTAATGTGTACGAAAATTTTTAAGAAAGAAAACGAAGTTTACTATAGTACACCATATAATGAAATCAACTCGAACGTTTTCGTGATGATAATAATTCCGAGAATAATTCGGACAAACAACCATGATATTCAATTCGAAATTGCATCTTTATTTTCAAATTTTCTCGATGCCACTGACAGAAAAAAGTGCCTCGAGAATGTTATCTATACATACTACATAATATGTGTTATAAGAGAAATTAGAGGCAGCGATATAACAAATGTATGCTCAGAGAACAACATAAAATATCTCGTAAAATATCCATTTCCGATACTTAAAATGATACATTAGCAAACGAACTCAATAGCTTGTTTGTTGGATTATCATTATTACCTGATACAGCAGATAACTAAATCCGAGTTTTCACCCAAGTCCAAAGTTTATTTTAAACAAGGCCGGCCAATATCAAAGAATTTAGTGACATAATTATATCCAGAATTATATCAGCGACAATTCGTTATACTAAAGAAGCTAGCAAAGCCACACACGAATTTCGACTCGGGATAGATCACATAATTTTAGGCTCATTTTAGGCTAATTTATTACCCTATTCCCAAATTTTTTGCTCTTCTCTTTGACAGAAAAAACTGTGGCTTCGCTAGCTTCGGCCGAACTCAGCAGAGCCATTTTTGAAAAACAATAATTTTGGTGTTTTGAAATAGCCAAATTGTAGAGCTTATTTTAGGCTAATTTATTACCCTATTCGCATTTTTTTTGCTCCCTCCCTTAATAGAAAAACTTGTGGCTTTGCTAGCTTCGGGCGAACTCAGCAAAGCCATTTTTGAAAATTCACTTTTTTTTGCGATTCAATATAACGATATCCAAGTACTAATTTTAGGCTAATTAATTACCCTAATTTGATTTTTTTTGCTCCACGCATTACAGAAAAAAACAAGATTTTTCGATTTTCGCCAAGTCGATGATGCAATCATTTCAAATTATAATTTTTTGACGATTTAACTTGTCAAACCGATGATACCCATCGCTGGATCAATAAAATGTCCATGTTAGAATGTTTTATCGACGTTTTGACAAGTTAAATCGTCAAAAAATTATAATTTGAAATGATTGCATCATCGACTTGGCGAAAATCGAAAAATCTTGTTTTTTTCTGTAATGCGTGGAGCAAAAAAAATCAAATTAGGGTAATTAATTAGCCTAAAATTAGTACTTGGATATCGTTATATTGAATCGCAAAAAAAAGTGAATTTTCAAAAATGGCTTTGCTGAGTTCGCCCGAAGCTAGCAAAGCCACAAGTTTTTCTATTAAGGGAGGGAGCAAAAAAAATGCGAATAGGGTAATAAATTAGCCTAAAATAAGCTCTACAATTTGGCTATTTCAAAACACCAAAATTATTGTTTTTCAAAAATGGCTCTGCTGAGTTCGGCCGAAGCTAGCGAAGCCACAGTTTTTTCTGTCAAAGAGAAGAGCAAAAAATTTGGGAATAGGGTAATAAATTAGCCTAAAATGAGCCTAAAATTATGTGATCTATCCCGAGTCGAAATTCGTGTGTGGCTTTGCTAGCTTCTTTAGTATCAATTCGTTTTGTAAAATTTTCAGTCTAGCACCGAGTCCTGTTTTGATAAATTTACTGTTATTTCAATGCAATATTTTTTTAACATCAGTACCTACTTCATTTACCATTTAATATTTTGAAGTTAACTACTAACAATAGGTATTCGTTCTACTAGACAGAAAAGCATAAGACCGTGTTTGATGTTTCATAGCCGAGGCCAGGGCCGTAGCCAGAGTGAATGTTTAGGGTAGGCAAAAAAAAAAATCTGGGCAGGCTAAAATTTTTCTCAGCTCAAAAATTAATCTTTGGTAAACAAATAAATTCTGATTAAATGATTTAACAAGAAGCAAACTCTAGATAAAATAAAAACAACATACTAGTTGCAGTCGTCGATTGTTTCGTTCACTGAATTTTCGCAGAAAAATATTCCTGTCTAGTGCTTTGGTGCGACGTCTTTCAAACGCAAGAAGAATTAAATTGGCCATTCTTTGTTGGCACATAGACAGGCGTTGTCAAAACAGAAAAACTCGATTCACACGTCGCTCCAAAGGTCCTGTGATGCAAGTAGGTATTCTGGAATGCTTCTTTATGTTTAAAAACTTCATCAAAAATGCAATTTTCAAGATTTCCTCCCATCTGGTTCTGAATAAATTTTTATACCCAAAGTTTTGAAAAACTGAATTTTAGACGAATCTAATCATCCTTCATCATCTGCACATGAAACTGCAATCAGTAGTTCACCATTATTTGTGAATCTTTGATTCATTTAATTGAGAATTATGTCAAGAAAATATTCTTTTGAAATTTTGATCATTTTAATCCACTCTTCCTCTGACCTCTCTCTTTTTTTTCTTGATCTCAGGAATTCTGTGAGCTTTGTATTCAGTTTTCGAAAAACATACAGGAGAGTAAGAAGTGTCTAAATGAAAGGCAGAATAAAAATTTTCATCGAAGCAGAGGCGGCACGTAAAAAAGTTCGAGAGGGTTAGAATAGGTCCGGTATATATTCAAGAACGCTTAATGTTTCAAAATTTTGAGTTTTCAATGTGTATTATTGTGAGTGTACCAAATTTCGCAAATTTCAATTCATGATTTTGAGAATTTTAGGAGAAGACTTTAAAACCGTAAAAAATCAAAACTCTGACACCCTGTGTATTGGAAACGAAGCTCGCACGCATATATGTTTACATTGGATTTTCATTTTGAAAAAATGTCTTCTTTTAGAGCTATTGAACTCCTGCTAAAAAAAAACTGACGGTGTTGATGGTTGAATTTGATATTGCGAATTAAGTCAATAAGGTAAGTGCTATCAAAATAAAAAAGATCAACGCAGACACTCTTGTAGATGAAAAGATAGATAGGTAAATGCACAATAGACTATACCCACTTAAAAAAATCGATTATCGAAAGTGCTTAGGTACTCATAATATAATCATAGGACAGAGAATAATTAAAATTAGATGAATGGTACTCGAATGAAAGAATCAATTGATGATGAAGTTGACTTAGTTGACTGATAAGCATGCGAATAATTCCCGCTAAGCTAGTCTCTTACGACACTAATGCCGAATTGTTGACGTAAACATAACCTAAAGAAATTCACTTCAACCCATTAATCACACCCTACACAAACTACCGATCCAACATAAAATTTCCGCACAAAACCTCCAATTTTTAACGTCCACCATGTCAAGTCCACATTTCACAGCGTAGCAAAACACACCGAGTGCAGTTTGTAGTTTGTGTGACACGGATTTTTACTACACATTCCGCGCAGGCCGTGGCAGTCGTGGCACTGGCAAAGGCGAATAAATTGAAGTGAATATGACGACACTGACGACAGCGCAATCGCGCATGATTCGAACGAATATTTCGGATATTGGATTGGATTCGCCTCGTCCTCGATTGCTGGAAATTCAACAGGTGGGACAGAAACTCTTATAGTCCGGGCAACGGGGACCGGACAATAAGCCCATCCAGAACACGTGATCAAAAATGGATGTCTTGAGGCATACACGGAGTGTTTAGTCTATTTGATTACATGTGTTTTTGTGTTTATAGTTTGAATTTCCTTTTTGAAGGTTTCAAAAGTGAATACAAAATGGCTTGTGATAATAAAAGTGATCATATCTGTTATCGTTAGAGACTGAAGATGAAGACATTGCATTACGGTATAAGGAAAAAATCAGAGTCATTCAAGGTATCGATCCTTTCACCCTGGTGGATCAGTTAAAGCAGCTGGTTTTGCTAAAATTTTGAATCACATTTCGCAACAAATACCTTCAAGAAAAATTATGTAACTTTTCACCTTTCAAAAAATGTTTAGCACATACTTTAGCATACTTTAGTTTAACTTCTGTGAGATCTTCCCTTTTGATTGCTTTCAACCATCTTTCTCTTCGGATTTTTGAGAGTTCATTCAAATCTGTGTTGTGTGCAAAATGTAGTATATTGAAAAACTTTGCATCATCACGATTTCCTCAACTCCCAAACTTAACAACACAACAAGTATGTGGCATGTTTTTGTAGCTTTATCTTCAATTTTATGAGAAAATTCACAAATCACAATATAGTGTAAACACAGAATATTTACAAATGAATGTTTGAATTCGTTCTGGAGTTAAAACTCATTTCAAATTAAAATCACAAGGTTCAAATAGCTAGAGTTCTAATGCACTCAAACGGTTTGTATGCCTCAAGATATCCATCTTGAATTTGATTTGACAGCGTCTTGGGTTTAGTCTATTCAGACTGTGGTTAACCCAGTCTGAAATAGTGTACGAAAAATTCCTTTTTTCGGTTTTGTTGTATAATGAAGTCATTGTGCAACGCAAATGCGTGTCGAAATAGCCTCTATTTCGATACGCATTTTTTATTATTCGGAGAATGGTACAATCGAACTGTCAAATGAAAGTCAGAAGAGTTAGGCCCAGTTTACTTCTGAGCGATTTGGATTTGCAGCGAAAAACTTCAGAGTGTAATTTGATTCAAATTGACCAATAAAAACAATAACAACATTGAATTTTTCACCGCAGGTATTGCAAAAATCAAAATCGCTCAACTGTAAACTGGGCTTTACGCTTGTGCGTCATATTCAAATTATTTCAATGTCATCATTGTTACCGAGATTGTTACCAATCGAAGATGTTTCTGTGATTTATCGAAATTGAATCAATTTTTTTTCTTCAAATCAATTGAAAATAGAAAAAAATTGCATATGACACACGTTTTATAAGACACGTTGTCGCACTTTTTCACTTGGAGCACACATCGCTTCGCTCGTCTTATAAAACTTGTATCATAATATACTATTTTCTGTTTCATTTCCGTATTTTCCATTTATTTCCTAAAAATTCCTTCAATTCCTAACATTTTCCCGAAATTCCTCAATATGCCTCCAATTCCCATTCATTTCCTTCATTTTCTTCTCATTCCTCGCATTACCCCGAAATGCCTCTAATTCCCATTTATTTCCCCGAAATGCCACTAATTTCCATTCTTCTCCCTAAAATTCCTCGAAATTCCCCGAAATTTCTTTATTATTTATTTCATTTCCTTCATTTTTCATTCGAAACCAAAGTCCATAGGCGTACTGTATTGAATTAATTTATAACATTGCGTTTCCAGAGGCGTACCCAAATATCAAAATTCAGGAATTTATTCAAAAATCGAATTCTTGAAGTTCAATAATTCAGTATTTCTTCAATATACAGGGCTATTCAAATTCGATTCTATGCATGGGGATTTCGATAGAGGGTTGGTTAAATGGGGGCAAAGTAGCGTATTTCAGAGGTTAATTATATGGATGAAACAAATCTGACCTAGATTCTTCAGTTCTGGAGTGTTACAGGAAGAATCGAAAATTTCGAAATTCTTCTTTTGCCTATATCTTTTTATTTTACAGAGATTTTTTCAAAATTTTGCCACTTCGCCATAGCAACTTTATGTAGCCTTTCCAAATATCTGAATTAAAATGATATACAGGGTATCTTATAGATTGGGCCACCCTCAACTATTAAATTTCAAATACGGACCTGTATTTTTTCTTGCATTTTTTTGAATGCCAAGAATCATGCCCTAAAAGCCCTAAAAGCCCTAGATATGCAGGAATCAAACTTTTCAACAAACTCCCAGAATGCATAAAAAACATGAACCTCAGTAGGTATAAAATTGAAGTGAAAAAAATGTTAGTATGAAAAGCATACTACTCTGTGAAAGAATATCTTGATGATTCATCAGGCTGATATTTTCAGGATTGATTCATTATACTCACATGTGTATTGTATTTTGTGTAGTATTGTATTATGTGTAATATTTTTATATTTCATTTATTTTAGTCTGTTTTACTCTTGATTTTACTCTCACTTATGCAGTTTGACGCTATTGACATGTATTGGCTTTTTTTTTTTTTTTTTTTTTTTTTTTTTTTTTTTTTTTTTTTTTTTTTTGGTAAATCTAACTGACGTGTACATCCATCCACTCGATGGCTGCTGTTGCAAGTACAAATAAATATTTCTATTTCTATTTCATGTTTCATATTGACGTAGTATTTTCATCTGAATTACAGAGTGTTTCGGAGATATTGAACTATTTCCAGTAACATTTCAACATTTTTTTTTTCAATTTTTCCTGTATAACTCCAGAACTGAAGGAGCAGTTCAGATTTTCATCATCCATATAATTAACCTCTAAAATACGCTACTTTGCCCCCATTTAACCAACCCCTTTATATCTTACCGTTATCGAAATCCCCATGCATAGACTCGAATTTGAATAGCCCTGTATATCCGTATAATTATAGAAATATCAAAACCGCATCTCCATGAACGTATCCTAAATATTAAAGAAGTTTTTGCATATTCGAGATTTTGTGTCAAAACTATTTACTTATTCATTATTGGTCAAAACGGCTTTACGTGGGAATTTCCGGGAAAATAGAGGACTTTCGGGGAATTTCCGAGGAAATAGAGAAACTTCGGGGAAATGGCGGAAATACAGTAATTTCGGGGCATTTCAAGGAAATGAGGAAAATAATAGTCATTTTTTAAGGAATTTCCAGTGAGGTTAAATAATCAGCAAAGGAATCGTCTCGGTAATCGTCATAAAATATACAGTGAGTCTGCTTAAGTTGGCTGAAATGGGAAACTTTTTTACGAGAGGCGGGGCAATACAAATCATTGTTTTTTTAAATGGACCCCCCTGTAATTTTTTCGCCGTTGAACTGAGCAAAATGTTCTACATACGAAGGTATTTCCTTTTTTCTAAATTTTGCGGCGTTTTCAAGTTATTGCTGAAAGTAAGAAAATCTTCGGAAAAACAGACCACCACAAATACCATCATAAAAAAATTATGGATTAAATTTAAGCAGCATCATTCAAGACATGCAAAAATAAGAGTGAGATAAAATGTCAGTATGGACTGAAAATTACATATCTCAAACGGTACATTTTATACAGAGACATTAACTTGACAAACTTCGAATATCATAAATTTGATTTTTTCAAATGAAACACCCAGTATATTATGTTATTATTTTAGATTATTTTAGTATTATTTCAGCACTGTAGATATTGTCTGTGGTTAAATGAACGTTTTGTACGAAGCATAACCTATGAAAGTTCTTGAATTATGAAAATATTAAAGTGATAAACACGCAAAGGCTAAATCATATTATACAGGGTCACTCACGGTCGATGGTACCTTAGACGTTTACGGAGAACAGGACGTAGGATTATTCTGAAAGTTTGGTTTAATTGGCTAATCAGTTTTGTTCTATGGATCTAAAATACTTTCAGCGTTGCGGCGTTGCCGCTTCTATCAAAAAGTAACAACAACTTTGTTATTTCAAATGGAACACCCTGTATTTTATTTCATTTTTAGATTCTTCCTGAAGAGCTGATTTCGTCGATCTATCATACTTGGGGTATAGTGAGAAAGATTACAGAGATATAGGGTGTGAAAAATACGAGATTTTTCAAATTTACGAATTTTTTGTGTCGAATCTATCCATTCTTGCTCAAAACGGCTTACATGTCCCTATCTCAACTTTCCATTTACTATCGATTGATATTTAATTGAAACAAATACGGGTGGTTCAAAATTTTGAGTTTTGCATCACCCTCTATTTGTTTCTATTAAATGTCAGTAGATAGTAAATGAAAAGTTAAGGTAGGGTAAGCCGTTTTGAGCAGAAATGATAAGAACACGAATTATTAGTACTAAGTTACAACTCGAAATTAGTACTAATTCCGAGTTATAACTCGAAATTAAGCTAATTTCGAGTTATAACTAAAAACCTAACCTAATTTCGAGTTGTTACACGAAATTCGTACTAATTTTTAGTTATAACTCGAAATTAGTACTAATTTCGTGTTACAACTCGAAATTAGCTTAATTTCGAGTTATAACTAAAAATTGGCTTAATTTCGAGTTATAACTAAAAATTAGTACTAATTTCGTGTTACAACTCGAAACTAGCTTAAGAGTTACAACTCGAAATTAGCTTAATTTCGAGTTATAACTAAAAATTAGTACTAATTTCGTGTTACAACTCGAAATTAGTACGAATTTCGTGTTACAACTCGAAATTAGCTTAAGAGTTGTAACTCGAAATTAGCTTTATTTTGAGTTATAACTAAAAATTGGCTTAATTTCGAGTTATAACTAAAAATTAGTACTAATTTCGTGTTACAACTCGAAACTAGCTTAAGAGTTACAACTCGAAATTAGCTTAATTTCGAGTTATAACTAAAAATTAGTACTAATTTCGTGTTACAACTCGAAACTAGCTTAAGAGTTACAACTCGAAATTAGCTTAATTTCGAGTTATAACTAAAAATTAGTACTAATTTCGTGTTACAACTCGAAATTAGTACGAATTTCGTGTTACAACTCGAAATTAGCTTAAGAGTTGTAACTCGAAATTAGCTTTATTTCGAGTTATAACTAAAAATTGGCTTAATTTCGAGTTATAACTAAAAATTAGTACTAATTTCGTGTTACAACTCGAAACTAGCTTAAGAGTTACAACTCGAAATTAGCTTAATTTCGAGTTATAAATAAAAATAAGTACTAAATTCGTGTTACAACTCGAAATTAAGCTAATTTCGAGTTCGAACTCGAAATTAAGAAAAAAAAATATCGCATGTCCACTCTACGCCTTCGTAGAACGCGCCTTTATATCCGCCTATCGAAATAAACAGACGCGACGAAATCCGCGATGTTTTTTTAAAAAAATTGCATGGCGGTGCCAAACTCACTTGAGCCGCCGCCGCCTCTCGATGAGCTCGGCCTGGGCGGCCGCCGACCAGTCTGTTCGCCCCCCTTTGCCGTCAGATGGCGCCGCTGGCGGCGTACTGACGCTGTCGACGTCGTCGCCGTTGTTGGGGGGGAATTCGTCGTAGTGTTCCGCCTTTTCTTCGTCACCTGGAATTGACGCAAAAGTGATGAGATGTATTTTTCCTCCTACCCCTATAGAAAGTACACACTTTCCTCCCTCAAATCAGGGAGGAAACTCATACTTTTCCTCCCCCTCATTTCAAGTAAGTTGCAAACGATGATACTTGTGAATTCATCATATTCATATTGTTTCAATAATTTCTAGAACATCCTGTATATCCTGTTTTTTGGTAAAAATCAAACATTACTGTTGGAAAAGTGGCACTTTCCTCCCTAGTAATACAAATAGCTATTCCTTGTTCGTGAGTAGGTTTCATGCGTTGTTTTTTAGAAGATGAAAAGTCGAGGAGGATTAGGAAAAGATGGGATGGACGGAAAAAAATGAGAACTGAAAAAAATTTAAAGGAAGAAGAAAACGAGGAAAAGACGAGCGATTAAAAAAAGAGAACGAAAAATGTGAAGAAGAACAAAACAATGAGATAGGAAAACAAAAATATGAGAGAGGAAAACGAAAAAATGAGAGAGCAGAAAAAAGAATTATGAGAACGAAAGAATGAGAAGGAGAATGGAAGAATGATAAGGAGAATGAAATATTGAGGAGGATAACGAAATAATGAGAAGAAGAACAAAACAATGGGAAGGAGTACGAAAAAATGAGAAAGAAGAGAAGGAGAAGAAGGAGAAGAAGGAGAAGAAGGAGAAGAAGGAGAAGAAGGAGAAGAAGGAGAAGAAGGAGAAGAAGGAGAAGAAAGAGAAGAAAGAGAAGAAGGAGAAGAAGGAGAAGAAGGAGAAGAAGGAGAAGAAGGAGAAGAAGGAGAAGAAGGAGAAGAAGGAGAAGAAGGAGAAGAAGGAGAAGAAGGAGAAGAAGGAGAAGAAGGAGAAGAAGGAGAAGAAGGAGAAGAAGGAGAAGAAGGAGAAGAAGGAGAAGAAGGAGAAGAAGGAGAAGAAGGAGAAGAAGGAGAAGAAGGAGAAGAAGGAGAAGAAGGAGAAGAAGGAGAAGAAGGAGAAGAAGGAGAAGAAGGAGAAGAAGGAGAAGAAGGAGAAGAAGGAGAAGAAGGAGAAGAAGGAGAAGAAGGAGAAGAAGGAGAAGAAGGAGAAGAAGGAGAAGAAGGAGAAGAAGGAGAAGAAGGAGAAGAAGGAGAAGAAGGAGAAGAAGGAGAAGAAGGAGAATAAGGAGAATGAGGAGAATAAGGAGAATAAGGAGAAGAAGGAGAAGGATGAAAGGAAGGAAAATAATAGGAGGAAGAATGGGAAGATGGGGAAGAATATAAAGAAGGGTAAAATGGGAGAATGATATGGAAATGGGGAAAATGGGAGGAAAATGGGGAAAAAGGGGGGAAAGGGAAAAGCGGGACAAGTGGGAAAAAAGGCAAAAAGGGAAAAAGGGGAAATAAGAGAAAGAATGTGAAAAAATGAGGAAAGTGGGGAAAATAGGGAGAAAATGAAAAAAATAAAAAAAAAAAGGAAAAAGGGGATGGGAAGGGGGTTAAGGGGTAAAAGGGGGAAAATGGGAGGAAGAGGGTAAAGGAGAAAAAGAGGGAAAAAGGGGACAGGGAGGGAAAGAGGGGAAGGAGAAGGGGGAATAATAAGGAAAGGAGGGGAAATTGGAGAGGGGGAAATGGGGGAAAAGGGGGAAATGAGGAAATGGGAAAAAATATGGAAAAGGAGGGAAAATGGGTAAAAGAAGGGGAAATTGAGGAAATATGGGAAGAGGGGGAAAAGGGGTGAAAATTGGAGGAGGAAAGTGGGAAAAGGGAGAAAAGGGGGGAAAGGAGGAAGAAAGGGGAAAGGGGGAAAATGGTGGAAAATGGGGAAAACGGAGAATGTGGGGAAATGGAAAAATGGAAAAAGGGGGAATTGGGGAAAGGGGGGGTTGGGGAAAAGGGGGATGGGGAATGGTGGAGGGAAAATGGGGAAAAGGAAGGAAAATCGGGAAAACATGGGAAAATGGAAAAATCGGAAAAGAGGGGGAAGGGGGAAATGGGAAAATGGGGGACCGGGGGGAAGGGGGAGGGAACAGGGGAAATGGGGGGAAAGGGGTGAAGGGGAAAGAGGAAAAAAGGGGAAAAGGGGGTATTGGGAAAGTGGGGTGAGGGGGAAGGGGTAAAAAGGTGAAAGGGGGTAAACAGGGGAACGGGGGTAAAAAGGGGGGAAGGGGGTAAAAATTGTAAAAAGGCGGGGGAAAAGGGGGAATGGGAGAAAATTTGAGGAAAATGAGGGAAAATTGGGAAAATGGGGGAAAGGGGTGAAAGGGGAAATAAGGGGAAAGTAGGAGGATGAGGAGAAGGAGGTAGGAATAAGATTAAAAGAAAAATGAGGAAGGAAGGAAAATATTAATTTATTTTGAAGTCTCTGAACTTTCTATTCGGATATAATATTTGACTCACCAATAATCCATTGTCCATTGACTTGTCCATTTTCGTGTTCTGTCATGACTTGGTGTTGTTTCTCCGTATGTTGTGGCTTACTCAGCAGTACGGCCAAATCGGAGGGCTTGTCACACTCCGGGACGAATTTTTCTGTAAATATAAACATACAATAATAAAGTTTGAAATCAATTATCGTTCGAGTTTACTTTTAGTGGAAATATACAGTACCTATACCGGGTGTTTCACAGTGGATGGAACATTAGAAGTATCTGGAGAACAGAAAGACAGATCATTTCGAAAATTTGTGGACGTAAGTAATCAAACTTGCTCTATCCGCCTGAAATATTTTCAAAAATACAGTGTTGCCGCTTGTATCAGAAAGTAGTAGCTACTTTGTTATTTCAAATAGAACATCCTGTATTTTGTTAGATTTTTGAATTCTCCCTGAAGAGCTGATTTCGTCAATGCCTCATACTTGTGGTCTAGGGTGAATGATAACAGAGATATAGGGTGTGAAAAATCGTGATTTTTCAACTTTAGGAATTTTTTGTGTCGAAACTATTCATTTCTGCTCAAAACGGCTCACATGTCCCTATCTCAACTTTTCATTTACTGTCGATTGATATTTAATTGAAACGAATACGGGTGGTTCAGAATTTTGAGTTTTGCATCACCCTCTATTTGTTTCTATTGAATGTCAGTAGATAGTAAATGGAAAGATAAGATAGGGACATGTAAGTGGTTTTGAGCAGAAATGATTAATTTCGACACAAAAAATTCCTAAAGTTGAAAAATCTCGATTTTTCACACCCAATATCACTGTAATCTTTCGCGCTATACCCCAAGTATGATAGGTCGACAAAATCAGATTTTCAGGAAGAATTCAAAAATCTAACAAAATAAAGGGTGCTCCATTTGAAATAACAAAGTAGCTACTACTTTCTGATACAAGCGGCAACACTGTATTGATGAAAATATTTTAGACGGATAAAGCAAGTCTAATTATCCACGCCCACAAATTTTCGAAATGATCGGTTTTTCTGTTCTCCAGGTACTTCTAATGTTCCACCCACTATGAAACACCCTGTATTGTAGGTATAATTGCGTACGCCTATGGTCAACTCGTAAAGCTAGGGACAGTCTATCAACATCATCAATTATTCATCATCAACACGCGTGTCAAAAACAGGCTTAAATACAATATCAACTTGTTGATCAGGCAATGAAGTATATCCAATTATTGATAGGTAATAAATATAGAACATGATCGCGATCTTTTATTTTGATTCAAAAGGTGTGGGTGGTCACACATTATTTTCAATGGGCAATCCAAAAGTCTTCTTGGTTTATGGATTTTCACACCCAAAACCCACAAGAATAACCTAGTTGACGAAAGAATCATACTCATAGGTCCTTGGTCTTTATTTCTATACCGGGTGTAACAGAATCATGGTACATCTCATGGTATCTCCGTTAGTTACAGAGGTAATTTATTGAAATTTGGGACATGCTATGAACATAATAAGCGTCACTGTTTGGCCTACAAATGATATTTTTGCACTTCCGGTTTCGCCGGAAGTGATACCAACTTTCGATTTTTTAAAGGAACACCCTGTATATTATTACATTTTTGAAATCTGCATAATTTTCTGGATCCAATGATACCACATAAGTGACATTTCAAACGTCAAAATTTTTTGAAATTCAATTTTTAGTTTTCCATTTAGGTGTGCCATGATGGTTCCGATTTATTCCAATTGATCCGTCTAATGCTAGAAAAATCTAAATCCCGTCAAAAATACTAAATTGCGTTTTTTATGAGCAAATAAAGTTCATCATAGTCGATTTTGCGGTGAAACTCATTTTTTTCAAATGGAACCATATTGGTACCGTGGTACCATTTATTAGTACTACCAATAAGGAATTTATTCATAGCTGGTAATAAAATGTGCGAGAAATACAATGGAAATTACAACTAAAAGAAAATAAGATTATTGAAAATTTTGACGTTTAAAATGTCACTTATTTGATATCATCGGATTCAGAAAATTTTGCAGATTTCAGAAAACCGGAAGTAGAAAAAAATCATTCGAAGGTCAAAAAGTGACGCTTATTATGTTCATAGCATGTCCCAAATTTCAATCAATTACCATTGAAACTTACGGAGATACGAGGGGTGTACCATGATCCTGTTACACCCGGTATATTAAAGAGATCTCCACTAGTCCATTTTTCAAATCCACGATAATATTTCTATATGTAACGATCATCCATTATTTTCACTTTGCATGTGATTTTTCTACAGAAATTACTAGAAATTCTTTGAAAACTAATAATTTCCAAAAAATGAAAAATGGAAAAGCCATAAATTGGACAACAATTTTAGAAAGAGAAATTAGTCTATCCAATTAGAATATCAAACATAGTTTGAAATGAATGTCTGGTAGACTACGAGCAGAAAACAACTACTTTCCTGGTAAATACCACGCAGAACATTGAATTATATCTGCTCGTAATCCATGCAACGATTCACACTGTGAATGCAGATCGCAAATGTTTCTTTCTTCCTAAGACGTGACAAATTCACATCGGGACAGGCACGCCTAACAACCTACAGACCGGTTTCGGGCTTATTGGCCCTCATCAGTGCAGGGTAGTTATCCGAGTAGAGACCGTAAGATCTCCACTCGAAGCGTTGCCTGTCCCAATGCACCTTCGTCGCGTTTATTTGACCGCACTGAGCCGCGTTCCAACAGACAATTGGAAGTGGCGACACCATGCGGCAGAAGAAAGAAACACTCCAGAACTAAATCTCCCAAATCACAGAACTTGGAAGTGGCTTATAGCTCGACTAAGCTAATAAATGAAAAATGGAAAAGCCATAAATTGGACAACAATTTTAGAAAGAGAAATTAGTCTATCCAATTAGAATATCAAACATAGTTTGAAATGAATGTCTGGTAGACTACGAGCAGAAAACAACTACTTTCCTGGTAAATACCACGCAGAACATTGAATTATATCTGCTCGTAATCCATGCAACGATTCACACTGTGAAAGCAGATCGCAAATGTGAATTTGTCACGTCTTAGGAAGAAAGAAACATTTGCGATCTGCATTCACAGTGTGAATCGTTGCATGGATTACGAGCAGATATAATTCAATGTTCTGCGTGGTATTTACCAGGAAAGTAGTTGTTTTCTGCTCGTAGTCTACCAGACATTCATTTCAAACTATGTTTGATATTCTAATTGGATAGACTAATTTCTCTTTCTATAATAATTTCCAGTTACTCCTTCAGGCCACTTTCATTATACATTGTTTACCTATCAGTTCTATATAAATAGATACAGCGGCGTACATAAAGAGACATCAAGAGAAATTGTGTTTGTTTACTTTAACACGATGAATGCGGAAGGAAAAGTAGGGGAAGATTACTATAAATGAGAGAATGGGAGAAACGAGGTGAGAAAGGAGAAGAAACATAATATAATGAAACGAAGAATATAAAAAAAAGAAAAATATAGTGAACAGAAGAAGTGGAGGAATAGGAAAAGTAGACCTTTTCATCAAAACAGCCGGTGTCTTGACGTTTTGTTGCTGTTTGAAGAAACAAAAACCAAACTCCTGAAAGTAAAAAGACTGTGGTGTTTTAGTGGTAGTTTTATTTTTCAGTTGAGTTCAAGGTGGATATAGGATGGTGAAACAGCTTCCTATTAACAAGCACTAGAATAAACTGTAGACCTTCGCCTACTTGATTTCATACCGTAGTAATATTTCCTGAAATTAACAGAGATGGCGACATACCTTGTGTCGGTAAAACAGAATCTGTGCATCTGTCACCTTTTTATCAGTTTCATCTATTCTAGATGAAAAATGACTGAGAAGAGTCAAAATATCAATATTCATTCCAGATTTATAGAAAATATTGTGTTTTGATGTAATTTCAACTCATGTCTGTCAGATGCGAACCACAGAAATGCGTAAGCAACAGAAATCTTCATCGATAATCGATCTCACCGCCATCTTCATTCAAGTCGTGGAAATATTAGTACCTTCTCAAACGGTCTACAAGTTTTTCGCAGAAACAATTGAAGAGCTGTTTCACCATCCTATATCCACCTTGGTTGAGTTGAATAAGAAAGAACGGTTTCTTTCTTTCTTTTGGTGCGAAAGAGATGGAATTACAAAAAGACTACATCATTATATTCAATGGAAAAGAAAAGCACAACAGCAGGTGTCAGAAACTAGGAGTTGGCGGATAATACCCAAAAAAATCTGCTGTTTTTGCATCGAAGAAGAATTAAAATAGTGGAAGGTACACTTACAATGTTCATATAATGTTATCCACCTGAAGCAGTGGAACAACAATCCAAGAGCACAGAACAAATAAATCAAAAAATCCAAGCAAAAATAATCTGGCACAAGCAACACCAATAGACTGAAGATAATAATTAGATTGATTATTATTAGAATCCATATTGATAACCTTGTCAGCAAAGAGCTCGTCTAAATTACCCTTGACTGACATTAAAATGTAATTGGGAAAAAGCTATAGTGATAAGAAAAGTTAATGGCAGAATCATCTTGCATGCTATAACCTTCTGCTTTTGCACGAATTGCGTGGTTTCAGTGTGCTATTTTGGTACAGTGGCGTATCCAACAGAAGCTCACACTCAAGTACGTGTTTTTTTTTCAATATATAATTGGGTATTGTCGATAGAAACAATCTTGCCTGATGACATCATAAGAGGTCCGCCTTTTTTGAAAAAATACAAGCTTGAGTTATCAGATCCCCATTTTAAAATTTCAGCTAGATTTCCATTTACATCCGCCTTTTGCTTCTTAAGTTTCATTGGATGATATAAGCAAAGCCGAAATTGGTATATTCCACAGAACAATATACAGGGTGATTAAAAATTAAGGACGCATCGATGGTATCAAAGTAAGAATCATTTTTCATGTGAACATGTGTCCGAAAATGCACTATAAATATCGTGAAAAAATTATTGTTCGAAATTGTGACTAATAAAAACGGATCGAATCGAAAATTATAATGCCCTCCTTATTTTAAGCGCTTTATTCATTTTTTTTCTTCAAATAATAGGAATGGGCCATATTATATGTTCCAAAGTCAAACCTAACCTCAATAATTGGCGATGAAAAAATCGAAAAATTCGGCCTCTTCAATTTTTTTGATGGGCCTAACCGTTTGCCAGAAAATTGTTTTCAACGAAAAATGTGTATTTTCACAATATCAATAAAAACATGACAATGAAAAATGTTTTATTCTGATCAGCAGATTTTAAGATTAAAATTTTTTAATTGGTCATTAACAGTTGGAGGTGAATGGACAAAATTTGGTTATTTTATTTTAAAAGGTTTCCAAAATATTCACAATAAACTTTTTGGGGGGGCATTTCTGGACACATACATACCTAAACTTTTTTAACTATTTTTGTTCTTAGAATCCGATGCAGCTGAAATTTTTCTAAGTTATTTCGGGACACCCTGTAGAATTGGATTCAGAAAAAAAATGCTGAATCATACAAGATAATGAAAAACTTGATAAATTATATACTCATACCATTATCATGATGAATAAATTGTTTACTCTTGATATAGGCTTCCGTTATTATTTAGAGTGTTATTCGAACCTTTAATTTTGTTTTAGTATTTTCCGGGGTATTTTTTGAAAGCGGTAAAAAATGGCGAAGTTAGCGTGCGACTTTTTTATAAGACAAACACCTGTTTACTCACATCTCATATTATATGTTATTACTCCGCGAAGTTCATAGCTAATAATTTAAAAATTCACAAAACTAATATCAAACTTAGTTGAACGATTTTTGTTTTTGTTACACCCACCATTATTCACTAATTTCATATTCGTAATGTAAAAAAATATTGTACCCGCTTTATCACGAAAAATCTACTGGGCATTGTACAGTAAAACGTACGCATGTAGAATACTAAAATAATCTAACATGGCTCAGCTCAGACTTTTTGGCAATCGTTTCATTCGTTTCGTTCATTGTGTGTGTCTCAGTGTTGCCAATCTGAAATCTGTCAATATCCCACAGATCTTGACAGAATTTCCCGCCATTTCCGCCATATTCAAAATAATATACCTATCATTCAAAAATACACAGATTTTATTCTTTTGAAATATTCTTCAGAAAATTAGGTAAAATGTTGCGAATTATCAAAGAAACGACAACTTAATCAAAATATTCATTTCATTTTTGTATCAGTTTGTTTAGTGATTTCAGTATTTTTGGGACCATTTCGAAGTGTGAAAGTATTTGAAATCCTTGATTCGGTTCGCTGAAGGAAGATAATGTAACTATTTTTTAATATTCAAAAATCCCACTTCTGAATCAGCAGTACCTATCCAATTCAACCCTGCGACTGCAGGTTTTGTTTTTATTGTTGAAATCATTTTCAACCAGTGATAGATACGACGTGGTGATACGTGACAACAGTGACAAGTGACAGCATCAAGATGTGTCACGAAGGTCAATGCTTATTTCATCATGGACATGATGGACAAGTGAAGGAAGCAAGAATACATATTTCTGCGCATGAGCATAAATACATTTTATTGAATATCACAGATGTAGAGTAGGAAACGAATTAATAGTTTAATCGAATAGTCAGTCTTTTTCAAAATAAATTATTAGCAGATGTATCTGATGTGTCTTCCTCGTAAGATAGTAAGAAATATAAAGCAAAGCACAATTCGACTACGACTATAAAATAGAAAACGTTATCTTTTACGTGTGCAAAATTTGCTGCAAAGTCCGACATAACCTGAAATTCAAATGGCAACATGGAGAAAAGCGCAGAACATCCGAATATGTCTACAAGCTGGCAACCCTGCATAGGACCATGTGGTCTGTTCAGATCCCACCAATCGCATCGAGATCTCGGGAAAACAAACGACTTTAGCCGCCAATCAGATGTTGCGATCCAATATCAAGGAATTGATCCATTTCAGACAAATTATTACAACAATGAGGAATGTAAAAGGAAATGACTTGGCGTGAACGAAATTATTCAAACTACGCAATTATTACGTAATGAAAAACAACAATAAGAGCCCCTGAAAGTTTAAATCAGGGTCACAGTCGGGGTATCAACTATTTACGAACATAAACTTATGTACGAACGTGAGTAAATTGCTCTGATCCTGACCAGATTCTTTTTGGCCCAAATTTCATGTTTTAAGATTATAATTATGAGGAAAACACCATTATATACAGGGTCATTCACGACCAAAGACATTTGAACACTTGTTCACGACTAACTTCCTGATTGAGATGCAAACGACTTGGACCATATTATTATGTGAAATATTTCGCGGAAATATAGTTGAAATCTAATTCTATCGATTGTCTGTTGTCAACAATATTCGAGACAATATTATACGGGGTGGTCGATGAAATTCCAACGTGAAACCGTATAATTTCTGATTACGGATGTTACAAATTTTAATATAATTGATATGTATATATAGGTCCCTACCCGAATATAGGTACATAACTATTTTTCATTCGTAAGATGATAACTACTCAGCTGTGATGATGTTTTATAGGTATAATTATACCTAAGTAGGTATAAGAACTCAAATTAAATGTAATACTTTTTTATGGTAATGTAATAATTTTTTGATGAACCTGATTGCTCAAATGTATATTATAAAGGTAATTGTTAGATGTAACACCAGATGTTGATTAAAATTTAACTCGAAATTTAATGAGTGAAAAATGAAATATTTTCAAGTAGACTTATTTCAGAATATAATGAAAAATACTTGGCACTTCAATTCGAATTTGTCAACTATTCATTTGATATCACTCGAGATTATGACTTAAACTTTACATGTAATTGGGTAAATTACCACATAAACAGTGTACTTACCGAAGATATTTCCAATTTTGATGTGAAAATCAAGCAAACACAACCTAACCTACAAAACACAGTCCCATTAAATTTCACTCCGATTCCGACTACACTAGACCATCACGAGTATTGAACGGTTGAACATGGATAATTCATGATCACTTTAATATGCAAAAGATCAAAAGTCACTTCTTCAATGTAATTTATGGATTTGAAAATATACGTATTTTGTAAATATAACCTTCCATTCACGATTCACGCATTCACAGCTCTTCAAAACACGGGAACGCGAAACGCTGATAAGAAATACGGAAGAGGGGGGAGATGTCATTATTTTCATGGACGAACAATCGTTAACTGGACCTACTTTTTAAGGCGCCATGTATATTATATACAACCACCTTATTGAAATACTTCGGAGAGACGTTTGTCTTTTCATCTGCCTATTGTTTCACTGTTCTGATGATGAATTCAACAAACACGGTTTTTCTTTTATTGCGTCAATAAGAAATTCCACGTCTAGATTTTCCATACATGGCTCTTCTTCACACGTCAACTCAACTCCTGCCTGATTGACTGAACTGATCTGGCAAAATAAACATCACGACCAAGGTGGATATAGGATGGTGAAACAGCTTCCTATTAACAAGCACTAGAATAAACTGTAGACCTTTGCCTACTTGATTTCATACCGTAGTAATATTTCCTGAAGTTATCAGAGATGGCGACATACCTTGTGTCGGTAAAACAGAAACTGTGCTTCTGTCACCTTTTTATCAGTTTCATCTATTTTAGATGAAAAATGACTGAGAGGAGTCAGAATATCGATAATTATTCCAGATTCACTGAAAATATTGTGTTTTGATGTCATTTCAACTCATGTCTGTCAAATGCGAACCACAGAAATACATGAAGCAACAGAAACAGAAACTGTGCATCTGTCATACTTTTATCAGTTTCATCTGTTCTAGATGAAAAATGATTGAGAAGAGTCAAAATATCAATATTCATTCAAGATTGATCGAACATTTATCGTTTTAATGTCGTTTCAAGTCACGTCTGTCAGATGTGAACCACAGAAATACGTAAACAACAGAAATCTTCTTCGATAATCGATCTTACCGCCATCTTCTTTCAAGTCGTGGAAATATTAGTACCTTCTCAAACGGTCTACAAGTTTTTCGCAGAAACAATTGAAGAGCTGTTTCACCATCCTATATCCACCTTGATCACGACAAATATTTGGCAGCAGAAATCAATGTACAGTTGTGTGCATGAAGAAGTCGTACAGCAGTTATGGGCTATTTTGATCCAGACTTGTCAATCTTTATTAAACTTCTCATCCACTGTATCTGATGAACTCAACTAAAACGTTCTGTTCATCAGATACTGTTTGGTTGAACACAGAAAAATGTGGGCTGTCAATTTCAAAATATACCCTTGCGAATCAAAAAAACGTCGCAGACGTTATAATCGTTATATATTCTTGCAAGATGGTACGGGAAAAACCAATTTCTTAAGTACCTAATTAATATTTAGCAACCAACCATCATGCAATTTAGAATATAATAGACACACACTCCAAAGTCCATTCAATTTTATTTATGTTTCAGAAAACTGAACTCTCCTGTAAGTAAATAATAAGACAGTGCGATATCATGGAAAAATCATGTTTATTCACTCTTTCCTACGAACTACACTCAAACAGGGCTATACACATACATTAACAATCGATATCGAATATTCATCATGCAAACAATAGCTTGAATAGTCCTTAAAACTAATTGAACATCAATGATTCAACTTTCAATCTGAACAATTCTCAAATTCGTATTCGTTCAAACATATGTAACGCATATTTAATCATTTTCATAAATATTCAATGTGATCATATTGAAATAAAAAAATTTATTCAATCAATGGAATTGTCGAAAAAGTTTTTGATTACAACCTAAAATATGGGAATAGACAGTAATATCAAATCGACACCATCTGAAAGAAATTATATAAGGCGCTCAAGTTACACCTTGAGATGAAAAAATATTCATGGCCATAGGAAGAATATTGTACAAAATTAGTGCTAAATTTAGAAAACTTCCGTTCGTACATTGATGGAAAAGCAGTCACTGTTCAATAGTTGATAACTGTTGATAAGTGTCCGATTCAACAACCGAACCGGATGACCAACATTTGAAGGTGAGCATGAGGGTGAACTCTGAGACGAAATTCAACTGTCAAATGTCAATTGTCGACACGAGTAAAACAATATATCTTGGGCATCAAATAGGATAGCTATCAAAATCGAATAATTCAAAGATTTCTCAATGAATGGTGTTGAATGTGTTACGTTGATCACTTTGCAAATATAAAAATCAATTAGCTAACCACGGATGATGTAAAAGAGATTCTTTCGATCTATCCCCGTAGTCATACAAGACTTCTTCACCTTTTCGTATATCATCTTTGGCTAGTAGTACCAGTCTTGGGGTACTATCAATGGAGATGGTCCTTGTGACGAGATTTCCGTTTCTAGAATGATTCACTAACCTTCCCAGTCTTCCGGTTTCCGCAGTTGCGTCAATACTGTGGAGAATATACTGGGTGAGACACAGGAAGCGAAACAGGTCGAATATATCTGAACCAAGACGGCATGGTCTTGATGTTATTTTCGATTCAACACTTCATTTATGTAAATTCTGAATTTGCAAGGGAAGTTTAAATAATGGAATCAATATCTTAACTATACAAATCAAGATTATTACTAGATATTGCCTCTCTATGATTGAAGAATGCATCATCATCCATTTTACAAAAAACAGCATTCAAATTTGTCTATCAAAATCACAGCAGACAATATAATCGTTTAAAAAGTGTCAAAATTCATTCATTCATTTATCATTAACCTGAAACATTCTGTAAATCAAAAACCACTGAAGATAGGTAACAATTTAATTTTCATAGTCGAAATTTCCAAGTAGTTATGCGTTCTGCCACGAGAATTTTTTTTATCTTGATAAAAACTTGTGAAGATTGACGTACCTACGTGACTATTACAAAAGTACTACAGTTTTACTTGAATGGAGCAACTGTAAAATCTACGGAATGTACCAAATTTCTAGGTATATATGTCGACCAGTTCCTTCGATGGACAGACCATATTGATATACTGAGTAAGAAACTGAACAAAGCTAGATTCGCAATAATGCGTTTAATCGTATAATGTTATCCTCTGGGGAAACTCTGTCGATAATCACATAGTTTTCGTAACGCAAAAAAGAAAAATTCGTACAATGTTCAACTTGCCTCTTAATGAATCTTATAAGCATCATTTTGTCGCCTATGGTATATTAAGATTTCCTTGCCTATTTGTACTGAAGTGCTTGCTGTATGTTGAAGACAACATTAAAAAACTCAAAACAAACTCTCACTACCATGACTATTCCACTAGAAACAGAAACCTTTTAAGCATTCCATCACATAAAACTGCTAAATTTGAAGGGTGCCCTACTTATCAAGGAATGATGTTTTACAATCATTTACCAGAAAGCATCCAGCAGCTTGACGTGAATTCATTCAAGAATAAAGTTAACTATTTACTAACGTCCAAATGCTACTACAGCATAGGAGATTTTATGACAGATAGGGAACTAGGTTAAAGCTAGCATACCACATTTTGGTCAATTGTGTTTTCTGTTCCATTATCTGTGAATTTTAATATATTGTTTTCTTTCTTTTGTATTATTTGTTGTTACTGTCGTACCTATTTATTGACTTTTCCGATAATCCAGTGTCTAAAAGAATTAATAAAGATTATTATTATTATTATTACGTAATGGGCGACTTCAACTCAATCTTACAACACACTGTAAACGCTATATTTTGTACGTTAACGTATACATACAGGTTCACGTACTGTAATCACAACTCTCTGTTCATCAGAAGTTTCGTGTAAGTTTCGACAGATTTTTTTTCAAATGAAAATGCAGGTAGGGCAGGATTTTATTTTACTTTCATAACTTTTCAAGACTTTTCGAAATGCAGGAACTCACCAATACTGTTGATTGTTGAATTTGAAATAGTACATATAGCAGCCTACAGTGTGATCTCTGGCATAGTCTTTTTCTCTTTCTTTCGCCTCGCTGGGGTCTATCAAATCACCGCTATATTCTACTACAAAGTCGCCCTTGCAAAAATCTTTGGCTGCTACTATGCCACGACCTTTGTCTGGAAAATATGTCACCTAAAACCCAATTTCCTAGTCAATTCATTGTTAAAACTTCGTTTGTCGCACTCCTATGAGTTCGGAAAAAATTTTTGGTGGAACATACGTATTTTGACCTCCTGATCACGAATCTGAAGTCAAAACGCGGCGGTCTCAAGTATTTTCGGAAATACGGCCCCATTTTGTCTCAAAAATGCACCATTTGACATGTCAAATTTCTGCTATCAAGAATACACAAAATTCACCCTTCTTTGAACCAAAACACTATACACGCATATATTTACTTGTTTCCAACACTTCTCAGCAGAAAAAACGATTATTTTCCAAAAAATTCACCCTTCTTTGAAATGTAAACAAAACAACCTTTTTACAATGATTTTCTGGTAATTTGTATTTGTGATGTTGGCAACGTGATTGTTTGGCTCATGGTAAGACGTTGCCAACCTCTCAAATAAAAATAACCAGAAAAACAGTGAAAAAAGATGTTTTGTTTACGTTTTGAAGAAGGGCGAATTTTTGCGAAAATAACAGTTTTTTTATGCAAAAAAGTGTTGGAAACAAGTGAATGTGAGCATGTTAATTTTGTGTGTTTTTATTAGCAGAAAATGGAGATTTGAAATGGTGCATTTTTAAGACAAAATGGGGCCGTATCTCCGAAAATACTTGAGACCGCCGCGTTTTGACTTCAGATTCGTGATCAGGTCAAAATACGTTGCACCAAAATTTCTTCCGAGCTCATAGGAGTGCGACAAACGAAGTTTTACCAATTCATTTGTCTGTCAGCAGCAGGACACAATGTCACTTGTCAAAAAATTGACACACAGTCACATCCTAGCGTTAAACTCTCGAACCCACATCAGAATCACAGGAAGCATATCGAAGAAATCAACAACTTATTAAACAGTACCAGTAGTCCATCTTCTGTTCCATTTCTAACGGCATCCTCTAGTATCTGTTGCTTCTCTTCTAAAACAGTCTTCTTGCAACGTCTTACTGACCTCCTAACAGGAAAATATTCAGTGAGCACCGGTTGGTTCGATGGTAATTCGTTCTTCAGGCTACAAATTAAAGAAAAATGAAGATGACGAAATTCAGACCCATCGAACAGCGTAAGTTTGCCCTGTAAGTAAATGACTATAGTCCATTTTAGTTAAGAATACAGCGTTGAAGAGATAGGGAAGGTTTTTCCTCGCTTCTCATTGGTCTAGAAGCCAGACAAGTTTACACAATGTAAAATATTGCGACATCGCAACAATGGAAGTGGTTAGTTGACCGACGGCCGTGTAGAAACAGTGAAATAAAATCCAAAGTTGACGAGATTGAATGTTAAAGTCTTATTTCTATTATGTTTACCGTGAGTTTTGGTAATCTAGGAGTATAATTTCAATAATCGCCGGACATAAATTTGATTCTCACTAACTCCTGGCAGTTTTCATAGTCTGCCGCTACGGTTCACCAGCCACCAAATCTATTATGACAATTTCGAAAAATTATGGTAATAACCTGTGATCAACAATTTAGTTCACCATTATTTAACTTCTGGATACATCGAAATTTGAATAATTATGGCAAAGAACCCAGAACCAGGTCCTGATGCAATCTGCATGAGTACATATAGTGCCAGCGCCAGAAAGAGTCATTGTGGTAAACATGTACGAAGTGTGTTTCTCAGACATATAGAACAAGAGTTTGCAGCAGCTGAGGTAGCTTTTTGGAATCAATCATGTGAAAAGTTATCGCTGAGATGCAGGCTGAAGGCACTGTTGCATCCCAAGGAAGAAGCGAATCCAAAGGGATACTTCTGCAACCATTGATGGATGAAACTGAGTAACAAGCTATTCTTGCAACAGTTCACGATTTTGTCCTTAGAAATGAAATACCAACATTGTGATTGTTGTTATTATATATAGTACAAGAAATACATGAATTCAACTGAATATTTTATTTTCATGGATAATGCTCGATACCATTTATTAGAAGAAACCAACCAAGCATATCAAACTCAACCTGAAAGAAATAAGATCATGGAATGGGATATCAAATTATAATTTTGTATAGTGGTTCCATCATTCATTGTGTGTAATATTGGAATTACTATTGATTTACTATTTTGAGGAAAACATTTCCACTATTTTCATATGTTGTCCTTTGAAGCACAATCAGTCAAGTGATATGAATAATGACTTGAGTTTCTATTTAAAATTCCATACTCAACATCAGATTGAATATCCTTGGAATACGTCAACGAATTATTGTTCACTTATGTGCTTCTTGAAATTCCATAATAAAATTATTTTTGCAGATTTGTTCATTCACTTAGAAATCAATGATTTAAGGCATCTTATATCCTGCAGAATATACCCTTGCTACATAAATATTCAATTATTGAATCATCACTTAACATTTTCATAGTTCTGGAATATTTGAATTTGGCGGGTTTGCTACGTCCACCAGTCCCACTACTGTATTCTTAACTGAAATGGACTAGATCTCGCATTAGACACTCACCGCCGTCTAGATTTAGGAACATGTGGGGGTTGAGGTGGTTTTGCGATGGCTTTCCTGCCATTGTTGTCTTCGGAGCTGTCATTTCTCAGCTCGATTCTGTGGGGCGTTGAAGGTGATGTGACCTGCTCACCAGACAGTTTCTGGCGTCTTGTTTGGATCGGGGTTCTGACATTTTCCAATGTAGCTAAAACAAACAATAGGTTTGTTCTAGCAGTGATCTCGAATAGTTTGCAATCGTCCGGAGCATGCGCATACTGATTTATGCGTCTATTAAATCAGTATGCGCATGCTCCGAAATCGCTGCTACAACAAACCTAATATACTCGCATTATCCTGATAGTTTTTCTGTTCCGGTGTCTCAAGAGGAGTGTGGATTCATTGTAAGATAACTTCTACATACTTTCACAATCTACCTGATTCTTTCTATGGCAGTTTATTGAATGTCAAGATGCTACGTGAATATGTACCGAGGACCGTGTATATCAAACATGAACATCATGTGTGAGGATTTTGTCAAATGTTCGGAAATATCTGACACAAAGAAATGTCAGTTTCAAAAATGCAATGAACATAATCACATCATTATCTTAATTGAAAGTCAAATTTTAGAATGAGGTACATCTTGAAAAATAGACATGCCATTCATCTGATCGAGGCACTGTAATGATGGAAGAAACACCCGAAAAAGAAGATATTGGTCAAGAGCTGAGAGAAAACAACGAGAAAATCGTCGAATGCATTCTACTACTAAGAGACCAAAGAGACGAATTAGGTTCGATAATCGAAAGGCAGTATGAGGAACGACAGAAATTAGAAACTGAAATGGAGCGGATCACTTACAAATTATGCCTCGTAAGAATATTTTAATGGTAAATTTTAACAATGAAGCTCAACTGGATCATGCTGGATCATAATTAAAAATCTCTTGGTGATTATGATCCTATACTATTAAAAATAAGTATGTAGGCATTTTCGGGGTCGCAGATTAAGAATTTTTTAAATGGCAGCTCCAAGATGGTGAATGTTGTGATGTGATAAAGGGCAAATTCAATTCTGAATTGGAATTCATAAGACAGATAATTAAACCCAGTCTGATGTCAAAAAGTACGAAATAAAATAAATGTAACATACTTCTAAAAACAGGCTTTTATACAAATGCTCTAAAAAGAAAGATTATTCAATATAGGTTCTAAATTCATGAGCTTGCCGCTCAAAATGACTATTTTTTTATCTTCAATTTTGCTTACAAGTGCATTCATATGAAAGCATTAGTGTGAATTGAAATCTGGCTCAGATGACATACTTGACGAACAAGAAATGTTTTAGATAAATAAGAGCCTTGCCCAAAGGATAAAAGCCAAACAGGACTACGACAACACGCTGAATGAAATCGAGAATAATTATGCTAAGCTCGTGAAAGATTCTGGCGACCTGCTGGCGTTAATAAAGAGAGAATTTGAAAAGCTGGATTCCATGATAAACAAAAGAACGAGCACTGACGATGCGCCAAAACACGATACCCATGAAACCAGGTGAGTATTGTCGAATCATGTAATCCTTGAATTTCATAGACCGACTAATAATAAACTATAACTTGAGGCTAATGACCTCAGAAGTCGATGCAAAAAAAAAACTATTTGTGTATTAAGAGAGTGATGAATGAAAGTGATGAATTATCGCGCGAAAAATACACATAAGATTTTTTCTACAAACGCACTTTCTAGACAAGATAACTTGATACTTTATTACTACTACTATCCTAACTCGTACAAGATTACCTAGTTAACTTTTGAGGTTTGGTAAGGCGAGTAGGATAGTTAGAATAAAAAATACAAATGGTGCTTCTCAAATACCATATGCAGTATACAGGGTCACTCACGGTCGATGGTACCTTAGACGTTTACGGAGAACGGGACGTAGGATTATTCTGAAAATTTGGTTTATCGGGTAATCAGTTTTGTTCTATCGATCTAAAATATTTCCAGCATTGCGGCGTTGCCGCTTCTATCAAAAAGTAGCAACAACTTTGTTATTTCAAATGGAACACCCTGTATTTTATTTCATTTTCAGATTCTTCCTGAAGAGATGATTTCGTCGATCTATCATACTTAATAATAATAATAATAATCTTCTTTATTTGTAAAAAACAACCAAATACAAACATGAACAACCCGTAAAGGATGTTTGAAACAAACGGGCGTCAACACACAAGTAAACCATTTCACAAACAGATTATAGGTATAAGAATTATGCATACATATATTCATTGAGTACAAACAGGTAACGACAAATATGAAAATCATTCAATTTGTGACTCTAAATAATCATTTATGGAGTATGGCTCTAAATTAATCAATAATTTCCAAATTTCTTGCTTGAAAACATTCGGAGAAGAGATAGATTTAATTCTTACTGGCAACTTGTTGAAGAATTTTAGAGAAGTATATAAAGCATTTCTTTCTGTCACCGTTAGTCTATGCAGTGGATAATCGTAGTTTATGTTTCTGGTATTATAAATGTTTTGGGGTGAATACTCTGAAAAAAACTGTTTATTTTTATCAAAGAATAAGATGCATTCTTGAATATATACTGCACTAACTGTTAGTATTTTTGCAGAACGGAACTTACTTCTACACGATTCCCTATACTTCATATTGTATATTATCCGTAACATTCTTTTTTGAATAATGAATAAGTGCTCTACGCGACTACTGCTGCCATAGAACAATATACCATATCTGAAACATGATTCGAAGTTTGCATGGTACACTACTTTGAGACTAAATTGATTTAAGTATTTGGATAGTATTCTTATCGCATAGCTAACTTTACTCAATTAGCATGAATATTCCAATTCAGGTAACGGTCTATATTCATCCCTAAAAATTTTGTGCTAGGAGCAATTTCTATACTTTGATCATTCAATGTAATGTAACCAGGCACCTCGTAACCGCAATTTTTAGTTGTGAAAAGAACTACATTCGTCTTTTCTTCATTAACGAATTGTTTGTTTTCTGAGAACCAGTTATTTATTTTTTTGAAAACTGAATCAGAATGCAGTAACAAAGATGGTAACTCTTTCTCCTCAATCATGATGTTAGTATCATCAGCATAGTTAACCAATTTACAATCAGAATGGGCTGTCAGAATATCGAACATATCATTCAGATATACTATAAATAAAATAGGGCCAGTAATGCTACCCTGAGGCACACCCATGTTGATTTCAGATAGTTGTGATGTGACAGTTTCTTTGTCTTTTTGAATAGAGACTTTTTGTTTTCTATTGAAAAGACATGATTTGGGGTATAGCGCGAAAGATTACAGAGATATAGGGTGTGAAAAATCAAGATTTTTCAAACTGTCGAAACTAATCATTTCTGCTCAAAACGGCTTACATATCCCTATCTTAACTTTTCATTTACTATCTACTGACATTTAATAGAAACAAATACGGGTGGTTCAAAATTTTGAGTTTTGCATCACTCTCTATTTGTTTCAATTAAATATCAATCGATAGTAAATGGAAAGTTGAGATAGGGACATGTAAGCCGTTTTGAGCAAGAATGGATAGATTCGACACAAAAAAATCCTGAAGTTGAAAAACCTCGATTTTTCACACCCAATATCTCTGTAATCTTTCTCGCTATACCCCAAGTATGATGGATCGACGAAATTAGATTTTCAGGAAGAATCTAAAAATGAAATAAAATACAAGGTGTTCCATTTGAAATAACAAAGTTGTTGCTACTTTTTGATAGAAGCGGCAACGCTGAAAGTATTTTAGATCGATAGAACAAAACTGATTACCCAATAAACCAATAATAATAATAATAAATGTTCTTTATTGAATCCAAACAAAAGTAAACAGATTCAAAGGGTTATTGACCGAGGTCCTTCTACCCATGATTACAATAATTATTTTATTAGAACATATAAATAGTTGAAAATAAATCTAAGTTTACGGAAAAAAAAATCTCGATTCTATTCCTCTCTTGCCATTTGTTCTAGCTTTTCCAGGGTGGTCTGTTCGGGGTGCTTGTAGAAGTTGCGGATATTTGGGTCTCTTACGCAACAATATCTTCTTATAATTTCCAAGTTGACTTCTTTCTTGGAGAATTTTTTTGCCAGTTCCAGAATTCTGTCTTCTATGGGAAGGATATTGAGAGTCAGATAGAGAAGCTGGTTTGGAGGATTGTGAAGGGGATTGTCAGGATGCAGTATGTGGGATATTTTCCTCATGGATGTTGTTTCTGCCACTTCGAGTTTGTGGATAGCTTGCCGCTTGCAATTTAGAAACAGAATACTTCCGTAATCTATCAATGGTCGACATATGGTTTTATAAATTCTGCTAGCTGATTTGATGTCAATACCTTTACCGTGAGATATTAAACAGCTAAAGTGTTTTGCTCTTGATATCATGTTTTTTTTCTTCATATTGGTATGTTCGTTGAAGTTCATATTGATATCGAAGGTGATTCCAAGGTATTTTATGCTGGCTTTCGGATGAAGGATGTGTTGATCTAGCACAACAGCTGGAGACGTAAATGCTGTCACTTAATGATATTATTTTCACTCACGAGCGCAAATGATGTCACGTAATGACATTCCTCAAAAAACACAAAATCGTGTTAAAATTTGAAAGCGGCAAAGGCTATACTTAGTTTGTACCGGTTGTAGAAAAATATTAAAGACTTACTTTGTACTTTAAGTATGTTTGGCTCAATGCAATCTAAAGGAGCTCCCCTTCCACCACCATGACACTTTGCATTGACCTTTGAAACACCCCGAATAACTTTTTTGTAGGAAAACAAATGGAAGTGGAGAACAAATCCAGGGGGTTGATGGATCCGACCCCAACATCAAAAAGGGCAATAGTCAGGTAACGAAATTATGTTTCATTCAACGAATTCTATGACTTCAAATATTTTCATCGTATTTTTATGAACGTTCGTTTTTAGAAAAAAAAAAGTCAATGGGATATCGTGTATATTTTTCTTTATTTCGATATATATTCCTTCAATCTGATGGTAAAGTTGACATTTCATTTCACTGCTTTGATTTGGAACTTTTAATTTTGTTTTATGTAAGCAGGTTGTGGTACAATATAAAGTTTTTGATAATTGTTGACCTATCACAAGGTCGATATAGGATGATGAAGGAGCTCTTCAAGTGTTTCTGCGAAAAACTTGTAAACCATTTGAGACGCGTAGTAATATTTCCATGACTTGAATGAGGATGGAGGTAAGATCGATTAACAAGGAAGATTTCTGTTGCTCATGTATTTATGTGGTTTGCAACTGACAAATTTGTGAAAATTATTAGTATGTCAACTCTTTTCAACTAGAACAGATGAAACTATTGAGGATATGACAGATGCACAGTTTCTGTATGTTTCACCAACACAAGATATGGCGCCATCTCCGGTAACTTAATGAAATATTACTACGGTTTGAAATCAAGTAGCAAAAGTCTACAGTTTTTTCTAGTGCTTGATAATAGGGAGCTGTTTCACCATCCTATATCCACCTTGACCTATCACATGAACAATAATGAGTAAAAGATGACTTTAGTTCCATCATTGATGAATATAGGAACTGGTAATCCAACTCTTCAATTGGTTCAGTAGATACATCCTTGATTTGAAACAACTGAATTGTAGATCATTACATTTGATTCTCATATTCAACGATTGAGCGTCAGCAAAACTTTGAAAATTATCAATTATTTTTGATTCATATTTACATCAAACTAATTGGAAAATGAAAGCAGAGGTAATTCAGAACAGAATCTACCTGCTTTTGTATTCTGCACTTACCTGTGAATTTGATTGGGAACCAGGCTAAACTTCACAAGACTTACTCATGCAATATATCAATAAGCCACTGAGCCAGAGGTGTAATGCATGCTATTGATTACTATTATAACTGAGAACATAAAGGAAATTCAATACTAATCTATTTTCTTCTTCTAGTATTGTAAATGCAGACCAAAACCTGTGAAAGACAATTTCAACCTATCAGTGCATAATGAGATCCCAACCAAGGAGAAACCACTGCCCGGAATTTTGAGCAAATCTTCCAAGAATTAACAAAGAACATGAAAACAGTACAATATCAGATGATAAACAGTGTAGAAGAACAAATATAGATACAGTATCAAACACTACTATTCTAATGTGATACCACTCTTTTTACTGGCAAATGTATAGCATAGGGTACTCAATCAATCACTAATAATTGCAAAATCATCTATCAAATATTTTAATAGGAGTAAATGAAATGAATGAGAAACTGAAATATTCATGAGAGTAGCATTTAGAAAATTAGTATATTTAATATGGAGTCAAGTTTACAATCAAGCACAATTTGGTATCTATAATGGTATCACAATGAAACCTTAAAAACAGGGGAATGAATTGGATTTAACAAATAACTCTTGCAGGTAGGTACCTCTATTTTGTTGTGCTCTGATTATTTTCTTGTGATAATCAATGTAAAGAAATTAAATGGATATGAACAGTTGATACAAATTTTACAATTCCAAACTTTTACCTTGGCCTCATTCAACTGATATTTTTTATTAGGAAAAAGCAGGAAATTAAAAAAGATACTTACACTAGAAATTGTTGATATCCCATTGAATAATATTTCTATGTTCACCAGACTTTTTCAATATTAGTGATAGTGCAATAACCCCTTAACATTAATGAAAGTACCTACTTACATTTATATATACAAAACTATAGATGGAATAATTCGATAGTTTACAAAAACATCTCACCTCGAACCATCTTTTGAATACAAACGGAAACGTCTGAAACTCCTCTACTTCTGAGTTGAATAATATGTAACCATTGACTTGCCCCAACAGTTCCTACAGTCTAAAAATGAATGCACCAATCAGCCTGAAAAATCGAAACTAAAACTATTTTGAATAACTAGATTACAACATGATGAAGCTACTTTTCATTATTCACATAAAAAATGATTTGGAAAAACTTTACGACGATAAATAAAAAATATTATCCGATTTGTCATTTTACACGAAAGTCGAAACGAATCCGATAAATCAGCTGTTTTTGTTTTGACACACTCATGACTAATGACATATTAAACTATTTGTTTTATGATCAAGGTCAGTATGTTCAGATTCTATGCAATTCTGTGTCTGACTGAGTGACTGCACGTCTGACTGTGACTCTGTGCTATACTCTTTGCTCTGTGACTGTGAATCAAACGTAAACAAAACATGGAGTCTACCGTAAATTTGAAATAATAATCTCGAGGGAAATCTTCATTAGTCTCGAATGAAAGACTTTTTTTTAATATTGCAGGCTGCAGTTTGCAAAAAGCTGATCTAGAATAATTGACAAGAATTCAATCCTCAACATTTCCAGAATGGTTCGAGGTAAGCTTGAAATTTTTATCTTCTTGGTGAACGAATATGTCTCCAAAGGCTTCATTATTAACTGGCAAAGACTGGTTGTTTTTTAACTTTGTGGTAAAAATATAAGAGTTCCTGCGAACTTGAAATAGACATGCAAATATTTTTTCAGCAATTATCAAGCAAACAAACAAAAAAGATGAAAATCATAAAGTAACAGAATACTTCAGTGTCAGGAAATCTTATAGAAGAACTAAAGGAGAAGTTAAAGAGGAAAAAAGACGACTCCTAGAATATGCTTTAAGAAAAGGAGTGGAGCATGGAATGAAGGTAAATTATTGCATGCTCTGGGTCTATAAGTATAGGTACATACAGCTTTGAACAAACCATCATATCCAAATGTATGATAGGTTGTGAAACAAACCAGAATGAGAATACCTAGTTCTAGTTTAATGAAATAGAAAGGTCACTATTTGACCCAAGTGGCATTATTCTCATTATATTCACTGTAGATACCAGAAGCTCTGATATTAAGGATCAGAAAATGTTGATTCTTCTATAATATAGGTAGTCTGAAGCACTAAGAAAGAAGCCTAAATGCATCATGATTTAGGGTAATTCAGGTAATTGAAGGTGTTAAAACTTATTACTTGGTACATAAACCTTATATTCTAGCTTATTTTCATTATTTTAGTGAATGTTTATATCAGTGGAAATATTCATTAATTTGTATATTAGATTTTTTGTGAGGTTTGTTGCCATGTGTTTATTCTACCCAACCTTATAACCTGTATTCAGGGTTCTAACAAGCTGTTCTCTTTTGCATAAAAACTGAAGAGAAAGCAATCAGTAAATTAGTTTTCTTGATTTTTTTCAACAACAGGGCCCTAGGCTGTATTAAAAATCAATCTGAAATTATATTCCCATGGATGAAAAATGCAATGTAATGTAGTAAAAAGGAACCATTGATTGAGGATTTTTGATGTATAAATGAAGACTCATATGGTATAAAACTGAATATACAGGTTTTATCTCTGATTTTATTGCACAACAATTTGAACACATTGAATGGTAATATTTTACAATCATTTTCGACAATTTTGATGAATTTGAAGAAGAAATGGCAATATTTTTTTATCAAATTTATATTATATCAAGTATCTGAAAAGCAGTTCAGTTATATGCAAAAGAGCAGTAAGGTATAGGATATATTTTAGGAAAGTTGAAGGTATAATTTGGATATGAAACCAATAATCTAAAGAATAGTGTTTCCATTTGAAAAAAATAAGATAAACATACAATTTCATTAAGTATATCCATTAATTATAGAAATGGTTTTATATATTTCAAAAGAAATTTATTGGAACAGAGGAATCCACTTGTTTTGAATGTCTGGCTCTAAAGCAGGAATTCCAATATGTCTAATGTGTTAATTCACTTTGGTTATATTCAATTAGAATCTACCTAGACTTGAATGTTGAAATGATACACAAATATTCACTTTTACTATAGTATATGGGGTGATTCACCTACATATTATATGGGTGATTTTAACTTAACTTTTTTGTTTGATGCATATTTTATAGTATGTGTGATGCCATTAGCTGATTCATAATCCTCATAATAAATTAATTCAAGAATATAATTTAGAACAATAATTTCATGAAAATCAGTTTGAAGGAAATTTCCCCATTGTTGAGGAACATTAAAAAAACACGTACTTTCCTAAGACACTTGTATTTTCTCTTGAAGAGGAGATATTGACGTGAAATGGTATCATATTTCACTCTGAAAATTAATGAAGTTAAGTCCACCCACTCACTTTTGCCACAGAGTGTTGAGAATTTGAGGGTGAAAGAGCAACTTTTGTTTTTCCCTGTATAATAATCAAGCCATCAGCTTTTATTGGGAACTAATATTCAGGCAGACATTCCGAAACACAAATCTACGATTTGGTCAAAATTTCACCAAAATCGGACAAGAATGGGGAATTCTCCTTCGGACGATAATGAAGTAATTTTCATTAAATATCTTCAAAACGTCGCATTTCAAACTCACCATTTCAACCTTTTTTCGAAAAAAAAACATTTAAAGTGCTTAAAAAAAGATTCGATATGGGGAATTAAAATTTGAAGCACCTTGTTCCTATTTCACTATTTGGCAACATCGACTGCAGATTTCAAAAATAATAAAGGACAACAAATACATTACGTTGATTAGGTGAATAAAGATAGTAATATTTTGATCAGGTCAGAACACAAAACTTATACTACCAATAAGTTCTGTGGCACCTAAACATTCTGCTTATTTCTGTGCCATGCTCCTCAAAAGATATGCTTCTCAGTTTTGGAGGTTATGTTTATATTTGACTTTTGGATGGATTTGTGTTTTTGTTGGACTAAAATTCATGTTTTGACTGATTATTTTTTTTATATTAGCAGTTTGATTCCTGAATTATGCATTGACATCAAGTGTACATCATGAAAGTGTGGCCAAATGTGAGTTGGTGTTCTTATAGCTTACTAGGCGCTGTTGCCAATTTTTGAATTACACCTTTTCCAGTTGTATTTCAGAAAGCGTCCAGTTAATTTCAGAATAGTCACTTGTATTTCAGAGAGTATCATTTGTATTTCAATATAGTGAGTTGAATTTCAGAAAGCGTCAAATGTATTTCAGAATAGCGAGTTCGATTTCAGAAAGCATTAATTGTATTTCAGAATTGTGAGTTTAATTTCAGAATATATCATTTGTATACAGATGATAAGAATTCTGAAATTCAATTGACTATTTTGAAATAAATTTGACGCTTTCTGATATTGAACTGACTATTCTGAAATACAATTGATGCTTTCTGAAATTAAACTCGCAATTCTGAAATACATTTGACGCTCTCTGAAATTCAACTCACTATTCTGAAATACAATTGATACTTTCTGAAATACAAGTGACTATTCTGAAATTTAATTGACGCTTTCTGAAATAAACTTGATGGTTTCTGAAATACAACTGGAAAAGGTGTAGAAACAAAGCAATTCAAAATTTATAACGAATTCGAAAAATTCATGAATGAAACTCATAATCAATAAGTTCATACTTGCATTTGCTGTAATGAACCGAATTGAGGAATATTCCCCATCAAAGGAGTTACAGAGCGATCAATTTGGCAAGAATTTTTTTCGGCAACCGTCCGGAAAGTGGCATTTTTCCGGCCTAGTCCGGGAAGTACGTACTTCCTGGACTATGCCGGGAAGAATCACATCGTTTTTGTCATTGTAAATATGAAAATCTTGGTAGTATGGTTTTGATAAATGCAGTTGATCATTACCATAGCAGCAAAATAACGACTGACAGCTATCTGACATAAAATTAGCTAACATTCAAAAATTATCAGATGAAAACAATCAATGTGAAACGGAAACTTTACCTTCTTGTTCTGACTTCAACAAAAAGGCACTTAAACATACCAAGCATTTCAAACAAATTGAATCCATTCAATATTAACAATTGTTCTAATTTTAATATAAATATTAATATAAATAAGAATTGAAATGTTCGAAATTTTGTTCTAATAAAGAAATGTGTTTCTTTGATTTGTTATTCTACACGGTTGCCGAAAAAATTGTGTATGCAACACGCCCGAAAACAGTTTTTTTGGACTCGCAGACTTCCAGGACTCGCTACGCTCGTCCTAGAATTTTGTCCACTCATCCAAAAAAAACGTATTTTCCGGACTTGTTACGTAAATTACTATTCTGGTCGATTTTTTTTTGCCGGTGAGTATGAATAACTTATATTCAGGTACAACGCATCGACAACAAGGGCAGGGGCGTATTCGCCACCCAGGACTTCCAGAGAGGGGAATTCGTCGTTGAGTACAGTGGAGAACTCATCTCCATCCATGAGGCTTATCACAGAGAAGAAAAGTACGGACAGGATGAAAATACGGGCTGCTATATGTATTATTTCAAATTCAACGATCACGCCTATTGGTAAGAACATTTCGAACAGCCGCATTTCATGATACGATTTTGTTCGATCGTTTGGAATTGCTAATCCAGATGAGTTCAGAAACCAGTTCAAGGTTCAGACTGAAAATGCAATATTCGAGCATCCAGATTGAGTAATTCCTGAGGAGCTATTCTCGAAGTCATGCGACTTCCTCGCGTATACGAATGACATTGTATGAAAATATTCGTATACGTCAATACAAGTGCATTCTCGAACATACGAAATATCCATACGAACTTTTTGAAGCGGGCGCACGAAAAATATGACAACATTGCACAGCTACCAGTGTTCCCAACCATATCGAGAGAATATGTCTAGGAAAAAAATAAACTCCACTAGTTTTAGTCATAATATTTTGGCGGATAGTTTACTTCTTTGAGAACTCCATAATATGTTGATATGATACTACATCAGCAACTGCAATGTATATGAGTTCCACATCTCCGGAACAGAGAGTGGAGTTGGTGGAGTATCGAAAAAATCATCTAGGGAAGTTCACAAATGAAAGGTATCACTTAAAGAAGCAAGAGGTTCATGGAAGCATCATGCCGGGAGCAAAAAAGGATTGGAAGAAGTAGCAAAAGGCAATGAGAAACATTTGATATAGGTACCTACCTCAACAGATCACAGAATATTTTCTTTCATTGTGCAAACTTATTTGGGATTCGCAGAACCACATTATATAGGAGATATATTCTATAAAGAAATGTATCAGATGATAAAAATGGGCCATTTTGCAACTCCACAAGACAAATATCAATCAGAACAATAATAAATACTCGAAAATCTACATCAAAACTGGAACCAAAACTGTCAGCGGCTGAAATTCGTATGAAAATATTCAATTTCGTACACACACACCCCATACGCGTCCAAACCATATATCTAATAATAACTATATAGGTAACATGGATACCAGAGCTGAAGCCGAAAAATAAAACAAATGACAGTCTGCGGGACAAATCGCGAATATGCGCATGCGCAAGTTTGAATTAGGAATCGACATTCGTTTTCATCATGGAGGAGAGTAGCTTTGTAGTGAGCGACAAACGTATGATAATTATTAAACATCAATCAAATATGTCACGTAACCTTCAATTCGATGTTTTTATTTAATCATGACATATATTTTTCAAATATTCATTTATCGATAGATTGTTGGACGATTTTAGATAATAGTTGATGATAGATGCAGAAATAGATGTGATCTACAAAGCGATACTTGCGATTTGCATAGAAACCTGTGACGATAAAGTCATCGGAACAAGATTCGTGGGCTAATTTTTGATCAATCACTGTTATCACTCACTAATCACTTCTGTAAAAAATCAGTGAGTACACTAATAACTATATTAACTCTCTTTCACATAATTTGAGTCAACAAACATACCTAACCTATGAAATTCTGAAAACGTCAGTGGATTTCAACTTTTCAAAACCCGCGCATGCGCACAATTCGTCATTAGCAAGCCAGACAGTCTTTTGTTTTTCCAAAACTGGCTTCATTTTCGCGTGAAGAGAAGAATAGGTGTTATCCATATAGTTGTTATTATATATATGGTCCAAACGTATAAGATTTTTCGTATACGAACTACGACAGACGGTTCGAGAATAAAAACTATGCGCAATCTGTCAAAGTTCGTACGAAAATCGGCTACGTATGATTTCAAGAATAGCACGCCTGGAATCAAGGTGGATATAGGATGGTGAAACAGCTTCCTATTAACAAGCACTAGAATAAACTGTAGACCTTTTACTACTTGATTTCATACCGTAGTAATATTTCCTGAAATTAACAGAGATGGCGACATACCTTGTGTCGGTAAAACAGAAACTGTGCTTCTGTCATCTTTTTATCAGTTTCATCTGTTCTAGATGAAAAATGACTGAGAAGAGTCAAAATATCAATATTCATTACGGATTTATAGAAAATATATTGTTTAATGATGTTTCAAGTCACGTCTGTCAGATGCGAACCACAGAAATACGTGAGCAACAGAAATCTTCGATGATCGATCTTACCGCCATCTTCATTCAAGTCGTGGAAATATTATTACCTTCTCAAACGGTCTACAAGTTTTTCACAGAAACAATTGAAGAGCTGTTTCACCATCCTATATCCACCTTGTTTTGGAATTACTAATCCAGATGAGTTCAGAAACCAGTTCAAGGTTCAGACTGAAAATGCAATATTCTGAAAAAAACGGAGTTATTTAAGCATCCAGATTGAGTAATTTCTGGAATTTTGCGTATCTGTATCTGTCAAACTATTGTCAAGAAAAAAAAATTGAATCGTTATCTTTAGATGATTTTTTAAAATTTCCCTCGTCTTCGACTCGGGATAATTTTCTATGAACAAAAATTATCAGTAATAATTCTGCTGGTAGGGAGATTACAAGTGAATATTTGAAAGAATCTATAACTCACCTTCAACACTTTTATTTTACAACTTCTTCCAGCACCATTTGGTGAGAACTGCCTGAACATTATTCATTGTTCTGATCGCATAAAGTATTACCTAAGAACATGAAACAACAATATTAATCATCAGTAACGACTTCTGGCCAGAATGTTACAACATACGGGTTGTTAATACAATGATAATGGTGATAATAATAATCGTGCCGTTCCTTGGACTATTTCGGTCGTTGCTCTTTATAAGAAGTGACAGTAGAGAGTCCAAATTTGGAACAAATGTATAAAATTGGAAACTGAGCAACTTTTTTCTCTGTCATTTTTCGAAATTTAAAAAAAAAATGATTTTTTGAGGATTTTCGAAAAAAATGTCAAATTTGACAGGTTTAGAGTAGCACATGAAAAAAGGAAAGATGCTGTATTTTACTCATTTTTCAAGCACAAACTAACTGCGAAGTCTATTAATAAAAAAAAATCTTCCATATGTCGCGAACTTTATGTGTGACACTGTATATAAGTACCTACATACCACTAAAATTTTTGGAGAAATCACTGCTATTCGTTATTATACGTGTTATATTGTGATGAAACTGCCAAATTTTTGGAAAATAAACTGCACAAGAAATAAACATATAAACGATATGTAAACAAACTGAAAATTTGCCTCTTAATGGCGTCGCCAATCAAAACGCTGACGACTATTGTCGCTACTGTCTTGTATACAGGGTCACTCACGGTCGATGGTACCTTAGACGTTCACGGAGAACGGGACGTAGGATTATTCTGAAAATTTGGTTTATTGGGTAATCAGTTTTGTTCTATCGATCTAAAATACTTTCGGCGTTGCCGCTTCTATCAAAAAGTAGCAACAACTTTGTTATTTCAAATGGAACACCCTGTATTTTATTTCATTTTTAGATTCTTTCTGAAGAGCTGATTTCGTCGATCTATCATACTTGGGGTATAGCGAGAAAGGTTACAGAGATATTGGGTGTGAAAAATTGAGATTTTTCAAGTTAAGGAATTTTTTGTGTCAAAACTAATCATTTCTGATCAAAACGGCTTACATGTCCCTATCTTAACTTTCCATTTACTATCGGTTGATATTTAATTGAAACAAATACGGGTGGTTCAAAATTTTGAGTTTTGCATCACCCTCTATTTGTTTCTTTTAAATGTCAGTAGATAGTAAATGAAGAGTTAAGATAGGGACATGTAAGCCGTTTTGAGCAGAAATGATTAGTTTTGACACAAACCTCTGTAATCTTTCTCGCTATACCCCAAGTATGATAGATCGACGAAATCAGCTCTTCAGGAAGAATCTAAAAATGAAATAAAATACAGGGTGTTCCATTTGAAATAACAAAGTTGTTGCTACTTTTTGATAGAAGCGGCAACGCCGAAAGTATTTTAGATCGATAGAACAAAACTGATTACCCAATGAACCAAATTTTCAGAATAATCCTACGTCCCGTTCTCCGTAAACGTCTAAGGTACCATCATCGACCGTGAGTGACCCTGTAGAGTCACTGTAACCTAACCTAACCTAAAAATCAGCCCCAAACGCGAGTATTTTACTATCTAGCATCGACGCTACTGCCGAAACCGGCAGACTGGGCAGGCTGGTGAACCACTCGAGGAACGGCAACCTCGTGACCAAAACCATCATGGTGGACGGCACCCCGAGGCTGGTTCTCATCGCCAGAACCCACATCAAGGCCGGCGACGAGCTGCTGTACGATTACGGAGACAGGTCGAAAGAGTCACTCGAACATCACCCCTGGTTGGCGTTGTAATTTTTTTTTAGCGAAATCTCGAACGGGTTCTGTTTTTGGAACCGCCGCCCCCCCCCCCCCACCCCCCGTGTATAGTATTTTATCGGATGAATTCAGGTTACATGTTTATCGATTGGTTCCGAGGGTAAATCTTCGTTTGAGTATCGCACTCCTATGAATGTTTGGTGTGACTTACGTATTTTGACCCCCTGATCACGAATCTGAAGTCAAAACGCGGCGGTCCCAAGTATTTTCGAAGATACGGCCCCATTTTGTCTCAAATTTCTGCTATTAAAAACACACAAAATTCACCTCTCTTTGAACCAAAGCACTATACATGCATATATTTACTTGTTTTCAACACTTTTCAGCAGAAAAAACGATTATATTTTCAAATATATAGAATAGTGTATTTATTTGCATTATTTATAGAGTAGTAGTAGCTTTATAGTCTTTTTAACAAGCATTCGCGATAGGTGCTAAGCGATACGCTACCTAGCGGTGACTCCTGAACTACTCGTAGTGGGATAACCACCGAACTCTCTGACGGATAACCCACAGACAAACTTAACCTCTGTTCTGTTTAAGTTCGCTTCTGATGTGAAAGCTGTACTTCCAGCAGTTCCAGCAGTTTTTCTAGAGATGTTCTGGTGAAATACATGTGAAATCTTATCGTTTTTCTCGTTTCAGTTATTGTTAGGTGGCAGCGACACCTATGTCACAATGACACAAATATCAAAAATGTTAAAACAAAACAAAAACGATACAACTTCGAGAAGTTCGAGTTGTTACCATGAGATAGTGCTACGTGTTATTTTCTATCGCGAATAGCTTCAGTGAGATAATTCTGTGTATTTAGTCAAGCTAAAAGACTGTAAAGTTACTACTTCTCTATAAATAATGCAAATAAATACACTATTCTATTCTATAAATACAGGGTGTTTCATAGTGGGTGGAACATTAGACGTATCTGGAGAACAGAAAAACCGATCATTTCGAAAATTTGTGGGCGTGGATAATTAGACTTGCTCTATCCGTCTAAAAGATTTTCATCAATACAGTGTTGCCGCTTGTATCAGAAAGTAGTAGCTACTTTGTTATTTCAAATGGAACACCCTGTATTTAGTTAGATTTTTGAATTCTTCCTGAAAATCTGATTTTGTCGACCTATTATACTTGGGGTATAGCGAAAAAGATTACAGAGATATAGGGTGTGAAAAATCGAGATTTTTCAACTTTAGGAATTTTTTGTGTCGAAACTAATCATTTCTGCTGAAAACGGCTTACATGTCCCTATCTTATCTTTCCATTTACTATCTACTGACATTCAATAGAAACAAATAGAGGGTGATGCAAAACTCAAAATTCTGAACCACCCGTATTCGTTTCAATTAAATATCAATCGACAGTAAATGAAAAGTTGAGATAGGGACATGTGAGCCGTTTTGAGCAGAAATGAATAGTTTTGACACAAAAAATTCCTAAAGTTGAAAAATCACGATTTTTCACACCCTATATCTCTGTTATCATTCACCCTAGACCACAAGTATGAGGCATTGACGAAATCAGCTCTTCAGGGAGAATTCAAAAATCTAACAAAATACAGGGTGTTCTATTTGAAATAACAAAGTAGCTACTACTTTCTGATACAAGCGGCAACACTGTATTTATGAAAATATTTCAGGCGGATAGAGCAAGTTTGATTACCCACGTCCACAAATTTTCGAAATGATCTGTCTTTCTGTTCTCCAGATACTTCTAATGTTCCATCCACTGTGAAACACTCGGTATATACCCTTCAATAACGTAAACAAAACAACCTTTTTTCACTAATTTTCTGGTAATTTGTATTTATTATGTTGGCAACGTGATTGTTTGGCTCATGGTCATAACACGTTGCCAATATCTTAAATAAAAATAAACAGAAAATCAGTGAAAAAGGATGTTTAAGTTTTAAATAAGGGTGAATTTTTGTGAAAATATCAGTTTTTTCTACAAAAAAAGTGTTGGAAACAAGTGAATGTAAGCGTGTATGATGTTTTAGTTCAAATAAGGGTGAATTTTGTGTGTTTTCAATAGCAGAAATTATGGTACATTTTCGAGCGTTTTGAGTTGAGATTCGTGATCAGGTCAAAATACGTTCCACCAAATTTTTTTTCTGAATTCATAGGAGTGCAATAAACGAAGATTTACCGATTCGAATTCACCTTATATTATCGTCAACTTATTTTGCGAATCGGTACTATTTATTGGATGGGGAAGTTTCCGAGATTCAGATTTTTGTTCTACACGTTACAGGTTGTGAAAATTCATCGAATACGAATTTTTTTTAATTTTTCTCTTGCGATCAAATTTGACTTGGAAAAAAAATCCGAAAACAGCTTTCTACTTCCTCTTTTTTCGGCCCGTAGGCTCAGCCGAATGAAATCCAAAAACTTATATACAACAAATGTCACCAAATCTAGGTAGTACGTCATAGTTTTCCGCCATAAAAAGACAGACAGCTGGAATATAGTACTAGAATCCACTAGAAGGAAACTCCTTTATTCTAACTAGAAATAGGAATTATATTTATTAACGTTCTCTTCCTAAATATAACTTTTTTTTAAAATTGTGACCCTTGTATAGTATTATGAAATGAATAGGAATTTGAATAGGAATTTATGAGGTTTTCATTATTGTATCAATTGATTCGACATCATTTCATCGACTTATTTCACAAATTATATGTAATATTGAATTTTGACTGCAACCAGGAATTATACTGATGTAATTTGAACTGGCTATTGTTTTTTACCCAAACACTCAAGTTTATTTCCATAATGTGAATGAAACACATTCCATATCGGAATCACGAAAAAAACTAAGGTATTTTACCCAAAAAAGAAACTACATCAACAATTCTCCAATAAACATCTAAGACGTCTAAAGACAACGAACAGGAAACAACTAATTTCCTAGCTGATCCCACGCAGAACATTGAATTATACCGTATGTTTTTTCCAATGCTCACAGGTGAGGTAACACTTTCGTAACAAGTTTGATAGAGAGGCCATCTAGAGCCTAATATCCAATATTCCTATAGTTAGGTACCTGTGAATTAGGTTAGAAACCAGACTGAACTTGGCACTTTGCGTAATTCACTCACTCTTCTTCGAAGGGATGAAAATAGATTACAGAAGAAACTTAATAAACCACCTAAATTTTGTTCAGGACATTGAGTGAATTCAGTTTCTCAACGACTTAATATACACCCGGTATATGTACTATACATTGGAATAATTTGATTCATATTTTTCGAGAGGCAAACAATTGATATAGGGGTAAGTACCATATCTCAGAATGATTTTAATTTTTCAATTGATAATTGTTTCAGCTCGATTTTTTGTTATTTGTGTAACACTGGGTAGTTAACTGAATACTTTTATTCGTCAACTGACTCGTACAACAACCTTAGTCTAAACTACTCTTGCACAACCCTATGACTCCTTTCTTCTTATTCATCGAGAACGGTCGTTCCAAGATGATTCATCATGAGTCGGATCATTATAACTATATACAGGGAGATATAACATTTGAATGAAAAATTCTGAAATGATATGCTCGCAGTGACGTCATGGATGTCAATTTTGGATGTCATGTAGTGGCACACCATGTAGAATTTTTTAATTCGCGAAAATCACGAACCAATAGATGGCGCTGCAGAAATGTCAAAAACTTGACATGAAGGTGATAAACAAGCATTTCGTTATGTTTTCAATAATAATTTGTCAACTTTTGATTCACATTTTAGGAAAGAATTAACGAATCCAAAATATTTGAAAGGGTGCTATCGTTTGGTTATTATTTATAGAACACAAAACAGGTATTTTATATGAGGTTTATGGATTTATTATGTTTTTATAGGCTTTTCAAACCACCTCTGCAAAATCAATGGGGCCACTAAGGTATTTGTATTTCAATGATTTATCTTTATATTGTTATATTTCCAGAATGCCCAATATTGGGATGAGTATCTAAAGTATATCAGAAATAAGAAGAAACCATTAAAAGAACGAGAAGCATTGTTCAAAGCTGGTCACATCATACTTTGTGGGATAGATATGGAACACACATAAATAAACTACTGTTCTCAAACTTCAGCTCTAAGGCAGTCCTCATATGAAATTAAAATGATTGTATGGAGAAGTTAGCAGTGGAAGTCTGAATATATCTATATTAAGCTGTAATTTTATTCTAACCCAAAAAATGTATCAATTAACTTTATTTTCTGAGAAAAGTAAGTGTAGTGGTGCATCTGCTCATATTGAGATATCTTAAATAGGCAACACAAGTTATTATTTTCGAATTCACAATGTACTTAGTCCATAATAATAAGTATTTTGTATAGATACATAGATAGATAATCTCTGGTATTTACCAAGGAAGTTAGAGATCTTATGGTCTACCAGTCATTCAAATTCATTTCTCTCAATTAATACTTATCCAATTCATAACTTATTCATTTTAAATAAAAATTTGATTTCATCAAGCCTACATTGTGCACTGTTAAAGTTTCCATGTGATGACTGAGATGTTCATTGAAGTAATTGCATTCTTTTTGAGCCTATCTCTTGGTTTAACTCTCCTTCTTGATGGTCCTGAAGTGAAATCAAGGTTTTCATCACAAACAATAAAATAGACAACACAACACCAGATAATATTTGTTTGATTCTACCTGTAGAGACATACCATACCTACCTTCAATTTGGCATTTACTTCAGAAATCTACTTCTAGGAAGTGCTTATTACAAACGTAAATGTTTGTGGTAATAAGTTTTTCTATTTTCAACATGATATTCTATTTTTTACACAATCGTGAAGTTGAAATTTTGGATTTTGTGCCAAGGGAACGATGTCTGTACGGTAGGAAGAACGCTGAGGTACTGAACAAATCTTTCTCGATTTCGTCTTTACGACCATGTGAACTGGCTGCATGTTTCAATAATATCAGTAACCAGCTGATAAGCACGAAAAAAGTCCGAAAACTATTCACAATAATTCAAATTCATTGAAAATAATGCGAAAGCCTAGCAAATGCAATGCTAAATTTGGCTAAATTGCTTCGTTTATCACCCTCGGAAGTCGGAAGGCTTCGAAAATTCGACACCAGAGGCCACCCACTTCGTGATTTTCGCGAATACGGTTGATTCTATGAGACACCGCAAGGTTATGTAGGAAATAATGCTAATCATTATGACAGATTAGTCATTTATTAAATAATATAGATATCAACAAAGATCAACAATATAAAAATCACAATTACATAGATTCCTGAAATGTGCTAAACAGTAGTGTATATAAAGATGAAAAGGATATAAGGATGTATATTATTATATATTATATCATAATATTGTGCCTAATTTGAGCAAATCGAAGTAGGTAGATATTCTAAATTCGAATAAACACAGGAGCGTTTTGAGTAGTTTACAAAAAAATTAGAAAGAAACTATGTAAGTGATAAATATCCAGCTATAAAGTGTAGTTGTAGGAATCAAGACAGATCTGTAGGAACCTGTTTTTATATATTTTTTGTTAGTAGTACAGTAAACAGTCCGATGTTGTAACCATGGTCAAAAGCTATTTCTGATTAAAAAAATCATACACCTTGGAAAGTTGTTCTTATTGTGTCAATTTGGATACTTCTCAAATAGATTAAACACTGGCTAAATTTCTTTATAATACTATTGTACCACATATTACTCCGTATATGGATATTATTTTATCATTAGAAATGACTATCTCGATTTCCATTTTTTCTAATATATGTTGGAAATACTAGATTCAATGATACACAATCATGATAGTCAGTACAAAATCCTAACAAAAGTAATTATTTATTGTTTGAAATCTTGCAGTAATAACCAATTACTAGATGAAATAATCCACTGACTCATATTTTTTCTATATACTAGTTTCATGTCAGTATATATATATATATGTTCTTACTTTCCATAGCTTAGTCTTAGTTTTTTATATATTGTGATATTTCATATGTATATTTATTTTGTTAATGGTTTTGTATGTTAATAATAAGAATAGGATGAACCTATATAGAAAGCTGTTACATTCTCTAGGTGCGACAATAAAGGATACAAAAATTAATAGTTTCGAAATAGAGATTTATAGAAAAAAGTTAAATCCTTCATCTTTAACTTCGATGGAAATCACTAATTAATTGATAGCATTAAATTAACAATCTCCTGTGTTCCACATAAATAGTACTAGACATTAGATCTTGGATATTTTTAGTGCAACTTGGTGCATCAACGATTAGGATCAGCTCAAAACAGCTGAGCATTCAACACGAAGAGTTGATAAATCACGAGTGTCAGGTCACTACTGTCAGTCCATATGACACCTAACCTAACAATATATGCTAACAATACATGCAACAAAATCTACAAAGCGTATCATGCCTCGTGAAAGATAGTTTCTGCTAAAATCTAAAATAGATATCGGGATCACAATCTCTCCCTATAAAAATAATAAATGAGCAAAAGGAGTTGGTTTTCTTTCTGAATCTTCTATTGTATGAATGAAAACATTATAGACATATTTTTGCATTTTGAAAATATGTGGTGAATCAAACTGCAAAATGTTCGGACAGAGTGTGAGAAAAATCACAAAAAGAATAGATTCCTGTCATTGCCGATCCAAAATTGATCAAGAATTTTGAATGACAAGGAAACAACTACTTTCTTGGCCAATGCGATGATTCATCAGGTGAATACAATGAAAGCACAACCACGCATGTTTAACCGCAATAGCAACTGAAAAACAACGGCACCATGCGGCGAAAGAAAGAAACACTCTGGAATTTTTGAACACTACCTTCCGAGATGGATTTGAAACACTAAAAAAGGGAGCAATAAGTTGTTGCAATACAAGCGTTTTTGAACATCAGAACAAGATGGGTTCAGAGACCACTGTAGACAAATATACAGTCACTGTAGTAGAAAAAGTTCGACAATACATTGATGTTGAAGGAAATATCTTTGAGCAATTTAAATGAGATCAAAATATTGATCGATGTGAAGTGATGATCCTAATTGGGTATCAATTTCATATTTTCTAATTCTACTGTTATTTCGACTTCTCTTTCATTAAAAATACAAGTGTGATAAATCGAGAAAATCGAGAAAAAAAAACACTGGAAGAATCAAAATTGGATTCAATATCTTCTAGATTTTTTTTATATTACCTTAGGATGTATGAAAGATATTTTCTATTTCTTTCGATATTCGAGATGGTCATGAAATTCAACCTAGTTAGCATTTCTCTCAGTTTCTGATTAATCAATAGTGTACCATGAAATTCGTATTACCCTGTAGAATATTTCCAAACCAAAGAAGAAGAGAGGGGTGTACATATACTTTTAATCCCGGTATATCCGTGAGTTGCCGAAATTTTTCAAATTCCCTGACGCCAATTTATTGAGAATAAAATTACACAACCGAATTCGTATTTTTTTGGTATCCAAGGTCCCAATGTTGAGAAAGAAATTTGTTGCACCCTGTATATTGTCTGTTGCTGTTCTCAAAATATGAGCTCTCAAAAACACTAATATAAAAGCAGCTACTTGCTTTTCCGACATCTACTGATAAACCATAAACACTCACTACAATGCCATTTCGGGGAATCAAACTATGAAGAGAAAATCAGTAATACAAAAAATATTTGGAATAATGGGGATAATAGTGGATTCTTCAGGCAACGTGCTTGTTTATATTAATGAAGAAATCGGAAATAGTATTGAACTTTTATGTGTAAAAACTGTGAGCTATTTGCATCAAGTTATATAAAATTATTAATTTGCGCATTTGGCATTATTTCAACTCCAAAAATTAATGAATATTTTATGGAAAGGTTAAACGAAACATATTGAATATTTTATGAAAAAATGCGAAAATTATATAAATGATTTTAGCAAACAAAATATAATTGATTAATGTACAGGGTTTTTCTGTATATGTATCCACTCCACTTACAGCGGTTATTTAGAAAGTTATCATTGATGAAAAAGCGATTTCAAAATTTTCGGCTATTTATCTGAATTTTGCATATCGTTAATTTTTTCAAATAAAGCTGCTGATTGCCTATAAAATTTGCTGTCAAATAAAGTATGAAGCCTAATTCATGTTGGAACGAATTCCGCAAATAAAATGCGATTAAAAATGGCGTCGCTTTTGTCGGAAGAAAGTTTAAAAAATTGAACTTTATTGCGATTTCCACAGAATTTGTTATTCCAAATGGGGATATAATAGTCTCAATGAGACTTCGAGGGTTGCTTTGCAACTAAGTTGGCGGTTAAAAACACTTTTCAAGTAGGTGCAATAATTGAGAAAAGGGTGCTTAAAAAGAGGTTTCACAAGTTATGTAAACTTTTCCGTATTTGTTATTTTGGATCAGAAATAACACGAAAATCTCTTCATTGCAGCGTGAGCTTTATGGCTGATATACCATACATTTGGTGTTTTGAATTTGGTTTTTGAGCTTTGCATAGATTTTGTTTTGAAAGGTAACAAAGTTGCGAAGTAATGTATTTGTTGAAAATATCTTGAAATAAAACAAACTGTCTCTATCCTTTGTGTCCACTGTCAAATTTGAGGGAAGGAGAAAATCTTCTTTTAGCGATTGTCCGCTTCAACATTAACTAGGTTTTTCGACAATCCAATCAATTTTGCGGAATCACTATCTTGTTAGGATTACCAAATTCACATGATATGATATCATGAGAAAAACAATGATTTTTAGCTGGTTCTTTTTTTAAAGTCACTTAAATTTTTTTATCATCACTTCACGGGAGGAACACCTATAATAATTCCTATCACCTTAAATGATATATCTTAGATATGTTGAGATATTCATTAGGATTTTATTTTAATTCTGCTTTTGATAGAAATGTTATGTTTCTGTCGAGGTTTCTGTTGAACATTGAAAATTTTGAATATTTGATTTCTATATAACCATAATGTAATCCATTATTTTTTTGTATTAATAATCCATTAAGGTTATTGTTGAGACATCAATGCAGTGATTTAAAATCGTTACCAAATTGAAATGTCTGGGAAACAAATCATTTGAATTATTAAATCACAAATTATTATTTCACAATCATATCAAATAAAAGAAGTTACAATATCTTGATGAATCCAATTAGAGAATGATTCCTATTCAGTATAATCTTTGATATTTGGAAAATAATCTCTTCAAATATAATATATTCACTCAGGAAATATACCTATATGTATGCAATATATGGCTAAGCCACAATTTGGACATATTTTGACCACTATTTCACTTTGATAGAATTTGAGGCAATATTTTTTACATTGCATATCATTTTAGAAAATTCACAAAAAGAAACACAAATAAACAAGTGTCCATAACCAAAAAAAGAGTAAAGTGAAATATTACTCCAATAAAAAGGAATTTCCTCTTATTTTTAGGTCAATATCAATAAAAATCTCCAATTGTAGATGCATGTGTACCAACCAAATTTTTGTATCATTATTCTGGAAACAAATGTAATTGTTGAAGAAAATTCCTGAGACTCAAAAAACCTATCCACAAGAGAAATTGAGGCAAGTAATCACAAGAATCTTTCATCAGTTCACACCGAAATGGCTCAAATAATGTTCTCAGGGATGCTTGAAAAAAGTACACAAAGCCCAAATGAAGAGGCAAACTGAACTGGTCCTAGACAGTGTTGTGCCAAATTGGTTTTGTAGCAATGGCCTAAGCAATACCTTCTTCATTTGTCACTACTGGCAGACCCATTCCTGAAATTCCTAGTCACCTGTCCTCCCTTTTTTGTTGGTTGGGGCAGTTTCTCTTTCAGCAAATTAAATTGTGTCAGCATTACTTTCAACTGGGTGTGTAAAGAGTTACTCAGTTGTTTTTGCAAATACTGAACTTCCATTAATTCTTTACGCAAGTTTTGGTAGTTATCTCTAACTTCTCCAACAGATTTGAGAAGGTGGTTCACTTGTACCTGTTCACCATTTTCAGGGAAGATATCACCTTCCATATTACTTACTTGTAGCACAAGTGTATCCATTCTTTCATCAGTCTGTTTCATCTGGAAGGGTATGCAAACATTAGGAAGGATATGAATTCAAAACAATTACATTTTTGCCCGGTCTTTCAAAAGATGAAAGATAACAAACCTTGCTTTCAAGATCTTCTACTGCTTGTTCCATTTTGATTTCCTCTCAGTAACCTTTGAAAAAAAGAAGCGAATGTCATAAATGTCAAATGTCAATGTGGACAGGAAAGAGGAAAGGAATGGAAGTACCACTCAAACTTCAACTGGATGACATTTATAAGATTTTTGTGATTATTTATTTATATCTGTGTAGATTTATTTGCATGGTGGTCTCTGATTTGTGTTTGTAGATGATTTATGATGATGAATGTAATGAGTGCGAAAAAGTAAACAATATGCAGGAACTGGAAGGAAAATTGAGAAATGGTAATTGTTGAATTTATTTTCACTAACTATCTATTCAAAATAATCATAAATTATTTTCCTAGGAAGTTACCTGGCAAGTGCCATTCAATATTAGTAGATTATGATAATTTTCTTATGTGTGGGCGAAGATTTTATCATTCAAAAGTTGTATTTGGAACTTATTCTACCAGAGAAACCAGGAATCTTGCTTGGAACAAGAATTCCAATTATTGAGTGTACTGTTGTAGATCAGGTGTCATCAATAAAAACAAACCCTTTTGTGGGGTTACAACAAAATGTATTTTGAGGGGTGTTTTCAGATTCAGCAGTGGTTTTTTGCAAATGTAACTTTGTGCCAGTGAATACTTCTAGCATTGACTGTACATATATTAATGTAATATTATGACCTATTAACAACCTATTTGAAAATGAGTTGAGTAAATAGCACCAAAATCAAAGTAATGATCTCAGCAACTCATTTCAGATTTGATATTATCAAAAAATCCATTCTTAGGGATAATGAAACTGTAAAAATTTGCTGCATTGGAATACTCTATACAAAATTATCTGGACACAATCATATTCTTATGAAGAATAAAAATTATTGAAATCCAATTGAAGTATCAGTTCTTAACACCATTGACTAAACCTCATGAATCAATCTTTGATTCAATAGTTCTTGCCTGATATCTCTGTACCCCTACTAGAAGAAGGAATTCAATGGAAATTTACAACTTTCCATTCCATATCCATTGGATAAAATCCTATATAATACTGAAACATGTAATGAAAAATTGTTGTTTCTATTCGAAAAAATGAAGCTATATTGGCCATAATTTATGTTTGAGACACCCTGTACATGAATATGAGTTGATTATGGGCACACGAATTTCATGGGGGAGGGGCAAAAAAGAACAAAATGTTAAAAACAAGGTTTTATACCTGGAATTACAAAATAATTATGCTCAAGTTGGGTTTTTACTATTCTACTTTCTAGGAGGAACATCCACCTCTATTTTGATTGTGGTGGTTCTATATTTATATGTGCTAGTATATATCAAGGGGTGGGCAAAAACTATTCGAAAATATCGATAAGCAGAATCTATCGGCATTATCGATAGATCGATACTTTTTCAATCCTTCACAAGCTGTTGAGAACAAAATTCGAATTATTTCTTATATTGGTACGTGAGGATGGAAAAACTGTTGCTACAGAATTCATAAAATTAGGAGTGGGCGATATCGATTTAGAAATATCGATTATTGATAATCATAATTTATCAATGATGTATTTTTGGTAAAAAATTATCGATATCGATAATAATGATAGGACAGCATTTTTTATTGCGAATGCAACTATGTACGGCACAATTTGTTTTCTCTTATTTTTATTCAGAAAAATTGTTTGTCAATAGTTTTCCAACATAAACTGAAATTTAACCAACAGAAACTAAAATACTAACAACTAAGAAGGCAGGTATTATTGTTAAACTTGTAAATATATAGTTAGTGCTATAGCACAAGTTCAAACAGATTATCTCCAGTTTGTATGTCCATCTCACTGTGGATCCCCATTCTGTTCATCCTTAATTTGGACACACTGTATATGGCTGTATCGACAATTTAATATCGTACAAAATGAACTTTACCCCCATTTGATTTGAAAAAATCAGGGGTGAGAGGGTTGGCTGTTACATTTATGGTGGTAAAAGATAGGGATCTTTTCAGAAACATAAAAAATTTTCAGGGTTTTCCTTCACATAATATGGTGGTCACATTTATGTTTTTACATATTCCATATATGTACCTATTGAGTGTATCAAAAATGATAAATAAAATTGTATAATGATTGTGTTGGCGTTCTCTATAACCCATTTCATTCTTGGGTCACCTTGTAGATAAACCTTGAAAAATATTTTAATCTTTGAATGTTTTGTTTTGAAATAATACTGATTTTTTTGTGTGTGAAGAATTTTTAGGTTTTATAGGAAATATAATATCTCAACACAATTCTTTGATTACAGAATCAGAAGACGGCAATTCGATGGAGAATGTTTGTTCAGGATGCATGAATATAATAGATGAAGATGAATTTATTTCTGCCCTGGATCAAGAATGGCATATGGATTGTTTCAGGTAATAAGAAAGAACATTATATAAAACTATAAAAAATTGCACAAAAACCGCTTCAAATTATTTATATAGGTATATATGTTATGTTATATATATTAGGTTATGATAAAATCAAAATATCTTCCTGCAAGTTTATTGTTCACTTGTATTAATTTTATATCTTGTTTCATATGATTAATGAAATATATACAATTTTGTAGCTGGAAGGGAGGGTGCATTTTAGGAAATATGTTTACATGAAATAAAATAAAATCATTTTGATTCCAAAAATAGCCCTTAAAATACCTGGAAATGGTTTTATCCCACTTCTGAATTTCCACGACACCACTCAATCCAAAAATATCATATATATATTAATGAATGAATTGCCCAAAACATACATATCAAGTACCTATAAATAATTCATTCATAATTCTGATTTTTGAATTGCCTAGATGCTCTGCATGTGATGCCTCTTTGTCAAATTGGTATTTCGAGAAGGATGGTTTACTGTTTTGCAAAGACGACTACTGGACAAGATATGGGGAAGCTTGTCAACAGTGTAGTCAGGTAAAAGATATCAGGTTGATTATATTCTCACCCAACCTAATCTAGATAATTATTTTAAATTATGAATTGGAACCCTTTTTATACCTAAACACAACAATTCTGTCATATGTCATAATGATTGATTTACCACTTAACCAAGAAAAAATAAAAATGTTATATATTACTATTATTTAAAAAAAATCATCGATGAAAACAGTGGCAGTAAAAAAAACGCTGTTGCATTTGTGGAATAGGTACTACTTCAATTTCAAAAAGCAACCATGTCGAATGAGTTTTCACCAGTTTCCACCATTTCCTCTTTCAGATTATCACAGGACCTGTTATGGTGGCAGGAGAGCACAAATTCCATCCCGAATGTTTTTGTTGTTGTTCTTGCAGTAATTTTATTGGGGATGGAGATTCTTATGCTCTCGTGGAAAGGTCCAAATTGTACTGGTAAGTAGTACAGCAAAATGTGCTAGACTTTCAGACTTGCTGACAATAGGCGAGATCATTAATTTTTGTAAAAATACCACAGCGTCCAGAACGATGAGATGATTGTTTGTAATTTTTTTTTCGAACTAGTTTTTCCTAAATGAATTCCTGAAGAGATGTTTCTGTTGAACGCAAGTTCTGAACTATCACAGAGCGCGTTACAGGAAGATTTTTTACAGCGTTGCATCGTTACAATAATTTGCATGAATAGGCCGAAAAACTAATGATATAGCACTCATTATAGAATAGAATATATATTACATCCATTTAGTTTACAAATTATGGACAAGTCATACAACTACAGAAACTACAATTAAACACAAGTAATTGAAACAATCAATTATCAAAATAGCACTAGTTGTCTACAAGTGTCATTGACGAAATCACTGATCATTTCACTGAAATGATCTATTTTGTACAGGCTCATTTGGATGAGAATCCTTTTGAGCGTTTCTTTTAAATTGATTCAGTGGAAGATTTCTAATATCCACAGGAAGATAATTGAAAAGAGAGATTCCTATGGATTTGCTCTTTTCTAATCTCTTTTTATGTGGTACGATATGATGTCTATGTCTGGTATTATACTCGTGTATGTCTATACATAAATGTCCTTCGAGATGACATAAATAAACAGCTATCAAACATGAAGTCTCCATTTCAATATGTTAAATGCTGAAACAATTTTTTTCATTCATGGGAATAACATTTCTTCAGAAGTTCCGAGAAATGGTGAAACTGGCAACACAGAGATATGCCTATCAGAGGACTTATGACGTCACAAGAAGAGACCAAGTGGCTGTTGTTTGAATGTGTTGATGGATTGGAGGGGGTCTCAGAGCACAAAACTCAATATCACTATGTAAAACTATAAATACAAGCTATGTTTTTGACAGTGTCTGCTTTGACAATGTGAACTTTCCTTAGGTTTAATTCAAGGTGGATATAGGATGGTGAAACAGCTTCCTATTAACAAGCACTAGAATAAACTGTAGACCTTTGCCTACTTGATTTCATACCGTAGTAATATTTCCTGAAGTTATCAGAGATGGCGACATACCTTGTGTCGGTAAAACAGAAACTGTGCTTCTGTCATCTTTTTATCAGTTTCATCTATTCTAGATGAAAAATGACTGAGAAGAGTAAAAATATCGATAATTTTTCCAGATTGACTGAAAATATTGTGTTTTGATGTCATTTCAACTCATGTCTGTCAGATGCGAACCACAGAAATACATGAGCAACAGAAATCTTCGATAATCGATCTTACCGCCATCTTCATTCAAGTAGCTGAAATATTACTACCTTCTCAAACGGTCTACAAGTTTTTCGCAGAAACAATTGAAGAGCTGTTTCACCATCCATCATCTGCTGAAGGCAAGGTGGATATAGGATGGTTGAGGATGATGAAACAGCTCTTCAATTGTTTCTGCGAAAAACTTGTAGACCGTTCGAGAAGGTAGTAATATTTCCACGACTTGAAAGAAGATGGCGGTAAGATCGATTATCGAAGAAGATTTCTGTTGCTTACGTATTTCTGTGGTTCACATCTGACAGACGTGACTTGAAACGACATTAAAACAATATATTTTCGATAAATCTGGCATGAATATTGATATTATGACTCTTCTCAATCATTTTTCATCTAGAACAGATGAAACTGATCAAAAGATGACAGATGCAGAGTTTCTCTTTTACCGACACAAGGTATGTCGCCATCTCTGATAACTTCAGGAAATATTACTACGGTATGAAATCAAGTAGGCAAAGGTCTACAGTTTATTCTAGTGCTTGTTGATAGGAAGCTGTTTCACCATCCTATATCCACCTTGGTTTAATTCATACATACTTTTCTGACGCTGATGTCAAGCATCAAGAGGTATCTTATTTTTCTCGCTATTCCTACTCTGAAAATGCTGATTTTTTTACAAAATTTCTGGTTCGATTCTGAGGAATTTGTTATCGCTCTGTGACTTGATATTATTGATAATATATCATCATCTGATTCTGGCATATTTTTCGACTATATACCTAAAAAATCTCTATCTATATGCAGGAACTCATTATTTAGTATTTTTTTGTGATGCCAATGACCTCCTTTTCAAGAAGAATTCCAATGCCTATAATTGTCTCTCCCAATATCCTTCTTAATATATGTTTTCTTTTCGTGAAGAGATTTAAAAAAGTTCGACAATGTTACATTTTACAAAAGCTGTGACGTATCTAAAAAAAAAATGTTTTCAGCGGACAATGTTACAAACGGCAGATGCAACCCTTACAGAAGACTGCGGGATTCCCATTCACTAGGAAACCACATTCCATAAGACTTGTAGACATTCCAGGTGGTCAGAAAGGTATCAAACTGTCGAAGAATACCTTTCATGGAGGTAACAGCCAGTGTTTTACAGTGTCAGAGTGAGTGTGTTTTTCGCGCTTGTATATCGAGTATACAGAAGTGTTCTGAATACTGCGATGTTAACGCTTTCCCTAGAATCCCGGGCTTTATAAACAAGGGCTTTAAGCTAGATGTAATAATCAATTTTGTTTTGAGAATCGACAAATATAATCCGTTGAATAAATTATAACCTCGCTATTTATCTAACTTTGAATATAACTATTTTGGCATATTAGTAGATATACTGCACCGGTTCTGGACCATTTCGAACCAAAGGTCCAAAATAACCAAATTAGCCCTTTCAAGGTCAAACGCCGAGAGAGCTCTAACCGCAGAAACTGATGAGGCGGCTTCAGATATCTTCAGAGTTCTTCAGCCACGAGTGTTTCAAGTTTTTCGTGCTTTTTCGCCACGTGGCTAAAGAAATCTGAAGACGCCTTATCAGTTTCTGCGGTTAGAGCTCTCTCGGCGTTTGAACTTGAAATAGCCAAATTCGTTATTTTGGTAGATTTTCTTATGGATATTAACATGGGAAAAGTGGTCGAAATGTTCCAGAACCGGTGCAATATATTTACTAATATTGTGTATTTTGTTGTTTCGAATACAACTCTATACCGGGTAATTCAAATTCGAGGGCCACCATTTGGGCATTTCGAAAATTATAGGACAAGAAATTTTCGAAATTTTGAGTATTCTCGGGGATCAAGACCATCGTATAGCAATGAGAAAGTTGCAAGTAAATGTGCTCTTGATGTTTCTCATTGATGTCAGAAAAAAATGAAATGAAATTTTGAAATTAGTCACATAAATGCAAAACTTTGCTCTATATGCTCTCTAGTTCCCCTAGAATTTGAATTACCGGTTTATTCCTCGAAACTGTTTGAATTCATATCAGATTTTAAATGATATTTATTTTCAAAATGGCGACAGAATTGACGTTAGATACGTTAATAATCCTTGAATATCATACGAAAAAATCAGTCTTCGCTCATAACTAAATAATAATATTTTCAAATTATACAGGTTGCTGTGGAAAATACGAGGGAAACTTCTTCAAATGGCTTTAGCGTTTCTAACATCCGCTTGTAATATTTGCTGCTACTTATTGCCTCATAGGTACGTTGATTAGATCGTTTGGATTTATAATTAGGTAATAATTAGCAATGGCTCCCCGGAGTCAAAGTAGTATAAATGTCAAAAACCAAAACCGGCAACGATTTTTGTCATGTTTTAATTTCGTAGCCATGAAATTCGGAGTAATGATGTTGATCTGGTAGTGGCTAACTTCAAACAATTCGAGGAGAATATGCTTCATGAAATTGCTTCACGCAAAATTAAGTTCATCAACTAATTTTTTGCTACATAATGGAACTAATTCATCAGCTAACATATTTTTATTATCAGATTTTAAATCGGATGGTATTTATTCACTGTTTCATCAACTTTTTGGATGTCAAATGTTCACCAGTGAAACGAACTTTTCCTCAATAATAATCCAAGACTCTATATCTACTCGTATCACTGTTATACTAAAAAAAATTATTGGCAAGTATAAATTGAAGGGCTTGTATACTAACATTATGTAATCACTGATATTCGGTGGTGTTTTGAACATTCATGAATCAGTTGAGAATATCTCGAAAAATTCTCTTCCACAGGTTAGATGTGAACAATGACTTGATGTCCCTGCACATCGGTGATAAGATATTGGAGATAAATGGACTGCCTGTAAGAGACACACCATTGGAAAATGTCGAACATCTCTTGAGATATTCCGACACAGTGTTACAGGTGATGATTCGATTCGCTATATTGTTTATCTGAGTAAAAACGAAATCGATATTTTTCGGTCTTTCCTATATGGGGTGCCCGTTTTTTTTTTGAGAGCTCTACCAGAGGGCCTTTGTTCGAATCTTGGCGCGAATATTGGAAATTTATTTCTGTAGCACCGTCTAGCCAACCGAACATTCATGGTATCTACATTTCAATCCTTCGGACTCTCAACGATAGCCAGTCGAGTAGTGCTTCGGATGACACTTAAAAAGCTGAGGTTCCCGTCTTCCAAAGCTTAAGTTGGCAGTTAAAAACCACTGAAATATAACCATTAAAAACACTAAAGATTTTCTACCATTTTTGACCAACATGTAAGATTCGATTATATCGTGTGATGCATCATTGTAATCAGAAAAAAACAGACTTTACAAATGCAAAAATCCATTATGGCGCCCAAAGGAAAAATCATAGTTGAGTGTTGTGAATCTCTGGCGTCAAGAGAAACTTAGAAAACACAGTGATAGATTCAGGTTGTGTGTAAAAAAAAGAACCTCAAGAACTTCCTAGTTAAAAACGTTTAGTTCTTTACAAAATAAAAATTCCGCCTTCTTTCAACAATTCAAATTCAAAAAACTAAAAATCACACATCAAATTTTCTTTCAGATGATTGTTTAATTTGATAATACGCAAGTTTGTCCCAATTTCACCGACCTCGTATCTTTTGAAATGCCATGGTGGAGTTCGAAAAACGGGCAACTTGTATATCTTCCAAATTAGGCATAATTTGCCGTAATTTCATTGGTCAACTAATTACGCAACTTTGCCTCCATTTGAGGTGGATTCATGCAACATATCACAACTCAATTTAAAAGATAAAATCCATTGAACTTCTGAAGTTAAGTATTTGCTTGAACGCTTATGTCATTTATGCATACTTCAAACCAAGGTGGATAGACATAGATGATGGTGAAACAGCTTCCTTTTAGCAATTACTATAAAAACTGTAGTATTAGTTCACTAGGTTGTTAATTCAACTTAGAACACAATTCATACAATTGTACCAAAAAGCAATACATTTGCCGGCACTCTCTCTCAACGTTAACTGTTCTTATCTTCGCACCAAAGTGACTCGCTTCTTCTTACGTGATGATGACGCCTCATTTCAACGATGACTCAGGTGATTCATCACCTCGTGACAGCTTTCCATCTCAATACGAGGTGTTCCCAGAATAGTGTCGCTAACAGTAGACTTTTACCTAGTTGATTTCAAAGCGTAGTAATATTTCCTGGAGTTAGCAGAGTTGGCGCCATATCTTGTGTGAGTAAAATAGAAACATCTCTTTATCATGTGTTATAGAAAAAAAAAGAGAAGAGTCAAAGTACTGATGATATTGTGTTTTGATGTCGTTTCAATCCACGTTTGTCAGATGCGAACCACAGAAAAACATAGCCAACAGAAATCTTCCTCGATAATCGATCTTACCGGCATCATCATTCAAGTCGTGGAAATATTACGCTTCTCAAATGGTCTACAAGTTTTTCGTAGAAACAATTGAAGAGCTGTTTCACTATCCCATATCCATGCTTCAAACCAAGGTGGATATAGGATGGTGAAACAGCTCTTCAATTGTTTCTGAGAAAAACTTGTAGACCGTTTGAGAAGGTACTAATATTTCAGCTACTTGGCGGTAAGATGGCGGTAAGATCGATTATCGAAGAAGATTTCTGTTGCTTACGTATTTCTGTGGTTCGCATCTGACAGACGTGACTTTAAACGGCATTTAACAATATATTTTCTATAAATCTGGAATGAATATTGATATCTTGACTCTTCTCAGCCATTTTTCATCTAGAATAGATGAAACTGATAAAAAGATGACAGAAGCACAGTTTCTGTTTTACCGACACAAGGTATGTCGCCATCTCTGATAACTTCAGGAAATATTACTACGGTATGAAATCAAGTAGGCAAAGGTCTACAGTTTATTCTAGTGCTTGTTAATAGGAAGCTGTTTCACCATCCTATATCCACCTTGCTTCAAACCTATCAAATTGAGTTGAAGTATTGTTGCATGAACCAAACCAACGCGAAACATTCGCAGCGACAGCGAAACTATCGCTAGCGAAATTGTCGTGGAGTTGAGAAAGCATTGCGACACATGACAATACCCACACTGGCACGAACATTTCGCCAGGCTTCAGCGATTTATTTTGTTTCGCTGCAAGCACAGTTTTTATCGCAGTCGTCGACTGCAAAATGGCGAAAACGGAATTAGTTGAAAGATTACCCTATTATGTTTGACCTATCACATGATGATTACAAAAATGTGAGGTAGAAAGACCAAGTGGCCCATTCTGAATTTATTTGTCTAAAAAAATATTTATTGGAATTATTATAATCATACATTAGCTAATTGAATGCAAACATTGAATTTAGTTCATCCTCCAAACCAATAACTGATAATGCACCTTCTTCATCTGCTGACGGATACATTTCCGCAGATACTACTTACCACAAATCTGTCGCTCTGGGTGTATGAATGGTCACGCGAATTTCGCATAGATGGCGAAACTTTCGTCGTCGCGACAGCTACGAATGTTTCGTGTTGGTTTGGGGAAGAACCTTCAAACTATGCAAAAAGCAACCCGTCCTCTCCGTTTCTACAATATTGTTGATCAAACCGCGCACCACCCCACACCTTCCAGCTGACCATAGAACACGACCCCGAAGCGATACCGAGCACCATCGCCAAACCGCCCAGTGCGCACGCCCATTCTCCCCTCACAATCACCACCAGCGACCCCTACATTCCGCACACCGGCGGCCCCAGGACCTCCACCCCCTCCGAGGGGGATCATGGTGCGCTAGATGGAATGTCGCCCAAGGGCGGCAGGGTCATCAGGGCCGAGAACAGGGAGAGGTTGTTCCGCAGAAAAGACGAGGGGTATATGAGTGGCACGCGGTCGCGCCAGCTGAGGCGCAAGGGCCACCAGCCCGAGAGCAGGCAGTGTTTGGACAAGGAGCGCAGCTCGTCGATGAGCCGGCTGTTGGATGAGTGAGTGTCGATTCGCGGGTTTTTTTTGGCCCCGGTGCGGATGATAGCACGGCCACACCCCCTTTTATCCACCGCTTATAAAAAAACACGCCCGTTCAACCAACTTCCGTAATAAATCACGCCTATCTTACTACCCCACCCAACAAGCCACGCCTCCTTTTGTTCCCACCATCAACAAGATACGCCCCTTAGAAGATGGTAGGGTAGGCGAATTGTAAACCGGCGCTATTACCACTGTTGGATGAGTGAGTGTCGATTCGCGGGTGTTTTTTGGCCCCGGTGCCGATGAGAGCAAGCCCACACCCCTTTTTATCCCCCGCTTATAAAAAAACCACGCCCGTTCAACCCACTTCCGTAATAAATCACGCCTATCTTACTACCCCACCCAACAAGCCGCGCCTCCTTTTGCTCCCACCATCAACAAGATACGCCCCTTAGAAGATGGTAGGGTAGGCGAATTGTAAACCGGCGCTATTACCACTGTTGGATGAGTGAGTGTCGATTCGCGGGTGTTTTTTGGCCCCGGTGCCGATGAGAGCAAGCCCACACCCCTTTTTATCCCCCGCTTATAAAAAAACCACGCCCGTTCAACCCACTTCCGTAATAAATCACGCCTATCTTACTACCCCACCCAACAAGCCACGCCTCCTTTTGCTCCCACCATCAACAAGATACGCCCCTTAGAAGATGGTAGGGTAGGCGAATTGTAAACCGGCGCTATTACCACTGTTGGATGAGTGAGTGTCGATTCGCGGGTGTTTTTTGGCCCCGGTGCCGATGAGAGCAAGCCCACACCCCTTTTTATCCCCCGCTTATAAAAAAACCACGCCCGTTCAACCCACTTCCGTAATAAATCACGCCTATCTTACTACCCCACCCAACAAGCCACGCCTCCTTTTGCTCCCACCATCAACAAGATACGCCCCTTAGAAGATGGTAGGGTAGGCGAATTGTAAACCGGCGCTATTACCACTGTTGGATGAGTGAGTGTCGATTCGCGGGTGTTTTTTGGCCCCGGTGCCGATGAGAGCAAGCCCACACCCCTTTTTATCCCCCGCTTATAAAAAAACCACGCCCGTTCAACCCACTTCCGTAATAAATCACGCCTATCTTACTACCCCACCCAACAAGCCGCGCCTCCTTTTGCTCCCACCATCAACAAGATACGCCCCTTAGAAGATGGTAGGGTAGGCGAATTGTAAACCGGCGCTATTACCACTGTTGGATGAGTGAGTGTCGATTCGCGGGTTTTTTTTGGCCCCGGTGCGGATGATAGCACGGCCACACCCCCTTTTATCCACCGCTTATAAAAAAACACGCCCGTTCAACCAACTTCCGTAATAAATCACGCCTATCTTACTACCCCACCCAACAAGCCACGCCTCCTTTTGTTCCCACCATCAACAAGATACGCCCCTTAGAAGATGGTAGGGTAGGCGAATTGTAAACCGGCGCTATTACCACTGTTGGATGAGTGAGTGTCGATTCGCGGGTGTTTTTTGGCCCCGGTGCCGATGAGAGCAAGCCCACACCCCTTTTTATCCCCCGCTTATAAAAAAACCACGCCCGTTCAACCCACTTCCGTAATAAATCACGCCTATCTTACTACCCCACCCAACAAGCCGCGCCTCCTTTTGCTCCCACCATCAACAAGATACGCCCCTTAGAAGATGGTAGGGTAGGCGAATTGTAAACCGGCGCTATTACCACTGTTGGATGAGTGAGTGTCGATTCGCGGGTGTTTTTTGGCCCCGGTGCCGATGAGAGCAAGCCCACACCCCTTTTTATCCCCCGCTTATAAAAAAACCACGCCCGTTCAACCCACTTCCGTAATAAATCACGCCTATCTTACTACCCCACCCAACAAGCCACGCCTCCTTTTGCTCCCACCATCAACAAGATACGCCCCTTAGAAGATGGTAGGGTAGGCGAATTGTAAACCGGCGCTATTACCACTGTTGGATGAGTGAGTGTCGATTCGCGGGTGTTTTTTGGCCCCGGTGCCGATGAGAGCAAGCCCACACCCCTTTTTATCCCCCGCTTATAAAAAAACCACGCCCGTTCAACCCACTTCCGTAATAAATCACGCCTATCTTACTACCCCACCCAACAAGCCGCGCCTCCTTTTGCTCCCACCATCAACAAGATACGCCCCTTAGAAGATGGTAGGGTAGGCGAATTGTAAACCGGCGCTATTACCACTGTTGGATGAGTGAGTGTCGATTCGCGGGTGTTTTTTGGCCCCGGTGCCGATGAGAGCAAGCCCACACCCCTTTTTATCCCCCGCTTATAAAAAAACCACGCCCGTTCAACCCACTTCCGTAATAAATCACGCCTATCTTACTACCCCACCCAACAAGCCGCGCCTCCTTTTGCTCCCACCATCAACAAGATACGCCCCTTAGAAGATGGTAGGGTAGGCGAATTGTAAACCGGCGCTATTACCACTGTTGGATGAGTGAGTGTCGATTCGCGGGTGTTTTTTGGCCCCGGTGCCGATGAGAGCAAGCCCACACCCCTTTTTATCCCCCGCTTATAAAAAAACCACGCCCGTTCAACCCACTTCCGTAATAAATCACGCCTATCTTACTACCCCACCCAACAAGCCACGCCTCCTTTTGCTCCCACCATCAACAAGATACGCCCCTTAGAAGATGGTAGGGTAGGCGAATTGTAAACCGGCGCTATTACCACTGTTGGATGAGTGAGTGTCGATTCGCGGGTGTTTTTTGGCCCCGGTGCCGATGAGAGCAAGCCCACACCCCCTTTTATCCCCCGCTTATGAAAAAACACGCCCGTTCAACCCACTTCCGTAATAAATCACGCCTATCTTACTACCCCACCCAACAAGCCACGCCTCCTTTTGCCTCCACCATCAACAAGATACGCCCCTTAGAAGATGGTAGGGTAGGCGAATTGTAAACCGGCGCTATTACTACTGTTGGATGAGTGATGAGTATCGATTCGCGGGTCTTTTTTGGCCTTTTTTGGCTCTCAAAAAAATTGTTCCAAAAAATTGGCGTTGGAGTAAAACTTTGTCAAATCGAATTATATTCATTTTCATCAAAGAGAACATAACTTTAACCCAAAATTGGATCGCCGGCAGTGAAAAAACTGAAATAAATGAACTTCAGACGACTTGTAATATGTTTCCATTCAGAAGTACCAGTCTTAAGAGAAGTGAAATAGTATAACTAAATATCATACAGAGTGTACTCACCTACTTCTAGCTATAGGCCCAAATTAAGCTCATATGGGGACCGTATTCAATTTGAAAATGGAGAAAAATGTAGCAGATGAGAATGATGTAGCAATTCATCTGCCTAATTAAGTAACAAAAAATAAAAACAAGCACCTGAACACAAAATGTAGAATATGTTTAATGTTGGAAAGTTTTTTGACGTCTTGAAGTAGTCGAGACCTCCCATTTCTACACTACAGAAACATAATATTTTCTATCCCAGATCTCCTAATACCAAAAAAGGCTTGGAGTTATCCAGGGCGTACTCTTTTCTGGAACCGAGGCCCCAGCAAAGGGTATTCAGGCCCTCGGAACTCGTCAAAGGGGAACTCTTGGGCCAAGGTTTTTTCGGCCAAGTGTTCAAAGTTACCACCCGGGACACTGCTGAGGTCATGGTGCTAAAAGAGCTGTACCGTGTGGACGAGGAGGCTCAAAAGAATTTCCTCAAAGAGGTACGAGATGGTATATTACGTTACAAGGGTGAAAAGTAACACATTTCACACTAGTGAAGGAAGTGCACTTTCCAACTAGTTTTGTGCACTATTTTTCCTACGACCATACATTTATTTTTTTATTTCTTTGAATTGCCTCTATAATTTCAGGTGGTTTTGATTCGATATTTATGTTTATTTCCATAGTTTAGGTGATAATTACTTTCTCAACAATTCCAAATGTGAATTATCGTTATATTTTTGTCTGCAAAAACAATTCCATTGGTATTTGACACCACACGCATACTATGAGAGTTATTTCAAATTTCACCAATTATCGGTTATCACTATTGATCACGCAGCCCCAATGACGATTTGTGACAAAATTTAGCAATTTACATGCTTTTATTCAAGTATAGTGATAACAACATGCTTTGTCTCATTTGATTTTTTCAAGAAAATCAGAAAAAATTTTACCTCGTGAGAACAGCGCCCTCTAGAAGATGCAGTAAGAAGTAGTGACAATCATCAAAGAAGGTAATTACTCAAATGAGTGTGGAATCATCTTTCAAACAAGCCTAAGTTGATCAAATTTTGATAAACAGTATGGAAGAGACAGCAATTTGAAATATTTTTTTCCAACAGCTTCCCCCGCCCTCACTATAGAAGATAAGTAAAATTTTCAAGAGGAGGCCAACGCAAAAATTCATGATCATTTTATTTCCAGTAAAACAGGACCTCAATATGGCGAATCTCCAAGAAAAGTGCATCTTAACATTATAATGAATGCGGCCACTAGCGATCATTTCCGAAACTGAAAAATATTTTCTATTAATTTATTTCGTCCGGATTGGTTAATACTTTTGTTTCCTGATACGCTTATGATTTCCATAATATCGTACCTTGCCGACATACAGTAAAGGTGGCTACATATGGAAAACAATGTGTTATTGAATTGTCTGAAGAACTCTGAATGCGGTTCGTTATTGCATGTCTGACAACTGAAAAAACCGTTGTGACCTATATCATGTGACATCAGATTTGGCGGGAATTTAAACAAAAGTTATCCTTGGCTCCGAAAAATATTAGATTTTGCGAGGATAAATAATGCATTCTAATCACCTACCAGATTTTAGTTGGTTTACATTTAATTCAAGGGTTGAGAATATTGAATAAGCTCATTTGCATCAAAATATAGGGTATGACTACTCCGCAAAATGTCTATTCCACCCAAGCTTATGTGATTTAGGTTATTAAAACTGTTTCCAGATAAAACAAGAATGCATAATGTTTAGAGGTATAAAATCGTAGCATAACTTACTATTCGACCCACTTTTCGGCACCACAGTGAACTTTTTTAATTACCGCCAAGTCCGAGGTCACGTGATATAAGTAGCAACGAATTGTTCAGTTGTCAGACATGCAGAAACGACCCGCCATTAGAGTTTTTCAGATATATGCGTATTTCCCATGTGTAGCCCGACGCTGTATATCAAATATCCACACGTGTGCTTTTTCATTTCAAATAACATGGTCATGGTGATACGCCCTCTTTTCTGTTCTTCACGACGTTTCCACCCCATGGTCGTAGGAAAAAATTCCAGCCTCACCTCTTGGAGTCTGTTGCAACCTCGCTCGGATTTCCAGGTAGCCGTACTGAGGAGTCTGCATCACCACAACGTCCTCCGCTTCATAGGGGTGTTGTACAAGGAGAAACGGCTGCACCTGGTCACCGAGTACATCTCTGGGGGATCCCTAACCGAACTGCTCCACGACTCGAATCAGCCCTTGCCCTGGGAGCAGCGCGTTTCCTTTGCCAAAGACATTGCCGCCGGGATGGCCTATCTGCATTCCATGAATATCATTCATAGAGGTGAGGGTTGGTCGATGACGAGGATGTCTTGAGTAAAAGGCGCGAAATTACACTTCACACACCCTCACTGTGTCACGGTCTAACGTTGACTGTCCTTTACTCATCAATCCTTATCATATCCGTGACTCATCAGTGAGTATTGGTATTCGCGAAAATCACGAACCAACAGATGGCGCTCGAGAAATGTCAAAAATTTGACATGAGGGTGATCAACAAACATTTGGTATATGTTTTCAATGGTAATATGTCAATTTTCAATTCGAATTTTAGGGAAGAAATAAATAATCCTGAGTGTCCAGAAGGGGCACTACTGATAGATTATCGTTTAAAGAATTCAAAACAGGTATTTTATGTGAGTTCCGTGGATTTATTATGTTTTTATAGGCTTTTAAAACCACCTCTGCAAAATCAATGAGGCCACTAAGGTATTTGTATTTCAATGATTTCTCTTTATTTCAAGAATGGCCAAGATTGAAATAAGTATCTACAGTATATTGGAGATATGAAGAAACCCTTGAAATGGTGAAAAGCATTATTCAAAGCTGGTCACATACTTTGTGGGATAGATGTCAAACACATACTCGAACACAATATAAATAAACTCCTGTTCACAAACTTCAGCTCTAGGGTAGCTCTAATATGAAATTAAAATAGTTTCATGGAAAAATTAGCATTGGAAGTGTGAATTTATCTGTAAACCTGTAAAATTTTTATCCTAACCCAAAAATAGATGATTAGCAAAAGAAAAACAAATATTAACTTTATTCTCTGAGAGAAGTAAGTATAGGGGTGCTTATATTGAAATACCTACCTATCTTAAATAGGCAATACAAGTTATTATTTTCATGTTAACAATAAAATGATAATTCATATAATAAAAATAAAAGTTTGATACCTTGTGGTCTACCAGTCATTCAAATTCATTTATTCCAATTGATACTTCATTCAATTCACAGCTTATTCATTTTGAATAAAGATTTAATTTCATTCAGCCCGTATTGGACTCACTCTTGAAGTTTGCATGTGATGATTTCCAGATGTTTATTGAAGGAATTGCATTCTTTTTGAGCCTATCTTTTGGTTCAATTCTCCTTGATGGTCCTGAAGTAAAATCAAGGTTTTTTATTACTAACAACAAGAGACACAACTACAGTTAAACCAGATCTTATTTGTTTGATTTAACCTGAAAGACATACCTTCGCATTCACTTGAGAAATCCAGTTCTATAGGAAGTGCTTACTACAAACGTAAATGTTTGTGGTGATAAGTTTTCCTATTTTCAACGTGATCATCCATTTTTCACACAATCCTGAAAGGAAATTCTGTCTGTCTGTACGGTAGGAGGAACGCTGAAATACTGAACAAATCTTTGTCGATTTCGTCTTTACGACCTTTTGAACTTGCTGCATGTTTCAATAATATTAGTAACTAGCTGATTAGCACGAAACAATTCCGAAAACTATTCAAAACAATTCAATTTCATTAAAAATAATACGAAAGCCTATGCTATACAATGCTAAATTGCTTTGTTGATCACCCTCGGAAGGCTTAGAAAATTTGACACCAGAGGCCGCCCACTCCGTGATTTTCGCGAATCTTTATTCGTTGCATAAGTCAATAAGCTATAAACAAAAATACTTAGTCACCCTTATCTTTAGAAGGTTCAGATGAGTTGTGTCAGAACTGAAAGCTCTGAAGTCATACCCTTGTGAGTCTTAGTTGTGTAAGACGATTTTTGTGGTTTGTTGTGCTGCTTGTACCATTGATGATTCTGACATGATTCAGAATGTATCACGCAGTTTTTTTAGTCATAACTATAAAGTTCGATTCGTAGAGTGATAAAAACAGCTGTTTTTGGTATGGATGTCTTCCTTTCTTTGAATTAGAAGCGAACCAATCCTTCGACCCCGAAATAATCGTACTGGAGCTTGACCCCGCACCTTTTCACCACAGATCTCAACTCTCAGAATTGCCTGGTGCGCGAAGACAAGTCTGTCATTGTGGCCGATTTCGGTTTGGCCCGAATCATATGCCACGCGACTGATAGCGCCAGAAAGGTGTCTCCGAAAAATCAAGCCAAGCGGCAAGAGCGGAAGAAGCGATACACCGTGGTGGGGAATCCGTATTGGATGGCCCCCGAAATGATGAAGGGCAATAAATATGACGAGAAGGTTGACATATTCAGTTTCGGGATAGTCCTGTGTGAGGTGAGTCAGTTGGAGCGGTTAAATTTTGGTGTTTTCGCGTGTCACTTGGAATATACAGGGTGTCCCCTCTCAATTGGAAAAAACTTCTGGGGCATATTGAGGAACCATAGACAAGCAGTTTGAGATGAGAGACTGATGTCCGGAAGTGCATGGTTTTCAAAATACAGGGTGTCAAAGTTTTTTTCAAAAAACTTTTTTTTATTAATATTTCAAAGACACGTTAACCGATTTTCTTGAAATTTGCTAGTGATGTAAGCTTTAATAAGACGCTCAGTTAGCACTAATTAAATGTTAATTATGACTTCCAGTGGCGCCCCCCCGGGGGACAGTGTCACGAATAAAAATGACAAAAATTGTACGCTGCTGACTTTTTTTAAAAATTTTATATATTTTTTAGAAAGCTCAGTTAAAAATACAACTTTTTTGTCACTTGATATTTTTTCGTATCTCTCTCCGTTTTCGAGAAAAAAATTTTATTAAAAACTTTATTGAAAGGTTCATTATTATTAGAAAGAAAAACAAGGAGGCTTTTTTACAAATAATTTATTATTAATTAGTGGAGCAAATGCTCAAAGTGTCCACCATGCATTTCGATGCATTTTCTGCACCTGTCGAGCCAGGATTCGCGCACCCGAGCAAACACGCCTGGATTGTTCGCGATAAATTCCGCTGCCACCACAACTCTAGCAACTAGGTCCTCCATGGTCGGCACAGGAGTTGCATAGATCAACCGTTCCATTTCGCCCCAAAGAAAAAAGTCCAGGGGGGCCAAGTCCGGCGACCTTGCTGGCCAAGGGACGGGACCACCTCTACCAATCCACCTGTTGTTGTAGGTTTGGTCGAGGTAACCTCTCACGGTGCGCGCAAAATGCGCTGGACAACCATCGTGTTGGAACCAGGCCTCTCTACGCAACTGGAGGGGTACATCTTCCAGCAGCTCGGGCAGAATATCTCGCAAAAAAACTAGATAGTTATTCCCGTTGAGGTGATCAGGTAGAACGTACGGCCCAATCAAATGGTCGCCAAGAATACCTGCCCAAACATTAACACCAAACTTCTGCTGATATCCTCTGATGTGCGTAGCATGGGGATTTTGTTCGCTCCACTCGTGGTTATTACGAGGATTGAATGTCCCCTCGCGCGAAAATCCTTTTTCATCGCTCGTGAAGATTATACTTAAAAAATCAGCGTTTTCATCCGCTTGACGGAGCAACCACTCGCAGAACTCGAGCCGCCGAGGAGCGTCGTCAGGCAGTAGATGCTGCACCTTTTGCAGTTTAAATGGATAGAGATCGTGGATTTTCAATAAAGTTTTTAATAAAAAAATTTTCTCGAAAACGGAGAGAGATACGAAAAAATATCAAGTGACAAAAAAGTTGTATTTTTAACTGAGCTTTCTAAAAAATATATAAAATTTTAAAAAAAAGTCAGCAGCGTACATTTTTTGTCATTTTTGTTCGTGACACTGTCCCCCGGGGCGCCACTGGAAGTCATAATTAACATTTAATTAGTGCTCTTATTAAAGCTTACATCACTAGCAAATTTCAAGAAAATCGGTTAACGTGTCTTTGAAATATTAGTAAAAAAAAGTTTTTTGAAAAAAACTTTGACACCCTGTATTTTGAAAACCATGCGCTTCCGGACATCAGTCTCTCATCTCAAACTGCTTGTCTATGGTTCCTCAATATGCCCCAGAAGTTTTTTCCAATTGAGAGGGGACACCCTGTATCTGATTGTGTGACTGATTGATTTTCCCTTAAGCAAAGCTTCAAGTCCCTGATTTTCTAGTTTTTGTTGTGTGTTGCAAAATTTCAATCCCACTTCTGAAACCACTGACTGAGATTTAAATTTTGTCGCAAGAGAAGAAAACGCCAGTGGATGAGCTTCTTATGGACTTGATACTTGAAACCTCTCAAAGCTACTACCCACAGTTATCTCCTATTTTCCTCTATAGATCATCGGTAGGGTCCAGGCAGATCCGGACTTCCTTCCGAGGTCCAATGATTTCGGATTGAATCAGGTGGTGTTCAAGGAATCTTTTTGCAGTTCGTGCCCGGAACCGTTTTACAAAATTGCTTTCTTATGTACAGATTTGAATCCAGATAAAAGGTGAGTACGATTATGCATTCATTCTATTGACCCGGATAATTATTATGATTCAAAGATTGATTATCTTCCATATATCAGTGTTTCCCAACCTTTTCCAGCCACGGACCCCTAGTAAATCAAGCATAATTTTCAAGGACCCCCTTAATAAAAACAACAGCAATAAATTTCGGACCATTTATTTGGTACTACCTACGAATACAAAAAATATATTTTTTTATCAAAAATACGTTAATGTGAAGGTTGGTGTTGCTTTTTTGCAACTAAATTAGTAATATCTGGGTTGATGTTATTACTAAGTTGTAGTCTCAAGTCGGATTCTACTTGTAATCTGTTTCTGTATTTGTTTTTAGTATATAATAATAATAATAAGTTTATTCACCACTTATATATAAATACATGTGAAAAGTACAATCTTAAATGAGATAAAAAGTGAATAAATGAATACTCGATAAGTGTGTAACACTTGTTTCGAGAGACAACTAACAAAAAGCAATAACATAAACTGACATGAGGTAAATATAAAAAGAAGAGTAACATAGGTATCTACATATAAAACTAAATATAAAAATAATAAGAATATAAGATATACATATTACATAACACTTAATACAAACTCACTCAGACAGAAAATCAAAGTAAGATCAAATTCAAACAAACATCTCATTTATATTAGATCTGCTGAATATAGCAATTATTATAATATTTAGATCTGTTTAAAGAACAAGAATAAAGAGAGAAAAAAATTATGAGGAATATGGAGCAAGTACAAATTATCACATTTTCACTTCCACTATAGGGAATAGAAGTTACTTTAAATAATCAAATTACTGAATTATTGAGAATGAATTTTCTTAGGGATTTCTTGAATCGGTTTATTGGCTGCACAACTTTAATTGAGTCAGGAATTGTGTTGTAAAGTTTTGGTGCCAAATATGTATATGTCTTTTGTGTGATGGTTTTCAACATCAATGGAGCAATATATAAGTCTTTTTGACGGGTGTCATAGTTGTGTGCCGGTAGTTGATCTTTGTCTTTCGATGTGTGGTATTTAATACAAGACTGTAGGAAAAACAATTGCGAAAGGTCAAGGATATACAAGAGCAGAGTATGCTTTTTCACAGAGATATGTGGTTGAGAAAAGCAGTAAATGTTTTAGTGCTTCTTCTGATATTTCCTCGTAATATTTTCTTATATTAACCCAAAAACTTAATAAAGAGGATTCTTTGAAATTGCGTTTCAAAGCTGAATCACAAGATATTTCTATCAATTGGTTTTCCTGTGCCGTTGTCAAGCCAGTAATACCAGTAACATCTGTGTTAAAAGGGTCTGATATCCAATTTTTATTTTTGTCGGGTACTGGAAAATATTCCCAAAACGAAGATTTCAAAGCGCCAAGGTGTTTGATCATTTCGTCTCGTACTTGAGTTGGCAACATTGCTCCACCACTAGAGGATTCCAAAAATGCTGACAGTGTAGGAAAGTGATTATAGTTTTTTTGAATCGTACGAGTTTTCCAAAGGTCAAGCTTTTTTAGCATTGTTTCAATTTTATCATCAACTTGAAAGATGTTGTTGTCTCTCCCTTGTAGATCCAAGTTTAGCTTGTTAAGGGCACTAAATATATCAGCTAAATATGCTGCCATTGTGAGCCATTCAAAGTCATTGAAGTGAGCAGCAAGATTATTGTCAGAATTCTCCAAAAAGAACATTCTGATCTCGTCTGTCAGCTCAAAAAGACGAGACACAACTTTGCCACGAGACAACCAACGCACTTCAGCATGCAATAACAACTGCTTGTGAATGCTTCCCATTTCTTCACAAATGATACGGAAAATGCGGGAATTAAGAGGCTTAGCTTTAATAAAATTCACTAACCGCACTATGTTGCCTAACACTGTTTTTAATTTTTCCGGCATATTTTTAGCAGCTAATGCCTCTCCGCTTGCTGGCGCTCGTTTGCCGTGCGTAAGCGTAGCGATCACGAGAATTTTGATGACATTTATTTATTATTGTTAAATAGTCCAGAGATGAGATTGCGAACCCCTATACATACAGTCGCGGACCACAGGTTAAGAAACACTGCCATATATCTTTTTTTTTCTGTGTCCCTCGTACGTTACTCGGGATAAAGGATGGTAAACTAGAGAAGGATGGTTCATTGCCATAAGACGCAATGTTGGCACATCGAACAAGCGTTCGTGACGTCACTGACGGCCCTCAATCTTTGTTTACGTTTATGCAGTGGGTAACTTATCCCTGGTTTATGTTTAGATATTCATATTTGTGGTTGTACGAATTGTTTTTTTTTTCAAATAGTGTTCTTCAATAATTGTAGGTATAGACAAATTTCTCAGTAAGAAGATTTAGTAGTTCGATAAATTATAAATTATTACATCACCTCCATTGAAAAGTGTGTAGAGTTTATGAAAACATTTCCATCTAATAACCAGTATGCCAGGTAGAGGATTCCAGTATTATTTACCACACATTTCCAAAAGGCACTGATTTTGTTTGGGATACTTTTTTGAAAAGGTGGATGAGTTGTGAACATGCAGATGTGAATCCTGATACAAGTCGCATACATCAGAGCTGTGATTTGTCCAACCAAATTTAAGAAAGAGATCTACAAAATGGGTAGATGAAAATGTGTTATGAAAAAGGAGTACCTATTCTCATTATTTTATGATGTTCCATGTAATCAGATTCAGGAATTTTTTATACTTTGAGCTATAATGAGGATATAAAAACCTGCAAATAAAAGAAACAACCTGGATTGCATCCATAGTAGAGTCCAATGTATAAATGAAGAGAATAGTCAGCTAATGAGAAAATCGAAATTGATGTCAATATATTTATATACCTATTATGTATAATGTAGGTACTTATAAATTAAAGAATGTATTTTATTTTCACCATTCACTGATAATTGTTAAACTTGATAAAATAGGTAGGTATATCAATTTCAATTCAAAATATGAACTTTCAATAACCTGTGCATTAAATAATATATATGCACACATACATTACAAGCATCATTCATCAGTACCTATGAATTCTTCATTGAAATTTCTCTATTTTCAATATGAAATTGTTTTCAAGGTAGGTATTAGGTACTTACCTATTTATGGAATAGGTATATTCCCTGTTTTGTAAACGTCAAATTATCTGGGTGGACATTCAGGAATTTTTGTGAATCAAGGAGTTTTTGTTCACAAAAATTACTAATATTTGAAGCCATATGATACCAATAACCATCAATAATCAATAAATTAAAATTACTTTTAATGCCCATTTAGTGATATTCAGCATTAATAATTTTGAATTCAGGGCCGTTGACTATACGTCATCGCGCGCCTTCGGAAGCCACGCCTTTTGGCCGAAAAAATCGCTTGAATGAACCATCCTTGACTCGGGATCCCTTAACAGGCCCCCCTTCGAAGTGATGGAAGTCTGGCTGGAATCCTTCTCGATGCACCTGTCGGTGGGTATGCCGCTGCCGCCCGACCTGCTCTTCGACATCCAACACTACCGCGGCCTCAGCCCGAGCTCCTCGGGCAGCAACACCCCCGAGGGCATCCCCTCAGGCCACCGTAGCCCCGCCCTCGAACCCATCCGCGAGGGCAAGCTGGCCGACCTCAAGTGCAGCTCCGACAAGATCCACCAGGGTGGCGACAAAGTGGACGGCTCGAAGGACCAAACACAAACGGTCGGCTCGAAGGACCAAACACAAACGGACGGCTCGAAGGACCAAACACAAACGGACGGCTCGAAGGATCTGCCTATGATCATGGTGCCGGATGAGCCCCAAGCATTCCCGGATTACGAGAACATCGGCTTCCTCAAGAACGACGCGGTGTTTGCGGGCGTTGCGGAGAAACCCATCTGCATCGAGAAGCTGGCGAAAGGCGACAACAATCTGCGGGAGAACTACCTCAACGTGACGCTGAGGAGGGTGCCGAAGAATTTCACCAGGAACCGGCTGGTCAAAGAGAAGAGGGAGGAGGAGAGTGACGCGGCTAGGGAGCGAAAGACTTTTCTGGGCAAGGCCAGCGATAAGGTGTCGAACCTGAGTCTGGATGGGATCAGGTCGAAGGGCAAAGCGATGCCGGACAAGTTTGTCGGGGCCGTCAAAAATGTCAACTTGGAGAGGCAGCAGATGGACGCGTTGGTGCCTCGTCAGGTTAGTGCTACTCACTTGTTTGGAGATGGAAATTGTTGTTTGATAGGCCGAGTGAAACCTTGTGGATGAGACACAGATCTTATTGTGGGCGATCTATGGGATGGGTTATTCATAAATGCAAAAGTTAACTAACTAATAATGTCTTTATTCATCATCATAATGGCAATAACACACAAATTTTGTTCATTATAATATGATGAAAAGGAGGAGTTCAGCTATCTAAGCTGCTTTTTAACGAATTAACTTTATTTAAATACTTGAAGATCATAGAGACATTCGAAAAAAAATATGGTTATAAAAGATATGACAACTCCTCCTAGCTTCTTGAAAATAATTGATTACAAGATATGTGAGGAAATCATAAAACTTCTGTTTTACCGTTATTCGCGAAAATCACGAACCAACAGATGGCGCTCGAGAAATGTCAAAAATTTGACATGAGGGTGATCAACAAACGTTTGGTATGTTTTCAATGGTAATATGTTAATTTTCAATTCGAATTTTAGGAAAGAAATAAATGATCCTGAGTATCCAAAAGGGGCGCTATTGATAGATTATCGTTTATAGAATTCAAAACAGGTATTTTATGTGATTTTATTATGTTTTTATAGGCTTTTCAAACCACCTCTGCAAAATCAATGGGGCCACTAAGGTATTTGAATTTCAATGATTTCTCTTTATTTCAAGAATGGCCAAGATTGAAATAAGTATCTAGAGTATATTGGAGATAAGAAGAAACCCTTAAAATAGTGAAAAGCATTATTCAAAGCTGGTTACATACTTTGTGGGATAGATGTCAAACACATACTTGAACACATATAAATAAACTCCTGTTCACAAACTTCAGCTCTAGGGTAGCTCTAATATGAAATTAAAATAGTTCCATGGAAAAATTAGCAGTGGAAGTGTGAATTTATCTGTAAACCTGTAATAATTTTATCCTAACCCAAAAATAGATGATTAGCAAAATAAAAACAGAGAATTGTAGTCAATTAACTTTATTCTCTGTGAAGTAAGTATATGGGTGCTTATATTGAGATACCTACCTATCTTAAATAGGCAACACAAGTTATTATTTTCAACAATAAAATGATAATTCATGTAATAAAAATAATTATATAATATAGACTCTAATATAGATGAGTAGATATGTTCCAAGAATAACTTGAAGAGTTTGAGACCTTGTGGTCTACCAATCATTCAAATTCATTTATTTCAATTGATACTTCATTCAATTCACAGCTTATTCATTTTGAATAAAGATTTGATTTCATTCAGCCCACATTCCCCTGACTCTTAAAGTTTGCATGTGATGACTTCCAGATGTTTATTGAAGGAATTGCATTCTTTTTGAGCCTATCTCTTGGTTTAATTCTTCTTGATGGTCCTAAAGTAAAATCAAGGTTTTCATTGCAAACAACAAGAGACACAACTACAGTTGAACCAGATCTTATTTGTTTGATTCAACCTGAAAGACACACCTTTGCATTCATTTGAGAAATCCAGTTCTATAGGAAGTGCTTACTACAAACGTAAATGTTTGTGGTGATAAGTTTTCCTATTTTCAACGTGATCATCCATTTTTCACACAATCCTGAAAGGAAATTCAGGATTTTGTGCCAAAGGAACGATGTCTGTACGGTAGGAGGAACGCTGAAATACTGAACAAATCTTTGTCGATTTCGTCTTTACGACCTTTTGAACTTGCTGCATGTTTCAATAATATTAGTAACTAGCTGATAAGCACGAAACAAGTCCGAAAAAACTATTCAAAACAATTCAATTTCATTAAAAATAATACGAAAGCCTATGCTATACAATGGCTAAATTGCTTTGTTGATCACCCTCGGAAGGCTTAGAAAATTTGACACCAGAGGCCGCCCACTCCGTGATTTTCGCGAATAGCAGTGGAAAGGGAAATTAATTGCCTGCCTTGGACACGTGCATCCAATGACATCTCATATCAGCGCATTTCAGTAGACAAAAGCGGAGTCATATCGTGTCTGGACACCTGATGGCTTTGTCTTCAATCTTCCTACACATTAGAATGCAGGAATTTGACACTTGACTTGTTTCTGATTCCTTGATCATCCCATTTCTCCCATTCCAGCTGACGTCACAGGTCGACAAGAAACCCTCCAACGACGGTTCGCTGTTGTCGCCCGAAGAAGCAGATCAAAGGAGTGACAGGCAAACCTACGGAGCTGTCAAACAGCGTTTTATCGCCGGCTGCGAAAGATCTTCGATACTGAACAAGCTGACGCCGATTTTGCAGCGGCGCAAGGGCTGCCTCAACATTGAGGAGACGTCGAGGAGAGCCTCAGGCTTAGGCTCTGGCTGCGGCACCGTGAGAAATATGGTGGAGAACTTCAATCAGCAAGGGGAACTCGCGTTCGGCGACAGGAGGAGTTTCGGCAGGAGTTCCTTGAAAGTTGCCGGCTCAGCGAAGGTGAAACTGAAAGGCGTCGGGAGGAGTTGTAGCCCTACTGAGGAGCACACGTTTTTGTAGTCTGGTTTTTGACCGCGATTTGGTAGTATGAAACAGGTTCCTGAAGAAGAAGTGTGTGCTGTAGGTGAACTTCTCGGCTAAGAAAACGTAGCAGTCTTTGGAGGGATAGCTTTGTCGAAAAACAGGTCGATTTTTATTACAAGGAGGACATATTCTCAGCTGTCACACGTCATTCCAGCCCCCTTCGTGATTGTTTCTGCAGTGTGTTTCAAGGTGAGATGGAATAGTGAATCACATTGTGTCAACGGTAAAGTGTGACTTTGCCCATTTTGTTTAATGTACCTCGGACCTTTAAATTTTGCGCATAATAGTTGCTGGATAGTCGTTGTCACCGCTGGAACTACTGATGTTCATTGTTGCCATTTCAGTAAAATGCATAATCAACACTAATATAAAAGATTTGTGATAAAAGGTTACCTAGTTCTGGGTGATTCATTATGAACAAGTTGTCATCAGAAATTAGTGTCTACTAGGAATAAGATGGATTCTTTATTATATTTTGAAAGTAGCCATTTATTGTCATCATGAAAAATAAAACACGATTCAATTATCTAATAAATGATCAGACTCTGAATTCCTCGACTTGAAATATGATGCAGCAGTTTAGGTATAGCAAAAATGGTGATATCCTCATCAAATCAGAAGTCTATAATATCACTCAATATAAGAACTCACAGTTTTTCGTCCTTTGAAAAATAATGTAATTTGATATTCTCCGATTCATTTAAAGATGATCTGCAATCTTTTTATACGCAGTAATGGTTGCCAATAAACATATTATTGTACCTGATTCACATTCCAGATAATGAAGGTATCTACCTATGATCACACGTTGTTCAATCTGTGCTGTGATAATCCTCAAAACCTTTATTACTTTTCCTTCTGAATTGTATAGTTTATGGAAAATATGTTATACATTGTAAGAACATAAACGCATCCGATATACTGGATCGTGAATCGTGTAGAACAAAATGATGACAACGATGTAAACACAACACGATCAATATTTTAGCGCCTGCTCATATCGATGACTGGACCTTTGAATTTTGCGCTTTCGACATCTCTCTCTAATTTTATTCTCTCTGTCTGACTGTCTCATCAGTGTGGTTTTCTGTGCAGACAGTGACAGATCAGGGAATTCAAAGACCAATCCATGTGCACCCTAGGCATAAACTGAGAAAGTTAGGTTATGTATTGCAGCTTGCAGCATCATATACAGTTCAACAACCTTGTACTTAGTTGTCTTATAAAACAAGCAAAAACAAGAAGATGAAATCAAATAGGTTGAAATTTTCCGGGCAAGAAAGTATTCATCATTCAAAGCTTGTGTCAATTGTCTGATCATATCCTGGCTTTACATCGTTATGTTGTAATTATATTGCAAATAACGTTGATTGTTTATAGATAAGAGGTTGTTAGTGAGTTGCCAATTTCTCAGGGGAGTTAATATTTGACAGCAACTGATATGTTGATAGAATCTGAATTAAATATATGAAAATCGGTGGATGTGTGTCAGTTGAATAACAGGATGTCTATATAACTCAAGGCAATTGGGAATTTATAATACCTTATTAATATATTATCTTTACTAATTATGCTGTGATAAATCAAGTATTTGTATATATGAATTTTAATATTCAACCACATACTTTACAAGTAACTACGTGAATTCGAATATATTGTCATTTTGTATTTTTTTTTATATTTTGTATATCAGTTATGGCATTGTCTAGTTGAGTTATCGCATACAAGCAATAAATACATGAGTATATCTGATTTTTGTTTATTTCTCATCCTTTCATATTGACATTACAAGAATGAAATATGGGATTTTCGAATATGAGAACAGTTTCATTACACACCAAAATGTTTTGTCACATGTCACTTTGACACGTGTTTTGCTAAGCTAAAACGCATGTAAGCAACATGTATATATTATCTATGTGTGAGCAAGCATCTCCAGAAGATTAAAATAGTTGATTACTCCGAAGTTTATCAATTATTGCGAAAGTTTACTATAGTGATGATGTTCAACGAAAAAAATATATTCTTTTTGATAATGAAGTTGAAATCAATGCAAGAGTGATTCTCATCGAGTTCAGCCTGGTTTCCAACTGAATTTACAGGTAAGGTAACTAATTAAACGACTGAATGCATACATTTTGTTTCTGAATCACTATCGCAGGAAATAATTTTTCTGATATGAATTATTCAACTATAATATGGAAAATTTCGATGTTTTTACAGAGGAACTTGGCCATAGCGGACACAAAAAAATGGAGGTCGCATGGGACAGTTTGATACTGGTCTGGTTGGAACGGATTTTCTAACCATATGTCGGATCGCTCTTGATATGTGAAGTGTAGTAGCCAAAAACAATGTTTTGCAACATTACTCTGGCGATTCTTCATATTTCATTCCAAGAAGGCAGGTGTCATCTATGACAGGGTTTATCCGTTTGTTCCTGTCATAAAAAGTTGCCAGTAGAAGTATCTCAAGTGGCGCCATCACTTCATCAGCAATACAACTAAACTTTTATGATTATAAATAGATGCGCCCTTACAATTTTTTCAAATTGGTCTGGTTGTAACGGATTTTCTAAATATATATGTCGAATCGCTCTTGATGTGAGAAATGTAGTAGCCAAAAACAATATTTTGCAACATTACTGTGGCGATTTTTCATATTTCATTCCAAGAAGGCAGGTGTCATCTATGACAGGGTTTATCCGTTTGTTCCTGTCATAAAAAGTTGCCAGTAGAAGTATCTCAAGTGGCGCCATCACTTCATCAGCAATACAACTAAACTTTTATGATTATAAATAGATGCGCCCTTACAATTTTTTCAAATTGGTCTGGTTGTAACGGATTTTCTAAATATATATGTCGAATCGCTCTTGATGTGAGAAATGTAGTAGCCAAAAACAATATTTTGCAACATTACTGTGGCGATTTTTCATATTTCATTCCAAGAAGGCAGGTGTCATCTATGACAGGGTTTATCCGTTTGTTCCTGTCATAAAAAGTTGCCAGTAGAAGTATCTCAAGTGGCGCCATCACTTCATCAGCAATACAACTAAACTTTTATGATTATAAATAGATGCGCCCTTACAATTTTTTCAAATTGGTCTGGTTGTAACGGATTTTCTAAATATATATGTCGAATCGCTCTTGATGTGAGAAGTGTAGTAGCCAAAAACAATATTTTGCAACATTACTGTGGCGATTTTTCATATTTCATTCCAAGAAGGCAGGTGTCATCTATGACAGGGTTTATCCGTTTGTTCCTGTCATAAAAAGTGGCCAGTGGGAGTATCTCAAGTGGCGCCATCACTTCATCAGCAATACAACTAAACTTTTATGATTATAAATAGATGCGCCCTTACAATTTTTTCAAATTGGTCTGGTTGTAACGGATTTTCTAAATATATATGTCGAATCGCTCTTGATGTGAGAAGTGTAGTAGCCAAAAACAATATTTTGCAACATTACTGTGGCGATTTTTCATATTTCATTCCAAGAAGGCAGGTGTCATCTATGACAGGGTTTATCCGTTTGTTCCTGTCATAAAAAGTGGCCAGTGGGAGTATCTCAAGTGGCGCCATCACTTCATCAGCAATACAACTAAACTTTTATGATTATAAATAGATGCGCCCTTACAATTTTTTCAAATTGGTCTGGTTAAAACGGATTTTCTAAATATATATGTCGAATCGCTCTTGATGTGAGAAGTGTAGTAGCCAAAAACAATATTTTGCAACATTACTGTGGCGATTTTTCATATTTCATTCCAAGAAGGCAGGTGTCATCTATGACAGGGTTTATCCGTTTGTTCCTGTCATAAAAAGTTGCCAGTAGAAGTATCTCAAGTGGCGCCATCACTTCATCAGCAATACAACTAAACTTTTATGATTATAAATAGATGCGCCCTTACAATTTTTTCAAATTGGTCTGGTTGTAACGGATTTTCTAAATATATATGTCGAATCGCTCTTGATGTGAGAAATGTAGTAGCCAAAAACAATATTTTGCAACATTACTGTGGCGATTTTTCATATTTCATTCCAAGAAGGCAGGTGTCATCTATGACAGGGTTTATCCGTTTGTTCCTGTCATAAAAAGTTGCCAGTAGAAGTATCTCAAGTGGCGCCATCACTTCATCAGCAATACAACTAAACTTTTATGATTATAAATAGATGCGCCCTTACAATTTTTTCAAATTGGTCTGGTTGTAACGGATTTTCTAAATATATATGTCGAATCGCTCTTGATGTGAGAAGTGTAGTAGCCAAAAACAATGTTTTGCAACATTACTCTGGCAATTCTTCATATTTTATTCCAAAAGAAGGCGGGAGTCATCTATGACAGGGTTTATCCGTTTGTTCCTGTCATAAAAAGTTGCCAGTAGAAGTATCTCAAGTGGCGCCATCACTTCATCAGCAATACAACTAAACTTTTATGATTATAAATAGATGCGCCCTTACAATTTTTTCAAATTGGTCTGGTTGTAACGGATTTTCTAAATATATATGTCGAATCGCTCTTGATGTGAGAAGTGTAGTAGCCAAAAACAATGTTTTGCAACATTACTCTGGCAATTCTTCATATTTTATTCCAAAAGAAGGCGGGAGTCATCTATGACAGGGTTTATCCGTTTGTTCCTGTCATAAAAAGTTGCCAGTAGAAGTATCTCAAGTGGCGCCATCACTTCATCAGCAATACAACTAAACTTTTATGATTATAAATAGATGCGCCCTTACAATTTTTTCAAATTGGTCTGGTTGTAACGGATTTTCTAAATATATATGTCGAATCGCTCTTGATGTGAGAAGTGTAGTAGCCAAAAACAATATTTTGCAACATTACTGTGGCGATTTTTCATATTTCATTCCAAGAAGGCAGGTGTCATCTATGACAGGGTTTATCCGTTTGTTCCTGTCATAAAAAGTGGCCAGTGGAAGTATCTCAATTGGCGCCATCACTTCATCAGCAATACAACTAAACTTTTATGATGGCAATATAGATGGCTCACGTCCGACCTTAGATCATAAATATAGAGACCAATCTCTATATTGTCATCGAGAGATATTCGACTGGTCTGCAAATTATTTATAAACCAGTTATAAACAAAAGCGCATCAGGACATTCACCTTGTATTTCTTTTGTTAGCTGCAGAATAAATAGATGCGCTCTTACAGATCTAAGAATGTTTTGATCTTTTCACATCACGTGACCATCAGTGACCAACGCGATTTACATAAATAAAACAGTAATTACAACAGTAATTAGCATGGGTCGTTGATTGATCATGTATTGCATGGGTGATGCCTCTCTCTCTCTCTCCCGTATTTCATTACCACCGTAATTTCTTACATCTCAATTAATTATTTCTCTAAATTCGATTTTCCATCACACGTCGCCAAAATATCCAAAAATATGAGAAGGAGGATGAAGCATCAGACTTGAAAGAAATATCTCGTATTATATCCAAATAAACATATCAAACACAAACACAGTTTGCATTTGAGTGTCTGGTAGACCGTGAGCAGAAAAAACTACTTTCCTGACGAATACCACGCATTATATATATTCTTAGTCCATGCACCGATTCATACATCATCGATGTGAACGTGTTAGGAAGAAAGAAACCTCTGTGCATTCTGCATTTTGTGAATCGTTGCATATTGAGTAATTATGAACTGTCAAAAAGTACAAAGCAAATAAAAAATGGGTATTTTTGTAGGTGGGTTTTCAATTATCTAGATTTCAATAAATTTTATTGTGGCCCCTCTTTGCATTATTTGTTGCAACTTTAAATTTCAAGTGACCTTTATTTTTATTAAATATTATTGATATTGTTATTCAGAAATTGAAAAAATATGCAGGATGAAGAGATTATAATAATATATATGCTATTAGAAATAAGAATTAAAGTTTACAGTATATTGTTTATATAATTTCCTGCTGTCTAACTGAAAGTGGCACTTTCTGCTCCAAAAAGGTTCCTCGAAAGGGTAAAATAGATGGTAGGAATTTCGAAATCATAATTTTCGAATTGGCTGCGACGAGATATTTCCATTGGACATTTTGGAACAACCGGTATAACCTCATAAAACTGTCCTATTATTGACTTTGGCGGTCTCTAAGGGAAGACGACGTGTGTAAGAAGAGGAAATTCCATTCTGTATATAGATTTATAGAAAACAAAGAGACTGCGCCAAGTGGTACCAAACCAACGCATTGATTTTTCACATACCTACATGATCTGCAATCTGCATCAATAAGTGCGAATTGTCAATTGTCTCACCTCGAATAGATATAAAGGAATTCAGATGTATATTATATTTTAGTTCGGCCGCAAAATATATTTTCTGCCATTAGTCATCATCATCTATCAAGGTAGGTAAACTACTCAATAAATTATAGGTATATTTGGTGCATGCAACTATATTTGGCACTTTTTTGTAATAACCACGTTTATCTGTTTGAATTTATTGCTTTTAGATACATCTATCAAAAACGAATGAGCAGAATATTCAAAGCATCATTTTCTGAGAATATATCATTGAGTATTCATTGGTACGATTTCTTTTAAAAGTTCAAATAATTGCATGAAACAAGGTATGATTGCTGTTTTATTAATATATTTCATATAGTAGAACGTTTTTTATATATCTCAAGATAAATCATTGCATCGAACATGTCATGATGATGTCAATAATTTTCCCCCGCGAATCCTAAAAATTAAAACCCTTCAGCCCAACCTTCGAGCACGCCACGTCCAGCCAAGCTTCGAGTACGCCACTGATGTTATGTACGGTTTCAGCCAATCATGTTAACATTGCCAGACGCCTCTGCCAGACGCCTCTAGCTACAACCAATAATCTGCGGAATTCGTGTGGGCAATTTTTCGATTTTGGCAGTTGCCCGTTCGTATGATTTCTGTGTTCAGTACGCGCCAGACAGTCCTGATCTGTAAAAATAAAATTGAATATCGTTTCTTTCAACAAAATAATAAAATTACAAGAACGTGAAAAGTCATAATTACTTTTTTTATCTTTCAATTCAGTGAGCTTCCCTAAAATTCACGTGAGTACCTTTCTGTGCATTGCTCTGCCTTAATCTAACCTTCTCTACTGTTCTCTGTGGAATGGCTCTTGTGCCCTATCTTCGATATTGGATTGACGCTAAAATCAATTTGGGCTTGATATTGCATGATAGGTTTTGATAATATGTCATGATATATTGATAAAACACAGCATGGTTCGTAGTTGTCCCAGTTATGGGAGAGCTTAGAGCTCATGCCCTTGTTAGAATCAGAAGTCTCAATTCGACTAGTAAAAGGTCCATTGTTTGGAGTCCCCAACTCCATATCTTGTACGATAATAATAGTGTTATTTCACAGGTCCAATAACTCACCAAAAGATACCAAGATGACTGACCGCAAAGCAGTTATCAAGAATGCTGATATGAGCGAAGACATGCAACAAGATGCTGTAGATTGTGCGACACAGGCGATTGAAAAGTATAATATTGAAAAGGTAATAATTGCTGACATAAGTAGTCTCTCAAATCAAATACATGGTCAGGTGTGGATAGGTTGGTGAAATAAATGAAAAAAATACCTATATAAACTAATTGGTAGGTATGCCTTTTTTCAAGAGCTGGTCCTATGCTGGAAGTTTGTGGCTTGAATTGGTTAGGAGATTGTAATGTGCATACATAACTTCATTTCTATTTCAAGGAAAGCTTCTTGAGTTAAAATTGATGCTTGCAAATTTGATACTTTCTGGAATAAAATTGGAAAAGGTGTTGATGTTGAATCAATATTTTGATAGTGATTATTCTCAGCCATCTGATTGTAATGTTTAATATTAGAACTGAATAAACAACCTAGTATGAACCACAATACCTACACTTGAAATTGAAGTGATATAACCTGTAATCAATTTGAAAATATTGGCTAACTCATTATCTCACACTTTGTTACATGAAATTAGTTGACTCAAATGATAATATTTTTTTTCATCTACTCCTGTGTTATGATATTTCATGTTATGCACTGGAAATACAAGCAAATGCTGGCAAGCAATGGTCAACATTATTAAATTGACTTGATAACACTAATTGTGCTGTTCATCACTTTTAATACTATATAAATGAAATATACTCAACTGTTTCCATATTTTAGTATAGAGACATGTTGATCAAGAGTATTTTGTGAAAAATTCATAAATCTATTATGACTAAATCATTTATTATGGGTAGGTACAATATTGCAAAGCTGAGATCTTCGATGTTGTTTATGGATATATTTTTTCAAACTTGAAGATATTTACATTTCCAAAGACCAGCTGATGCAAATTAATGAGAATTTTTTAATACCCAGGAACTTCTCACACATACTGACCTAATCTCACTAACAATTTATAGGGTGTTAGAATGGACAACATGAGAAATGAAGCCTAATCAGATTTTTTGATTCACCTTGTTCCAGCAGAAGGATTTTTTCTGATCCAAAATGAAATTTATCTCTTATATTCTTGGAATGCAATTCTGATACAGGTTCACAATATTTTTTTATAATTAGGTTCAACTGTATCAGTTCTCAACTTGTGTGCAAAATTTTGAAGTATCCTGACTTAAATCTGCCTCATATTCAAATAGGGAAGTTCATTTCAAAGCTGAACCTTCATTAGATTTTCATGTTAAAAAAATCGAATTAGCTAATCCATACCACGTGACCCAATATGGCGGATGAGGGCATACAATCCGATACTTGCCATTGAAGTATCATTTGTTTTCTGGACCTTGGCTAGTAAGGAGTGAATCGTGTTTATTTTCGGAGTTTTTCTGGTGTTTAGAAACGGAATTCAGATGGAGAGTGAATATTTAAAGACATTGATGTTGAATAGCAGAGATATTGGTGAAAGGTATGCTTAAAACAATTCATTCAGTTCCTTTGTTTACATTTTTGTCACTGTATTTGTTCTAGGTATAAAATGAAGTTGGGATTGATTAATAATCTAGATCCTTTTACATTGGATTCTGATGCTGATTTGGATTATTCAATTGATGCTGTTCCTCCTGTAACATTCATGGATATTGCTGCCTATTTGGTTTTAACTCATAGCTTTTATTCCCAAGTCCAGATGAAGGCCTACAAAAGCTTGGAGTCATATAAGTATTTCCAATCTGGTTTGGTTGTGAGGGTGGCAACAAAGATGGAGAATAATTTATTCATTTTAGTTGGTCAGGTGAGTTTTTTAACCAGTATACTGATTTCGGAGTTCCTAATGGTTTATTTTCAGGTGAAGCATTCACAGAGAGTTAATGTTAAACCATTAGATGTTTGGTGCATTGTATCCAAGGATGGTAGCATATGTACTGCTCATTGTACATGTATGGCTGGAAACAGTGAAGTTTGCAGTCATATTGGTGCCATATTATTTGCAGCGGAATATGCAAACTCAAGGAAAGAGGCAATATCCTGCACAGATGTAGGAGCTGTGTGGCCTATGCCATCCATGTCAAAAAAAGTTGACATTGTACCAGCACATGAAATGGATTGGGGAAGAACGACACACCAACAAGAAAGCAGTTTATTAAGAGGAATTAAAGTACCACCATTGTCAGGAAATGAGATGGCTGATATGTTGGAGACAATGAGCAAATTAGGATACAGCTGTCCTCTCATGAGGATTGTAGAACCATTTACTACCCAGATTTCTCAAAATAGAATTGAGATTTTAGTTTCTAGGATGAGTATCTTCGATGAAAATAATATTAACAAGAGCTATTCTGAGCTCATGAGGATAGCTAAAAAGTCAAATATTTCCTTAACAGATGAAGAAATTACAAAAATAGAGGAGGCTACCAGACAGCAATCCCAAAATCAAAACTGGTATCAACAGAGAGCTGGTAGAATAACTGCATCCAAATTAAAATCAGTGTGTAGAACAAATAAGGAGAAACCTTCCCTCTCCCTCATAAAATTGATTTGCTATCCAACTAAAATGCCATTTTATAGTAAAGCTATTTTATGGGGTATATCAAATGAAAATAAGGCTGTAGAAGAATATAAGAAGTTTATGGAAGAGGAAAATCATGAATTTTTCAATATTAATGAAGTGGGATTACTTATCAATGAGAAGTGGCCCCAATTGGGTGCTTCTCCAGATCGATTAGTTTTTTGTGAATGTTGCTTAGGAGGGTGTCTAGAGGTGAAATGTCCCTATTTATTACACACCAATAATGTACAGGACATACAGGAATATTTGACAATGAAGAGCTCATGTTTAGTTGAACTAGATGGAAAAATAACATTGGATAAAAAACACAGTTACTACTACCAAGTTCAGATGCAAATATTTGTCTCGCAGTTGCTATATTGTGATTTTGTGATATGGTCTCCAAATTTATTCTTTCACATCAGAATACTACCAGACATAACATTTTGGGAAAATTGTTGTACAACTGCACTGAAATTTCATTCAGAAGTGATAATGCCAGAACTTTTAGGCAAATATTTTACAATTAAAGAGGGTGCTGCCAAAATCAGTCATTATTGCATTTGTAAAGGTGTCGATGATGGTACACCAATGATTAGATGTGATGGAGATGCCTGTGAGACAGAATGGTTTCACTTTGAATGTGTTGGGTTGGACCACACTCCAGATTGTGCTTGGTATTGTAGTAACTGTGCCAATTAGAAGTGCTTACAACTTGCATTAATTCATTAATTTTCAATTATTTTATACTATGATCACATATTTTGTAGCCACATAATTTTTTTCTACTTAGGATTTCTACTTATGCATATAAATGTATTGTAATAATATGCCATCATTAGTGTAGTGTTTAACTTCATTTCAATATATTGTTAAAGCATTTGAAAACGTTTCAATATCTCCTCATACTTATAAATATATTGTCTCTTCACATATTTGTACCTATGCTCTATCAATAAAGAAAAAGATAAGATCAAACAACAGATATTTATTTATAAAATTTCACATGTCAAATTCATAAATAAAGTATGGACCAGAAAAATTAGGCAAAAATAATATCATTGAATAAAATATCAAATTTTTGTTATCATTTTTTTGGATTCCTTGAACTAAAGTGGAATTATAGGTGGAGAGATATTCACCAAAACACTACAAACAGTTACAATTTCATCCAATAAACTAACATTTCCAGTACCCCTTCTCAACATGGATATTGGAATAGTACCTTTGAAAATATTAAATTTGTTTTTTATGAGACCAATGATTCTTTCAACATGTATCCTTACATGTGCTATTTGTCTGGTCTCTTCAATTTCCAGAGGATGTAATTGATTTTTACCTCTGGTGAATGCAGGCATGATCAATTTAGCTCTCAATACATTGAGTGTATCCTCTATCAAAAATCCTCTGTCTGCTAAAACAATATCTCCTGGTATAATGTTATTACAAAAGCTACTACCTTCCACAATTTGTTTGTCAGAAGCACGTCCACCCCAAGCATTACTGATGTAACATATACTACCCTGTGGTGTTATTCCAATCAAAAATTTGATTGTATAATGGTGCTTGTAATTTGACCAACACTGTTGACGAGTTTTGAGTAGAGCTGGCTTTTCAATGAAAATTTCAAAGCAATCAATGATCACAGTAGTTTTATCATGAAATGATTCCTTGAAACATGATGGAATATTGCTTCGTAAAACAGGACGCTCCGGCCATAATATAATTGGTCTGAATTTCCTATACATTATTTCAATTATGATTTCAAAATATTTTGATGCAGTAGTTGGAGAAATTTTAAAACGATAAGCTAAATCCTTAAAATGCAGATCTAATCTCAACTTTATGAGTGTGAGAAGCAGCTGATTGAATGAACTGAGAGCAGTTGTATGTGAGGAGGGAATGTATATCTTCACCATACTGAAAATAATTTCATTCACAAAAATAAAATCGAATCCAGTGTAGTATTTCCAAATATTGTCATCTGATTGTCTGTCCATCAGTCCAAATGGTGAATTCTCTACTTTGTGTTCCAGATCACTAATTTTTTGTGATGCAAACCTCAGTTGTTCACATTTCAAAGTTACTTCCTCCATTGTTAAATCAGTTTGTGTTGATATTCCTGTTTCTTGTTCTGGTCCATCTTCATCTACACCATGGAAGTCTAAGTCCATATCAGACTGGGTTACATTCTGAAGATAAAATATATTCATGAATTATATCAACATTTCTTTCATTGAATTTTGTCACAACTCACCTCAGATAGTTTGTGTTTTCGCTTGTCCAATCTTGCTTTCCGTTCAACATCATCAAAACTTTTCTTAACGATTTGTGAAGTATGTCCCATATTTTGGGAAGGCACCCAGTCAGGATTAGTTTCATCTTCCAAAGCAGCAGGTTTCCCTAGAAATAGTAATAAGTATCCTCTGAATATTTCACACACAATGCAAAATAAAATAAGTTGCCAGTGTAGACATGAGTATCCTGAGACTCACCTGTTAAAAAATGTTTACTGCAGACTCTCTGATACTTGAGTTTGGAATCTGTGAGATCATCTCTCTTGATTGCAGATAACCAAAGGGCCCTTCGCTTCTTAGATAAGTCGTTTTTACTCGTTAAGAACCTGTGATTTGTAACCGTAGGAACCGAGTACATTCCGACTTTATCTCTGTTAGTACGAGATCCACAGCCAACTACAATGCATGTAATAGGCATATTTCTTCAGTAGAAGCGTTAATAACTATCCACAATTGAAAAAAAACACGTAAAAAACTCACAAAGATCACTAAATAAAACCGTTTATAACCAATGTCACATATGTAAACATCTAATGTTTGCCATCAGCCGCCATATTGTTTTGATTTGACAGGTCATTGGATTGGGTAATATGTATCTCCCGCCAAGAGAGTGTTTCTAACCTAACTAATAATATGGTCTATAGAAATTATTTTGAAGTCTGGGAATTGAAAGTTCTCATCAATTGACAAGTTCAGCCAGCTTTGAGAGAGAGAAAATATGTCTGCCCTAGTGTTGTCTTTGTCGGCAACTTCAAATAATTAAAATATTATGATTGCGACGTAAAAAAGAAGAAGACTTATACAACCTGTGAATAATTGGTTTGTTTTTCTTGTAGTTTGTTTTGATATCTCCGTTTATTCAGAATATTTTGTTAGCATTGTTTTCTGATTTTTTTCACGTCACAATCATAACATTTTCGTTATTTTAAGTTGAAATATTGATGACAAATACCAATAGGGCAGACATATTTTTTCTCTGTTAAATCTGGCTGAACTTGTCAATTAGAACTGTGTCATTTGGTTGGACATTTTCCAAGCAGATCATAGATGTAATTCAAAAAATAAAATACGAGCGCAGATCACGTGGCTACCTGTTGCGTTGTGTCAAATGTCAACTGGCTAGTGGTGCAACTGTTGAGGTTTGGACAGCTGACGTCTGTCATACCTCAGTGGACCTCTCGCTAGTTTATATTATTATCTTCTAGTTGGATGTTGATTGGATTTGTTTGGTTTCAGGATATTGCTGCCTACATCAAAAAAGAGTTTGACAAAAAATACAACCCAACCTGGCATTGTATTGTTGGTAGAAATTTTGGATCTTATGTGACACACGAGACACGTCACTTCATTTATTTCTATTTAGGTCAGGTGGCAATATTGTTGTTTAAGAGCGGTTAAACTTTCAATTCCACCGACGAGTATTCCACAATTAGATGACTTTATTTTTCGAATAACATAAGTACAGTTAAAGATTCGGTTTTTCACATTCTCAAACTGGGATTGAACTTTCAAGATGTCTTTAAGAAATTAGAAGTTTTATTTTAAGGATTTTATATAATAATTTTGGAATAAAATTATTTTGTTGATTATTCAAGTTTTTTAGTGGAAATTAGATAATGACGCACAAATAATTTTGTTTTGTAGTAGCAGTTATTGAATGTTTTCATGCACCAAGAAAACAAATTTGTTTGTGCTTTGACTTCAGATATTCTTGAAACTACAATAAAATTCCTTCCAAGGGTGTTTCGGTGAATATACTCAAGAAGTGTCTATATAAACTTTGAGATTGCAAACTGCCTCTCTGAAGTGAAGATTGTTATATTGTATTGTTAGCAAAATACTATAACTTGGATTGTACCACTATGTGTATCATTCACTGAACTCGCAGGAGATTTTTCATTTTGGATTCTAGAATTCAAGGTGTTTAGTTGTTCCGTGCCTATTTTCACAAACAACTGCATAGGCATATTCTACATCTGAATTATATGTGGTACTTAATTGTTATAATCTATGACTGTCTAATGTTACTTTCCTGAACATCTTTTGATTTGATTGAACTTAAAAAAATTCGATGCTAGGTTCGATGCTAGGTTTCAGAAGTTTTGTAATATTTATTGATATGCGAGTGGTGCTATAAAGTATATATTTTCGAGTAGATACTGCACTTGGTTCTTGAATTGAAAAAAGCAAGTATCTCAAAGGAAAGTCCTGAATAACCGAAAATTGGTTACTTCTTAGTTACCACCCATGCACCAAACTAAAATGAGAAACAAGAGACGCGGATCTAGATATCTACATCTTCTATTATAACCTCTACATTCTGTGAAATGAAAACTTTGGAAAAGAATTGTAAGGCCACTTTTCATGGTGCTGTTACCATTATTTTGGCAATGTTTAGACTCCTCGCAATGTCTTGTAGGATTGACTGTAGGTATCATTATTTGACGAAGATTCCATCTTAGTTTGAACCATTGTACAGATATTTAACGATTAGGGTCAAGTTGAAAAATGCACATGCAGTGTGTCAATGTCAAAGTTCCAATCTAGGTTATGTGCATTTTATTTTTGTTGCGGCTGAGGGGACTGCAAGTGTTTTGAAATCGCTGAAGAACCATTTCAAGCATTATCAATTGACAATTCATAATGCCTTGTTATATTATCCTCAACATTGGTGAATTAGATGAAACATGTGTACAATAAATTTCAAATTTGAATCAAAAGGTGTTCCATTCTTTTTTTTTCAATGGGGCTCCAACACCCACTACGTGTTGAAATCTATATATGTCCAGACTCTTTTGAATTAGTTCTTTTAAATTACTTATGATGAAACTGCCATGCTTGCCTGAGATTTTTCCGCAATATCAGAGGTTGTGAGTAGCTTGAATCAACATTGAGTTGCTGATATTTAAAATTCGTTCAGCAATTCAGTTCAGTAGTTTTTATGGTTTAAAAGAACTAATTATGTTTCAAAAAAATCTAACAGAATCTATTTTATGTCTATTTGAGTGGACCTTTCAAATTATACTACATGGTTTTTTGATTGATGAGAAACTATCCATTGTCAACTATTAAATATTTTAAAAACTAAATGAATTTTTGTGACATCTATACAACAGTATGGTTCAACCCTGAACGAGATTTGAGTTTGAAGACAAGAATGGACTTAATTGACAAGTTCAGCCAGCTTTGAGAGATAAAAAATATGTCTGCCCTAGTATTGTCTCTGTCGTCGAGATTGCAACATTAAATAATGAAAATGTTGTGATTGGGACGTAAAAGAGAAGAATACTTTTATACTGTATATAATAGGGTTTGTTTTTCTTGTAGTTTGATTTCGTTATTCCGATTATTTCGAATATTTTGTTAGCAATGTTAGCTTATAATTGTTTGATGATTCCAAACACATTATAAATGTGTAATTAGATTTCTTCTCTTTTTTTACGTCGCAATCATAGCATTTTCATTATTTCAAGTTGCAATCTTGATGATGACAAAGACAACACTAGGGCAGACACATTTTTTTCTCTCTCAAAGCTGGCTGAACTTGTCAATTGAGGCAAGTTTTTTGCAAGCGATGGCTGTAAAAACGTTCACAGAGATGAATGCCATCTGCGGTAAAATACTTGGACCGGTAGAGATTGAAAATCTAGCTCATTTATATAATTCTAAAATAGGAGAGGGCTCAGAACGCAGAATCGAGACTTTAGGAACAGCTTAATAGACCTATTTAATGGTTGATTTTGTTACCGGTAAAACAATTCCGTCCCAATAATAATTTGAGGTTCATAAGCTATTCAAGTCATTCGCATCAGTAGACAAATGTAGGATGTGGTTTTACTGTTCCATCAACTATATTGAATTATTTCTGTGAGCTTATTGGAAAACACTTTTACGTTTAATAAGAGTTGATTTTACTTAGATGATAATAATATTTAGGTATATTTTTTTAGTGACTTTATTTGAGTAGCATTTCCTAGCAGACAAAAGGAATTTTTTTCTCTAGTTAATACCAGACCAGATCGAAAGCGGAGTTGATTTTCTTGTTTAGTGTTTTAAAGATAATTCTAATTTCGATTGAGGACCAGCAACGTTTTCTTTTTCGAATAAAAAATTCGAAATCTTCATGGAGCCGCCAAATTTGGATTCGAGGGCCCTATAAGGCATTGCCTATTTTGCGGTCCATCACCGTTTCTTCCTTGTCGCAATAGAAGAGTTATTTTTTTGTCTCGATTTGGTTTGGAAATCTCATCAGTGCTTCTGCAGGGAACAGAAAATCAAAAATATTTCGATAACCAGACCTAAAATACTGAACCAATTTTCTTGTTTAGGGTAATGAAAACACTGTCGAAAAATACCCAGGAGTGGTTCTAGTTCAATGATTTTGTACCAATTTTTTTTTTATTTTTGTGGTAGTACAAGGGCTTGTGCGTTGTGCAAGGCTATATCGGGGTCGCGAAAATAAAAGAATCATCTGAATTTAAGCTGAATATATTTCAATATAACATAAAAAATGATAAATATTCAATAAATAATAATATATACGTATAATTCACTTGGGAAGGCACATTTTTTATATCTTGCTTGGTAAAATTGTACAAAAGTTTTTTACATCCTCAAAAACGGTAAAACTACAATTCGAATGTGACAATAAACATCTCACATATTGAACAAATACGTACTTACAAACTAAATGACATATCTTTTGAAACATTTGATATATGTTGAAGTTAGGTATTTTCATCTGCACATTTTGATAAAAATTCAATCAATAATGCCCTCCAGTATCTAACCATTACTAGACAGCATGGGAAAATATACAGCATGATTTTTTCGATTATATCTCAATTATTTCACTAATGCCGTCTGCCTTTTAAGAATTACCTACCTATACATATTCATACAAACTGTTTTCATTGAATAGACCATATCAACTAAGCTAAAAACACTAAAATCCAATTATTCCTCGAATAAAAATGCACTGAAATGAAACCTAATCACTATCAGAAAAGGGTTTGTATACAAAATCTATCTTTATATTAGGTAGGAGATGGTCATCAATTATACATATTCATATTTGTTCATCATTTATAGATGTTTTTCTTTAAAGGTTTCTATGATAATATTCCGAAGTCGTAGATCACATAAATTACAAAATAAAAAAAAACTTGTCAGGGAGAGCTCATGTAATAAATATACCAATAACAGTATAGGTTTCTCTGGTACAACAAAATAATATGAAATAAGAAGGTATAAATTAATTTAAGGGATGAGAAATATGGTAGGTATGTATATCTTAAATCAAATAGGGAATGGTGGAATACCAATTGATCTCAACTTTCTGACAATTTTGTCAATTCCAGTGAATTCATGTGAGCAATGTTGATTTCTCTTATTTTGGAGTCTACTCCGTATTTCATTTTGGTTCCACTGTTCAAACCCGCCTCTTAAGGCTGACATTCCAATTCTTTCACGTCCTCTTGTGAAAAGAAATTATTATTCAACAGGCACTTCATTCCTAATCTACGTGAATATATATACAAATCCGTGTATGCGTATTTCCTCTTCAGGAAATAGAAATGGCAAAGAGAATTTGAGCAAAGTTGAAGACAAACAAATTTGCCTCTTGATTTCGAAGGAACATAAGATTAAAAATTACCTACACATTTTTCATAACAAAAATTGAGTAAACAAAGCTACATTAAAACAATGACAATATAATAAAATAGAGAATACGATGTATCGGGGATGAGCAAATATTGTTCTCAGTATTTAGAATATATTGATGGAGATTTGCTACCACTTTAAATAATTCACCATTTTAGCAGATAAAGATATACAGTGTGGCGAAAAAGTAGGGAAAACTACCTATATAATTGCTACGTCAATTGTAGCAAAACTTTATGCTGGAAATACAGAATGCAGTAGCAAAAATCCTATATAGAATACAGGACAGTATTCTTTTCTTCTGTATAAATACGATACATTATTGACATTGCAGTGCATAAAATTTCCCTGTTTTCTTTACTATAAACAGGATGTGTTACTAACGCAGTCTTCAACATTTCAATCCGTAAAAATATATGCTGGGATATAAACACTGTTAGGCAGTTCATTACCAGAGTGTGTCCACAAATGAAAAGTCGTTTGAGAGCGATATTTTCCTTCAGTTAAATTTTCTCCTGTAAAGTTTGCCATTTTCATAGACGATACCTACCGGCATTGAGTTGAGGAATGCTGTAATTGAAGTAACATTGTAAGAATAAATAATAGGTTTGTTCTAGCAACGATTTCGAATAGTTTGCAATCGTCCGGAGCATGCGCATGCAAACGATTGCAAAATATTCGAAATCGTTGCTAGAACAAACCTAATGAATCATCGTCGACTTGGGAACGATCTGGACAAGTGAAGTAAGTGACAACTGGCTCAAAAGTTGTTTATTTGAAAATCTTCAATGTCAATTTTTGGGATTAAAGGTGACTTCCGACCATATATATAATAACAACTACATATATGGATAACACCTATTCTTCTCTTCACGCGAAAGTGAAGCCAGTTTTGGAAAAACAAAAGACTGTCTGGCTTGCTAATGATGAATTGTGCGTATGCGCGGGTTTTGACGAGTTGAAATCCACTGACGTTTTTAGAATTTCATAGGTTAGGTATATTTGTTAACCCAAATGATGTAAAAGAGCGTTAATATAGTTATTTATGTACTTACTGATTGTTTACAGAAGTGATTAGTGAGTGATAACAGTGATCGATTGATCAAAAATTAGCCCACGAATCTTGTTCCGCGATGACTTTATCGTCACAGGTTTCTTTGCAAATCGCAAGTATCGCTTTGTAGATCATATCCATTTCTGCATCTATCATCAACTTTTATCCAAAATCGTCCAACTATCCATCGATAAATGAATATTTGAAAAAGATTTGTTGAAAACGCATGTCGATTCTTAAATCAAACTTGCGCATGCGCATATTCGCGATTTGTCCCGCAAACTGTCATTTGTTTTATTTCTCGGCTTCAGCTCTGGTATCCATGTTACCTATATAGTTATTATTAGATATATGCTTTCGACTCGGAAATACGATCCTAATGAAATAATGCACTGTTGTCACATGTCACACAAACATTTAAAAAGATTTCTTCTGTGAAAAACTGTGAGAATAGAAGCCGAGTAGTGTTTCTTCTATGAGCAGCTATGGGAAAAGTTGTTTTTACATTTGCAAACATAGGTACTTCCATGCAAATGGACACACTCTTATCGTTCCACTGACAAACGAAGGCAATTATTACTGATATCACTGTCGTTTGATCACTATTTTTAAGCTTTGGTAGCAACGGGAAAGTCCTACAATTAAGGAAAATATGCATATATGATTGTATATCATTTCATTCAAACAACGCCATCGCTCCCAACGCTTGCTCGGATGACAGATCAACAAGCAATGACACGTGAATCACCCCCAAAAAAAGCGAATCTCTCCACACACCTCGAATCTGATCTCAATTTAATACACTAAGTTGTAGGACCTTACCGTTGCTCTGCTAAGTCTCGCGACAAGCGTTCGCATCTTTGGACGAGAAGAACGAAAATCACAGGGTGAATATTCGTTTACCGCATTCCTATGAGTTGAGAAAAGATTTTTGGTGGTACTCACGTACCTATTCTGAACTCCTGATCACGACTCTGAAGTCAAAGTGCGGCGGTCTCGAGTATTTTCGGAGATGTGGGCCTATGCTGCTTCAGAAACACCAATTGATATTCAAATTTCTGCTATTGAAACATGATCAACAGGACAAAATATACGTACGATGTTTGTATATAGGCCATAGGGTAACTCGGAAACTATAAGAGATACAAAAAAATTGAGGTCGCGTCCTCAATCTCCTCTTTCGAGACAAATTTACTGGCAAAAAAAAATTTGCTATCGTCTTTTGTTTTTGAGTTATAAAAAAGTTGGATTTTTCGACTTTAAGACACATGTGAATATCATGGTTGTTTGTATAGTTACGAGATAATAACTTTTACATTATCGAGGTACTTTTTCTTGTATAATCCAATGGCGTCGAGTGGTTGGAAAGGATTGCTTCTCTTTCTAACCCAGTAATAAGTCTTCAGTAGCGAAACTAGTATTTTGTTAGATTAATCTTTGTTTTTTTTTAAATTTATTCCAATTAGGCGGTTGCCATCTATGTCGGTTTATCAGTTTTTTTTCGTTATAATATATCAATTAACTCATTATATAGGTATCTTTGAAAATGATGATTTCGTACGAAAAGTTTCACTATTACACATCAAAAGCGACCCAACATATGATACATGTTTAGAGAAAACAATCCTTTCAAACCGAACCAAAGCCAACTATGATTCCAATTCGAAAAACTACAACTATAGGCTATAACTCGAAATCGCACTATATTTTTCGAATTTTCTCGATGTCACTGGATTATAGAGGAAAAAGTGTCTCGAGCATATGAAAGTTATAACCTCGTAACTTCACAAACAACCATGATATTCCCATTTATGTGTATAAAAGTGGAAAAATCGAACTTTATAAAACGAAAACGAAAGACAGTAGCACATTTTTGTTTTCGCCAGTGAATTCGTCTCTAAAAAAGAGATCGAGGATGCGACCTCCATTTTCCTGTATCTCCTATAGTTACCGAGCTACACCCTATACCAACATCGAAACTCGCTCAACCTGCACAATTTCTCCTCACCTCAAAGGAGTGCTGCGGCAAACAAACATTCACCAATCACAGTCGACCACCATCACCTCTTCGAGTTGGCTCCAGTGACACCCTCACCGACGCCAAAGTACCCGAGCGTCCTGAGCGTCGCCGACACCCTAGCCACCAACGGCTCCTTGAACTTCCACACGGTGGTGTCCATCACGCTGGTCTTCCTAAAGTCCTCGCAGCTCTTCTTGAGCGTCTTGACGCAGTCGGCGCGGTAGTGGTGCAGCTGCGCGTCCGCCGTGTCGATGGGGTAGCTGGTGCAGCCGCTGCCCAAGCAGCTGAGCGGGAAGTGGTTGTGCAGCGTGAGCACCTTTTCGGTGTTGTGGAAGCACTTCACGTACTGGCCGGGCTTGGTGAAGTTCTTGGTGCGGTACACGTGCTGCATCATGTGCATGTACCTGAGGAGGAAGACAAGCGAATGTATTCTACTACTTTTCCATACCGCTGCTCGTTCCGCATTGCTTTTGCTAATAGATAGGCCTGTTCCGAGGGGTTGACCACTAGGAGAAAATGTGTACACTGGAATTCCTATAAGCCGGAATTCCCCTGGAATTCCTCGGAATTCCTCCGGAAGAAATATGTCAATTTGAACAAATAACGATGAAATTTTGAAACTAAATGTATACAGGGTCACTCACGGTCGATGGTACCTTAGACGTTTACGGAGAACGGGACGTAGGATTATTCTGAAAATTTGGTTTATTGGGTAATCAGTTTTGTTCTATCGATCTAAAATACTTTCAGCGTTGCGCCGTTGCCGCTTCTATCAAAAAGTAGCAACAACTTTGTTATTTCAAATGGAACACCCTGTACACACAGACGGCCCTCAATCTTTGTTTACGTTTATGTAATTATGTTTCGATATTCATATTGTAGCACGGCTGTACGAATTGTTTTTTTTTAAATAGGGTTCTCAGTAAGAAGATTTAATAGTGTCGATAAATATTAATAAATTATTACATCACCTCCATTGAAAAGTGTGTAGTGTTTATGAAATCATTTCCATCTAATAACCAGTATGCCAGGTAGCAGATTTGTTATTTTTGGGCAAAAACCAAGAGGCTTCCAGGCACTGATTTTGTTTGGGATACTTTTTTGAAAAGGTGGATGAGTTGTGAACATGCAGATGTTGTGAATCCTGATACAAGTCATACATCAGAGCTGTGATTTGTCCAACCAAATTTAAGAAAGAGATCTACAAAATGGGTAGATGAAAATGTGTTATGAAAAAGAAGTACCTATTCTCATTATTTTATGATGTTCCATGTAATCAGATTCAGGAATTTTTTATACTTTGAGCTATAATGAGGATATAAAAACCTGCAAATAAAAGAAACAACCTGGATTGCATCCATAGTAGAGTCCAATGTATTAATGAAGAAAATAGTCAGCTAATGAGAAAATCGAAATTGATGTCAATATATTTATATACCTATTATGTATAATGTAGGTACCTATAAATTAAATAAAGAATGTATTTTTCGTACTTCCGGGCCTAAAGTGACAACTTCACTCCCTTGTGACAGGTACTAAGGTGTCACATTTAATCCCTCTGGGATTAAATATTGACGAAACTCCCGGAACGATTAAATCACAAACAAACGAATTTAAGGGATATTTTATTGAAAAATATAATTAATTAGAATGGTAATTAACGTTAATATTCAAATTAATATTGTGACAGTTCGTCATATTGACCAGTCTCAGAGAGTTGAGGCACAAACCGCTTTTGATTTATCATCGAAGTAGACTAACAGCGCATTTTCAGTAGGTTGTCTCACATTTTTTAAGCGGCACCACTTTTTAAAAGCATCGTACTGCTGCTCGTATAGTTTTCTAGATTTCGGTGGTAACAATTCTTCACCTACTTCGGCTGCTCTTTTATCAATATCAGATACACCTTCTTCACTCATGATACCAATAATTATCAATAACAATGTTTCTTTACAATGACACTAGTAATGACAATGTTTCTAAATTATAACTGTCACAACGCAATGTTACTATGGTAACTTATTTTAAAGACAGTTTATTAAATGAGTTGAAGAGAGAAAAAACTGATTGAAATTATTGAAATAATTAATAAAATCATACCGGAAGTACGAAAAGTATCGTATATACCTTGCGACTGAAGTACATTTAATCCTGAAGGTAAAGTTTATGGCCCGACCGCAGGGAGGGTCATAATTTACCAGTCCCGCGGTATATAATGTACTATTATTTTCACCATTCACTGATAATTGTTAAACTTGATAAAATATAGGTAGGTATATCAATTTCAATTCAAAATATGAACTTTCAATAACCTGTGCATTAAATAATATATATGCACACATACATTACATGCATCATTCATCAGTACCTATGAATTCTTCATTGAAATTTCTCTATTTTCAATATGAAATTGTTTTCAAGGTAGGTATTAGGTAGTTACCTATTTATGGAATAGGTATGTTCCCTGTTTTGTAAATTTTAAATTATCTCATGTATTATTTTCTGGTTGGACATTCAGGAATTTTTGTGAATCAAGGAGTTTTTGTTCACAAAAATTACTAATATTTGAAGCCATATGATACCAATAACCATCAATAATCAATATGTATCGATTATAAAAAGGTACATCACAGTAAAATTACTTTTAATGCCCATTTAGTGATATTCAGCATTAATAATTTTGAATTCAGGGCCGTTGACTACGTCATCGCGCGCCTTCGGAAGCCACGCCTTTTGGCCGAAAAAATCGCTTGAATGAACCATCCTTTTCTAGTTTACCATCCTTGGGTGAAACCTGCTGAAGCTTCTAATCAAATACCCATCAGGAATGTTTCAACAATTGGTCCTTCGAGCCGCATCTTCACAAATATCTAGAGAAATTTCATCATTCTCTCTCACCGCTAAACTATCCACCAACAACTCTTACCTCGGAATCTCTTTGAACCACCCGTGATTGTGTATGAGATCGTCCAAGAAATAAACGTTCCTCACGTTGTACGACGCCCTCTCCTCCTTATTGATCTTCAGAGCTTTCGGCAGCACCTTTTGCATCAGCTCCTTCCACGTCGTCCCCTCCAGAGGCATTATCACCTCGTCAATGTCCAGGAGGGCTATGTACTTGTACTCGTACATGTGCTTGTAGAAGCAGTCGTTGTAGGGGATGAGCTCGTTCTGGCGCTTGTGGTTTGTCTTCTTCGTCAGGTAGAGGTGCTGGAAGGAGGGGGCGTTGGGTTGACCCCCAGCAAGGTTTATTGGGGTTACTTGGACCTGTAACGGAAGATGGCGATCGTCAATAACACGGCGTCCGCCCAAATATAAAGGCGGCCCACCGCCAATCAATTTTATTCAAGGTTCATGTGAATTCTTGAGAAAATAAATGGTTAGTTTAGATATCCTGAAAAAAATTGAGTTTTCTGAGTAAGGGAATTTATTCAAGTGTTCTCGATAACTATTCGACAGATTCAATGAAGAATATCATTATGAATCAATATTGTAATGAGAGACAATCATGATTTTTTCAAAATCAACTACGCAACACTAATTACGTCGCACCCCGAAACTTTGCCCCTGTTTAAATTTGAATAACTTTTTTCTGCTTTGAACAATTCTAATTCTGTTTGTACTGTTCGCTAGCTCAGTCCTTCAGCTATTATCTCGTACTTTTTCGTTACATCAGGTTACTTCCATGAAATTGCTACAGGAGGTTTTTTGAAACTGTGCAAAATTTCAGAATTTTCAAAAGGATCCCAAATGAAGAAAAACAGTTTTTTTTTTCAACTTCAACAGCAGAGGCATGAAGATTGTCTCATTACCTTTGGCCATTTCCAAAATTGTCTTCTCATCACTTTTCTTTACAGAGTGATCTCAAAAAATCAATTTTTTGGTTTTGCAGTCATACCTTTTTTCCTCTTCAACCGATTTTTAAAATCTCAGGCTCATTTTGAAGCTAGAACCTCATATGAGAAGATTTGAAGATCAGAATTAACTCAAGATGAACATTCAGAATCGAGGGTTTCCTCAAAGGTGACCCAAATCTGAAACACTCTGTAAATCCCGACTGGGAGGAGAATTAAATGAAAATCAAATTGTTTTCGGAAGGATCTTCCATTCTGGACACATCCAGATCTTTTTTTCATTCAGTAGTCAAAAATTGTGCGAGAAAACCGAAATGAAACGCCATGTTCTAGAAAAAAAATCAGCCAAAAAAAAATGCATGGTCCGTAACCAACGTAACAAAAATCATAATGAGTGACTGACAAGACAGGTTGAAAATTACGTTCTCGTGAAAATAAAGACCAGGACAGAAAAAACTATTCGTAGGTCTTTCTTTTCTGAAGATATAAGACTTCCATCATGTTTTGAATTTTTTTCAAAGAATTTAAATTTTTAGACCCCCAAAAAAAATGTTGTACGTACGCCTATGAAACAAATTTTTTTATCTCTTTGATCAACTTTTTCCGCTGAACACAGCTATGGGTACCGCTTGTCTCGATTCTGAAAAATAACTTTTTTTCGCCCTGTACATCAAACTAAGATACTTTGAGAACTCGAGTTTGGGCGATTCTTAGTAGTTTTGTACGAAACTCACGAAAATTATATGTAAAAAAATAACAAAAATCTTCTTCCCCTTCATTCGTACCCAAAGTACCCCAAGGGGGGCGAAAGAATTTTATTTTTTTTGATATCCGATCCCGATGTGGGGGTCAGGTGAAATATGTTTACCGATATATCTAACCGTTTGACCAGAAAAAATTTTACCCGCAAAATAAATTTGGGGGGGAGGAGGTAAAATTTTTTTTATCATTTTTATTTTTGGTGGTGATATTTTCGTTTCGATCAAACAACGTTTTGGATATTTTTCTTTTTTAATCGTGATTTCGAGGGGGATTTAGATTTGGGTCACCTTTGCAGAAACCCTTGATCTTTAATATTTATCTTGAGTCAATTCTAATCTTCATGTCTGTTCATCCAACGTTTCGGCTACAAAATGATCCTGAGATTTTGAAAATCGGTTGAAGAGGAAAAAAGTTATGACTGCAAAACCAAAAAATTGATTTTTTGAGATCACTCTGTAAAGAAAAGTGATAAGAAGACAATTTCGGAAATGGCCAAAGGTAATGAGATAATCTTCATGCCTCTGCTGTTAAAGTTGAAAAAAAAACTGTTTTTCTTCATTTGGGATCCTTTTGAAAATTTCGAAATTTTGCACAGTTCCAAAAAACATCCTGTAGCAATTTTATGGAAATAACCTTGTGTATCGAAGAAGTACGAGATTATAGCTTCTGGACTGAGCTAGCGAACAGTGCAAACATAATTCGAATTGTTCAAAGAAGAAAAAAGATATTCAAATCTTAACAGGGGCAAAATTTCGGGGTGCGACGTAATTAGTGTTGCGTAGTTTATTTGAACTCACAGTTTGAATAGAGTTGTGAAAAAGTCGGAAGAACTCATTATAAAATCTATTATAATTGAGAAAAATTGCTTCGTAAAATAAAAAAAATCATCCTCACTCACCTTCCCCTCCTGCTCGTAGTGCCTGAGCACCTTGCTGATGTTGGGGTGCACCTGCAGCTCGTAGAAGAACACCTTGTCGGCGCCGAGCAGGTTCAAAAGCTCGATCCACTCGACCAGCCTCACGGAGAGGTCCTCGTGCAAAAAGTCCAAGCCCTTGACGCAGACGGCAAAGTCCTTCTTCTGCGCAGGCCGTTCGTAGATGATGCGCAAGTTGTTGGTGGCGTTGTCGCAACGGCTTTCCACCAGCGATATCGACTGCGGCACGTGGTCGCGGTACTTGGGCGGGATCACGCACGCGATCAGGTAGGGCTGGTAGATGCCCTGCTTGTAGTTGCCCCATTTTTTGTACCTGTTTGACATTGTTTCTTTCATTGTTTGGTCTGGGTTGTTGTCTTATGGTCGTATTCGCCGTATACTTTTAAGCTAAGCTTAGGATTTGAGCTCACTTGACAATACGAAATTTTATGCTTTTAAAACGAACTTTGAAGTCGAGCTTAGCTTGAAAGTATACGGCGAATACGGCCGTTAGTGACAGATTCGAGAGCTTGCCGCGGATACAAAAAAGTTTGCTTTCGAAAACAATCATGTTTATTTCATACTATACTGTACTACATCATTGTACTTCTTTTGATTATATTTCTTTATACTTCCAATTTTGAATAGTATTTGCCCATATTCACACAACTCATCACCTATACAATATATACTAATTTATGAATCGAATCAGTTTATAATCACAAAACTCATCCGCCATTTTGAAACCGCCAACTTGAATTCCTTAATTTTGACAAATGAAACATGACCTCCGATCTCGAAAACCTCCATATACCAATTTTGAATGTAACCAGATCACAATACCAAAACTCATTCGCCATTTTGAGGCCGCCATCAATTTTGACCAAAGAATCATAACTTCTCATGCCGTAAACTCCCATATACCAATTTTGAATCAAATCGAATCATGATCATAAATCTCGTTCTCCATTTTGAAGCCGCCATCTTGAATTCTTTAGTTTTGACAAAGTTATTTTATTAGTCACCTTTGTAATCAGAAAATCCTACGTCAAATACTTTGATATTTTTTGAATACAACCCTGGCTACTATCTATCCGACAAACGACACCCTCTGATATGAATGGCATAATTCCCTAACATGTGCCTTTTAAACTTTTGGGTCAATGATCTGAAATATTTTCCTACGGGCATTTATATAGACTGGTTTTGGGCAACTTACATATTTTGTATCTGGTTCACTTTTCACTTCGTTTGGAAATTCGCGACACTTGCAAACTGAATGGTTTAAACTGAGAAAACTTTTAACTGTACAATTTTCTTTTACAAACACTATTGAGCTTCACTTCCGGCCTGAAGACTAACTTTTGCAATGTCTAGCGACAACTTGCAAAAAGGACAAAGTATTTTCTGATGTCTGTCGACAAAGAATCAGCTACTTAAAAGTCCGTGAGCTTCAAAACAAACCGTGGTGACCACGGTATTAAGGAACTTAGCTCCTCCGAGCCATGATTGTGACTGCTGACTGCTCTCGATTGACTTTCGGTCATCATTTTTATATCAAAACTAGCTGACCCGGCAAACGTTGTCTTGCCATATAAATAATTTCCTAGTAATGTGTAGGAGACCGGCTTCGTTCTCATCCCTACTCCGTGCTGTTTACTGGGTCAGAAGTGACACCTGTAGACATCTGGCGGGGATAACTAATTAAATGACGATTGATCAGTTTTCGACCGGAGAGGAAAAATTGAAAAAAAAAAAATAGTGGGGGGATGAAAAATAGATGTTGGCCGATTCTCATAGATACCGGATAAGCACAAAAAATTTCATCAAAATCGGTCAAGCCGTTTCGGAGGAGTATGGCAACGAAAACTGTGACACGAGAATTTTATATATTAGATATACCCTCTGTTTCCATCAAAGCGGCAATTCGACAAAAGAACACGTGCACCACATTTTGTCACCGAGCCTCAAATTAATGACTTTGTTTTTCTCATCGATATCAGAGATATGCCTTTAATGTCTTTAATGCCCATAAACTACAATGTCTATACGCCCTTATCTGAATTGACTCCTTTTATCAGTGCCCTTTTGGGTCATTTGTACATAAATTCTTGACTTTATCATTCTAGTTGATAAACGAAGTTGACCATACTTATATATTCGGCGCTTTTGAGATTCATCTGTTCATGACTTGATATAGGCCACCTGCAGTAATAATTCTTCTTCGGACGTGATTAGTTTATCTGTATTTGACATTTGATCTTTGATTACTTTTCACAATCATGATGCATTATATCCGTGCCCAGCAGCACACCCGACCAGCTACTCACCAAATGTACTTGTACTCGAAGCTTTTCCCGATCACAGGGTCCTTCTTCCCATCGAACCAGAACTGGCAGTAGGTGACGACCGTCGGCTCGATCCTGTCGATCATGCCGAGTATACGCACGGTCGGCCCCAGCCTGTTGTTCGTTCTCTTGTCCAGGTAGGCGCCGTACAGCTGGAACGTGCCGTTGGACGTTTTCAGGGTCTGCCAGTACAGGTTGTTGAATTCGAGGTCGAACATCGAGGGGAACCTGTCGGAGATATGGGAAATCACATTTTGATTTTGACGATGGAGGTCTGAGGTCAATCGGAAATTATGGAAAGGTTTTGAGGGTTGAGAGAGTTATAACTGAGGATTGATTTTGGCGAGTTCCTGTATAGGACGATCCAAGTTTCTAGTCGAAAAAATAATAAAAAAACCCATAAAAATACGAAAAGTACGAAAAAAAAAAGAAAACCAGCAACACCACGTACACATTTCCATTGAATATGAATATATATTTCAGGCAACTAAGATATTGTCATCTTCAATAGACTTGAATTCGGGAATTCAGTGCTTAATCATGACAAACGAACAAATATATCCAACGATACCAAAGCATCTGATAAGGGATAGCGCAAATCTCTCACTCGGCCAGTCTCACCATGCACAAGTGTTATAGAGCCTCATCAGCTTGTTCTTGTTCTAAAACACGATGGGCGAGTTCAACATGCCAAGTTTGATATCATGTCGTGGTCTGACAGTTAGACGCACGATATTTCCTTGGATATTTGCGCGAAAAAGTTCACGAACTCTTTGGGAATTTTGGATTCCACATTAAAAGGACGTCAGTGTCGCATAGTTGATGACAAACGTACAAAAATATCCAACGATACCAAAGCATCTGATAAGGGATAGCGCAAATACCTCGCTCGGCCAGTCTCACCTTGCACACGTGTTATTCAGCCCCATCGGCTTGTTCTTGTTCTAAAACACGATGGGCGAGTTCGACATGTCAAGTTTGATATCATGTCGTCGACTGACAGTTAGACGCACGATATTTCCTTGGATATTTGCGCGAAAAAGTTCACGAACTCTTTGGGAATTTTGGATTCCACATTAAAAGGACGTCAGTGTCGCATAGTTGATGACAAACGTACAAAAATATCCAACGATACCAAAGCATCTGATAAGGGATAGCGCAAATACCTCGCTCGGCCAGTCTCACCTTGCACACGTGTTATTCAGCCCCATCGGCTTGTTCTTGTTCTAAAACACGATGGGCGAGTTCGACATGTCAAGTTTGATATCATGTCGTCGACTGACAGTTAGACGCACGATATTTCCTTGGATATTTGCGCGAAAAAGTTCACGAACTCTTTGGGAATTTTGGATTCCACATTAAAAGGACGTCAGTGTCGCATAGTTGATGACAAACGTACAAAAATATCCAACGATACCAAAGCATCTGATAAGGGATAGCGCAAATACCTCGCTCGGCCAGTCTCACCTTGCACACGTGTTATTCAGCCCCATCGGCTTGTTCTTGTTCTAAAACACGATGGGCGAGTTCGACATGTCAAGTTTGATATCATGTCGTCGACTGACAGTTAGACGCACGATATTTCCTTGGATATTTGCGCGAAAAAGTTCACGAACTCTTTGGGAATTTTGGATTCCACATTAAAAGGACGTCAGTGTCGCATAGTTGATGACAAACGTACAAAAATATCCAACGATACCAAAGCATCTGATAAGGGATAGCGCAAATACCTCGCTCGGCCAGTCTCACCTTGCACACGTGTTATTCAACCCCATCGGCTTGTTCTTGTTCTTGTTCCAATAGACGATCGGCAGGTTGGGCATCCGCTTCTGGATATCCTCGATGAGGTTGTCCTCGGACAGACTGGGGCTCTTGTCGACGAACGGCTCCAGGTCGATGGCCTCGGTGGTGCTGTCCGGATGTCGCGTGAGCGGGTCGAGCCTCTTCTGCAGCAGGAACCTGCTGCTGAGGTGCGGCACCGGCACGTCTATGGAGATGGTGCGGAACTGGTAGAGGGCGTAGACGACGAGCGCCCACAGCACGCCCAGCGAGAGGATCTTGGTGAGGAAGCGGCCCTTGCCGCTCGCGTGCCGCATAGGGCCGTTCATTTTGGGCGGGGGTTGGTATCTGGAGAAGAAAGAGGAATTGTTAACTATGATACGTGAGGGGGGTTCTATGGATGATTGTAACAGACTCAGATGGACCATCTTTTTATTTTCAAGTTCGGGACTTTCGACAAATATCGATACAAGCACTCGCTTCTGCTCTGAATCGAAAGAAACCGTGAAAGACGTTATATAGCTGTTCGTCATTTCATGCTTGGTGGGAAATTGGGAAAAATATATATTTTTTCAAAACTTATTTGAAAAGAAAAAAAAAACGGAAAAGTTGTTCAGAATGACATTTTGAAGCTATGTGGAGGTTTTGAAAACAATCTGAAATACAAAATAATTAAATAGTGAAAAATACATTTCTGATAACGAATTCAAATCAAAATTATGTAGATATGAGGACCATTATCTTGTAGGCCATGCAAAAAATAAATTTTTTGATACAACCAACCGTTTACCCAGAAAATCGTTATCAACGAAAGGGGTGCATTTCCACAATAACTTACAAAACTAAGTGGGTTGCGTATGTTAATCGAGGTTTGTAACATTGCTGACACTTATTGTAATTTGTCAGTTTTTAGTGGGTTGATTATTTGTTATTGAAATTTGAATTGGTTAAAAATGAAAATGATACAGCCATTATCAGCCATCATAAATCACTACAAAAAGCAGTTGAAGAGTTACAAAATTCAATTGGAAACACTATGAGATGGTGTGACAAGTGGAAATTGTGAATAAATCCGAAAACATCCCAACTGAAACTCTTCAATCACAAAATTTCAGATGATTCACCCACGATAACTGTGAATAATCATGTGGTAGAACCTAGAACAACAGTTAAATATCTGGGAGTGCACTTAGATCAAAAACTAAACTTGAAACATCATATCCAGTTGATGAAAAAAAAAGTGTATCACAACAGCTAAACATTTTAGGAGCTTCACTTTCAAGAACAAAGGAATTAGCCAAAGAACAGCAACACATATTTATAAGAGCATTTGCCGCCCAATTCTTGAGTATGCTCACCCAATATATATAAATATCAGGAAGACGGCATTGAATAATTTGGAGGTAGCAGAAAAAGCAAGCTTGAGAGCCATTATCAAAATCCGCCACCCTCAAAATCCCCTTCACCATCTATCAAACGAACTTCTATACCAGCTGACCAGTACATAAACAATATCCGAGATACTGAAAATGCTAACTCTGAAGTTTTCCAAATACGAATTCAATCTACAAGTAATCAAACCCCAGTGTTCACAGAGAGATCCAACAGTGAACCCAAGACGAAAGTTCCTAGAAAACACTCTATTGGAATGCTTCATTAATCTATAAGTAGTAGCAGAAGACTGAAATTCTTTCAACATTTCTTTCCTCACAATTCAATTTTTTTTAACCAACAAAATACAATAATTCCATATCCTGTACTTTACCATCATGATGTTTGTAATAGTATATTACACAACAAGTGTGGAAAGTGACATCATATTTCACGGAATCGTAACGAGTGAAGAAAATGCACTTTCCAACGAGTTTTGTACACTATTTTTCCTACGACTCCGAATACTTTTATTTTGTGGGAGGTCTTGTCAAAAATGTAACTTGAGCTGTCTCTATAATTTCAGGTGGTTTTGATTCGATATCAAGTACTGTTTATTTCCATATTCAAGATGATATTTGAATACTTCTCCGACAATTCCTTATTATGTGAATTACTGATTGATTGAGTTAGTTTACTTTGGACAAATATTATTGATATTGACACCAGCGTACATAAAAAACTTGACACCATACGCCTGCTAGCGCCAGTAATCACGCAACCAGGAATACAGAACCAAAGAAGTACGTAGTGCGCAGGCGCGTACGAGTTAGTGCGTCCTTGACTCCTTCTAACTAAACATCTGTGATACCACAGAATATTCTCTTTGGTGACACTGTGATATCAAACTGATGCAAGCAGCAAGCCGCGCATAAAACTGTAGCCGTACTCTTTTGAATGATCTCACCTGTTGTCATCAATATCGAAATAATTCCAGCAAAGAGTATAGGTTCCAGTTTTAAAATGAATTCAGGGGTTATGTATCAGATACATTGAAATTAATAGATAAAGAATTCTTGGTATAACTCGAAACGATACAGAAATTTCAATAAACAACGCTTATATTGACAGTGAGTATCTTCACAATATACCTAATTATTTCTATCAATTCAGGCGACCGTTGTGATATTTTTCATATCAACACTTGTGGTTGTTTTCTTTCAAATAAACAATACCATGGTGATATGAGATACTTTCTAAATAACAAAACAGTGTGGTTATTGACGTTTTCATATGTGGCCGTAGGAAAACTTAATATAATAACTGTGTAACACAGGCTGAAGGACCTCGGTCGGTAGCCTTTTGGGTATCCAATAAAGCTCGCTAATTATTATTATTATGGAAAAATGTTAACGTGCTTTGAAGTGGAAGCATTTTAGGGCACATATTTGGTAAAAAAGTGATATTTTGGTCCGCGAAATACGTTCTGATCACCCTGTATTTTTCAACATCTAATTTTGAATCATCATGTATGATGAAATGATGAACCGTATACCTTGAAGCTCTCATTTCTTGTATAGTGATCGATTCAATCAATAACTCCATTCAATTCTGCATCACCGCGGTCTCCTCATGGCCAATCATTTGTCATCAAACTCTTCGCCGGTTGCCATTTACCGACATTTTACAACCTCGAGGATATCACAACTCGATCTTGTCTTGTTAGTCGATTCCAAACTGGTATAATTTGCGTAATTTCGCCTCATCGAATTGTCCCAGCCTTGGCCATAACGTGTTATTTTCCAAGGAAAATGATTCGGCACGAATCGAGTAGGTTACTCGTTCCTGCAACTTCCATGGTTGCAGGCCCATCATCAAGTTTTATGCTGCTCGAGCGACTTTTTGAAAGCATAACAAAGAATATTCATTTTCGATAAGCCGATAAGTTCAGCTATCGTTGAGAGAGTAAAAATATGTCTGCCCTAGTGTTGTCTTTGTCGTCAAGGTTGCAACTTTAAAAAATGAAAATGCTATTATTGGGACTAAAAAAGAAGAAGACTTATACAGGGTGTCCCCTCTCAATTGGAAAAAACTTCTGGGGCGTATTGAGGAACCATAGACAAGCAGTTTGAGATAAGAGACTGATGTCCGGAAGTGCATGGTTTTCAAAATACAGGGTGTCAAAGTTTTTTTCAAAAAACTTTTTTTTATTAATATTTCAAAGACACGTTAACCGATTTTCTTGAAATTTGCTAGTGATGTAAGCTTTAATAAGACGCTCAGTTAGCACTAATTAAATGTTAATTATGACTTCCAGTGGCGCCCCGGGGGACAGTGTCACGAATAAAAATGACAAAAAATGTACGCTGCTGACTTTTTTTAAATATTTTATATATTTTTTAAAAAGCTCAGTTAAAAATACAACTTTTTTGTCACTTCATATTTTTTTGTATCTCTCTCCGTTTTCGAGAAAAAATTTTTATTAAAAGGTTCATTATTATTAGAAAGAAAAACAAGGAGGCTTTTTTACAAATAATTTATTATTAATTAGTGGAGCAAATGCTCAAAGTGTCCACCATGCATTTCGATGCATTTTCTGCACCTGTCGAGCCAGGATTCGCGCACCCGAGCAAACACGCCTGGATTGTTCGCGATAAATTCCGCTGCCACCACAACTCTAGCAACTAGGTCCTCCATGGTCGGCACAGGAGTTGCATAGATCAACCGTTCCATTTCGACCCAAAGAAAAAAGTCCAGGGGGCCCAAGTCCGGCGACCTTGCTGGCCAAGGGACGGGACCACCTCTACCAATCCACCTGTTGTTGTAGGTTTGGTCGAGGTAACCTCTCACGGTGCGCGCAAAATGCGCTGGACAACCATCGTGTTGGAACCAGGCCTCTCTACGCAACTGGAGGGGTACATCTTCCAGCAGCTCGGGCAGAATATCTCGCAAAAAAACTAGATAGTTATTTCCGTTGAGGTGATCAGGTAGAACGTACGGCCCAATCAAATGGTCGCCAAGAATACCTGCCCAAACATTAACACCAAACTTCTGCTGATATCCTCTGATGTGCGTAGCATGGGGATTTTGTTCGCTCCACTCGTGGTTATTACGAGGATTGAATGTCCCCTCGCGCGAAAATCCTTTTTCATCGCTCGTGAAGATTATACTTAAAAAATCAGCGTTTTCATCCGCTTGACGGAGCAACCACTCGCAGAACTCGAGCCGCCGAGGAGCGTCGTCAGGCAGTAGATGCTGCACCTTTTGCAGTTTAAATGGATAGAGATCGTGGATTTTCAATACTCGATGGACAGTATTTTTGCTGCAATCAAGTTGCGACGCAATCAGACGAGTGCTAGTGTTGGGCTCATTCTGAATGCGTGCCATGACTTCATCCTCAACGGCATCTCTGATCGGAAACTGCCTTGCAAATTCTCGAATAGGCTGCAAAGATAACAAAGCCTCTTAGATTGGCTGTAAAACAGAAACGCGCAAGAAAAAAAACACAGAAAGTTGCCATTTCTGCAATACTTACCACGAATGAGCCGGTCTCCCGTAGATTTTGATGAATTTTGATAAAAATCTTATGGTTTGGCAATTCACGATTTGGGAACCGCTGCCCGTACAACCGTTGTGCTAACAAAGAATTACCCCGCGCTTCCCCATACAAGAGATGCATATCTGCAAGCTCGGCTAATTCAAACCGATTCATTTTTGCAATTAGTGTAACGTTTGAAGATAATTAAGTACTTAGAAACTGACACTTTTACTAAAGTTTGACATGTTTATGTGTTACCATTTCAACATTGTTTTGTTTTAGATTTTCAGATAATGAACCTTTCAATAAAGTTTTTAATAAAAAAAATTTCTCGAAAACGGAGAGAGATACGAAAAAATATCAAGTGCAAAAAAGTTGTATATTTAACTGAGCTTTCTAAAAAATATATAAAATTTTTAAAAAAAGTCAGCAGCGTACATTTTTTGTCATTTTTATTCGTGACACTGTCCCCCGGGGCGCCACTGGAAGTCATATTTAACATTTAATTAGTGCTAACTGAGCGTCTTATTAAAGCTTACATCACTAGCAAATTTCAAGAAAATCGGTTAACGTGTCTTTGAAATGTTAATAAAAAAAAGTTTTTTGAAAAAAACTTTGACACCCTGTATTTTGAAAACCATGCACTTCCGGACATCAGTCTCTTATCTCAAACTGCTTGTCTATGGTTCCTCAATATGCCCTAGAAGTTTTTTCCAATTGAGAGGGGACACCCTGTATAACCTATATATAGTTGGTTTGTTTTTCTTGTAGTATTTTCCTTATTTCGAATATTATGTGAGCATTCTAAACTTATAATGATTGTTGAATAATTCCAAACACAAAATAATTATCATATTAGTCTTCTTCTCTTTTTTTACGTCTTAATCATAACATTTTCATCATTTTAAGTTGCAATCTTGATGACAAAGACAACACTAGGACTGTAGGGCAGACATATTTTTTCTCTCTCAACGATAGCTAAACTTGTTAATTGGATAAAAAACAACGTTCTCAATCTTGTATTTTCATAGAAATTATCATTGTTTTCACAAGCTTTTATTCAGCTTCACTTGTAATTAACGATTTTATATTTAAATTTGACCTACTTCTAAACGTCCGATTGATTTGAGTTTGGCAGGGGTGCATAATTTCGGTGAAAATGCATTGTGAAATTTTTGTCATTAACTCAAAATGGCGTCACCAATATGGCGGAACATTTTTGTGATTATGGACCGATTCGATTCAAAATTGGTATCTGGGGACTTTCGGGGTCCGTAGATTATGATTGTTTTGTCAAAAGCGTGAAATTCAAGATGGCGGCTCCAAAATGGCGGACGAGTTTTGTGGGTATGGTCAGTAATATCTATCGAAATCAAGTATACAAACTTGCCAATCATAAAAAGAACGCCACTCAAGCTTTAACTTCGCTTTCTTCATCAGATATCAAGAAATAAACTGATAGATATCAATAATAATGATAATAATAATATGTCTTTATTTATATCAACAATTGATACAAATGTGAATATGAATATAAGAGGTTGGTCTGAACTTTTCTTCAACAATCAACGAATCCTGAAGAATGATTGTGAAGTTATAGTTGTGGAGGTACCTACAAAATTATATTGGATATTGGAGGTTTTTATAATCCTTTTGGTAGTAGTTATTATTTGCAAATGGAACGCCCTGTGTATTATTGAATAGCTGAACATACGATGTAAATTTGCTTCTCGAGCTCTGTATAAAAATAAAATGGTGATTTCACAATGAATAATATCAATAGCACTGTGTTTTTAACAGATTAGACAAGAATATTGTCTTTTGAAGACGCGCATTCTCCAAATAATATATCGCATTCGCCAAAAAGTATGAATACCTTGGGAGGTCGAAATACACAATGGTGCTAGCACAGGATCTTTGCTCTAGCATTGTGCTAGTCTTGAAATATTTTTGAGGATGCTGATTAGTGCTATCCTTGAATTTTTGATTTTGAATGTATTTCAACATAACAAGATTCATTTCAAAAGTGTTCGAAGTGCAAGCCCATTGGAATAAAAGTTTATAGTGGTCCTGTTAGCCCAGTGTTTTTCAATCTTTTTGATTTCGCGTAGAAAGCAAAAAAAAAATTAATTACATACGTTAGGTTAGGCGTTAGGTAATTATTTTTGCATGGTACATTTATCTATTTCTATTCTATCAAGGAAGAGAAGAAAATATTTTAACAGCTAAAGATAAAATAAAAGCATTTCGCACAAAACTTCGTTTGTGGTCAACTTCTGTACAAAACAAAATGTTCGAATCTTTTCCATGTGTTCAGAAGATTATTGAAGATAATGCAACAGACCAAAGTTTTGCAGTATCAGCTCACATTCCTTGCATGATAGAGAGCTTGCATAATTTGCGAGAGAAACTTTTGGCATACTTTCCAGACTTGCACTCTGAAGATGACAATGGGCGTAGATGGATTTTGAATCCTTTTTTGGACAAATCAATAGATCTGGCTGATGTCATGACAGAATTTTATTAACAAAGTGTCGACGTATTTTGGATAAAAAGAAAACACAAACATCCAGAGCTGGCAAAAGGGATGCTATTAAATTATTAGTGCCATTCGCCACTTCATATCTGCTTATGTGAACTAACATTTCCTTTAATCTTCGCTTCAATGGTAGACATTAAAACTAAAGAGATAAATAGACTGCAATTTGAAAAAGATTTGATTACTTATTAACGTTTCGAAAATAGCACCACAATTTGATAAACTTTTGAAAAATAAACAAGCACATCCTTCTCACTGAAATTGTGTTTTTGTTGTGTAAGGGCCAATTTATGCATCATTGTCTTTATCCTAGTCCTAGTCACAGTATTCGTCTTAATCATATAATCGAGTTAAAAGCATACATTTCAATGGGTGCATTTATGCAACATCTTTAGTCTCAGTCTTAATCATAATCATTGAAGCACGACCTTGAAAGTTACAAATTTTCAACTTTTATGCTTATGATTGAGACCACATATGACATACGCATGCGTCGACCACGACCTGTCAATACAAATGACATTAAATTTGGTTTTTGTCACCAATATCGATGTCTGTGGCAATAATTGATAACAAATATGATATTCAGATATAGATATAATCTCGAATATAATAATTGATCAATCGCTATCGATGGATTGTTAATTGTCATATCATAATTTTTAAGTCTTAAGACTGTGATGCATAAACGTCCAAAATGATTGAGACTATGATTGGGACTGAGTTAAAACTATGAAACATGAAAAATTCGTGGTTTTACATATTCAAGGATTGAACAAGTGCTGAAAATTCGACAATTGGGTAGTCAACAAGGTAACAAATCAACCTTGAACTACATCCGAAGAAAAAATCGAAGATTCCAAGGTGGATAGGACATGCTGGTGTTGCCCATACATTTGGCATCGGCTGTACAATCACGTTCACATTTTATGGCAAGCAGCAGCAAACGATTTTAATTGGATCCAATCAAGTATGGGTGATGCGATGATGCTCTGGCGCCACGTCCTTGACAAAGTCAAACGTTCCCAGGCCGGTCTAGAATTCCAATTAGCGATGAGGCAACTGGTAACGCAGAGCTCTTTCTTTTACATCACGGCTCAAGAAATTCATTGCCATAAGTACCTACTAATATCTTCAACTAGCTGAGACTACAGTGTCGAAACGAAGTGAAGGTATCATCATCCATCGAAAAAAATAAGCACAGAGTATGTATATGCTTGTTAAACATCGTTTCTCACACCACACTTTTATGCTTCTTTCTGCGAATTATAAGGAGAATTCCTATAATTTCAATATGGGGCTTAAATTCACTTTGATGAAAATCAGGTACACATCGTGACTGGAACATGGCTGATGAGAAAAGACGATGAACTACAGATTTTTGCACTTTATATTTCAGGTAATCGCACTAACTTATATTTCTTGGTTAATGTCTGCATCATTTTACTTCTGTATTTCTGGTTGCGTGGGTAGGTGTGTGGTAATTCATTAATTCACACCTGGAATGCTCAAATAAATTATATAAGGTACCTAAAATATGGAAATAGACAGTGGATATCGAATCCACCACCTGAATTTATAATCAAAATGCCCTGCAATCTTTACGTTTACTCTTGTTATGTTTCTCCTATTCATTTCAATGAAAATAACCATACTGTGTGAAATTCGTGAAACAAATAGTACCTACTGTAAATACTTCGCTGTAGGTCTTTATTTATGTATGTGGTATATTTAACAACTTTATATGGTAGGATCAAAGAAAATAAATCGACTCAGTTCATCAAGCAATAATTCTCAGCATAAAGCTATTTTATGGCCTGAATTCATCATCTGGAAGAAAATAGTACAGTATTTTATCGGTGTGAAGTTAACAGCCATTTTCCAGCAGCCGATTTTCACAAAATCGTAATGGCGTGTTAATACTCGATATAAAATATTTCTTCTTTCTTTATGGGTCTTTTGAATTTATTTGCACACTTATCTTCACATTTCCACGAGCATTTATCACATCGAGTCATCAGGCATTATGCAAGCCAGATATTCTTGACGTATTTTGTAATAAAATATGTTGCATCTTTGCGAACCTATCAAGATTTTTGAAATATCAAGAAAAATCAATGAAAACATGACCTTTGCAGGCACATGTCACAATAATTGGGAATTATCCTTCATTATTTTGGGTATGAATGAACAATAGTGACAAAATTATTTAGGCAAAATAATCACAGAATTGCTCAAATTTCTTCAATTTTGTGCACTATCAAATTGACCTCTTAACATTTTGTACGAAAGAATATAATTAGGCTATCTACATCTTGCTTAATGCTGACATTAAGATAGTGAGAATTAATAATAATTAATGATCACTCTTTTAACTTTCAGATGGGAAGAAACTGCCAGCGTTATGTGTAGAAAGGTCTCCTGAATTCAGATTTGCAAAAAAATACATGCAATTCTACTTTCTATTCACTAAAAGTGATTCAAAAGTTACAGCACTAGCAATATTTTGTGTGGTTCTCTGTACAGAGTATGTATCAGCCAAATGGGATGAATTCAATAACGGAAAAGCGCTTTTTTCAAACAAAAACTTTTTTAACACAGTGTGTCATGTAACAGTGGCCAATACCAATGTTCTCATTTCAAACATAACAAAAACAGCACCACAATTAATTCAGAATTCCAAGCAAATTTGATATAGACAAAAAATTTCTTCATCTCACTATATATCCCTATTTCAGTAACTTTGCAATCTGAACCAATAACCTATTGACCATCGTTCTCCTACGAAATCATTCAGTTCGATTAGTCTTTCGAAGGTAGCAATACACAATCCATAAGGGGCATATCACACTGAACTGGTAGATTCTATCATTATCAACGACGGAACTTTGGTATTTTTCTGTGATTATGCTGTTTGAGTGTGTAGAATATAGTATATTACACAACGAGTGTGGAAAATGACATATTTCACACGAGTAGTCGTTTAGCACGAGCCGCGTAGCGGTGAGTGCGGAAACGTAACGAGTGAAGGAAATGCACTTTCCAACGAGTTTTGTACACTATTTTTCCTACGACTCCGAATACTTTCATTTCGCGGGAGGTCCTGTCAAAAATGTAACTTGAGCGGTCTCTATAGAATTTCAGGTGGTTTTGATTCGATATCAAGTACTGTTTATTTCCATATTCAAGATGATATTTGAATACTTCTCCGACAATTCCTCATTATGTGAAATACTGATTGATTGAGTTAGTTTACTTTGGACAAATATTATTGATATCGACACCAGCGTACATAAACAAACTTGACACCATTCACCTGCTAGCGCCAGTAATCACGCAACCAGGAATACAGAACCATAGAATTACGTAGTTCGCAAGCGCGTACGAGTAAGTGCGTCCTTGACTCCTTGCAAACATCTGTGATACTCAGATCAGAATCTTCTCTTTGGTGATACTGTGATATCAAACTGATGCAAGCAGCAAGCCGCGCATAAAACTGTAGCCGTACTCTTTTGAATGATCTCACCCGCTGTCATCAACATCGAAATAGTTTCAGCAAAGAGTATAGGTTCCAGTTTTAAAGTGAATTCAGAGGTTATGTATCAGACACATTGAAATTAATAGATAAAGAATTCTCGGTATAATTCAAAACGAGACAGAAATTTCAATAAATAATATGAATTTGATTTGAGAACGCTTATATTGACAGTGAGTACCTTCACAATATACCTAATTATTTCTATCAATTCAGGCGACCGTTGTGATATTTTTCATATCAACACTAGTGCTTTTTTTCTTTCAAATAAACAATACCATGGTGATATGAGCTACTTTCTGAATAACAAAACAGTGTGATTATTGACGTTTTCATACGTGGTCGTAGGAAAAATGTATTATCATTATATGCCAGAAACTACTAACCAGAACTCTTCCTTTGAAGCAATACATCCTATTGCTGCTTGAATAATACAGAATAGTTTTCAATGGTACATTAATATACTAAGGTTTAAAGAAAGCATCGTTGAAACTCTGACGTACAATAATTATTGATCATATTTACCTATGCTGAATATCAAACATTTAACCGTATCATCAGCAAAAATTGCTTAATTAACCGAAGGTTGAAAATAATCCAGCATGCATCATTTCGAACAGGAAGTAGGTATCAAGCAAATTGTTAATTTGTCTGATTCTGTTCGGTTTCGTTGATCCCACAATTACCTATTATTATTTCTATCTATCCTCTATTACTCTATTCAATGGCAGTTATTACAATAATGTTTTTCAGCGCCACAGTTTATTACTTTGTTGTAGCCGATGACGACATATTAATGATGATGAAGTGTTTATTATTCATGTTATTGGTAATAATCATAAGGCAATTTTTCATTGACATCAAACATACCATTAATTTTCGTTGAACCTGTACAGGGTCTTGAACCTCCTACTTTACTTCTCTAATTTTGTTGTTTACTATGTTACCCTACAATGTTGTGTATATATATCTGATTATACAAATATAAATAAATGTCAACGATTATTAACTCGAGAACAAAAATTTATTCCCTCTGATGATAACGGAATATACAGGGTGATTAACTTATACTCCGGAGTTAGATACCTCTTTTGTTTGAGAGATATGAAAAATGTCGAAATAATTTTCCAGTATACGGTGTTTCAGAAAGTTATAGGATATCAAAATTATATTTCATAAATGAAATATTATCTTGAATTTCAATTCCTCTCAAAGTAGGTATTGCTTTTATAAGCTTTTGAAGATATGGTCGCTTTTATGTGATAATCCTAGTGAAATCGTCACCTCTACCTCTAAATGTTACATTTATCAAGTTATTCCGATTTTTATTAATGATATCATTTCAGGAAAATACCTACTGTACGTAGTCTTTCATCAACAATGAAACTTAAGGTAATTTTCTTTGACTATGCTTTTTTAAGGTGTGCAATGAATGTATTATTATCGAGATGATTATTATTATATGTTTGTCTAGGAGAAGCTGTTAACCACAACCACTATTTTGATGAATCAAGAAATAAAGGCAACAAAAATGGTTCAATAATATACTCGAATTACTCGATAATTTATGTGTTTATGTCGTACGATTATTGGTAGTGAACCTTTTCGGTTTTCTCTGTTTTTTTTTTGAAATCGATTATCGATATTTCATTGTTCAATAATATATGCAACTTTTGTATAATTCAACCAACTTCGTATCATTTAGTTACTGTTTTCTAGATGCCAAAAGTGTTTCGACATAAAAGAATAAATAATTTCACATGGACAGTATTGCTATTTCCTAGATGGTGAGAGATAGAAGACGATTCAATTAGAAAAAATAAATAATTTGAACTTTTTTTTACGTTCTAGTTCTCACGAAAAGGGATATCCTATAATGTTCAGAGAACATCGTGACAACCAAGGGAAAGAAGGTAGAAGTTGGTGTTCTTCTTAAATTTCTGGAGATGGTATGCCTCGGGGAACACCTCCTTAGGCAATGAGTTCCAAAGTCTCGATGTTCGTTGGATGAACGAGTCTTTGGAAAGGAACTTTCTCCAGGTCTCTAAAGTGACCACGAAGGGGTGTGAAGACTGAACTTGACGGGTTAATCTCGAAGAGACTGCTAATGGAGGAACGATTGTTGACATTTCAGAAGAGCATCGCCCCTATGAAAATATCTATAAAATAGAGATAAATCGACAACTTTTTTACGGTGTTCCAAAGAAGTGAGCGAGTTTGTAAGCGAGGCATCATCGAAGAGACGAATCGCCCTTTTTTGGACAGAACTCAATAGTTTCAGGATATGTTTGGGTGCCGCACTCTAAATATAGGAACAGTATTCCAGGACAGGTCGGATCTGTGTCTTGTAGATCATAAGCAGCGACTGGCAGTGAAATAGCTCTTGGCTCGAAACAGAAAACAAAGTTTTTGGGATGCACTTTTGGCAATGGACCTAACGTGATTTTCCCAAGAAAGGTTATTGCTGATAGTAACTACTTCAATGTGCTGTTTTGCAAACTTATTGGTCTACAGGCAGCATCAGTTTGACGAAAAAAAAAAGTTGATGGATTATTCTTCGAGTTTGTTTTCATGGCTTGCATAACGACTTTATGAGACAGCCTACACAAGATCAACGTGCATAGAAAACATTCCCATTCGATAACTTCCCATTACCACCAGCAGTCTTCTGGGTGTTGGTAATTTACCACGCGTTTTATGTGATTGGGACATTAGCATAAATTTGCAAAAAGTTGGCAATTACGCAGCGCAAATTGAGTCGGCGTCCAACGTTTGGAACGGATAATTTACAAGTGCAATAATATTCTCGGAATGGACGGCATTATGCAAATGCACGAAGGAAAACGAAAAAAACGTTCGGGGAGTTGATTTGAGGTTAAAAACTCCCTCCTCTTGGACGCTCGCATGCATCATTTTGCCTGGAGGACAGGAAACGATAATGCCATAGGCGCCGAAACTTGTATATTCCAGGGGGGGCAAAATGAATCGAAACAAAATGGTATTATTTGATAATCGGTCTGATTCTCTGAGGAAGTGGTTATCTCAACAACTGTCGTTTGGGTGGCAAATAGGAAGGTCAGTTGTTATTTGAATCACTTTCCGAATTTTCAATTCTCTAACGTCAAAATGGAAAAAAAAATTAACAACTTGTCGTTGGTTTACCACTGATAAAGTGACTAATTTATCCACCAGATTTCACTGGTGGAAATGAAATAATAATTCATCATAAAGGTGATATATATTTGAAGAGCCAGTTATGAAGGGAATTCGTTACAGTTGTCAGGATTTGAGTCGCCCAGGAAATAATTATATGGTAGGATAATCGATATTATTGAGAACCTATACCTTCCTACTGCAAAAAATATCATAAAAATATCTACATATATATGCTCAAGAAACAGATATCATTCAATTATATAGAGCCTCATGAAATTATACAAACCAAGAATATTAATGTTAATGATGTCTCTGATAGAACCAATGATGTTCAACATGGTAGAATGTATTGCTACTGAAAAAATAAATACCTAGCTGAATCAATGAGCAAAGATCCTGTGTAATAATATGCATTCCAGGATATATTTATACCTACTAGGTTCATTAACAAAACATATAATTATTATTCCTGCAATTATTCACGAAAAACTTGGCAGTCCCGGACACAGAAGACCAAAAAGTAATCTGTGTGAGTATGTGCCGATATTTTCTATGTGCTAATACTACATCGAATCCAAAAAATGAGGTTAGATTGACGTTGAAATTGCGGAAAAACAGCAAACTATAATAAAAAAGAAGAGGAGTTACTAACTTTTCCGCATTTATTTACCACTGAGTGGAAATGTAAGAAATTAGCAACCTTGATAAATTTCGTATTTGAAGAATACCACATATGAATAGTGGAAAATCTAAAGTGGTTAAAAAAGAAGTTGATAACAACGTTACTAATGTATCCACTGTGTTAACCACTTTTTAAAGAATCGGACCGATTGTTTATATAAAATTTTGAAAAGTACCGAATTGAGAATATAACCCATTTTCTAAGTTATATTAGAACAATAATCAAAATATCAAACAAAAAACTGTTGTCAGGTATAGGATGCATAATACATTTCCAACATTGGAACATCCAAAATTTCAGGTTCAATTTATTTCAATGGTAAATGGTTTGCTCTTATCATGCGATATATTTTTCTATGAAAATGTTTGTTTGTACCCATGTATTTGGTCCTCATCAGGAATCCGAATTTGAACAAATCACAACTTTTCCAGACAATCAATGCCAAAGTTCGAAATTTCACCGTCTTGTACTCTGAAGTTTTCTGTAATTATTAAATATTCTAAGATCACTGGACATACTACATGCATGTTCACTTGATTTTTCCAAGAAATATCATCTTTCTATGATTTTCAACTTTTTTGCACCATCTAGATGTCATATAGCTAACTCATAGCAAAACCACTCAGTGGCATGTTTTTTCTCTTCAATACATCTCAAAAAGAAAGATAGATATCAGTAACAGAATGTGAAATCATTAAAACTAGTAGTTTGTCCACGATTTCATTATCAAATTTGGATTCATGATGAGGTGAAAATACAAACAATAATGTTCAGTGAAAAATATATTGCATGATGAGTGCAAAATTACCAATGATGGTTGTCCAATTTGAGTGAAATCTCAGGGGGGGCGTTGCCCCCCCCCCCCTGGTAATTTCCAGTGCCCCCGTGTAATCGGCGCCTATGGATAATGCCCATATCGTGATCATTGACTTCACAAGTTCACGTACAAACTATTGGAGCTGGTTGATATAGATAGTAGTTTTCTATATGTTTGTATATTTGATACGGATTATTCTTGAAATAACACCAATTAATGTAACCGAATATTACGAAAGCGTATAAGGGCCAACGAGATTTTTTCTTATATTTTTTCCGACTTTAAACTCGAAATTATTTTTTTCCGACTTCAAACTCGGAATTTCCGACTTTGAACTCGGAATTATTTTTTTCGAGGATGGTATTTTTCGGATTTTTTTATTTTGACTGTCCCTTCCAGAGCTTCGTAGAGGGTGTCACATTTCCGATGTCCTCACGGAATATTTCGCTTATTTTCAAATATAAAGAATTGGGGTCTCTTCGAACGTTTGCCCCTTTTTTTCGTGAAATTCACGATACCTCAAACTAATTTTCATATAGCTTGCTTCATTTTTTATGTACACTTCGAACCTGAAAATATTGCATTTTTTGAGACCCCCTTGTATCTCAGCTATAGCATGGGACACCCTGTGCAGTGGCACACAACTTTATCTCAAACTTTGTTTATTGTAATCAATATCCCCGATCCATTTCATAGGAAACCTATAAACCTATAATTAAGATTATTTCAATCGATCGTTGAAATAAATAATATGCTTTTTTTTAATCATCTCTGAGAGATTTGATCATATTGATTTTTGTACTATAGCCTTATTTGTAGATTGTAGGTGGGGTCGTTAAGGCTGTGCAGCCTCTCAAACACCTCAACCTATAGCCCTATAAACCCCTTCTCTCATTCAAAAATTTTTACAAAGTACATACAACCTTTTCTCATAAAAAAATGTTTACAAAGTACATACAACCTTTTTGGATAAATAATATGCATAATTCCGAGTTCAAAGTCGGAAATTCCGAGTTCAAAGTCGGAAAAAAATAATTCCGAGTTTGAAGTCGGAAAATAGTAATTTACGTAACAAGTCCGGAAAATACTGTTTTTTTTTGGATGAGTGGACAAAATTCTAGGACGAGCGTAGCGAGTCCTGGAAGTCTGCGAGTCCAAAAAAACTGTTTTCGGGCGTGTTGCGTACACAATTTTTTCGGCAACCGTGTAGAATAACAAATCAAAGAAACACATTTCTTTCAAAAATTGAAATGTTAGCTAATTTTATGTCAGATAGCTGTCAGTCGTTATTTTGCTGCTATGGTAATTATCAACTGCATTTATCAAAACCATACTACCAAGATTTTCATATTTACAATGACAACAACGATGTGATTCTTCCCGGCCTAGTCCGGGAAGTACGTACTTCCCGGACTAAGCCGGACAAATGCCACTTTCTCAAAAAAAATCGTCTGGAAAGTACGTACTTTGCGGACGGTTTCCGAAAAAAATAATTCCGAGTTCAAAGTCGGAAATTCCGAGTTATTAAAATGAGCGACATTTTTTGAAACATGCTTTTGAATCCGTTGCTCACAGAATAGCCTAGATCAAACAGTGAAAGAAAGTATGTTTTCTTTTTAGCGCATTTGTATAAATAGTATAGCATTTTTTTTTCAAATATTTCACACGTGATTTTTTCTTTTGATTCGAAACTTTTAAAGAAACAGCTCTATTATTTTTCCAATTTCCAGAATTTGTTACATCATATTGTGTGGTAGTAGGAAGTAGCAAAAGCGTTTTTTTTTCAAATAAACATATTGCAATATTACTGTTTTTGGATCAATAATTTTGTTTAGGTTAACCATGAATTTCTAGTTTGCTCCATTCTCGCTATTCCAGTCATGAAAAATGTGAACGTGAAAGACAAAGAGATACAAGAATAGATGAGGTCAATGTAAATGCTGAGGGACTGACGAATGTAGTCCACGAAAAAGCAAAGACATGGGAGTGGCATTTTAACTTAAAATAAATTTGAATAAATCGCCCTGATTGGGCGAAAACATTGACCTTGCTAGTTGCTAGTCTAAATATAACTGAATATTGTGAGGTTACCACACTTGGCGTCTATGCTTATAAATAATATCTGATGTTATGAAATATAAGAAGCCCTACTGTGTGAATACGAATGATTCATAATGCATATTATTTATCCGAAAAAGGTTGTATGTACTTTGTAAATTTTTTTTTAAAGAGAAAAGGGGGTTATAGGGCTATAGTACAAAAATCAATATTATCAAATCTCTGAGAGATGATTAAAAAAAAGCATATTATTTATTTCAACGATCGATTGAAATAATCTTAATTATAGGTTTATAGGTTTCCTATGAAATGGATCGGGGATATTGATTACAATAAACAAAGTTCGAGATAAAGTTGTGTGCTACTGCACAGGGTGTCCTTATGAATCTCGTTATCTCGCTTTTATTTGAGATAGAGATTTGCTGCTTGCTAGCTGAGATACAAGGGGGTCCCAAAAAATGCAATATTTTCAGGTTCGAAGTGTACATAAAAAATGAAGCAAGCTATATGAAAATTAGTTTGGGGTATCGTGAATTTCACGAAAAAAAGGAGCCAACGTTCAAAGAGACCCCAATTCTTTATATTCGAAAATAAGCGAAATATTCTGTAAGGACATCAAAAGTGTGACAACCTCTACGAAGCTCTGGAAGGGACAGTCAAAATTAAAAAATCCGAAAAATACCTCGAAATTTCACTTCAAGACCACGACTCATATCTAGGAAATCACTTCCAGTGCTTCGTAACGCTGTAAGTTTAATATATACAACAGAAGTTGCCGTATTTACTTCAAGTAGATTTTTCATTAGTGAAGTAATTATCGCTAATTCCTCATTATTTTTTCTTTCAGAAATTATTTTAGCGAGCTTACATAATTTCAATGAAAACGAAATAATTCTGAAATTCCTCGGAACATTATAGTAATTATGATCATTTGTCTCTCATAGTTATTTATTTCGACAGAGATTTAGACTGGTGGAAGAAAGCAATTATATGTGTTGATTTCCAAAATGATTTCAGAAATCTCATGGGAGGTTAGGAATTAGTTTAAGACAAGTTGAAAATATTATTAGATCCAAAAACTCGGCGATTTTCAACTTGTGATACACCTAAAGTATTGGATTTAGAAAATAATGCTGAATCCTTCAAGGCGAACATATGGAATATGATTGTATTATAGAATCTTAATTTTTTAAGTTCAAAATGTTGGCGGTATGGGTTGGTGGAAATATGGAATACTAATATTTTATGTAACCTTTTGACCATAATTATTTATAAATATTAATCATTTTGAGTTATTGTTTATGAAATAGCCAAATAGGCATTTATCATTTTATGCCTATTCAATCGTTACATCATCGTTAATTTTCAAGAATACATTAAGTGAATCTGATAAAATACCTTCAGCCTTACAACCCATTTCATTTTTGAGACAACAATTTCCGAACGTGCCTATTTTGAATTCGATGATTTCAATGGAATTGGGACATTTTATCATATTTCCAAACATTATTAGAAATCATTCGATAATGTGGGTCAAAAGAATATTTCTGCATTTTTCGAATATATATGGGCTAGAATATTTCAGTTCTAACGATAACGCGTTATAATTAACTATCAAATTTCATTTGCATTATTGCAAACATTGTCATTATACAAAAACTATTTCAACATGATTGATGAATCATTATGATAACAATATATGCTAATATGGAAAAAACTTACACCTACATAGCTTAAATACTATACAGGATGGATGGAACATGGTTCATTGCGTAAGAAGATTTTTAAAAGTAAGTGAAAAAAAAATTATTCAAAATATGTATATATCGCATGATAAGTGCATAATAACCATCTTTTGTGTGCAACGATACAAAATAAAGATAGGTAAAACTGAATGAGATGTGAAGATAATAATAATCTGCACACATTCTCAGTTATTTCGACATCTAGATCACTGACCTCATTCTTCTTCTAAAATAGAGCAGTCCTTAAAATAAATAGAGATGCATCTCTCCATCCATATGCACAACTCTCCAGATTCAGAATAAGTATTTTGTTCGTATTTTCTTAACAGTTACCGAGAAGAGAACACAATTTTGTCTACATAATCCATTGTTGATATTTTATATACCAAATAAGGAAAAATTGGACCAGTGATCGATATAAGGAGATTTTACTATATCATTGGAATGAACATTTATGAAAAACACAAATTGCGAAGCAGAATTCGAAAAGGCATTTCTCTCATCTAATGTCGAGATTTACCTACCGCTGGTCTTACCTACCGTAGGTCTAATCTAACTGTGAAAATACCGTAAGCGCGTCTTCTGAATTTACCTTCAAGGTCGATAATCGACGTGATTGGAGTTGGTTCAGTACATTTTTCAGGTATTGGTACATCCAGCGAAACGCGTTCAAGCGGGGCAAAAAATTAAGTGCAGAAGTCCTTGATCTTCTATAAAATCGCTGGCAGCTACGTCGGGCCATCAATCAAAACTGGTTTCGATCTACCAAGTACCTCGATTAAATCATGGATGATTGGATCTTGGAGATTCCGAGTTCCAAGTGTCAAGCACCGACGATGCCAACTCACAGTAAACAATCTGATGAGAAAAACTTATGGGATTCCATCTAATCAAGTATAAATATATAAGGTGATATTGTTGAGATCGACACTTGGATTTCCCCCACATTGACTCACCTTAACGGTACCTAGATAGTTGTACTGTAATGTGAAATAAAAAAAAAACTTCTGCAGCACTAGTTCTACTCATGGTTAGAATACCTCGATATGTATTAAATTTTGGAATAATACACAAACAAATCTCTGTTCAGTTATTACTAATCTTTATTTAGTTTCACCTGTCCAGGTATCTGTCTGCATCTGTTTATCTTTGTGTATCTCTGTCTGTCTCTGTCTTTGTATGTGTCTTTGTCTATGCCTTTGTCTGTGTTTTTGTATGTGCTCTTGTCTGTCTGTCTTCGTTTCTGTCTCTGTGTCTGTCGCTCTGTGTCTTCTGTCTATGTGTCTTCTGTATCTTCTTTCTCTGTGTCAACTGTATCTGTGTCTTCTGTATCTGTGTGTCTTCCCTATCTGTGTTTGTCTTCTGTTTCTGTGTTTTCTGTATCTGTGTCTTCTGTACCTGTGTGTCTTCTGTACCTGTGTGTCTTCTGTATCTGTGTGTCTTCTGTATCTGTGTGTGTTTTCTGTATCTCTGTCTGTGTCTTCTGTATCTCTGTCTGTGTCTTCTGTATCTGTGTGTGTGTCTTCAGTATCTGTGTCTGATCTGGAATGTTTGCATGCATTATGGTGGAAGTTGACGTGACAATTCCATGAAAAAAATATATATAGTTTTTCGGAAACAGGACAGCTCTGGAAAGTGAGACTAATATATACCCTGTATATAAGACGTTACCAGAACCGATAGAGTATAAAAATAATCACAATATTCTCGGATGTCATAGAGATAGCGGATAGCAATATAACTTGGTTATAAACTGCGCGAAATATTGTTATGGCAAAGAGAGAAACCAGCTTTCTTCTCGAAGGTTATCACCTTTGTAATGACTTGAATCATCTAGGAGATCAAAGGCCGCAGTATGCTGTTCGAATGCGTCATTTACTGTTATCGTATGGGTTCGATTCCTCCATCACCACAAATCGGAAATACAATAATAATTATTAGATTTATATCCCAACATTCCACCGCATAACCAAAGTTTAAGCGGAATTGGCTTCATGCAAGCTAGTAGAAGGATATCGGAAGAGAGAAATTCGGTATTAGGAAGAACCTCTCAGTTCCAGCACAGTTTCCCCCTTCTATGGAAAAAAAAACAATTATGATTGAGTGTATTTTTTAGTTCGGCAGGTCTCTTGACTGACAATAATAGATATAAAGAAAATTTGACTTCGCAGTTAGTTTGTGCTTGAAAAATGAGTAAATACAGCATCTTTACTTGTTTCATGTGCTGCTCTTAACCTGTCAAATTTGACATTTTTTTTCGAAAATCCTCAAAAAATCAGTTTTTTTTTTAATTTCGAAAAATGCCGGAGAAAAAAGTTGCTCAGTTTCCAACGGTTTCCAATATTATACATTTGTTCCAAATTTGGACTCTCTACTGTCACTTCGACTACTACTAAGTGAAAATTTTATTTCGAATTGATAAGTATCTACTATTTTCATCCCGAGATGTTGCATTAGTCTCTTGTATTGTTTAAAATCACGAAATTTTATATCATGTCTAGTACAAATCGCTAGAACGAAAGTCTTTTGAATAGTTATGAAACGGTAGGTCATTGTTTAGTTTACAGAAAAGTATGATATTTCGGGTTTGTTTGTAACTGAATTATTGGTCAGAAAAATAATCAAACTGGATAAAAATCTATTGAAAAAAGAAATACGAGTGTAATAAGAATGAAGATAAATTCATTTATTATTCGATTACTGACATATTAACGTCCATACATTGAAAATCCACATCAGTTTAACAATGAGATGTTTTTTTTTTTATTTTCTGGTAACAGGCCAATGTGGGTATTTTCTGGGCAAGATTTGATATTGAAGTCTCATATTCATAAAAATTATTAAATTTGAACCATGTTTTGTTCGAATCGATAGAGCGAAATATTCAAAAAATAAAAAAAAAATGGAAAAATCAAAATAACTCAACAGTAAACTGGGCTTTACGCTTGTGCGTCAGTTTTTTAATATTTCAATGTCATCATTCTTACCAGTCGAAGATGTTTCTGTTATTTATCGTATTAAAACAATTTTTTCTTGAAATCCATTCAAAATAGAAAAAATCGCATATGACACACGTTTTATAAGACACGTTGTCGCACTTGTTCCCTTGTAGCACTCCCCGCTTCGCTCGTCGTACTCCAAACAACGCGTGCGACAAAATAGCGTCTTATAAAACTTGTATCATAATTCATAATATACTAATGTCAATGGTTGCATAGTGAAGCGCACTATGAAACAATTGGGTTTATGAATTATAATAAGTTTTTCGTAACTCTTAACAACCGCAAACAACATAATTATTACCACTCGAGCAAAGTTTACAGATTTTAATCTTTCAATATCACTATTCCAATCTGTCTTGGGCCCGGTTTATCAAAGCTATTTATCTGTCAATGAATGCTCGACTACCAGTTGTTTTGGAAAGGTCAGTTTATCGACACCATGATGATAAATCTCATCCGGCAGCTAAAACATCAAATACATAGTTATCTGTTAGTTTCAACTGGCGGATATAAGTCGACACAGAATAATCTAGATCAGACAATGAAAGGAAATTTTCATCCCTTTTCATTGCATGTTTGTGTAAGCATGTTTTTATAGTATATTACACAACAAGTGTGGAAAGTGACATATTTCACACGAGTAGTCGTTTAGCACGAGCCGCGTAGCGGTGAGTGCGGAAACGTAACGAGTGAAGAAAATGCACTTTCCAACGAGTTTTGTGCACTATTTTTCCTACGACTCCGAATACTTTCATTTTGCGGGAGGTCTTTTCAAAAATGTAACTTTTGAGCTGTCTCTATAATTTCAGATGGTTTTGATTCGATATCAAGTACTGTTTATTTCCATATTCAAGATGATATTTGAATACTTCTACGACAATTCCTCATAATTTGAATTACTGATTGATTAAGTTAATTTAGTTTTGACAATTTTATTGATATTGACACCAGCGTACATAAACAAACTTGACACCATACGCCTGCTAGCGCCAGTTATCACGCAACCAGGAATACAGAACCATAGAAGTACGTAGTGCGCAAGCGCGTACGAGTTAGTGCGTCCTTGACTCTTTCTAAACATCTGTGATACCAAAGAATCTTCTCGTTGGTGATACTGTGATATCAAACTGATGCAAGCAGCAAGCCGCCCATAAAACTGTAGCCGTACTCTTTTGAATGATCTCACCCGCTGTCATCAACATCGAAATAGTTCCTGCAAAGAGTATAGCTTCCAGTTTTAAAGTGAATTCAGAGGTTATGTATCAGACACATTGAAATTAATAGATATAATTCAAAACCATACGAATTTGATTTGAGAACGCTTATATTGACAGTGAGTACCTTCACAATATACCTAATCATTTCTATATCAATTCAGGCGACCGTTGTGATATTTTTCATATCAACACTTGTGCTTTTTTTATTTCAAATAAACAATATCATGGTGATATGAGCTACTTTCTGAATAACAAAACAGTGTGATTTTTGACGTTTTCATGCGTGGTCGTAGGAAAACAATATTTTTACGTTTATTATATTAAATCACAGGTTAATGGTGACATCCCTCATCACTCCATCGGATTATCCCACTCAGAATGATGCTAGAACACTCTACTTATCACACTGAACACCATCTGTAGGCAATAATACAATCAGTGAGATCTAGTCATAAATGCAATCATAGTTGTTCATCCACACATGATATCGAACAATATGGTTAACACATGACCCCAATCCAAAATTATACAAGATAATTATACATCGTCGGCCAACGATCGAGTAACGCTTTGATTGATTTTTTTTAATCGGGAAAGTAAATCCTCTGACTTTGTGTGGCCAGCTGTTGCCAGTTCTCACCCACTTTTTGCAGCCTGATGGTTTTCTCGGAAATCGGAATCATTAGAGATATATGCTCATCAGAGCCTCGAACTAGTGGCTGTGAGCCAGAAAAAGTTTCGTAGGAACATACGGTTCGTTTCTCATTCTCGGTTATTTACTTTTCCAAATGACAAAAACTCGTTATGTTGTTGAATGTGTTGGGTAAACACAGGGGATCTGTGTGTGCAATCAAAAATAAATCAATGAATCGAATCATTATAAGTAATGGTTGCTTAGTTTTCAGAAGACCACATTCTATGGACGATATAAGAGTTATTTATGTATTAAGGGAATTATGAGGGCCTTAATTACCGATGGCAAAGTTTGCGTCCCGAGGGCCTCTGGCCCGAGGGACAGCAATTGCCAGAGGTTATTAAGGCTCTATAATTCCCGTGGTACATAGATAATTTTATTTTTGACCGATTTTCATAACAATATGTCCATATTTAGAACGCAATAAATGTTTAAATTCATAACCTTTCTGGTATATTTGAATTAGGTAGCGTTGATTGTAGCATTGTTGGTTGTTGCTAGGTTGTCGCTATGTTACATGTTTATAAGCAAACTTTCTTTATCAATCAATGTTTTTCCGTTTAAAACGTGTTTATTTTTTACCACAAATCGACGATCTTTTTCTGATATTATGGAGGATATTATAAAAAAAGCGGAAAAAGCAAGACAATCATTAGGTACTTCCATCGAAAAGTGAAGCCCTATATCAAAAATAATTCAACTTATATCTGAAGTGGCTGACATAGAGAAATGTTATGTCAAAAGATGCCAACGAAACTGTCATTCTGGCATATTTTCAAGAACTGGTAAAGTATTTTCAGTATTTTCTGGTAGATTTGGTAATAATTGTATTTATTCGTTGCAGTCAGAAACGTTTAGCCCAAATTCGTTATGGACTAAATGGTCAATGCTCAAATCGATGTTGACCATCATATATGAGAAAAGAGATATCACCAAGTTCAACGAACTAGAGGCTTTTTTGAAACGGAAAAGTAAGGGGTATAAGCCGAAAAAGTCTGCTGTCTTATCTCCTAAAGATGTCATCAAATTTCTAAAGGACGCCCCTAATAAAATTCATTTTTTGCATAAGGTAATTTTTTTCTGATAATTTTCTTTTTCGTTTGTTTATTTCGTTTTATTTGTTATAGGTTGTTCTAATTATGGGTTATTTTGGAGGATGCAGAACTCAGGAACTTCTAAATATGAGTATAGCAGATATAGAGGACCGGGATACTGTTATGGTAGTGAACGTACCGGAAAGTAAAACTGGTGTATCGAAGAAATTTACAGTTGTGGATGAAAAAGAGTTCTCTGCTTTGCCTTTATTGAGACTTTATATGTCCTTGCGTCCTGAAGGTACAAAACGATTTTTTTTGAGCTTCCGACAAAATAAATGTACAACTCAGCCAATTGGAAAGAATATGTTTGGCAAAATTCCCAGCAAAATCGCAATGTATTTAGGATTGCCAAACCCACTAACCTATACTTTGAACCTTAATATCCCAAGGGAGTTATGACCCTCATTATAGATATCGTAACTATGACGATATAAGCTTATAATGTCACTGTCAGAAATAAAAGAAATTACTCAGCTTACATAAAGCTGTTTTTGTTAGTTTTTCAACACAGACTTAGTATTTATTCGTTTTTCGAAACATCTCATTCATAAAACTAATTTGTTTTGTCGTCATGATTCTATGAGGCAGATTATAAGAAATAATGAAAAAGAACACCAACATGACGTCATCGGTGTTTGGTTTGTACCTATTCACAAGTTCAGCCAGCATTGAGAGAGAGAAAATATGTCTGCCCTAGTGTTGTCTTTGTCGTCAAGATTGCAACTTGAAATGATGAAAATGTTATGAATGGGACGTAAAAAAAAGAGAAGAAGACTAATATCACAATTATTATAATGTGTTTGGAATGATTGTAAGCTGATTGTAATGCTCACCAAATATTCGAAATTATCGGAATAACGAAAATACTACAAGAAAAATCTTTAGTCCAAATCATAGCATTTTCATTATTTCAAGTTGCAATCTTGATGACAAGGACAATAATAGGGCAGACATATTTTTTCTCTCAACGTTGGCTGAACTTGTCAATTCATAAAAGCCACCAATACATCTATATGTACCTCACTTTTCATAGAACACATAGAAGTGACAACGGACTAACGGACATCAGTGACCAGACATTTGACATTCAACACTTTCAACCAAGACAGTGATGTCGTTCTGACAATCTCCCTATTAGCGAGCCTATTAGCCACATAGCTGATCTAGAGTTGGGACTTGGGTGTAAAGAATCTTGAAGGAATACAGGGTGTACTCGCAATTCACCCTGAACAAATTCCTCAAAAAAAAAACCTCTACTTCCAATAGGTATCCCTAGACCTAGATGATGCAGATCACTTTCTCCTCTCGCTTCGAATAACAATGCCATCCATTTCATAACGCCATTTAATCTATGATCAAACGAAATCCAATCTATTTCTCTTGTATCCGCAAAGTGAACGTAATAACTCCAACTGCCAAGTGTGTCAGATGCCTTTAGAAGAGCAAGGATGATACCGATTGGAATACCGACTGCATAATCGACATTCTCACGTTTCGCCTTCTCCTACACTGCGTTGGGAAATGGCGCATACGGGGTGTTACGTAACCCCATGTGCAGGCACATTTTTATGGCCGGTAAATTTCATTGGCACCAATTTTTCTCCTTTCTACACATCAACAACCATGTGACCATATGCTAACAAAAATGCTGTCAAACTTAGTAGGTACACCGTTTAGTTTATTTGACAAGACCAGTTGAAACAGAAGATGCTTTAAATTATCAATCAGAATTGATTATCTTGATTGACCGTCGAAGTCGTACTCACAGATTAGAAAACCTTACAGATGAGACAGTCAGACAGAGCTAATAAAATTAGAGAGAGATGTCGAAAGCGCAAAATTTAAAGGTCCAGTCACAGATATGCGCAGGCGCTAAAATATTGATCGAGTTTTGTTTACATCTTTGTCATCATCTTGTTGGTTATGTTACAAATGTTTTCATTCTACACGATTCACGATCCAGTATTTCTAATGGGTTCATGTTCTTGAAATGTATAACATATTGTCCATAAACTATATTTCAAAATGAAGAGTAATAAAGGTTTTGAGAATTATCACAGCACAGATTAAACAACCTGTGTTCATAGTCAGGTAATACCCATTCTCTGGAATGTGAATCAGGTACAATAATATGTTCATTGGCAATCATCACTGTGCATATAAATATTGCAAATCATCTTCTAATAAATCGGAGAATATCAAATTACATTGTTTTTCGAAATACGAAAAACTGTGAGTACCTACTTATATTGAGTGATATTATTGACTTCAATCAAACTTTACCATTTGATGAGAATATCACCATTTCTGCTATAACTATACTGCTACATCACATTTCTGATTGAGGAATTTAGAGTCTGATGATTTATTAGATAATTGAATCGTATTTTTTTCTTCCTGAAGACAATATGAATGGGCTACAATCGAAACATTCCAATTTCACCGTATAATTATTTAAAATCACATCTTATTTCTGATAGAAACTGATGACAACTTGTTCACAATATATCACTCAGAAGTAGGTAACCTTTTATATTGGTATTTATTATGCATTACTAAAATGGCAACATTGCATATCAGTATACTTCCAACGGTGACTATTCGGCAACTGCGATGCGCAAAATTTAAAGGTGCGACGACAATGAAAACGGATGTCGGTACATCAGACAAAATGGGCAGAGTAACTCATCTGATGTCTATAATCGCATACATTTCAAGAAATCCTTCCAATATCTACCTGTTCCCTTTTCCCTTCTTTCACTAGCTCGCACGATGTACCACTAACAACAATGTAACACTAAGATTTTTCTTTCTACCCTACATCCAAAATTTGAGGTGAATATCCCAAGAACTACAGAACCTGGAGATCGGTAACGAAGCATAGTTGGTGTTCTTTTTAATTTTCAGTCTTGATATAGGCCAAAAAAATTACCTCCACCATACATTGAGAAACACAATGTATTTCGTTATAACAATATCAGAATTTTTTCTTGGTCCTAACAATACAGCTTCTGGAGTTAACGAATCAGGGCGGAACAGAAGCAAGCGTTATTTTGATAATTTGCCCAAAAATTATTTATGACTTCACCAAACTTACTCGTTAGTCCGTAATCATTGCCAGCTCATTTCTCACCTGTTACAATAATTCAATCATTATTTTCATGAGTTTCGCATTTCGAGATTCTGGGTGAAAGTATAATATGTGATTCGAACAGATAAACAGAGTGGAAAGTTTGACTAATTCCTCTCGATTATACCACATTTATATAGATATTTATCATGTGATAATGTGTTGACGCTATGCCAGAAAAATCAAGGAAATCAAGGCATGAAAAAACTGAGCATGTAATTAATCGTATTTTTGGGAAAGGAACTTTTGACTTATTCTTGGTTACTGTTCCACATGTCAATTCTGAAATTGCATGTTGCACGTGTGTCTGATTTTATTGATACACATTGACATTTACACCATTGTCGATCTAAATGAACACCTAGTAGACTGTATAATATTGTCTGTTCACTCAAGCCCCAAACGTCTGCCAAGTTGAGGTCGCTACTTTTTTATAGAAGCCGTTCGATGCTCATTTGTTTCAGTTTTTTCTCTGTCAGCGACCCAATTTTAGGGAGAAGTTATGTTCTTCTTTTTTTTTGACTTCAGCACATAATTTTACTTTTTATACAAATTTCTACTCGAAAAGGTCCAATAACAGTTTTTAGAAACAATAATAAGGCATATCCCAAGGAAAATTTTTGGAGGTACTCACGTATTTTGGCCTCCCAGAACAAGAATCCGAAACGCTTGTTTCGTAAATATACACCCACCATATGCAATCTTAAAATTCTTCTACTAAAAACACAAAATTTGCCATTCTTTCAATTAAAACACCACACACGCTCACATTTACTTATCTTCAACACTTTTCAGCGAAAGAATTCAATATTTATCAAAAAATGTACCATTCTTCGGAAACACTAGACTTTGATCCAAGGTGGATATAGGATGGTGAAACAGCTCTTCAATTGTTTCTGCGAAAAACTTGTAGACCGTTTGAGAAGGTACTAATATTTCAGCTACTTGAATGAAGATGGCGGTAAGATCGATTATCGAAGAAGATTTCTGTTGCTTACGTACATCTGTGGTTCGCATCTGACAGACGTGAGTTGAAATGACATCAAAACACAATATTTTCAGTGAATCTGGGATAGTTATCGATATTTTGACTCTTCTCAATCATTTTTCATCTATAACAGATGAAACTGATGAAAGTATGACAGATGCACAGATTCTGTTTTACCGACACAAGGTATGGCGCGCCATCTCTGGTATTTTCAGGAAATATTACTACGATATGAAATCAAGTAGGCAAAGGTCTACAGTTTATTCTAGTGCTTGTTAATAGGAAGCTGTTTCATCATCCTATATCCACCTTGCTTTGATCTGTCAACTTGACACTGTCACAAAGTTCAGCTCCCGTCATAATCGGTTTCTCGATGGGTTTGGTGAAATGTTTAGAATTTTTCCAAATATACTAGTTTATTCTGCTGAAATATGTTGAAAACAAGTTAATGTGAGTGTGTGTGGTGTTTCAAGTTCAAAGAAGGATTAATTTTTGTGTGCTTTCTTCAGTGGGTATGAATTATGCGTGGAGCAAATATACAACTCAACGTAAGTGATTAAAATTATATCAACTTGTACATTCGATATGCCAATACATTCACTTGCCTCGCATTTGAGTTTCTCACGATGTTTTTTCTGCTTCCTGATTCCCTGATCAATGATATCAAACAATTCTGTGCTTGAAACAGGAGATTCGCTGTGCTAAAAGAAGCGCGTAATTCAAAATGTTAGGTTATGCCCAGTATGACCCTTCAAGTTCAAAATAGTTCACGGTTATTATGAGAAGATGTCTCTACCTTACAGAAGAAGATGCATAATTGTTTCCAGTGAACAGACAATATTATAGTTCCAGCCAAGGTGGATATAGGATGGTGAAACAGCTCCCTATTAACAAGCACTAGAATAAACTGTAGACCTTTGCCTACTTGATTTCATACCGTAGTAATATTTCCTGAAGTTATCAGAGATGGCGACATACCTTGTGTCGGTAAAACAGAAACTGTGCTTCTGTCATCTTTTTATCAGTTTCATCTATTCTAGATGAGAAATGACTGAGAAGAGTCAAGATATCGATAATTATTCCAGATTCACTGAAAATATTTTGTTTTGATGTCATTTCAACTCATGTCTGTCAGATGCGAACCACATGAGCAACAGAAATCTTCTTCGATAATCGATCTCACCGCCATCTTCATTCAAGTCGTGGAAATATTAGTACCTTTCTCAAACGGTCTACAAGTATTTCGCAGAAACAATTGAAGAGCTGTTTCACCATCCTATATCCACCTTGGTTCCAGCCTACTAGGTTTCCATTTAGATCGACAATGTTTACACACATATGTCTAAATAGGTAGGTATAGGTATGTATACATCCGCGTTTTGAATAAGATTCGAGAACATCAAGATTCGAATGAATCACTTATAGGTATGTTCATGAATATTGTAATTAAAACTCGAATAAATATCGATAATACAGTGACACTGGAATGCCATAGGAGCGTAAAGCATATGCGGACATAAAAACACACCTTAAATTCGTATAGTACAGTATAAAGCAAAGAACATGACACGATATCACAGATATTCTGCATTTCCGTGAGTTCAATCTGGGACACCGTAGTTTTCTTGTTGACGCGAACACTTTTTTGGTATGAAGAAACACCATTTCGAGTGTATTCAGTCAGAGATTTGGTGCTTTTCTGGATTTCTCCCGGTTCTTTGTCGCCAGGTTGGATTATTTAAATAAAATGCATGTTATTATCGTACGTGTAAAAGGGTGTATGAAGGTATACACTAATTATTTTCTTATGACGAGCCAAATCTCCATCGCATTTTTGTGGACATTGGAATACATTTTTTTTGACCTTGTTATTGCAGAAATGACAGAACTCAAGACCAAAAAACTGCGAATTGCATCTTCATGGAGCCATCACGGAAATAAGATATGCAATCAAGAACGTTTGTTCGAGTAGATGTGGAAAGTTCGTAGAGTGAAGTTTGAGGAAGTTTAGTGTACATTTTTTGCCGTGATTATCCCGTTCGTATACAGGGTGTTCCGGTGATCATGTTACAAACTTCTAGGGTAGATAAAACACACGAAAATAAGAAAAAAAGTTCATGTGAACATGGGTCCGGAAACGCTTCTTCAGGGAGCTAGGGCCCTTCGAAGATGACCTTCAAAAACTACTCATCGTTTTATAGCTTCGGTACTATTGCAGCTATCGCCACCAATTTTGAGACATGAAATCTAGTTGGTAGGTTGATCAATTTGAGCCTTCCGGATTTTGTCACCTTTAACCAGGGGCGTACAAACCAGGGGGGTATTTGGGTAAATTTGAACCTTCTCTTTCTTTGGGGACATATGAAAAGCCTTGTATATGAAACTCCAGTTCAGTCGGAGGAAGATTTGGTGGCTAGGATTTCTGTTGCGGCTGAAATGATCCAAACCATGCCTGATGTTTTCACTGACGTCAATTTAAATATGCTACGTAGGTGCAATAAATGTATTGAACGTGGTGGCAGGCATTTTCAGCAATTGTTATTTTGAATGATTTATTGCAAATTTATTATTAGTTTTGATTGTGTAGGTTTAATTGTTTTTTTTTGGAATATTTTGTATACGTTCCCTTTTACTTTTTATACCCCCAATTTCGAAAAGGCAATAAATCTCTCTAATCTAATTTATTTTCATTAAAGAAGAAGATTTGACTAACTTTTAATGCTCACTATCTGTACTGAACCTCATTTTCATATTTCAATTATCGATTGGATATAGCCATTTTCCGAGGAAACCGTGACAGATAGCGACTATTACTAAGAGTACCTTTTTTATGTAAAAGGCATTGGAGAATCATAATCAGATATAAAAATGGCAAGAAATTGATGCCTTAGAGGAGAAGGGTCAAATTTACCCAAATACCCCCCTGGTTTGTACGCCCCTGGTTAAAGGTGACAAAATCCGGAAGGCTCAAATTGATCAACCTACCAACTAGATTTCATGTCCCAAAATTGGTGGCGATAGCTGCAATAGTACCGAAGCTATAAAACGATGAGTAGTTTTTGAAGGTCATCTTCGAAGGGCCCTAGCTCCCTGAAGAAGCGTTTCCGGACCCATGTTCACATGAACTTTTTTTCTTATTTTCGTGTGTTTTATCTACCCTAGAAGTTTGTAACATGATCACCGGAACACCCTGTATATTAGCACTCCAATACAAAATATCGTTTAATCACGTCATATTCCCAGCATTATACTGTACATATTACTAGGTACGTTGGTAATTATCATTAAAATTGATAATCGACAGTTCATTTACCTACCAAGAAACCTTGCAAGAATCCAATTAATGCATATTATGATAGGTGCGACTCGACATTCTGGGTCTTCACTATGAACAAACTCCATACAACTCATTATTATGGATCTTTTCTTACTTAGAATTGTTTTTTTTAAAACTACCTGGTGAGATATATATTCAGATCGATGGAAGCAACTAAGTATATAGAGATTTTCACTCGTAATCTCCCTAGCAGGAGAATTATTACCGATAACTTTTTTCAAGGTCACGAATGTAGACGAAAAACATGAGTGAAACCAAGGAAAAAAAAATAAAAGGGAATTAATTCTGCTGCGTGGGAGATTCGGTAAGAAAATTTCATACGACCTATTCTGCGTAAATACTGTAGATAGTAACTGATGTTCATTACTTATATTTCAGGAACATTCAAAACAGTAATCCGTTTTCAATCATAACACAAGTCTACCCAAATTTTATTCTGAGTGACGGTTGTCAATAAATATAAGGCGCTTCATTTTTGACAGAAAAATTATCACTTATTAATCCCGTCAATAGGAACTAACAAAATTATCGCATGTAATACAACAAGTGTATTGATGATTATCGAAACACAAATTCCTTCGATTTTGAGAAACAAATCGTGTTGCTTGGAAACTACACGAGCGCACAGCGCGAGTGTGGTTTCCCAAAGCAACATGATTTGTCTCGAAAAAGAGAAGGAATTTTCGATAATCATCAATAACACAAGTTGTATTTGTTCAGATTATTTCATGAATAAAATCAAAGCCATTTTGTTGATTTTCTATTTTAAACGTACAGTTTATGGAATTAGTTATTTTGATTATGCATTCTAGTTCGACACACCGTTATGCAACCAACAATACATGTATGCCATTGTATAATGTAGGCAAGATTACCTAAGCACTAGGTACTACTGAGCTAAATTCATTTTGATTGTTGTCAGAATTTGTGTGGTTAGGTTACATTAGACTTGCTGAAATTATCCATAATTTGTTGAAAATGAAGTGGATACATATTAATAGTGTGATTAGTGTGTGTTTATCATGGTTCAGACGAAAATTTTGTGTAGTGGCATTCATTCATTTACCAGGGAATCGGAAAATACTATGACAGATTGTAACTAGTAAGTCGTTGTTTAATTAAACTACTCTACTGCCTACGAATCAGAAAGCGAAATACAGAAACGAAAACACAGCATGTAGGTATCCAATAGCCAATCAGGAGCCGAAATACAAAATCGAAAACATGGTGTTGTTGCTTATCAACACAATCATTTCAACCAATCAAAAACGTGTATTTTAGCATGAATGAAATAATCACGGTAATCGTCCGTTGCTATAAGCAACGTATACAAAAAGGAGCCTTCTAATTGGTTGAAAATAAATTTATGAAATTTTCCAAACAATTTTCATTCATATGGTTACATAGTATTTTTTAAGTATTCTCAACTTTCAGTTAGCCATGGAAAACAATAATTCTTCTTTTAAAAATTGCCTCAAGCCGAAGATTCATAATGATAATTTTTCTAGATTGAACAGATCATTAAAAACATATCGATCCAAAAAACATCGAGTGGTATTTCGGAATTTCGAGTTACAATTCTTATTCCGAATTAAGCGTGTTTTCAAGGCAGAACGACAAATGAAATAGTTGAGTACCTAAATGATACTTGGACTTTGTATGAACTTCACATGAACATGAAAAGGAATAGGTATCTACACCAAATTAGTAGGTCAAAATAAACATTGAACGAAAAATAATTGCTTTATTACGTTTATAACATCCAATCGATCAAACATTTATAATGTCACCGTTTGTTTTATTATAGATTAACGTCAATAATCTATCCGATAAATATTTTTTGCAAAGTAATATAATGTCTGGCACGATATCAAATGAATATTGCATAAGAAATTGCGAAATATAAAAAGTAGGTACCTACTTTGCTGTAACAATGATATAGGAACACTGCACCAGTTATCGATCATGACCTACAATCAATTACTCTTTTCGAACTGTTCAAATCCGCTTTAAGGTCTCACCCACCCGCGGTAAGAATATTAGTCACCGATACCTTTCTTAACACAAAAAATCAGACCAATGGGGGGCATGACATTCGATTCGAGGCGTATAAGTTGTTATAAAGTTCCTACTCGTTCACATGTGATGCTTATTCTAGTTGTGTTGGAGCTTTTTAAGTGGTTTATTACGACCTCTCCTCTGGAAAATAGCTTCCTTAAGTTGTCACCATTCTGGATAGCGATTGTTGAAAAAAACACTTCTTGCTGCACTCAATACGAAATCGGTCCACAAGTGTGGAAAGTGACACGAGTAGTGATTTAGCACGAACTTCATAGTGGCGATATTCAAAACCATTATTGATATTCAAAATCACATGCCTACATGGGTAACTTTCATGTTCAAATGTCGCGTTTTATCGTTTGTCGCCAGTAGGTAATCAGGCAACCAGTAATACAGCAGTGAAATTTTACCTTCTTTTACTGATACCTATCTTTCTTTTTGACATGTATTGAAAAGAGAAAACACATATCACTGACTCATGTTGCTATAAGGCAGCTATGAATTCACCTTCATTCGCTCAAGCTCACATTGAAATTAGTTACGAATTCTCCGAAATTCTTCTTATAATCCGGAAAGAGGCAGAAAACCCAATAAATATTAATGCGGTATAACAAAAGCGCTTATGGTGACAGTGAGTAAAAACCGAGGTAACTACTAATAAGTATAACTAATTATTTACAAGAAGGTGTGACGACAATAAATTATAGTTCTCTCCGAGGTTATCTCTCTCTCTGTAAATTTCTTAATATTTTGACAAATATCTCCGATATTTATCAACCGGTTTCGACAAATATTTTCCTTGTAGGTACCTATTCAGTATGAAATCAATAGATTCAACAGAGTATTCAAAACAAAGGATGCAACTTGAATTATCAACGAGTGCGACAACGTGTCTTAAAAATCGTGTGTCATATGCAATTTTTTCTATTTCGAATTGATTTGGACTTAATATTTTTAATATCGATAAATAACAGAAACATCTTCGATTGGTAACAATGATGACATTGAAATAATTAAAATCTGACGCACAAGCGTAATGCTGGGTTTATAGATTCAACTAAACTAACAACTAAGAATTAACAATTAATAATTAGGAATTAACAATTGGGAAGGTGTTTATACAATGCAATTAATAATTAAGAATCAGATGTTGAATGTTACATGATTGAAAGCTCAATGTCATTTCAAAGTGTTGAATTGAATGATAGATATTATTAATCAAATGAGCAAAAAACCCAAAAAAACTAAAAACTCCTGAACCTGAAAACCATAAACACTATTATAAAAAATTACAAATGATGACATACCAACGATTCTGATCATTTTGCGCGTTCTGTCCACAAAATTTCTTAATTCTTAGTTGTTAAGTTGAAAGTTGACCAACTTCGTAATTCTTAATTATTAATTTAATTGACAGATGTAAATGTATAAACCCTCATAGACGTTCTCATATATTCAACATTCTTAATTCTTAGTTGTTAATTTAATTTTAAGTTTAGTTGAATCTATAAACCCAGCATTAAGCCCAGTTTACAGTTGAGCGATTTTGATTACTGCAATACCAGCGGTGAAAAATTCAATGTTGTTATTGTTTTTATTGGTCAATTCAAATCAAATAACACTTTGAATTGAAATTTACCAATTAAAACATTGAGTTTGTCACTGTTAATATAACCAAATCCAAATCGCTCAGAAGTAAACTGGGTCTAACTCTTCTGACTTTCATTTGACAGTTCGATTATGCTAACCTCCGAATAAAAAAAATGCGTATCAAAATAGAGGCTATTTCGACACGCATTTGCGTTGCACAATGTCTTCATTATACAACCAAAATAGAAAAAGAATATTTCCGTCGTCGATAACGTGAAATCTAACCGTTCCTTTTGAAAGCACTGTACAGCATTCCTTTACAATCGTTGTGTTTGTTCTCTGATGTTTGCATCAGTCCCTTCGACATGTGTCAGATCTAAAATGTGAATGCGGCATTGTTAGATCTTTTATTCGAGAGATACGTCAAGGTCGAACTATTTTGGGGGCCATTAGGATGTTATGGTCATTAAGTAGAAGCCCGATAATGTATATGCAAATAAATTCTCACTCTCCACTCCCAAAGCACCCAAAGATCATATCCACTCCCAATTTAGATAATAAATGGCATGAAGTTTGATACTAAAGAAGCTAGCAAAGCCACACACGAATTTCGACTCGGGATAGATCACATAATTTTAGGCTCATTTTAGGCTAATTTATTACCCTATTCCCAAATTTTTTGCTCTTCTCTTTGACAGAAAAAACTGTGGCTTCGCTAGCTTCGGCCGAACTCAGCAGAGCCATTTTTGAAAAACAATAATTTTGGTGTTTTGAAATAGCCAAATTGTAGAGCTTATTTTAGGCTAATTTATTACCCTATTCCCATTTTTTTTGCTCCCTCCCTTAATAGAAAAACTTGTGGCTTTGCTAGCTTCGGGCGAACTCAGCAAAGCCATTTTTGAAAATTCACTTTTTTTTGCGATTCAATATAACGATATCCAAGTACTAATTTTACGCTAATTAATTACCCTAATTTGATTTTTTTTGCTCCACGCATTACAGAAAAAAACAAGATTTTTCGATTTTCGCCAAGTCGATGATGCAATCATTTCAAATTATAATTTTTTGACGATTTTAACGATTTTAACGAACTAACAAATGACAGAAAAATAATGTTTTTGAAAAAATTGCTCTGCTGAGTTCGCCCGAAGCCAGCAAAGCCACAGGTTTTTTTTAAAAAACGTCGAATAAAACATTCCTACATGGACATTTCATTGATCCAGCGATGAGTATCATCGGTTTGACAAGTTAAATCGTCAAAAAATTATAATTTGAAATGATTGCATCATCGACTTGGCGAAAATCGAAAAATCTTGTTTTTTTCTGTAATGCGTGGAGCAAAAAAAATCAAATTAGGGTAATTAATTAGCCTAAAATTAGTACTTGGATATCGTTATATTGAATCGCAAAAAAAAGTGAATTTTCAAAAATGGCTTTGCTGAGTTCGCCCGAAGCTAGCAAAGCCACAAGTTTTTCTATTAAGGGAGGGAGCAAAAAAAAATGCGAATAGGGTAATAAATTAGCCTAAAATAAGCTCTACAATTTGGCTATTTCAAAACACCAAAATTATTGTTTTTCAAAAATGGCTCTGCTGAGTTCGGCCGAAGCTAGCGAAGCCACAGTTTTTTCTGTCAAAGAGAAGAGCAAAAAATTTGGGAATAGGGTAATAAATTAGCCTAAAATGAGCCTAAAATTATGTGATCTATCCTGAGTCGAAATTCGTGTGTGGCTTTGCTAGCTTGTATTGAAGTTTGGCAATTGGCAGAAAGGGAGCATTAAATAAAACAGCCTCAGATTAAGGAATATTAAAATTTTCTTGAATGTCTAGATTGTAGATTGTAGGGGAAGGGTCGTTAAGGCTGTGCAGCCTCTCAAGCACCTCGACCTATCAGATCTTTTGTACATCAATCTATTCGAGATCCGGGATTTCGAGGCTTCTTGCGAAGTTTATCAGTTTCCTGGAAGCTAGGTTCCTGACATCGGAGGGCTCTAAGGATGCCTCTTCCAGGAACTTGAGCCTCTTGCAGAAGAGTGCTGCAGTTTCAGCGAAGTTCTCGCAGTAGCGGCAACTATCACTCTCTGTTTTACCCATCTTTTTGAGCTGATACCTCAGAGGGCAGTGTCCAGTGAGGAGTCCCGTCACCAGTTTCAAGTCTTTTTTGTCCAACTCGAGAAGCTGTTTAGCTTTTCTTGGCGAAAGGCTCACTAGCCTTTTCGCTTGTCATTGTCCTGGCACCTTCTTCCAGTGAGATTTAATTTCATCAGATGCTTCCCAGCGTCGGAACTCTTCTCTCAAGTGGGCCTTGGAGAGTCCACAGAAGGGTTCTGGGCCGAGAAATTGTGTATTTTCCCCTTCTTTGGCAAGGCAATCTGCTTCCTCGTTGCCTTCAACTCCCTTATGACCTGGCACCCACATCAAAGTGACCTGGTTGTTCGCAGCCAGTTGTCTCAGGGATTGTTTACAGTCCCAAGTCAACTCAGACTCACAAGTGTATGACTTCAGAGCTTTTAGTGCTGCTTGGCTATCTGATAGAACATAGATTTTTGCCCTTCGTGTGTCCCTTTCGAGGCACTCCTGGGCACATAGCTCTATAGCATGTACTTATGCTTGAAAGATGATTGGGGTGTTACCAAGGGGTTTTGAGAGCCTGAAATGTGGCCCTGTAACTCCCACTCCAGCCCTTTCATCCATCTTGGATCCATCAATATACCACACTATTGCATCCTTTCCCAGTTGAAGTCCGTTCTCTGTGCAAATTTGGTGGTTGTTTATGACCACTTCAAACTGCATTTCGAAATCGTACCTAACTGGCATGATATCTGTCGGTCTATATAGATATGGATTCTATTCTAAATATTGTCCAATCCAATTTCCTGATATCAATGAAGCGTACCTAGGTGACCATGGGTTTGATGATCGTTTGGTATGACCAATAGATCATTTTTAGTTTCACACCCCATGTCTTGCCAAAGACTTTGCGGCATGTCCAGCTTGCCGCTATAGCTCTGGAAAGAATGTGGCTGTTCCATTTCAGTTTTTGTTCGATTATCACGCCCAAATATTCAACTCCTTTGAAAAAAGTGAGCTGGATTCCATTTTAAGTTCATTTTAAGTTCATACTTTCGCCTCTTGGTAAATGGAACCAGCACTGTTTTGCTAGGATTGACATTGAGTCCTTCCTCTGCGCACCAGCTACTCATTGTGTTTAGGACTACTTGCATGCGATTGGAAATTATCCCGTCATGTTTGCCCCAGATGGTGCAACCAGGTCATCAGCGTAACCCTGTGTCGTGAAACCAGAATCATGTAGCTTGACTATCAGGTTGTCGACGACCAATGACCACAGCAAAGGCGACAGACCTCCCCCTTGGGGACAACCTTTTTCTACTGTCATCCTGACAGTCTCTCCACCGAGAGTCGCCACAATGATTCTGCTTTTCAGCATTGATCGTAACCAAGGTGGATATAAGATGGTGAAACAACTCTTCAATTGTTTCTGCGAAAAACTTGTAGACCGTTTGAGAAGGTACTAATATTTCCACGAATTGAAAGAAGATGGCGTTAAGATCGATTATCGAAGAAGATTTCTGTTGCTTACGTATTTCTGTGGTTCGCATCTGACAGACATGAGTTGAAATGACATAAAAACACAATATTTTCAGTGAATCTGGAATAATTATCGATATTTTGACTCTTCTCAGTCATTTTTCATCTAGAATAGATGAAACTGATAAAAAGGTGACAAAAGCACAGTTTCTGTTTTACCGACACAAGGTATTTCGTCTCTGATAACTTCAGGAAATATTACTACGGTATGAAATCAAGTAGGCGAAGGTCTACAGTTTATTCTAGTGCTTGTTAATAGGAAGCTGTTTCACCATCCTATATCCACCTTGATCGTAACTATCTCCAACCTTTTTCTACTGTCATCCTGACAGTCTCTTCACCGAGAGTCGCCACAATGATTCAGCTTTTCAGCATTGATCGTAACTATCTCATCAGTAAGGCGTTTAAATTCCTTTCCTCTAGTGATCTAGTTATGGAGGCATGTGAGGTGTTATCAAAAGCACCCTCTATGTCAATGAAGGCACAAAGAGCCATTTCTTTTTCCACTAATGTGTCTTAACAGAATGCATACAAATAGGGGTATGAAATCAATGTTCTACAAAGGCTTAAATGAATATAATTCGCTCCCCCAAAATATAAAAAACTGTGATACTACTAGAAAATTTAAAATATTGATTAAGGAGTACCTGAAACAAAAAAACTTGCTGTGATAATGTAAAATAGTTGGTAATAAGCTTGCTATGTATTGGATTGTTTTTAACATTTAAATTTTAGATGTACTTGTTATATATATTATATGTTTGTAATGGATATGTGAATATTAGGATGTACCTATTTGAAATAAATTACTACTACTACTACAACTAGACATTGTAGATCATTAATCGTGGATTTACCTGCTTGATAAGCAAACTGTTGCTTGTACAAAAGTGAATAAAACAAGATATATTGGATCATTTGCTACTGACGATGTAATTGTTTAAGCAGTAGTAAATTTTGCAAGGACAATCATGAACGCTTTTGTATATAATTACGTGGGTGACCTTTTGAATATTTCATGATGATGTTATGTCATTGCGAAGACGTGCATAGACGAAAATTATTAGATACCATAAATACTTAATGCACATCACGCAATATCGTCATCCTGTTAACTTGAACAAGTTGTGTGTCGAGCATGAAAAAATCATTTATCCTGTGGACGAATCAAAAGACAGTATACGTCGACTTGTTAATCAATTTTTTTCAAGAAACGTGGATAATAGGTACAAAGTGAAAGTTTTACATCACACAGCATCATGGACCTTCTATTTCGAGATTCCTCGATAACTGAATGTTTATACATACAGGGTGACCGCTCGATATAAGTGATACGGCGATCGTTTCTATTTTAACATCTTTGTTATCTATGACAGTTTGTTTTCACTCATTTAATCGTTAAAAATGAGGAAGTTGTACGAAAATGAATCGCTATTGACGATTTACACAGTCATCGAAAGCTACCCGGCATATGATATATACATGGTAAGATAGGGAAAAACAAATCCGTTCCAACCAAACCGAGAACCAAACCATAGCCAACTATATGATTCCCATTTGAAAAACTACAACTTCAGGCAATAACTCGAAATTTCTCTTTTTTTTCAAGTTACAGGAAAATATGTCTCAAGAATGTAACAGCTATGTGTCTGAAAGTCGTAAAATCGAACTTTTATTTTCAACTCGAAAAGAAAAGACGATAGTTTATAATTGTTTTCGCCAGTGAATTTAGGAAATATATCGTATACAAACATCGAAACTGCGACGGTTATGAGTCATCCGCTAATTGGTTCGTCGGCGAGCGATGTTATCGCGAGGCCCTCGGCGAAGCCATAAATCACAGCCTAGACGCGAGCCGCCAAGATAATGACTTCCGGTGTTCTTGGAAGCACGGTTCGTAACAATACTTTCGATAATTTCGATAATGTCTTCGAGTAGATATTCATTATATCTCAATCACGTTTTTTAAATTTGAAATATGTGCATTTTTTCCTGGCTAGGTGGATGAGTATTCGGAAAAAAACTGACCGAATAAGCCGAATGTAAGGTAATTTGGTAATGTTTTCGATATTCCTCACATTTGACTTTTTTTTTGTGGGTAAAACCAACCACTGAATGATATTAAATTTGCTAAGTATAAATTCTCATCATGGACACTGAGAGGACATTGGCATAGAATGTTGGAGCTGTTTTATAATTCACGCAGATCCCGAGATCAATTCTGTACACGTGAATGAACTTGGCTGGAAATCGACAAAAACGATTGTACCGTAATTCGATATGTCTGGCCCGTGGTCTGCCTTAGGAATAAAAAAAAAAGTATCTATATACTTTTGTAGATCTGAACACTGACACTGGACATTTTCACGACAGTCTTGAACTTGAATTACGAATAGCACTATCAGACCAACTGTGAATTAACAAAACAGAAACACTCCAATACACAATGAAAATCACGAAAATCTAATTAGGACGGATAACAAGAAACTATAAAAAATACCTCGGGTAATTCACGTCGACAATAGCATATCTGCATATCTGCTTGTTTGAAAAATAATGCAAAAGCGATGCCTAACATACGATCATTTCTAATCGATCCCACGGAAAAAAGTTTGTTGAAAAGTTAAATGGTGGTTTTTGACAGCTGTCACTTATTCTTGTGTTTTATGCCCCGTGATGTACTTTTTAAATGGCAGACGACAGCGGAAGACAGCTCTTCTAGCGAGAATTACAATGCATTTTGATTTTTTATTCCATTTTGTTGTTATGTTAAAACTGTGAATTCATAGATCAAACATATTTTATCAATCTTGAAATCATGACAAAACTACAACAAGAAGGTATTTATCTCTTTCAATTATCCTGCGATGAAATATTCCAGTGCACCTTAATTTTATTCTTTAATTTGAGGGAAACGAATTTTTGAAGAAAATAATAATATGTTCATTCTGATTTGAATGGTATATCACGGAGCATAAAACACAAGAATAAGTAATAGCTGTCAAAGGCCGCCATCTCGGCCGCCATTTAAACATATACCTAATAATAACTATATAGGTAACATGGATACCAGAGCTGAAGCCGAAAAATAAAACAAATGACAGTCTGCGGGACCAATCGCGAATGTGCGCATGCGCAATTATGAATTAAGAATCGACATTCGTTTTCATCATGGAGGAGAGCAGCTTTCTAGTGAGCGACAAACGTATGATGGTTATTAAAAATCAATCAAATGTGTCAGATAACCTTCAATTCGATGTTTTTATTTCATCATAACATATATTTTTCAAATTATCATTCATTGATGGATTGTTTGACGACATTGAATGATATTTGATGATAAATGCAGAAATGGATGTGATCTACAAAGCGATACTTGCGATTTGCATAGAAACCTGTGACGATAAAGTCATCGGAACAAGATTCGTGGGCTAATTTTTGATCAATCACTGTTATCACTTACTAATCACTTCTGTAAACAATCAGAGTTAGTACATTAATAACTATATCAACGCTCTTTTACATAATTTGGGTTAACAAATATACCTAACCTATGAAATTCTGAAAACGTCAGTGGACTTCAACTCGTGAAAACCCGCGCATGCGCACAATTCATCATTAGCAAGCCAGACAGTCTTTTGTTTTTCCAAAACTGGCTTCATTTTCGCGTGAAGAGAATAATAGTATAGTTGTTATTATATATATGCATTTAACCATATATCTTATTGCTTACGCTAGATCCGGTATCCAGGTTACTTGTTTTGTAAGTCCAGGGAGGTTGAAACTACTAAGCCATTGATTGGTCGTTTTCATTTTTGTCCATACATGTGTTGTACCACGTGATCATGTAGTACCTACTTTCTTGCAGACCCCTCTTGACCTAAAAATTACTACAGGATGCCGGATGCGTAAGCAATAAGATCTATGCACTTAACTCTCCACCAAACTTTTTTCCGTGGGATCGGTCAATTTGAGAAGCAACGAGGACGTGAGAGAAAAATACTTTATTAGTGTTATTTTAAATAACACTAATAAAGTCGCTCTTAACTATTTATGTCATCTTCTATATTGGCGTATGCGCAGAAACCTCGGCAGAAATTTAGCCTTGCCCATGAGTCATGACAGCATGACACTCTTCTGTTTCCGGCCTCCCTTGGAGTTTTCTTATTATCAATATTCGTAGTTAATAGATATATGGAGATAAAAGGTTTTCAATAACTATTGTCAATTCGATTGTCAATATGCAAGCACTCACATTTGATTACAATCAGAAATAATGGAGAGTTGTTTAGCCATTAACAACTTTATTGATTACATTGCATATAGCTCGGCATATAGGTACATTATCATAGCCTCGATCATGGCCTCGGCATAGCTGAATTGACGAGTATTTTGTATAAATGAGTTGAATTTTGAAATATTATTAGAGTTGGGTTCAGAAAAAATCGGAAAAATTCGAGGGGTTGACCACATGGGAATTCCGGGGAATTCCAGGGGAATTCCGGGAAATTCCTTTACGCCAGAAAAAATACGAAATTTGTGTGTTTTATTGCTGAAAACACCAAGAAAATCTGATAAATTTTCACTAAAAATGTTGAATAAATTATTTTAACCACTCATGATCATCGATAAGTTCATTCCCGTCTTTTTTTTTGAAAAAACAATTTCTGCTGACTTTGTAACTTTAGTAGATTGTATATGAAGGCTATATTTTGAAATTATTTTCAAAAGTACAGGATGTTCCAAAAAATTGTGGCATATCAATGTTAATTATCTTGTTTCTTTTGGAACACCCTATATTTTGTTGCTTTTTCATATTCTGTCTGGAAATCTGATTTTATTATCATACTTGGGGTCTAGCTGAAACGATTACAGAAATATGGGGTGTGAAAAATTGAGATTTTTCAACTCAAGGAATATTTTGTGTAGGACCTATTCACTCGCTAACATCAGAACTCGTTTTCAAAACTTTTTAGCGAAAAAACCAATGTTTTTAATAAAAGTCACCCTTCTTCAGAACGTTAAAAAACACAACAATAGTTTCGGATTCTTATCCAGGTACGACCAAAATTTCGTTTGGGTGCATCTAAGATTTATCGCCAGTAGGTAGGTGCTTATAACTAACTATTCAGGTTACTATAAGGTGATGTGAGAAGAGTTTTCACAAAAGGTGGCTAGTTTTTACGAGGTTTTAATTTAATTTCAGCAGTGGTACCTTGCAGCTGTTGGTAGAAACTTTTAGAGAGATTTCAGCTGAGAAAGTCTATGGCTATATCACAGTTAACATGTGGTAGTAAACCTATTTATCCACTTTCCGAAGTATTCTCACAACTTACCTGCCAAGTTAATCCAACAATATACGATCGAACACAATCCCGACACAGTCACCAAGGCCACTTACGAAAACAATCCGAAGGACATTGTCACAATCCACCACTTCCCGTTTGTGTATTCCAGAGATAAAGGGTGCAGTTGTCAAATACACATTTTCGTTTTCAACGCAAGATTTCTTTTGGTTTAGTGAGTTATTAGCGAGTCGCAAGACCGACCGGTTTTGAGTCACGCAGACGTTCGAATCGAATCAGAAACAAACGACGATCGACACCAGCCGCCTCTACTCTATACGGCGAATGGCCAACTGCGATCGAGATGGAACGAACGAAACCAGCTGTTTACTCACACTGTGTTGTTGTGGGTTGTGGGTTCGTTGGTTTGGCGGAGGCCATTCATTATTTGATATTTGATTTTGCCGATTGCCAGACCAGTTGCAGCTACCAGCACTAGACTCTATAATACAGTGCGGACGTAAAATATGGAACATTGGAACGCATTGAATTCAGCGATCTTCATTACTGCAGGTCCCGGATGTGGATTGAGGTTAGGAAAATCTGTTGTGAAGATTTAACTGAGATATCTTTCCAGTTTTATAAGATTCGTATGTTTATAATGTGTAAAGCATGGGCAATAATCCAATGTATAATTTTCCGGGAAAATGGTGGATTTTTGTAGGTTCCCAATCAAATTGTCGTCTGCTCTGTTCTGTTTTTGTAGCCTAATTGCGAATTGATTGTATCTCCTGGCCTTTACGGAATACACCAATTTACAATCAAGTGCCCCGTTATACCATATGGGTGCAATCCAGAACTTTTATGTACCTAGTATATCATTTTTTTCATTTCCAGCTTCGTGCTTTTCTGTTCAAGCTTTGACTTGTTAGGATTACTTGTGGTTTCAAAAACACCCTATAGTTGATAGCGGATAACTGGATTACACAGCTGCATAGAATGTAATTAAAATTATGTACTGACCGGCCAAAATATTTCAATTTAATATACGTCCAGTGTTGCCAATATGAAATGTGAAATTTACTCACATTCAACAGCTGTAATCCTCACATTATTCCCGCTTGAATTTTGAAATCCTCACAAAATCCTCACATTTATAAATAGCGAGAAATCATTAAAATATAATTTTTTCATTGATTATACCTTTTGACAACAAAATAATAATATTAATGATAATGGTATTCATTCATTGAATGCAATTTTTAAGAATATGTAACTACCATGCATTGATGAAGGGCGAAGTTCAGCCTAAGCTACTCTTCAACAACTAGATAAAAAATGAAATCATTCCTAATTTTTTTAATAATGAATCTGTGAAATCACTTCTCAAGAACTCTTCTTTCATTCTTCCTGAGGTTTTTCGTTTATAATAATCGCGTTTGATTCGTTGAATTGTTTGAAATTGTTTCCACATTGAACGTTGCTTGTCAGTTGTCAATTGACAAACTGTGATTCGATTCGAAGTATATTCGAACTCAAATTCATGGAATATGTACAAGATTTCTAGGCCAGACATTTTCGTAAACACCAGATCACACATGTGAAATAGTTACCAGAGAAGGCAGATTACCAACTTTCCTATGTTCAAGATTAGTAATGGTGGATTTTTTGCGACGCACGTCTCAAATCTCAATCCTCACAAAATCCTCACATTTGCATGGATCCTCACAAATCACTCACATTGACGTAAAACCCTCACAATGTGAGGTATTACTCACATGTTGGCAACGCTGTATACGCCAGCCAGTTGATTCAAAACTATTTTCCGGCAAATTCATCTATTGTAAGTGAAACTATGTTGAGAAGGACCACTTCAGAAACAATTACTATCCAAGATTTAAATACCATCATCAGCTGAAATTCCTGATAAACTCGCTAAACCTGACCTGTTTTTCACCCTCAATCGGAAATTGTCGATTTGTTATTGCCCTTGCTATTCAGGAACTTTTTTGATTTATTTCAATGTGAACCGAGTTAGTTGTTAGATTTGAAGTTTGTTCTGGATTACTATTTTCATTGTTTATATTCTAGATATTAAGATTTGATTAAATAAATACTAAGACTATCAACTATTTTTAATTATTTAGATAGGTAACCTTCCTTTCATCGTTATGCAGCCTTATCAGAGGTAATGCTTAACCTTCCACCATTGCACCTATGTGTAATTAAAGAAGCAGCAATCATTGCCTTCAGAATGAGAAAGACATTAAATCTCAAATCAAGAAATTGAAGATTTTGGAAAATATTGAAGTGTTCATAAATAACCACCAAACGTGCACAAAGAACCGACCTCAACTGGAAAGGGATGCATCAGTGTGGTATACTGATGGATCCAAGATGGACGAAAGAGCTGGAGTGAGCCAAATTACAGGCTCTCAAAATCCCTTGGTAACACCCCAACCATCTTTCTCAAGCAGAAGTATATGCTATAGAGACATGTGCCCAGGATTGCCTTGAAAGAGTAGATAGCAGAGCAGCACTAAAAGCTCTGAAGTGAGTCTAAGCCGACTTGGGACTGTAAACAATCCCTGAGACAACTGACAGCGAACAACTAGGTCACTTTGATGTGGGTTCCAGGTCATAAAGGAGTTGAAGGCAACGAGGAAGCAGAATGTCTTGCCAAAGAAGGGGCAAATACACAATTTCCCGGCCCAGAACCCTTCTGTGGACTTTCCAAAGCACACTTGAGAGAAGAGGTTCGACTCTGGGAAGCGGAGGTCGAAATGAAGTCTCACAGGAATAAAGTGACAGGTCAAGGACAAGCGAAAAGGCTAGTGATTCTTTTTCCAAGGAAAGCTAAACAGAATCTTGAGTTGGAGGAGAATACATTTCGGGCAGAAAGTGGAGCACACCACTTCAAAAAATAAACTGGCGTTCGAGGCAATCGCTCCAACCTCAATAGAGATCTGAGTCCTGAGACCTTTTGTCAGTCCCAATACCGAAAAGAAGAGTTTTAAATTGATATTAAGAAAACAATTTTGAAAACAAGCTTTTTAAAATAGGTAATGTTACGCAGCAAGAACGATCAAAAACATACGCCCACATTTGTTTATCATTGATATCATTAACTTTGCTCACAACAATAATGAAGTTGATAACACTGATTTTCTTGTTGATATCATTATGGTGTTTACTTGAAAATATATTATGCAAAAAACAACAATAATCGATAATCTAAAAATAAAGGCAGTATCAACGTCGTATACGTCGATAATAATTATTACCTATACCAATTCACAGAATTCTACCTTGAATAATAATAGATTATCTGAAAAAAAGCAATTAACGTAAATTTATGACTTGTTACTTATGATGGATGCTCATAAATTATTTCTGAGTCTCAATTTAGAAGATGAAGATAAGAGTAGGTACTGCTCTGTTTCTTATGATGGCTCATCATCCATGTCTAATAATCAATAAAGGCTAGGTCAAGCTTTCTTCTCGTTAAATTTTTTAATGAACGAAGTTTCATTCCGGAATTGTTAATGAAAATTGTAGACTTCACGTCAAGAAAGTATAAAAATATCTGACGAATAATACTAAAAATTCTATCCGTCACAACATGACTCAATTTAATCTTCACAGTGGTTATCAAAATCATTAATGATTCTGGTAGAGAGAGAAGTGTGAAGTAGCTCTTACCACCAAACAGAGCTTCTGGGAATAGCTTCGGCAACTAAGGTGGTGAATTATATGAATAGGTGCTGATAGGAGTATATTGATTGCCTTACCAGCAAAACCTGCATCACCCTGTGCATGTCAAATAATTATTATGCGGTATAGAAAATATGTTAAATTATTGAATATTTGTGATGGAAATTGTACAATAATCTTTTACTATTACTCAATTATTGTTACCTAACGTTGTAAAGAGAAACTTTATTCATACTTGATATGAAAATATCGCGAATAAATAGTTGCTAGAGCAAAACAATATTCAACATAACTGAATTGGACAGTGGACATGTCAAATGGCAAACAGTTTTTTCAGGAGTTTTTTATGTGTTATTCGAGGTATAATTCCATATTTCTACTCAGGATTTATTTTCCATTCTACAGGTAACAAACCAACATAATGCCCTAGTAGTAATTTTTCATTTATCCTAGGAATAAGCGTTTGAAAAATAAAAGTTTATGTAGGTATGTATGTCTAGTATAAATTCCTGGGCCATACGGGTGGATAAATAAATTCTGATTATTCTTCTCTTCATAGCTCTCGTATGCAATAATAGGTGAGTGATTATTGCAACATAATTTGCTGCAATATATTGAAATTTCTACCCAAGCTTCCTCCTATACAGGGTATTTCTTAATAACTTGCTAATACTTGAGGAGGTCCATTTTGAGAAAAAAACTAATATGTCCTGAAGGTGTTAACCGACGTTTCAACTCTAACTCGTTTTTACTACAGGGTGCTAAAGTTTTGAAAAAATCTTCTTTTATGATAACTTTGGTTCAATAACCTTTGCTATGTTATAGTATAGTATATTTCTCTATTTTTGTCACTGGCAAAATACGTAAGGGATTTTCACTGATTCAATCAAACAGAGAAGTAAAAAAGTTTTTTGATATCCTCAATTATTTCAGAGCAGATTTGTTCTCCCATTACAATAAAAGCAGTTGAAAATCATCAGGAAAAACTAATCGCGAGAAGTGAGAAAAGTTCCATGTCTTGATCCAGACACACCAATAAGAAAGTGGGATGAATCCTTGAATGATTATTTTAATAAAAGACGCCAAAGTCTTAGGACCTAAAATATTCGTGGTGGATCATCATGCAAGCCAGAAAGAAGGGGAGAGGAAATAGTTATTGCAATTTTTATTGAAATGTTGGATGTTATAGGAATGAGGAAAAAACTCAGTAGGAAGTGAATTCCATGCACAATTTCATCATTAACAAAGATATACGTCCTGTAGTGTTTTCTAAAACAACATGGAGAAACCTTAGATGAATGAGTGAATTAGTATTGATGAGTCACAGCATAGAAATCATAAGTTATATAGTGTATGTCGAAATTCGAAATAAGCAATGTTAACTTCGTGACAAAGAGAATTCTAAATGCTCTTTTGTCATAGTCTAATAATTTCCAATAAAACTGCAATGAGTGGGTGATCGAATGGAGTTTGCGAAAGATTAATCATACAAAAATTGGAGAATATTTATAAGGTGAAAGGGTGAATAACGTTGCAGAATAAGAAATGTTACATAACTTATATCTTCTAGATGGATCTTCACAGTCGATGTACTAAGTGTCAAAGAAGATGATATCAAATTATAATAAAAATAAATGATAATAATAATAATAATGTTTATTTTATCTCAATATAGTAATATAGGTACATTTCAGATTAAAATTAGGGAAATAAACATTGCAGACCTCCGCTAAAGGTAGATAACTACTTGTTTACTTACTTATATATAGTATATACTCTTATGTACTAATCGATTTTATTGACAGTTCGGTTTAGGTAATAAGTGTTTTAAAGATCGATGAGGCTATGAATATAAATCCTGGATTCATTGATTATCCAATTTTTGGATTGTTTTCAGTTGTTCTGCATTAAAAAATTGTTTCAGATATTTGAATCTCCATAACAATGATCTAATTTTTTTTAAATAGGATACATGAACATTCCACTTCAGGAGAGAGTCTAGGTATTTCCCTAGATATTTGATTTTTTTCACACATTGGATTTTAAATTTTTCGCATGAACAGCAGTTATCATTGGTCACTGTCAAATGAAAAACCATTTCTTTCTGAATTAACAACAGAATATTCCACGTAAACTCATCGAGAAATCTCACAAGAAAATGGGTCTAAGATCCATGCACAGTTCAGAGATGTCATGATTTTTGTATTGAAATATGAAAATTTAATAGAATGGGAGTGTTCGTTTTATTACTACAACCTTTAGTCCACAAATAATCTCTACATTTTGTTCAACCAGAGAGATTATATGAATATCAACGCACTTGACAATTTTATTTCGTTCCCGTGTTGACTTATAAAAATTGTCTTCTGTGAGGCTATTTTTTCAACTGCTGATGGTGGAGATGCGAAGAAAGTGATTATTTATAACGTTATTCATCACCTAGGTTGACCTAGGAATTATTTTCAAATTCAAAATATCTCGAAAACATTCAATTGAAACAGGATTTCAATTTGTTCGATAAAGACGAAACACCCTGTGCATGAAGCTATCTTGAAATACCTACAGCTCGAATGACGGTACCATATTTTCATTTATTATCCTGCGGATTAGTTCAGAAGAATGAACAAATATTCAATCGACGCCTAGTGCTAGTAGTGCTATGCAAGAAGTCTCACACTGTTTATGAGATAAGCCATCACTTTTGAAAAATAATCGACAAATCAATTAATCCAGACTGCAATCTGAATTGAGTTCACGACAATCATAAAACTGATGACCGAAGTATTCTAACCAAATGCGTCGATGAATGTGTTTAGGCATTGTATGCATCCATTGACGTATCCAGAGTTACTTTCCAGGTGGTGACTGAACAACGCAAAATTAGTATATCGTGATAAATATCAAAAAATGGAATTTCCAACGAGTTTTGTAGTTTTCCTACGATAATTTTTTTTTTGTCTCGCGGGAAGTAATTTCAAATATGTAATATGTAGCGACCTCTATAATATCAGGTGGTGCCTATTTCCATATTACTGTCTATTTCCATATTTTAGGTGATAATTGAAAACTTTTTCGACAATTCCAGATATGTGAATTACTTAATTCTCTTCGTTTGCATCATGTTTGCATAAACAATTTCATTGACATTTAAAACCACATACATGCACGAATTTCACGAATGAAAGTTATTTCAAATGTTACCTTTTACCCGTTGTCACCAGTAGAGGTTATCACGCAACCAGGAATACAGCAGTGCGTATTGACATAGATTAAATACTGTATTGACATTAACCGAAAAATATAAGCGGGTGCGATGGTGCGATAGTTATATTTTTCGTATTGTAATATTTAATGTATGCGAAAATAATAAAACCAAAGAACGTCACAAGAGCTGCCAAAATCAAGTTATACGAAACAGTAATGAGACCCACTGTCACCTATGCTTGTGAAACATGGGCAATGAAGAATAAAGAAAAATCCAAACTTGAAATATGGGAACGTAAAATCCTGAGGAGAATTTATGGAGATATCAAAGAGGAAGTAGAAGTCAGAAGAAGAAAGAATAATGACATTGAATAATTATTCAATCATCCGAACATCACACAGGTAGTGAGGATTAAATATTATTGTGATTTTTATTCATTTTTTTTTTCGTGAACTTCTATAGAACCGCCAATGTGTGTATCATACTTATCTTGCATATAGCTGAAGATAATGTGGTACAGACGGATATGGCAGTGTATCAGTAAAAATTAATAATGCACATCTGTTAGTCGACGATCTACCATGGTCGGGCGATTGACCTTATAAAGTGATTATCTGAACATATAAACTACGCAACACTAATTACGTCGCACCCCAAAATGATGCCCCTGTTTGAATTGGAATAACTTATTTCTGCTTTGTTCAATTTGAATTCTGTTTAAACTGTTCGCTAGCTCAGTCCTTCAGCTATAATCTCGTACTTCCTAGATATATGAGGTTCTTTTCATAAAATCGCCACAGGATGTTACTTGAAACTGTGCAAAATCTCGGAATTTTCAAAAGGATCCCAAATGAAGAAAAACATTGTTTTTTCAATTTTTACAGCGGAGGCATGCAGATGATCTCAATGACTCCAGACATTTTCAAAATGGTCCTTTTATCTCTTTTATTTACAGAGTGATCTCAAAAAATCGATTTTTTGGTTTTCCAGTCATAACTTTTTTCTACGTCAACCGATTTTCAAAATCTTTGGCTCATTTTGAAGCTAAAACCTCAGATGAAGAGATATAAAGATCAGAATTGACTCAAAATGAACATTCAAGACTGATGGTCTCCTCAAAGATGACCCAAATCTAAAACACCCTCTAAATCCCAGCAGGGATGAGAATTAAACGAAAATCAACTTGTTTTCGGAAGGATCATTCATTCTGGATACGTTCAGATCCTTTCAGTTTTCAGTAGTCGAAAATTATGCATAAGTAAACCAAATTGAAACGATATGTTTCCGAAAAAAAATCAGACCATTGTTCGCCTGAAATGCATAGCCCGTAACCAACGTAACGAAAATCACAATAAGTGATTAGTGATCAGCTGAGGCTCATTCCACAATAGCGGTTTTTCTTTCAATCGTGTAGCATTGATTGTGTAAGTAAGCAAGAGCAAGAAAACAAGTTTCATTGAATTTTTAATAATCAATAAGAAGAAGAAATGGTAACTTGGATAACAGTACATGAAAAAAAATTAGTATTTAGTGGGTTCTCCCCTCTTGGCAACCACTTCTTCGACCCTATTCGGCATACTGGTTATCAGACCTCCGATAAATTCCTGGGGAATAGCCGCCCATTCTTGCTGTACCGCAGTCACCAAGTCATCCAAATTCTCCATTCGGCCTTCTCTTTCTTTCAATTTTAATTTTATACAACTCCAGACATGCTCTATCGGATTCATATCCGGAGACAAAGGTGGCCAGTCCATTCTCTCTATACCGTGATCCCTCAAAAATTCGTTGACAGTGCGAGCCCTATGCGGTCTCGCATTGTCATCAACGAGAATAAAGTTTTCGCCTATATTTGCGGCGGAAGGGACCACGATATCCCTCAAACACATATCTTTATACCTCTCACCATTCATACTCTCTCCTCTCAAAATCACTAATTCACTCCTCCAATTATTCGATATTCCACCCCACACAGTCACGCCTCCACCACCAAAAGCCACCCTTGCCTCCATATTCTCTTCCAGGAACCTTTCATTCCTTCCTCTCCATACTAACATGCGCCCATCCTTTCGAAACAAGTTGAACCTACTCTCATCCGTAAACACACTCTGCTATGCCCCAGTTTCGATGTACTTGTCCCCACAATCGCCTTGCTGCTCGATGTACAGGTTTCAGTAAGGGGCAGGCTGCTCGTCTTCTTGCATGCAAGCCAATATCATGGATCCGGCGTCGGATTGTTTGACTAGAAACCTGTACACCGGTTGCATCGATTAATTCTCGACGAATTTTGGGGGCGGTTGAAGTCCGGGTCCTCCGTACCGATCTTCCGATGAGGCGGTCTTGAGCAGGAGTTGTTCTTCTTGTTGTGCCCCTTCTTGGCCCCCTCGGTCGGTATTGAATATCCCCAGCGTTAGCTCGGTAGTGGGCCCTTTGGACAGATCTCACTGTTGTTCCCAGCAGATTGGCAATCTGGAGGTTGGATAATCCTCGTTATGCCATTTGATGAATCAGTTCCAGCTGGTCGGGCTTTAGATGCGGCATTGAAACGAGTGTTTTATTCTTACCAGAATCAAAATTGACGTCTAATTAACCTGACTTGTCAGTCACTTATTGTGATTTTCGTTACGTTGGTTACGGGCCATGCATTTCAGGCGAACAATGGTCTGATTTTTTTTCGGAAACATGTCGTTCCAATTGGGTTTACTCATGCATAATTTTCGACTACTGAAAACTGAAAGGATCTGAACGTATCCAGAATGAATGATCCTTCCGAAAACAAGTTGATTTTCGTTTAATTCTCATCCCTGCTGGGATTTAGAGGGTGTTTTAGATTTGGGTCATCTTTGAGGAGACCCTCAGTCTTGAATGTTCATTTTGAGTCAATTCTGATCTTTATATCCCTTCATCTGAGGTTTTAGCTTCAAAATGAGCCAGAGATTTTGAAAATCGGTTGACGTGGAAAAAAGTTATGACTGGAAAACCAAAAAATCGATTTTTTGAGATCACTCTGTAAATAAAAGAGATAAAAGGACCATTTTGAAAATGTCTGAAGTCATTGAGATCATCTTCATGCCTCCGCTGTTAAAATTGAAAAAACAATGTTTTTCTTCATTTGGGATCCTTTTGAAAATTCCGAGATTTTGCACAGTTTCAAGTAACATCCTGTGGCGATTTTATGAAAAGAACCTCATATATCTAGGAAGTACGAGATTATAGCTGAAGGACTGAGCTAGCGAACAGTTTAAACAGAATTCAAATTGAACAAAGCAGAAAAAAGTTATTCCAATTCAAACAGGGGCATCATTTTGGGGTGCGACGTAATTAGTGTTGCGTAGTTTAGTTAGTTAAGAAGGGGAAATTAAAAAAGGGGAAACTTAAAATAAACTCAAAGTCGGTCGTCCACACATATAATGAGAAAATTAGTAACCGGTTTCGGTTAACATAGCCATCATCAGACTAACTAATCCTAGAAAAGTATTCTAATATGATATGGTGATTACGATGAAGTATTAAATACATACCATTTTTTAAAGATTCTTAGTTGACATTGATAAAATTCAACAATCAAAACACTCAAATTATTTAGGAAGGGACAATACTCCTTTCCAAAACGGGGGTTTTTGTAAAACCTATTTTTAAACCCCATAATCTCAGTTGAAAAAATCATTATCATTAACCACATAATAAGGGGAGTGAAACAAAATGTCTGAAAAGCCGGAAATCAAAAAGAAGGAAGTTCAAATGGCAAGTGACTAATGAAGTTAAAAAAGGACATGGAATCTTCAAATTGACAACATAACTTATTCCGTGTGTTTGGATTTTAAATTTGGAAAACTTTTGAATAAGCAATTGATGAAAAAACAAAGTTGTTTGGATTGAACAATCAGGGGAACTAACTGGGGAAAATTTTTGAAAAAAACTTGTTGAAGACCAACTGAATTGATAACATATTGAATTCAATGAGAAAACAAGAAGAAGATAATTGGAGGTTAAAAAATAAAGTGGGGTTATGGAAACCAAAAACAGGGGGGAACATTGATTATGAAACATGTAAAGTACGGAAAATATGGTTCCTATCAAAATTGGTTTGGTCATTAAGGCATAGAACTTGTTGGTTGTTAATGCATTTTTGAATCTCAGAATCTCTAGGATATTTAATCTATGGCATTTATCACAAATATGTAAAATTTCAAAATCAGTCTTAATATTGAATGAATGATTAGAATCAATGATGTGGTTAGCAAAAGAAGAAATTGAATTTCCAGAGTTAATATAGTATATTACACAACAAGTGTGGAAAGTGACATATTTCACACGAGTAGTCGTTTAGCACGAGCCGCGTAGCGGTGAGTGCGGAAACGTAACGAGTGAAGAAAATGCACTTTCCAACGAATTTTGTACACTATTTTTCCTACGACTCTTTCCTACGAATACTTTCATTTTGCGGGAGGTCTTGTCAAAAATGTAACTTGAGCGGTCTCTAGAATTTCAGGTGGTTTTGATTCGATATCAAGTACGGTTTATTTCCATATTCAAGATGATATTTAAATACTTCTCCGACAATTCCTCATTATGTGAATTACTGATTGATTGAGTTAGTTTAGTTTGGACAAATTTTATTGATATTGACACCAGCGTACATAAACAAACTTGACACCATACGCCTGCTAGCGCCAGTTATCACGCAACCAGGAATACAGAACCATAGAAGTACGTAGTGCGCAAGCGCGTACGAGTTAGTGCGTCCTTGACTCCTTGCAAACATCTGTGATACCAAAGAATCTTCTCTTTGATGATACTGTGATATTAAACTGATGTAAGCAGCAAGCCGCGCATAAAACTGTAGCCGTACTCTTTTGAATGATCTCATCCGCTGTCATCAACATCGAAGTGAATTCAGAGGTTATGTATCAGACACATTGAAATTGATAGATTAAGAGTTCTCGGTATAATTCAAAACGAGACAGAAATTCCAATAAATAATATGAATTTGATTTGAGAACGCTTTTATATATTGACAGTGAGTACCTTCACAATATACCTAATTATTTCTATATCAATTCAGGCGACCGTTGTGATATTTTTCATATCAACACTAGTGCTTTTTTTCTTTCAAATAAACAATACCATGGTGATATGAGCTACTTTCTGAATAACAAAACAGTGTGATTATTGACGTTTTCATACGTGGTCGTAGGAAAAATTTATGTACCAATCTATCATGTTCAGAGTAACAAGTTTCAAAGTTAGTTGACTAACGATATACTTGTCGGTATTATCGATGTCTCAAATGTCTGCCAAGAAGATGTCGCTACAGTACAGAAGTCGTCCCGATTCTTGTTTCTGTCCTTTATTTATTTTGGTTATTGTGCTAGAATGAAATCTGTTGGACATCCCAAATTCCTCTGATAATGAAAGGAATATTTGAAGCTATAGCAGTTTCTTCTTCGGTTTGTAATCTTAGGACAGCGGTTTTCAATCGTTGAATATATAACAAAACACACTCATGACCTATGATTGAATAGGTATTTCATATCGAAGATGCGCCTATGGTTAATGCATCATTATCATCGTGTATGAAACGGTACTTAGTACAGCATCCAATATTCTCACTATTCTCACTGGACGCAAAAATTATGCGCACCTAATGATCTATCTCTTCGAAGGAAGGAAAACCGTTCCGAATAGTTATTTCAGAATGGAAGTTTCCTTATTAAAATTTCATTTGTTATCGTTATAATTAATTTCTTCGATGGGTCGAGCATACGCAATTATTAGCATTGAGGTGCAAGTGGGTAATTGGATTTCAACATGTATTAAATTGATTTGTTCGTTTTCAAACACCTCATTTCATCACACAACTGGATTGCATTCCATAAGCTTTGTCATATACCGGCTGTCTTGAAAAGCAAAGCATCAAGCTTTTAATTCCAATGTTATTTTTTCAAACGAAAGCCCTAGGACTATAAAACTATTCCTGCAATTTCATTGCAATTATGTAGGATTTAGCATGTTTTCTGAATTCATCGATATCAACAGTTTATTATCAATTATAGTGTAAAAGACTCCTCTAATAGTATTTTTTCTATTTTGGTTGTATAATAAAGTCATTGTGCAACGCAAATGCGTGTCGAAATAGCCTCTATTTCGATACGCATTTTTTATTATTCGGAGATTGGTACAATCGAACTGTCAAATAAAAGTCAGTCAAGAGTTAGGCCCACTTTACTTCTGAGCGATTTGGATTTGGTGATATGAGCAGTGAAAAACTCAATGTTTTAATTGGTATATTTCAAATTCAGAGTGTAATTTGATTTAAATTTATCAATAAAAACAATAACTACATTGAATTTTTCACCGCTGGTATTGCAATAATCAAAATCGCTCAAATGTAAACTGGGCTTTAAGCTTGTGCGTTAGATTTTAATTATTTCAAAGTCATCATTGTTACCAATCGAAGATGTTTCTGTTATTTATCGATATTAAATCCATTTTTTTTTTCAAATCAATTCAAAATAGAAAAAATTGCCTATGACACACGTTTAATAAGACACGCGTTGTCGCACTTGTTCACTTGGAGCACTCCTCGCTTCGCTCGTCGTACTCCAAACAACAAAATAGCGTCTTATAAAACTTGTATCATAATATACTATTTTCAATTCGGCTCCCTATCGTAGCTTACTGAATTTTCATTTTCTAATTAATTTTATTCAATAAGCGTAGCCTTGCTATGCTATAATACAACTACTCCACAACCCCATTCTATTAAAACCTATGAATGTAGGTTTCTTTTTGGAAGGCAAGGTTTTTTCTCCAATGCCATCAATTCTTTTGTCGTCGTCATCAAAGAAAACATGAATGATAACACGGTGATTGAAACCTCTTTAGGTATTCCCATGAACACTGCACACTAATAAAATGTCCCATTTCTGATCGCACTAAAACCCGTATTTGTAGTGACAGGCTCTTTTCAGAAGTCGGTTTTAGAAATCACCTCACAAAGTTATTGCAACAGTTTTTGCTTGATGGAAATCAATGCACTGAAATTGGCAATTAACCTTTTACCACTGAACAGACCAATCAGTGTTTAATCATTTGCCGATTCATTTATTTGAAAGTTCAGTTGCCTAAACGCGAGGTAGTTGAAATAGTTGAACAAAAGAATGAAGATTAAGTAACAAGGGCGCCTTTACAAAAAATGTCAGGAAGGGGGGCACATTTTTCAAATCGAAGTAAATGAAGATCTTTGCGAATAATACTTACAACGAGTATGGGGTTAAAAAACATTGCGAAAAGGAGATACAGTAGGATAATTATGATTGATTGAAACGTATAACAATATACTGGGTGCCCGTTTTTCGAGCTCCATCATGGGGATCTCAGTTATTATAAGAGATACGAGGTAGGTTAGGTTAGGTTGCCTTGGGGCAAAGTGGTGCATTTTCATGCTGAACAAATATATGAAAGAAAATTGTTATTTCAAGCGGAAACGAAGAGAACTAGACTTTCATAACTAGGACATTCTTGAGACACTTTTTTACAAGGAATCTACATCTGTCATCGTATTTTTCGAGACGTTTTTGATGTCAGATATTCAACCTCAACTTTGCATATTTGGATAGATTTTTTTTAATTAGGTACAATGTCGTATCACACGATATAATCGTATCTCCCTTCTGGTCAAAATTGACAAAAAATCTTTTTGCGAAGAGTGCTTTGGTCAAAGTGCCAATAATTTCTTATCTTATGACAAACAAAATTCTGACAGTTCAAATGACTTTGGAAGCCTACTTAGATAAAAACTATGGTTTATGATTAGGAACGACATTTGAAGTTATAAGAGTTTTTTCGTACTTCCGGGCCTAAAGTGACAACTTCACTCCCTTGTGACAGGTACTAAAGTGTCACATTTAATCCCTCCGGGATTAAATATTGACGAAACTCCCGGAGCGATTAAATCACAAACAAACGAATTTAAGGGATATTTTATTGAAAAATATAATTAATTAGAATGGTAATTAACGTTAATATTCAAATTAATATTGTGACAGTTCGTCATATTGACCAGTCTTTCCTGGGTTAATGCAGCAGGTAACTGACGAGTAACAGATAGGTCCTTTTCATATTGAACTGGTGTTTGTTTCGAAGATCCTGCGGAAACAGGAAGCGAGAATGAGGACTGTGGCATAACTATAGTGGACGAATCGGCGACTTGACCAAATATTTTATCTGAAATTTTTTGTTTATTTTTAATAGACGATTCAATATATCCCTCGGCCACGTTGGAGGATTTCCATCCTCCATGTCTCTTCAGCACGTCTATTGTTGCTCCCGAATCAGCTAACAAAGACGCAGATGTGCGTCTAAAACAATGTCCCGTATAAGACGTCGCATTTTCTAATTTCAAGAAAGCTGCTATTTGCCGTGGAAATGTACCAAACATGTTTTTTCCTACTACTCGCTTAGTACATTCTTTGTTGATGTATTGAACAAAAAATTTTGAATGAGGTGTCCCTGTCTTTCGCAATGCCACATATTTCCGAAATATCGCCACAAAACTGATGGCACTGTTTTCTGAATTTTTGATCACAAAATTTCGGTCAATTTTATTTTTGGTGTTTCTAATCGCAATTAGGAAGGAATCGCCCAAATCTCTCACATCGTCGATTTCTAAATCAACCAACTCTTTTCCACGACAAGCTCCCGCAACGCCCAAAATAAGTGCAACCTACAAAAAAATTGATTTCTTAAAATTTCTGAATATAAACAAATTTCCAAATTTACCTTAAGTATTAAATATTAATCATCCGGAGCCTCCCGTAAGAACTGATCTACCTGCTCAGACGTGAGAATTCTTGACTTCTTTGGCTTAAATCCCTCATTTCTTCTCTTCAAAAAAGCTAATAATTTTGGAAATTTACTTATATCAATATCTTCTCTAATGTTAATAACCGATTTCAGCATTGAGTAATGTGCCCAGAGAGTTGAGGCACAAACCGCTTTTGATTTATCATCGAAGTAGACTAACAACGCATTTTCAGTAGGTTGTCTCACATTTTTTAAGCGGCACCACTTTTTAAAAGCATCGTACTGCTGCTCGTATAGTTTTCTAGATTTCGGTGGTAACAATTCTTCACCTACTTCGGCTGCTCTTTTATCAATATCAGATACACCTTCTTCACTCATGATACCAATAATTATCAATAACAATGTTTCTTTACAATGACACTAGTAATGACAATGTTTCTAAATTATAACTGTCACAACGCAATGTTACTATGGTAACTTATTTCAAAGACAGTTTATTAAATGAGTTGAAGAGAGAAAAAACTGATTGAAATTATTGAAATAATTAATAAAATCATACCGGAAGTACGAAAAGTATCGTATATACCTTGCGACTGAAGTAAATTATGGCCCTCCCTGCGGTCGGGCCATAAACTTTACCTTCAGGATTAAATGTACTACTTCAGTCCCGCGGTATATAATGTACTATTTCTTTTCAAACAAAACAAAGTCATAAAATTCTGAATAGCTCGATCGATGGGTATACAATTCTACGAATGAAATCTTAAAAGAGAGAATACTGGATTATTATTTATGGAGAATGAAGAAAGATTTCTCAAAACTGTACCCATCCATGATATTGATGAGCTGAGAAAAAGAACTAGTGTAATTGTGTCTATAAAAGTGAATGATAGAGTATTCAAGAATCTTTTATAACTTTGTTAGGTATTCAATAATTTCGATTTCTTTGCGGAGAAAAAACTTTTAACTGTCCTACCATGTTCGTTCCTAACTTAAAATCAATAAGTTGTTGAGTAAGTAAGCTTGGTAGAAAATGTGAACGTTCCAGATCATCATTAAACTGTCAGAATTTAGTTTGTTGAATAAAATTGTTGATGTTAATTTCAAAGCACATTTCGCAAAAACGATTTTTTCCTAATTTTGTTCATGTAAGATTCAAACATATCGTGTAATACATCATCATTGTATCCAGAAGGTATAACAGACTTTTCAAAAATAAAAAAAAATCAATATGGCGCCCATGACAAAAACCAAAGTTGAGGGGTGTATCGCTGACATCAAGGACGCCTTGTCAAATACGATGACAGATTCGTAGTTCTCTTCGTTATTGCTCGAAAAAATAATAACTAATTTTGTGGAAATTTGAAAAGATATTTCATTCATTCAATTTATATGATTGTTGAAAGATAAGATATATTTTTCTAACCTTAACTACCTCTAGACTCTAGACTAACCATCATGATGGTTTGTTCAAGGTTGCGACACAATCAGCTTCCTCTGATCAAACCGCTCTTCCTGTTATTTTTTTCTCATTATAGAATTACAGCTCATGCTTAAAATTAATTCGTAATTAAAACAGGATATCTGCTTTGTTTAATGATCTTGAGGAATGTATACGATAATGTGAATACATCATGATATATACGAGGTATGGATTGATGGTGTGGCAAATTGAAATTGTTAATTCACGGAAGGCAAATTTTGAACATATTTCTAAATGTCTTAAAACAATGGGTGGCGTATTAATGTTGATTTTGTTCAATGGATCATGTATATCTACTAACAATTTGTTTGTGAAAGTACTGAGCTAGAAACTTGAGATTCCAATAATACAATTCATTATTGTGATTTCCATTTCGATGCAATTCAATCAGCGACATCCGAAAATATCGAAATTTTTATTTTTCCTTACGTTATTAAAAGAATGATTCAAAAGAATGACACTTCTTAATACGCATTTTTCTTCTTCTGAAAGATCACATTGTCAGATTCAAAACTTAACGTTTCATCTTCTAGAAACCATCTTTGATGACATGAATTTCTGAATACGGACCTGACTTTTCTATTACATTTTATATACCTTTAAAAGTATGGTACTTATTTAAAAATGTCAAGATGATGATTGCTTCTAGAAGACGATATCTCTATAGGTATTGGGAATTTTCCAAATCACAAGATGGTATTTTTTATATGCATTCGTTATTTAGATATTTAATTATTTTCATATTTATATTCATGAGTATCGAAAATTGATCACACGGTACATACCTTATATGTTTACGCCTTCCGAAATTGAGTGTCAAATTACTGATAAATTCATGAAACTAAATCAGTCAGATCAATCAGAGCATTTTGTATTAAATTGAAGTAACTGAACCGTTCTATAATTTTAGGTAAATATGTGTGTGAAAATTTCATTTGTTGGGATATTCCTTTTCAATTTTGGTAAGCACAAAGAATAAATAAACAATACTATACTGATTTCCATAATGATTGTGCCTGCATAATACATCTATATACAGTTTTGAAGTTTATTATATTATCGTGTACCTTCCTGGAATCAGATCCTGAATGTTTTTCAGAAGAAACACCCTATATAATTGAGAATTCAAAATTTATTGGTGATTTATGTGCGTGTATTTATGTGATATTTATTATCCAATGGATAGCATTATTCTCGAGAAAAATCATACAAACGTTAGAATTTGATAGGTTTATTATAATAACTTAAACAGTATACATTTCTTCCACATTTGTTATCCCAAAAAAATATGCACCTCGGCATGTAGGAGTATTATTATTTCATAAGGATCAGAAGTGACACTTTTTTTGACAATCAAAACAATTTTCAGGATTGAAAGTCCATATTCTGGGAAATATGAAGATGAATTTACTGCGAAAACATCTTTTTGAATGGTCTTTCTAACAACGTTGAAAACTCGTACACATTATTCTTCTCTCTTTATATCCTTTGAGAAAACTCGTACACATTCTTCTTCTCTCTTTATATCCTTTGAGATACTCAGAATATGTAACTTTTGTTTCAAGAAAGACAAATAACCTCATGCGAGACGTTTTCGTCGATTACCCTGTATGTGAAGATATAGCCGGATTCACACTGTACAACAACTTATACAAGAGCTGTTGATTGTCTAATTTTATTGTAATTTGTGTGAGTTTTCCTATCTGAACAAGGTAGTTGCTAACAGCAAGAGATTTTAATTCTAATTGATTCTGCGAAATTCTGTGAGGTATTTATTTAAATTAAAGATACTGATGGTTATCAAAATCATTTACATTCTCAATATTGAATACATCGGTACAATAGAAAAATATTATACCATCATGTAAGGATTGTTCAATAAACGAGTGTCTAGAAAAGTTTATAAACGAGTAGTGTACTATACTTTTTCTACGGAAATCATATTATCAAAACAACAAAAATTCTATTTGGATACACACAGCAAATTAAATAATACTACTTAAGTAACAGTTTTCAAAACGCAACAGTGCTACGTTTCAGCGACTCTCTCATATTTTCAGTGTCTCAACCTGCTGTAGAATACTCGAAATATTGTTTATAGCATACTAATAATGATACATTATTTCAGTGATCACGGCGCATTGTGCTTTGAAGACGTTTCGGTACGACAATGACATCTTCAATCGTGAAAACTGGGTCCATAGAGAACCACAAGAACAATGTGAGGGTCTCATTTTCCCGGATAACACTTACGTAACCTTCATAGTAGAAAAACTCGAAGTCGACAGTATGATTTTACCAGAGACTGGTGAAATTATATTCACACAAGACGCCACGATCGAATTTAATGCTACATCGGAGATGAACTGTGAGTATAGCCATCAATTATCGCATTGAGAAGAATATTTCCTAAAATATACACAAGGTGAAATTCATCAGATCATGGAAAAATACAGTCTTAAGCTTAATTTATAAACTCCGCTCCGTAGCTACAGTTGACGTTGCCGTTCCAAAATGTATTGAGGAGATATCCTACGGCACCTGCGTCAACTGCGTAGTTTATGAACAGATGTTTATTTCCAGCATATTCCATCTACGAATAGTAACTGGAGCGTCAACTGTAGCTACGGCTGCGGAGTTTATAAATTGGGCTGTATTGTGTAATTTTGTCAATACTCAAAATAATGTATTTTTTCACAAAAGGTCAACACACAATATCTCGAAAAGGATATCGGTTACAGGTATTTGTTTTGAGGAAATGCTATTATTTTAGCAGGTTATCAATTGGACCACCCATTATTGGGTTATCGTTTTATCCTTTATCCAGGGTTTTTGTAGGTCTTCGTCTGTCTTTCTCTTGTTTTGTCTATCGTTTGTCATTATCTGTTTGTGTCCCCACCATCCCAATTGTTATTGTTCTGTGAATGAAATAATACCTCTTATGTCTATAGTTCTTCATTTATTTTTCGTGCATCGTTCCTCCATTAGCAGTCTCTTCGAGATCAACCCGTCAAGTTCAGTCTTCACACCCCTTCGTGGTCACTTTAGAGACCTGCAGAACGTCTCTTTTCAAAGACTCGTTCATCCAACGAACATCGAGACTTTGGAACTCATTGCCTAGGGAGGTGTTCCCCGAGGCATACGATCTCCAGAAATTTAAGAATAACACCAACTCCTACCTTCTTTGCCTTGGTTCTCACGATGTTCTCTGAGCATTACAGGATAACCCATTTCGTGAGAACCAGAACATAAAAAAATATATTTATTTCTTCGTCCCCTATGTTTTGAGAAAAAGCTCTTATACAAATGCACTGTAAAGGAAAAACTCATTCCTTTCATTGTTTGATATAGGTTATTTTATTCATTCAAAAGCTTGCCGAGGAAGATACACCTATTTTCCGTATTAATTTTTATATTTTCATTATCTTGCATCAAAAAAAAATGTTTGCCTCCTGAAGGAACATAAAAAAATATATTTATTTCATCGTCCCCTATATTTTGAGAAAAAGCTCTTATACAAATGCACTGTAAAGGAAAAATTCATTCCTTTCATTGTTTGATATAGGTTATTTTATTCATTCAAAAGCTTGCCGAGGAAGATACACCTATTTTCCGTATTGATTTTTATATTTTCATTATCTTGCATAAAAAAAAAATGTTTGCCTCCTGAAGGAACATAAAAAAATATATTTATTTCATCGTCCCCTATATTTTGAGAAAAAGCTCTTATACAAATGCACTGTAAAGGAAAAACTCATTCCTTTCATTGTTTGATATAGGTTATTTTATTCATTCAAAAGCTTGCCGAGGAAGATACACCTATTTTCCGTATTAATTTTTATATTTTCATTATCTTGCATCAAAAAAAAATGTTTGCCTCCTGAAGGAACATAAAAAAATATATTTATTTCATCGTCCCCTATATTTTGAGAAAAAGCTCTTATACAAATGCACTGTAAAGGAAAAATTCATTCCTTTCATTGTTTGATATAGGTTATTTTATTCATTCAAAAGCTTGCCGAGGAAGATACACCTATTTTCCGTATTGATTTTTATATTTTCATTATCTTGCATCAAAAAAAAATGTTTGCCTCCTGAAGGAACATAAAAAAATATATTTATTTCATCGTCCCCTATATTTTGAGAAAAAGCTCTTATACAAATGCACTGTAAAGGAAAAATTCATTCCTTTCATTGTTTGATATAGGTTATTTTATTCATTCAAAAGCTTGCCGAGGAAGATACACCTATTTTCCGTATTGATTTTTATATTTTCATTATCTTGCATCAAAAAAAAATGTTTGCCTCCTGAAGGAACATAAAAAAATATATTTATTTCATCGTCCCCTATATTTTGAGAAAAAGCTCTTATACAAATGCACTGTAAAGGAAAAACTCATTCCTTTCATTGTTTGATATAGGTTATTTTATTCATTCAAAAGCTTGCCGAGGAAGATACACCTATTTTCCGTATTAATTTTTATATTTTCATTATCTTGCATCAAAAAAAAATGTTTGCCTCCTGAAGGAACATAAAAAAATATATTTATTTCATCGTCCCCTATATTTTGAGAAAAAGCTCTTATACAAATGCACTGTAAAGGAAAAATTCATTCCTTTCATTGTTTGATATAGGTTATTTTATTCATTCAAAAGCTTGCCGAGGAAGATACACCTATTTTCCGTATTGATTTTTATATTTTCATTATCTTGCATCAAAAAAAAAATGTTTGCCTCCTGAAGGAACATAAAAAAATATATTTATTTCATCGTCCCCTATATTTTGAGAAAAAGCTCTTATACAAATGCACTGTAAAGGAAAAATTCATTCCTTTCATTGTTTGATATAGGTTATTTTATTCATTCAAAAGCTTGCCGAGGAAGATACACCTATTTTCCGTATTGATTTTTATATTTTCATTATCTTGCATCAAAAAAAAAAATGTTTGCCTCCTGAAGGAACATAAAAAAATATATTTATTTCATCGTCCCCTATATTTTGAGAAAAAGCTCTTATACAAATGCACTGTAAAGGAAAAATTCATTCCTTTCATTGTTTGATATAGGTTATTTTATTCATTCAAAAGCTTGCCGAGGAAGATACACCTATTTTCCGTATTGATTTTTATATTTTCATTATCTTGCATCAAAAAAAAATGTTTGCCTCCTGAAGGAACATAAAAAAATATATTTATTTCTTCGTCCCCTATATTTTGAGAAAAAGCTCTTATACAAATGCACTGTAAAGGAAAAACTCATTCCTTTCATTGTTTGATATAGGTTATTTTATTCATTCAAAAGCTTGCCGAGGAAGATACACCTATTTTCCGTATTAATTTTTATATTTTCATTATCTTGCATCAAAAAAAAATGTTTGCCTCCTGAAGGAACATAAAAAAATATATTTATTTCATCGTCCCCTATATTTTGAGAAAAAGCTCTTATACAAATGCACTGTAAAGGAAAAATTCATTCCTTTCATTGTTTGATATAGGTTATTTTATTCATTCAAAAGCTTGCCGAGGAAGATACACCTATTTTCCGTATTGATTTTTATATTTTCATTATCTTGCATCAAAAAAAAATGTTTGCCTCCTGAAGGAACATAAAAAAATATATTTATTTCTTCGTCCCCTATATTTTGAGAAAAAGCTCTTATACAAATGCACTGTAAAGGAAAAACTCATTCCTTTCATTGTTTGATATAGGTTATTTTATTCATTCAAAAGCTTGCCGAGGAAGATACACCTATTTTCCGTATTAATTTTTATATTTTCATTATCTTGCATCAAAAAAAAATGTTTGCCTCCTGAAGGAACATAAAAAAATATATTTATTTCATCGTCCCCTATATTTTGAGAAAAAGCTCTTATACAAATGCACTGTAAAGGAAAAATTCATTCCTTTCATTGTTTGATATAGGTTATTTTATTCATTCAAAAGCTTGCCGAGGAAGATACACCTATTTTCCGTATTGATTTTTATATTTTCATTATCTTGCATCAAAAAAAAATGTTTGCCTCCTGAAGGAACATAAAAAAATATATTTATTTCTTCGTCCCCTATATTTTGAGAAAAAGCTCTTATACAAATGCACTGTAAAGGAAAAACTCATTCCTTTCATTGTTTGATATAGGTTATTTTATTCATTCAAAAGCTTGCCGAGGAAGATACACCTATTTTCCGTATTAATTTTTATATTTTCATTATCTTGCATCAAAAAAAAATGTTTGCCTCCTGAAGGAACATAAAAAAATATATTTATTTCATCGTCCCCTATATTTTGAGAAAAAGCTCTTATACAAATGCACTGTAAAGGAAAAATTCATTCCTTTCATTGTTTGATATAGGTTATTTTATTCATTCAAAAGCTTGCCGAGGAAGATACACCTATTTTCCGTATTGATTTTTATATTTTCATTATCTTGCATCAAAAAAAAATGTTTGCCTCCTGAAGGAACATAAAAAAATATATTTATTTCTTCGTCCCCTATATTTTGAGAAAAAGCTCTTATACAAATGCACTGTAAAGGAAAAACTCATTCCTTTCATTGTTTGATATAGGTTATTTTATTCATTCAAAAGCTTGCCGAGGAAGATACACCTATTTTCCGTATTAATTCTTATATTTTCATTATCTTGCATCAAAAAAAAATGTTTGCCTCCTGAAGGAGATCCTCATCTTGATCCCCAGATTCTTCCACAGGTGTCGAACTGAAACGTCCGCATCCCCATTTCTGGGTGGACCCCAACAGTTGGATAACAGCCGGCAAAGAAAACAACAAGGCCGTTCCGCACATGGAAAGGCTGCCCTGCGAATTCGATGACGTCGATTTCCCCCATGGGGACCGATCCGGGCTGATAATGCACTTTGGGGATGATGTGAAGGTGAAGAGCTTCAAATTCGGCGACGAGTCCTGGACCAAGGAAGATCTGAAATTGCAGTCGCAGCTATTTTCAGATGATTGTGAGTGAGATATACAGGGTCGCTGATATGTATGGAAACGGTCGATTATTTCCTAAAGTAAGATAGCTAGCGAAAAATGTTAGGATACAAAAGTTGTAGGGTTTTTCAAAATCCATTAAGCTAATGAAAAATTAAGTATACAGAATAAGTCAAAAAGTCAGGACGAAACAAAGTTGCTTTTTCTCTAATGGGACGCCCTGTATATTATTCCACATTTAAATTCTGCTCGAAATTCTGAACAAAATTGATATAGCACATCATTTCCTAAATTCAACTGTTTTCGAGATATCGAATTTTGAAAATAACTTATAATAAATTATCCAAAAATGTTAGTCCATTAAGTTCATAGTCCATCAAGTTACCTTTGAAAGTTTCCAGCTCCATAACAACGCCGCGTCGTTCTTTTGTCTAACAGTGATGATCTTGACAACACATGTCAAAAATACATTTAGTGTAAATAAGTTTCGCGCAAAAATGGCACGTTTAACTAATACTGAGCGTATTGAAATTTTAATGATCATAGGATTCGGTGATAGAAGACGAAGTTGTGACCAAGTAGTGAATATTTTTAATGAATTGCATCCAAATCGGGAACCAATTTCTAAATCAACAGTTTCAAAAACATTGCAGCGTTTTCATGAAACTGGAGATGTCAAAGATCGACCAAAAAGTGGAAGACCAGTAAGCGTTACAAATGAAGAAAATGCTTTGAATGTCATGTTAGATGTGGTGGAAAATCCAATAAATTCGGCACAACAGAGGGCTTTGAATCATAACATGAGTCGATATTCCATTCAAAAAATTTGCAAACTGCAAAAATTCCATCCATATAAAATTCATTTGGTACAAGAATTGAGTGAAGACGATTTTGATCGTAGAATCGAGTTCTGTGAAGTTATTATGGATAAATTAAGCGAAAATGTCAACTTTGTCAACCACATATTGTTTTCTGACGAATCTACATTTTGTTTAAACGGGCACGTGAATCGACACAACTGTAGGTATTGGTCAGACCAAAATCCACATTGGATGGAGGAAGTTCACACTCAACGGCCACAAAAAGTAAATGTCTGGTGTGGCATTATTGGTGGACACGTCATAGGACCCTATTTTATAAACGGAAATTTGAACTCTGAACGATATTTATCACTTTTACAACAGCATATTATTCCAGAGCTTAGACGATTATTCCCGAATAATAACAATCCCAATTTGCCGGCAGAACAAATTATGGTTTCAACAAGATGGGGCTCCTCCACATTTTGGACGTATGGTACGGGCATATCTAGATGAAACTTTTCCTAATAAATGGATTGGACGCAGGGGAGCAATTGAATGGCCAGCTAGGTCTCCCGATATGACCCCACTTGACTTTTTTCTATGGGGTCACATAAAATATGTAGTCTACAAAAATAGGCCGCCAAATATCGAAGAGGTGCAAGAAAGAATAAGGCATGAAATTTCTACCATTCCTCCTCACATGATTTTAGATTCACTACAAAATTTTGTTCAGCGAGTTCATTACTGTCAGGAGGTAAATGGTAAACACTTTGAGCACCTTATTCAAAGAAAAATTTGTTGTTTATTAAAACTTGTTTTCTCTCTTTTCCTCCTGTCTTAACTATTGTTTTCATAAAATTTTAAATATCCTGGACATTCATTAAAAAATACATTTTATTGTTTTAATTGCATTTCAATCAACCCTGAACAATTATGCTTTTTTATTTTCTGTAAAAAAATTATAATTAAATTGTAATCATAATATCCACATACTCCACCTTTTGTGACTTTCATAATAAATATGCATCATTTCGTGCTTTTTCTTTAATAAATTTGAGAGTAGTAAAAAGTTATTTTCAAAATTCGATATCTCGAAATCGGTTGAATTTAGGAAATGAAGCGCTTCATCAATTTTGTTCAGAATTTTGAGCAGAATTGAAATGTGGAATAATATACAGGGCGTCCCATTAGAGAAAAAGCAACTTTGTTTCGTCCTGACTTTTTGACTCATCCTGTATACTTAATTTTTCATTAGTTTAATGGATTTTGAAAAACCCTACAACTTTTGTATCCTAACATTTTTCGCTAGCTATCTTACTTTAGGAAATAATCGACCGTTTCCATACATATCAGCGACCCTGTATTAATATTGTGGAAGATTTTGCTGAAAGTCATAACCACTGAAAAGCTTCTGAGATGCCATTCTTGGAAAAATTTTCTTGTTAGGATTCTTCTTATTCACATTTGGATTGAATCCAGCATCTCGACTGCTCATTATGAATATCGAGGCACGTTTATCTTGGATTCTGGAATTAAATCCTGCTGTGACAACTGATGGCCTGTGTATATAAGGTGTTTTTCGTACCAAAACCGACAATAAACTAAGTACCCCCCATTAACAATTGGGCCCGACCAAATGGAGTTGCATCTAAATATATCTCCCGCAAAACATTTAATTTATAGAACTCTCGTGTGGTATTCGATAGATTATTTTTTGATTTATTTAAAAAATTTCTTGAAAGTTTATTATTAATGATGGTCGCGTCGCCATTGATTTCACTAATTACACAGAAAAAACCGATCTCTCAAATCAAATATATATATATTCTTGAATTGTATAACCTTCCGATAAGAATAATAATCTCAGATGGACCAAAACGTTTCTTTTCACAACTAATCGCGCTGTTTGCTTGTTTCCATGAATTTTCTTGAAATCAATTTGGTTGAACTGAAACATCCGCACTCTTCTCCTCAGAAAACAATGTGAGTAATGTCAGTCAAGCATTTATTTCTCTCAGCTCAAGAATATCGTTTCTTATGAGTAGTGTTTTGATGACGGAAGCATGTAACACGTGACCAGCTCGACCAATAAGCATAGAGAACGAGCATGGAATTAGCGCCCGAAGCGAAGATGCGCAGTCCGAGCACTGTCTGCCGAACCAGCTAGACAACGCCAACAAACCGCCGTAGCCGCCATTAGGACTATAAAGAAATACATTGTTACCAGGTTACAGTGAAGTTTTGTTGGTAGTACTTTTGTTCCGATAGTGCAGATTGCAGGCTCGCGAATTATTTATAACTCGAGTACTCAACATGGAAGCAAACAATCTAGAACATATTATGTGGACATGGCATCGTATCACTGGCACCATGTTGGGTGTTGAGAATACTTGAATTTTGTGTTGTCAGGTCATGTTAATATGCTTGAAGTAATAATTCATGGCTGTATCAATACTGCAGCTCCAGTTTGTGAAAAAACTACAGTGTTTTTCATTTTCAATTATCGGCATGAATCAGAGTTGCAATCCCCAAATGAAGGTCAATGAAAATGAATCAAGAGTGATTCCTTTTGAATGAAGAGGATAATTGGTCAGATGTGCTGAGAAATCAGCTTCATCCAAGAAAATTGTTTCACAACAACATTGAAATATTCTTGCCTCAACCAAACCACATTTTTCAACAAGGAAATGTACATTTGACACAAAACTTTTTGTTCCTAGGTAGTCAAGAGGATTCTGACGAAAAATCAAACTAATATTTAGTTGGACCTATTCAAGATTACCATTCTCTTGAGTTAATGCGGTTATAACTTGATTTAAGAGATCCTTTTTTTCTGTGTAGAAATCAATTCTCTTGGTTGCAGCAAAGATTAAAAAAAATGGCATGTTGGTTTAGCGCAATGATAACACTCCATGGACTAGTTTTCAGGCAACTCTAATTTGATATAAAGAAAGGGGTTTATTGTTCCTTTTTTCATTGAAAAACTCAAAATCGTTCTTCAAAATAAATGTATTGAAAAATTATTTATGCACTACAAACTTCTATCTAGTCAGACATGATGTTTATGCTCCTACACAGTGAAAAAAAAATACACTCGCTAACACCGTCTGGTGTCCCCTGAGGTCCTGATTGTTTTAGTGTCAGTAAACACCGGCATATAATTCACCACTGTAGGTGTTATGTGACCTTTCCCATAGGTGTTTTCAATAATCAAACCCAGTTGTCAGTAACACTAGTGTTGAATTTAGCAGAATGAACACTTTGGTGGTGTTGTTTATGCATTTCCGAAAGTGCGATTTGACACCGCTGTGGTGTGATGCACATTCTGTGATTTTATGATGCTGAATCCTATTTCCACGAAATTCTCTTCATTGCGTTCAAACACTGAGCAGATACATGCGAATACTTTTCTGGTGTGAAGGAACACCATATCATAAGTGTGTTCATGCGAATCAGTGGTTTTTTTCACTACCTCCGGAGTGTTTTACCAAGTTGGATTACTCATTGAAATATAATTCATTATATACTAGACTCAGAAGAATCTAGGAACAATTCGGTTCATAACAAACTATTTTGGTTCATTCATCCTGATCAGTGGCCTAGGCCAATTGATACTGATCTATATCAAAATCATCCAATATATAATGCCCAATTTTGAATTCAGGTACGGTAGGAAGTACGTCAGTGCCACCTATTGGCAAAAGTTCTAAGGTTCTAAGTTCGAACAGATGAGCAAATAAAATTCACACCATTCAGATGCCTACATACAATATTTTTTATTTCTGACAGTGACATTATAAGCTTATATCGTCATAGTTACGATATCTATAATGAGGGTCATAACTCCCTTGGGATATTAAGGTTCAAAAACTCCCTCTTACCTTTTACAGGTGAAAATGATACAAGAAATGCTTATAAACGTTTATATGTAATGAAAACTAAGACATATTTTCCTTATTCACGTCATATAAATAATAAATGTACAATTTTCAAATGTTCCCTGAAAATTACTTCCGCCGCTGGAAACAATTTCTTCTTTTTTATGGGTGGTGCTGTTGCTGTTCACTACAGTCGAGGTACCTGCCTCTTCTGATGGCAAAGTAGACAGCATACGCGCCGTTTTATTTCTCAATTCAATACTGTCCTCCAGATATCCCTCTGCCACCGTGGAACTTCTCCAACCTCCGTGTCTTTTTAAGTTTGTCATAGTTGCTCCTGCATTGGCTAGGGCAGTAGCAGAAGTGCGACGAAGGCAATGTCCCGTATAGGTTAGTGGGTTTGGCAATCCTAAATACATTGCGATTTTGCTGGGAATTTTGCCAAACATATTCTTTCCAATTGGCTGAGTTGTACATTTATTTTGTCGGAAGCTCAAAAAAAATCGTTTTGTACCTTCAGGACGCAAGGACATATAAAGTCTCAATAAAGGCAAAGCAGAGAACTCTTTTTCATCCACAACTGTAAATTTCTTCGATACACCAGTTTTATTTTCCGGTACGTTCACTACCATAACAGTATCCCGGTCCTCTATATCTGCTATACTCATATTTAGAAGTTCCTGAGTTCTGCATCCTCCAAAATAACCCATAATTAGAACAACCTATAACAAATAAAACGAAATAAACAAACGAAAAAGAAAATTATGAGAAAAAAATTACCTTATGCAATAAATGAATTTCATTAGGGGCGTCCTTTAGAAATTTGATGACATCTTTAGGAGATAAGACAGCAGACTTTTTCGGCTTATACCCCTTACTTTTCCGTTTCAAAAAAGCCTCTAGTTCGTTGAACTTGGTGATATCTCTTTTCTCATATATGATGGTCACCATCGATTTGAGCATTGACCATTTAGTCGATAACGAATTTGGGCTAAACGTTTCTGACTGCAACGAATAAATACAATTATTACCAAATCTACCAGAAAATACTGAAAATACTTTACCAGTTCTTGAAAATATGCCAGAAAGACAGTTTCGTTGGCATCTTTTGACATAACATTTCTCTATGTCAGCCACTTCAGATATAAGTTGTATTCTTTTTGATATAGGGCTTCACTTTTCGATGGAAGTACCTTTTTTACCGCTTTTTTTATAATATCCTCCATTATATCAGAAAAAGATCGTCGATTTGTGGTAAAAAATAAACACGTTTTTAACGGAAAAAACATTGATTGATAAAGAAAGTTTGCTTATAAACATGTAACATAGCGACAACCTAGCAACAACCAACAATGCTACAATCAACGCTACCTAATTCAAATATACCAGAAAGGTTATGAATTTAAACATTTATTGCGTTCTAAATATGGACATATTGTTATGAAAATCGGTCAAAAATAAAATTATCTATGTACCACGGGGATTATAGAGCCTTAATAACCTCTGGCAATTGCTGTCCCTCGGGCCAGAGGCCCTCGGGACGCAAACTTTGCCATCGGTAATTAAGGCCCTCATAATTCCCTTAATACATAAATAACTATTATTGATTTAAATCAAACCTGATGTTTTCAGGGTGCAATATCTAACGAATAATTATTGTCACCAAAGTAGATGATTCATACACCGCCTCGATTCCATCGTGATATGACACGGTGTAACTGATGAAATTCAGTAGTGGACACACAATGATTCAGATATCCAGCAATTATATTGGATAGTTACTTTTTTGGAACAAAACATGTTATATATTTGTTAAACAAAAACATAACATCACATATCCAGTACATATCAGAACGAACATCAAAAACATAATAGCCATATATAGGGCGAAATCAAAAATTTGCCAACAGCAATTAATTCAACAGTAACTTGGTGTTAATTCTATAAAATAGGTGTTGTTTATGCGTTGAAGTCAATGATAGCACCATTGAGAATATTAAACTTCAACCATTTGGTGTTTCTTATGATTTTATGTTTCAGAATCGTTCTACTTCAGCACATATCCGTGTCATTTTCACTACTAAGATCGGAAATAACACCATTTAACACTCAATTGTGGAATGTATAATAAAAAGGACACAACTTTGATATTGAGGTGTTGCATTCGTCGCAGTTTGCTCTGAAATCCATTTGATTGAAATCACACCCAAGTTTTTTTTACTGTGCACATTTGCATAGATTTCCGCACATCCCGCTCGACTCTGACGCTAATAATTCCACATTCACATTATATTTCAGTTATCTTTGTTGCCATGGACGATCTGCAGAATACCTTTCAGATAACCAACAAAGGATGTGACGACGCAAGCGGTTGCCTTTGCGGCAATGATAAAGCTTACATTGATGCTTGCAGATTGGTGCCAAACAACGGCCCTCTAGGGCTGTGGCCAGACAATGAAATTATTAGATGCGATGATCCCGTGATTCCGATCGGATTCTGTCAACCGATTTGTGGTGAGAATACTCTGCTCATTATAATATCATTTCATGCTTGCAAATAACCAAGGTGGATATAGGATGGTGAAACAGCTTCCTATTAACAAGCACTAGAATAAACTGTAGACCTTCGCCTACTTGATTTCATACCGTAGTAATATCTCCTGAAGTTATTAGAGATGGCGACATACCTTGTGTCGGTAAAACAGAAACTGTGCATCTTTCATACTTTCATCAGTTTCATCTGTTCTAGATGAAAAATGATTGAGAAGAGTCAAAATATCAATATTCATTCCAAATTTATCGAAAATATATTGTTTTAATGTCGTTTCAAGTCACGTCTGTCAGATGTGAACCACAGAAATACGTAAGCAACAGAAATCTTCTTCGATAATCGATCTTACCGCCATCTTCTTTCAAGTCGTGGAAATATTAGTACTTTCTCAAACGGTCTACAAGTTTTTCGCAGAAACAATTGAAGAGCTGTTTCACCATCCTATATCCACCTTGCAAATAACAATTGAAAAGTGGGGGTGGCAACCCTTTCCCCAGAACGGGATGAAGGGTTAGGAGAATGAGAATGTAGTAAATGGTTCTAATAATCTTGCAATTTTTGAATTGGTACCTTATACAGGGTCACTCACGGTCGATGATGTATTGGTTAACAACTCAAAAATAACCAGAACAGAAAATGTTAAATTTCTGGGAGTATTGTTTGATTCAGATTTGTCTTTTAGGACTCACTGTTCGAATTTATCGAAGATATTAAATTCTAAATGTTTTCAAATTAGAAATTTAAAGAAGACACTTAATGTTAATCACATTCGTTTACTTTATTTTAGTGAAATACAGTCTAGGATTGGTTATGGAATTTGTATTTGGGGCAGTTCCCCTCACGCCAAAGATGTTTTTTTGTCACAGAAAAGAGTTCTAAGGTGTATTTCAAACATCTCATTTGTAGACTCCTGTCGACCGGTTTTTATCAACATGAGAATTTTGACTGTTTATGGCCTCTATATATTGGCTTTGATCACATCAGTTCATAGAAATAAAAACGATTACTTGCGGAATAGTGATATTCATGCTCATGACACAAGAAATAAATCAGATTTCTCTATACCTTACCAGCGTATAGAAATCTGTAAGAAATCACCGATGGTAATGGGAACTAAACTTAATAATAGTCTCCCACAATGTTTCAAAAATATTGCCTTGTTGCATAAATTTAAAGAGAAAACTAAAAATTATCTCATTGACATGTGTCCATATTCGGTTGGAGAATATTTCGAAAATACTCGTTGAATTGATGTTTGTCTAAACTGCAATATATACTTTGTTTTATCTCAATTTTAGATGTGCCTACCCGTGCGTCTCATTTTTTTTATTTACTACTTTTTGTATATTCACGCTATTGTATTAGTTATTTCAAGGTAAATGTTCTAGTTTTAGCTAATTTTTTTTTTTAAATTTCAATTCGTTTGTATTTGACCTGTCTTATGTCATTATTTGATAATTTGAGATCAATAAATTTTACTTACTTACTTACTTACTTACTTACTTACTTACTTACTTACTTACTTACTTACTTACTTACTTACTTACTTACTTACTTACTTACTTACTTACTTACTTACTTACTTACTTACTTACTTACTTACTTACTTACTTACTTACTTACTTACTTACTTACTTACTTACTTACTTACTTACTTACTTACTTACTTACTTACTTACTTACTTACTTACTTACTTACTTACTTACTTACTTACTTACTTACTTACTTACTTACTTACTTACTTACTTACTTACTTACTTACTTACTTACTTACTTACTTACTTACTTACTTACTTACTTACTTACTTACTTACTTACTTACTTACTTACTTACTTACTTACTTACTTACTTACTTACTTACTTACTTACTTACTTACTTACTTACTTACTTACTTACTTACTTACTTACTTACTTACTTACTTACTTACTTACTTACTTACTTACTTACTTACTTACTTACTTACTTACTTACTTACTTACTTACTTACTTACTTACTTACTTACTTACTTACTTACTTACTTACTTACTTACTTACTTACTTACTTACTTACTTACTTACTTACTTACTTACTTACTTACTTACTTACTTACTTACTTACTTACTTACTTACTTACTTACTTACTTACTTACTTACTTACTTACTTACTTACTTACTTACTTACTTACTTACTTACTTACTTACTTACTTACTTACTTACTTACTTACTTACTTACTTACTTACTTACTTACTTACTTACTTACTTACTTACTTACTTACTTACTTACTTACTTACTTACTTACTTACTTACTTACTTACTTACTTACTTACTTACTTACTTACTTACTTACTTACTTACTTACTTACTTACTTACTTACTTACTTACTTACTTACTTACTTACTTACTTACTTACTTACTTACTTACTTACTTACTTACTTACTTACTTACTTACTTACTTACTTACTTACTTACTTACTTACTTACTTACTTACTTACTTACTTACTTACTTACTTACTTACTTACTTACTTACTTACTTACTTACTTACTTACTTACTTACTTACTTACTTACTTACTTACTTACTTACTTACTTACTTACTTACTTACTTACTTACTTACTTACTTACTTACTTACTTACTTACTTACTTACTTACTTACTTACTTACTTACTTACTTACTTACTTACTTACTTACTTACTTACTTACTTACTTACTTACTTACTTACTTACTTACTTACTTACTTACTTACTTACTTACTTACTTACTTACTTACTTACTTACTTACTTACTTACTTACTTACTTACTTACTTACTTACTTACTTACTTACTTACTTACTTACTTACTTACTTACTTACTTACTTACTTACTTACTTACTTACTTACTTACTTACTTACTTACTTACTTACTTACTTACTTACTTACTTACTTACTTACTTACTTACTTACTTACTTACTTACTTACTTACTTACTTACTTACTTACTTACTTACTTACTTACTTACTTACTTACTTACTTACTTACTTACTTACTTACTTACTTACTTACTTACTTACTTACTTACTTACTTACTTACTTACTTACTTACTTACTTACTTACTTACTTACTTACTTACTTACTTACTTACTTACTTACTTACTTACTTACTTACTTACTTACTTACTTACTTACTTACTTACTTACTTACTTACTTACTTACTTACTTACTTACTTACTTACTTACTTACTTACTTACTTACTTACTTACTTACTTACTTACTTACTTACTTACTTACTTACTTACTTACTTACTTACTTACTTACTTACTTACTTACTTACTTACTTACTTACTTACTTACTTACTTACTTACTTACTCACCTTAGACGTTTACGGAGAACGGGACGTAGGATTATTCTGAAAATTTGGTTTATTGGGTAATCAGTTTTGTTCAATCGATCTAAAATACTTTCAGCGTTGCGGCGTTGCCGTTTCTATCAAAAAGTAGCATCAACTTTGTTATTTCAAATAGAACACCCTGTATTTTATTTCATTTTTAGATTTTTCCTGAAGAGCTGATTTCGTCGATACATCATACTTGTGGTATAGCGCGAAAGATTACAGAGATATAGGGTGTGAAAAATTGAGATTTTTCAACTTTAGGAATTTTTTGTGTCGAAACTAATCATTTCTGATCAAAACGGCTTAAATGTCCCTATCTTAACTTTCCATTTACTATCGATTGATATTTAATTGAAACAAATACGGGTGGTTCAAAATTTTGAGTTTTGCATCACCCTTTATTTGTTTCTATTAAATGTCAGTAGATAGTAAATGAAAAGTTAAGATAGGGACATGCAAGCCGTTTTGATCAGAAATGATTAGTTTCGACACAAAAAAATCCTAAAGTTGAACAATTTCGATTTTTCGATTGAACAATTTAGATTTTTCACACCCTATATCTCTGTAATCTTTCGCGCTATACCACAAGTATGATAGATCGACGAAATCAGCTCTTCAGGAAAAATCTAAAAATGAAATAAAATACAGGGTGTTCTATTTGAAATAACAAAGTTGTTGCAACTTTTTGATAGAAGCGGCAACGCCGCAACGCTGAAAGTATTTTAGATCGATTGAACAAAACTGATTACCCAATAAACCAAATTTTCAGAATAATCCTACGTCCCGTTCTCCGTAAACGTCTAAGGTACCATCGACCGTGAGTGACCCTGTATATATTGGTACGTTGGACGTGCCTTGGAAATACATGGGGTCTGAAACCAAAAATAATCTATTGGCCATATCAAACGATCATATCAAATCCATGATCACCTACGCTTCATTGATATGGTGGCAAAAAATGCAACAAATTTCGGCACAAATCAAGCTGCAGAAAGTGCAGCGGCTAGCTTGTCTGGGAATCACAGGGACAATATTCACGTACCCCAATGCAGCCTTAGAGGTAATGCTGAACCTTTCACCATTGCAACTGTGTGTAATGAAAGAAGCAGCAATCAGTGCCAGTTAGGTACAATTTCGAAATGCAGTTTGAAGTGGTCATAAACAACCACCAAATTTGCACAGAGAACGGACTTCAACTGGGAAGGGATGCATCAGTGTGGTATATTGATGGATCCAAGATGGATGAAAGGGATGGAGTGGGAGTTACAGGGCCAAATTTCAGGCTCTCAAAACCCCTTGGTAACACCCCAATCATCTTTCAAGCAGAAGTACATGCTATAGAGATATGTGCCCAGGAGTGCCTCGAAAGGGACACTCGAAGGGCAAGAATCTATATCCTATCAGATAGCCAAGCAGCACTGAAAGCTCTGAAGTCATACACTTGTGAGTCTAAGCTGACTTTGGACTGTAAACAATTCCTGAGACAACTGGCAGCGAACAACCAGGTCACTTTGATGTGGGTGCCAGGTCATAAGGGAGTTGAAGGCAACGAGGAAGCAGACTGCATTGCCAAAGAAGGGGCAAATACACAATTTCTCGGCCCAGAACCCTTCTGTGGACTTTCCAAAACCCACTTGAGAGAAGAGTTCCGACGCTGATGGGAAGCAGATGAAATGAAATCTCACTAGAATAAAGTGCCAGGACAAAGACAAGCGAAAAGGCTAGTGAGTCTCTCGCCAAGGAAAGCTAAACAGCTTCTCGAGTTGGACAAAAAATACTTGAAACTGGTAACGGGACTCCTCACTGGCCACTGCCCTCTGAGGTATCACCTCAAAAAGATGGGTAAAACAGAGAGTGATAGTTGCCGCTACTGCGAGAACTTCGCTGAAACTGCAGAACATTTGCTTTGCGAATGCCCAGCACTCTTCTGCAAGAGGCTCAAGTTCCTGGAAGGGGCCTTCTTAGAGTCCTCCTAGCTCCCAGGAAACTAATAAACTTCGCAAAAAGCCTCGAAATCCCGGGCCTCGAATAGATTGAGTGTTATGCACAAAAGATCTAATAGGTCGAGGTGCTTGAGAGGCTGCACAGCCTCCTTACAATCTACAATATATATCCAAGAAAAATAGGATATTGATAATCATTACCCGAATAGCGTAAAAATATGAGGTCTCATGAAATTTTCATGTGGTAATCTATCCATTATTGAATTTATCAAAACGATGTGGAAGATGGTTCAAATCTTTTTCCTACGACGCATGAAAACGTCATAAAGCACAGTTTTGTTATTTGAAAAATATCTCATATCACCATGGAGTTTTTAACTGTGTTGAAATGAAAAAAATTCACGCTCGCATGCATGTATATGGAAATAAATAATTCGTTGCTAATTTCAATGTGTCAATGAGACATAATCTCAACTTATATTTTTCTGCTGTATTCTTGGTTGTATGATTACCTACTGACGACAAAGATTGAAAGGTGACATTTGAAATATAACTATCAAATTCAGAACATATCTGTAGGCTTTTAAATATCACTGAAATTGTTTGTGCAAACAAAAAAAATTCAGTAATTCAAATCTAGAATTGTCGAAAAAGTTTTCCAACAGTAATATACACAGTAATATCGATCTAACACCTACTGAAATTATGGAGGCTGCTCAAGTTGCATCTTTGAAAAGAATAGTGCACAAAACTTGTTGAATAGTGCATTTCCCTCTCGTTACAACTGCTCGTGCGAAATATGTCACCTACTCTATTTGCTAATTGTGATGAAGAGTGGTTATTGAAAATTCAGTGACAACTTATATAACATTGAACCATTTCATTCCTTGTCTATGAGGTAACTCGTAGAAAATTGATTTCATCTAATATTTCAACAGTTATATTTAAATAAAACGTTAATTTCAGGTGCTAGCCTTCTGATAGTACCTCCGAAAAATTTCAAACTAGTTGAAATGGAAGAACGGCTGAAGCCATATTCGTCTCAAACTTACGTCAGCAAAGTGAAAAATGACACCGGATATGTATTCGTGCAAATTATTTTCACTGAGGAAAAGTTCACAGGAGATAGTTTGGATGATGCTCATCATTTATATGAACAGATAAAACAAGGTGATTACAAAATACAGGGTATCCTGATATACTTACCGTTGATGGCATATATCTTTGTTTATTCATTTCGACAACATTCTAATGATGGCTTGAATATTTGGGGTCGTGGAAAAAAGTGTGTAAAAATGTCGTTGAAAAGTGCATTTACTTCATTTGTTACGTTTCCGTTGAACTACTACTTATGAGAAATATGTCACTTTCCCCACTTGTTACGTAATATACTATTTCCTACGACCCCGTATGAAAACGTCAATAATCACACTGTTTTGTTATTCAGAAAGTAGCTCAATATCACAACGGTCGTCTGAATTGATATAGAAATAATTAGGTATATTGTGAAGGTACTCACTGTCAATATATTAGCGTTCTCAAATCGAATTCATATTATTTATTGAAATTTCTGTCTCGTATTGAATTATACCGAGAATTATTTATCTATTAATTTCAATGTGTCTGATACATAACCTCTGAATTCACTTTAAAACTGGAAGCTATACTCTTTGCTGAAACTATTTCGATGTTGATGACAGCGGGTGAGATCATTCAAAAGAGTACGGCTACAGTTTTATGTGCGGCTTGCTGCTTGCATCAGTTTGATATCACAGTATCACCAACGAGAAGATTCTTTGGTATCACAGATGTTTGCAAGAAGTCAAGGACGCACTAACTCGAGTAACTCGTACGCGCTTGCGAACTACATACTTCTATGGTTCTGTATTCCTGGTTGCGTGATTACTGGCGCTAGCAGGTGAATGGTGTCAAGGTTGTTTATGTACGCTGGTTAATATCAATAAAATGTGTCCAAACTAAACTAACTCAATCAATCAGTAATTCACATAATGAGGAATTGTCGGAGAATTATTCAAATATCATCTTGAATATGGAAATGAACAGTACTTGATATTGAATCAAAACCACCTGAAATTCTATAGAGACCGCTCAAGTTACATTTTTGACAAGACCTCCCGCAAAATAAAAGTATTCGGAGTCGTAGGAAAAATAGTGTACAAAACTCGTTGGAAAGTGCATTTCCTTCACTCGTTACGTTTCCGCACTCACCTCGTGCTAAACGACTACTCGTGTGAAATATGTCACTTTCCACACTTGTTGTGTAATATACTATTTCATTCGTATATTCTATTGATTTCGTTTATCTGTTTTAGAATTTCGTCCAGGTCATGTGACTCTACATGCCTCAGGAGGATATAATAATATTGATGAGGAGTACACGGATAATGCAGTTTCAATAGTTTTTGGAACTTTATGCGGTGTTGCTCTTGTCTTTGTCATCATATTTCTAGTATATTCTCCCAATGATACAGCGACATTATTGAGAAATAGGTGAGGATATATTTCAAACAAAATTATATAGCGAAATAGACGATTTGTTAAGATGTCATATAATATATACCTACCTAATGATGAAGGTTGAAAATGAAGAATTAATAATGAATTGAATCAAAATTGAAGTATTTAGAATAGGATGACAGGTAATGAAAACACCAACCTAGAAGAGCCCGAAAAAAAAACTGGTGATTGAAAATTCAAACAAGAATAATCAAAAGCGAACCCATAAGCGTTTCCTTTGTGAGAACCACTCAACGCAGCTGAAAATGTTTTCACTTGAAAAATCGCTCGACGTCCCACTATGTGTGTTTTCAGGTTGAACTTGGGAACCAGGCATTTGCCCAACTTCAAGACAGCCTATTTCACCAGGCACAGCAGTGTCGCTGAAGACGCTGGTCTCATTTTCGAAGGGCAATCCATGGCGGGCTCCCTTTTGAGTCTCAACAAGTCGTTCGACAATCCCATGTACGGAAAAGACGACGTGTCAACGGCATCTACTTCTTGTCCTAGCAACAAGGTAGGCAAAGAGTGCTATTCGAATGGTGGCTCTCAACTATTTTTGATGGTGACCCATTTTTATTTTTTTACAAAATGTTCGTGGCTTTCATTCCCCAGTCGCCATATTTGAGCATTGAGATGGCGAATACATTCACCGGGGCCAGAAAAATTCAGCCAAATTGATCGCCTCGTAACTTTTTCAATTCTTGTTCGAGTTTGGTGGAATTTCGACCAAACCGTAGGTTTCACGGTCAAACTGTTTGATCAAACTATGGAAGTGCGATGTCATCAATGACGTCACATCAAACAGCAGCTGAAATTAGAACTTGTTCTAAATATTTTACTTGTTTGATGAAAAAGTAAGGTTAGAGTTTTGGACTGTTGGAAATGTCTGCTGCTTGAAATTGGACCGAGGAGCAAGTAACGTTCCTAATCTCCATAGAAGCAAAGAACTTTCGTATAATATCAGACAAAAAGATTACCATGAGAGAGATAAGGTGTCAGATGCATTTAATGATATTGCTAGTAATTCTCCCTTATTCCAAATAACTGGTAGGTGTTCCGAATCACTCGTCATCTTTTTAATTGATTATAAGTATACCTACATATATATTCCATAGAATCAGGAGTTAAGGCATTGTACAATGTTTTGCAAACATAGTTCAATAGGGAACGGAGGTAGTTTCGATAATTATTTGGATCTACCAATCTGATTTCTTTAAAAATCATTGGTAGGACTCCTCTACCAATATTTCTTCTTTGCAGCCATATTTTTCGTTTCTTCTTCACTTATCTCTGAAGAGGTGCGCAACATACCATGAAATACATTTTTAGATACTTTGTGTATTATTTCTATTCATATACTGTTGAAAAAACGCGTTTTGATCATGAATGCATATTTCTCTTCCGTTATGATCAATAAATTTTTGAAATATTCGAACAAACTTCTTCAAATCGTGTGAACAGGATTTCAGCACATTTCAAACATTTGAAATAGACAGAAATGACGTCACGTCAAACAAATTTGATCAAATAGTGTTTTAAGAAAGTATGGATTTCTTCAATATTCGTTAACAATAACTCGACAGAACCTAACCTAACAACTAAAAAAAACATCTAAAACTTGATATAGTTTTCAGTTGTTGATTTAACTTCTTAATCGATAAGTTCTGAATAATTATCAATAAACATTCATAAATTTTATACTTTTTTGAAACAGTTGCTCGAACAGTTGTATTTTTTCAAAAAAATAAGACATTAACCATCGTGAATCACACTTCGAACCAAAACATAATGAAGGTAAGTGCTAAGTTTTATCACTCCCTTTCGCCACAGGGCGTCAAGAAGTTAAAGGTGAACAATTCATTTTTGTTTTTCCCTCTATAATGATCAAGCCAACAGCTTTTATTGGTCTGACATCCCGAAACATGAATCTACAATTTGGTAGAAATTTCACCAAAATCGGACAAGGATTAAAAGAGGTAAAAATTTTTCTGGTGCTTTTTACTTGGTGTGTATGAAGGGGATGTATAATATATTTTTTTATTTTGGTTGTATAATGAAGTCATTGTGCAACGCAAATGCGTGTCGAAATAGCCTCTATTTCGATACGCATTTTTTTAATATTCAGAGATTGGTACAATCGAACTGTCAAATGAAAGTCAGTCAAGAGTTAGGCCCAGTTTACTTCTGAGCTGTTTGGATTTTGTGATATTAGCAGTGAAAAACTCAATGTTTTAATTGGTAAATTTCAATTCAGAGTATAATTTGATTAAAATAGACCAATAAAAACAATAGCAACATTGAAATTTTCACCGCTGGTATTGCAATAATCAAAATCGCTCAACTGTAAACTTGGATTTACGCTTGTGCGTCAGATTTTAATTATTTCAATGTCATCATTAATAATAATAATAATAATACTTTATTTGCTCAAATAACACATGATGTTTTAGCATTGTCAGATTGTTCATTGTTACCAATCGAAGATGTTTCTGTGATTTATCGAAATTGAATCCATTTTTTTTCTTCAAATCAATTCAAAATAGAAAAAATTGCATATGACACACGTTTTATAAGACACGTTGTCGCACTTGTTCACTTGGAGCACTCCTTTGCTTCGCTCGTCGTACTCCAAACAACGCGTGCGACAAAATAGCGTCTTATAAAACTTGTATCATAATATACTATTTTGTGGGAATGTTGATGAATTTCGATATCCATTAGAATTTAGAAAGGACACTCTCAGGCACATATTTATTTAATTTTGACCTAGTAGACGGTACCATTCTTATAACCAGCACTGTACCTACTCATGTTCAATTTTGCAGAGCAACCAAGATGCCGGTGATACGTCGAAAAATGAGACCGAAACAGGAAAATATATGCCCGATGAAGAAAACAAAGTGATTGATTATCCTTCGGAAGGTGAATTGGTCGATTTGTCTGATATGTGAATAGATTTATCAATATATTCGTAGGGCATCATCACCATTGGGGTTATTGTTATAATTGAAATAAATAGCTTGATTTCACACAGATTTTTATTGTAGTTAAAATATGTACAGGTCTGCTCAGTGCTCAGTGAAACTAGACACAATTATGCAATCTCGTGGCAAATCCACTTAGCAATATAAGATTATGGGCCAATTTATGCATCATTGTCTTTATCCTAGTCTTAGTCACAGTATTCGTCTTAATCATATAATCAAGTTAAAAGCATTCATTTCAATGGATGCATTTATGAAACATTTTTAGTCTCAGTCTTAATCATTATCATTGAAGCACGACCTTGAAAGTTACAAATTTTCAACTTTTATGCTTATGATTGAAACCACATATATGAAATACGCATGCGTCGACCACGACCTGTCATTACAAATGACATTAAATTTGGTTTTTGTCACCAATATCGATGTCTGTGGCAATAATTGATAACAAATATAATATTCAGATATAGATATAATCCCGAATATAATAATTGATCAATCGCTATCGATGGATTGTTAATTGTCATATCATAATTCTTAAGTCTCAAGACTGTGATGCATAAACGTCCAAAATTATTCAGACTATGATTGGAACTGAGTTAAAACTATGACACAAGATTAGGATAAAGACAATGATGCATAAATTGGCCCTATCTCTTAATGTCAGGTTACCTACCAACTGTATTTCATAGTCAAACACATTATCTTTTTGAAATATTCTTAAATAACTATTCTAATGGATCTAAGTAAAAACCTGCAGTGCATCCTCCGTCTCTTTTTCAAGACAAATTCACTGGCGAAAACAAAAACTTGATTTCATAACATCATATTCACATGTGTCTATAACTCGAAAACAAAAGACGATAGCGAATTTTAGTTTCTGCCAGTGAATTTTTCTCGAAAAACAAGCTCGAGGATGAGATCTCAATATTTTTGTATATCCTATAGTTACTGAGTTCACCCTATACAAATATCGAAATCTGTCCTATTATAACTCGAAATTGCAACTTTTTATTAAAATTTTCCCTACGCCACTGGATTATACAGCGAAAAGTTCCTCGATAATGTAAAAGTTATTATCTCGTAACTTTACAAATAACCATGATATTCACTTGTGTCTAAAATTCGAGGAATTGAACTTTTATTTATTATAACTCGAAAACAAAAGACGATAGCAAATTTTTGTTTTCGTCAGTGAATTTGTCTCGAAAAAGGAGATAGAAGATGCGACCTCAATTTTTTGTATCTCCTATAGTTACCAAGTTATACCCTATACAAATACGGAATTTGCCAACCCTGTACAGATTAAGCCTCTTGTTTTTACTTTCAATTGAAATATTATTGGGTACTTTTTCATCAGTTATTTAGAGAAAATGTGTTCCGTGTAGTCATGTAAACAAATTTCGTCTTTTCATACGTTATTGAAAAAAAAAATTTTTAGTTCTATTTAATGGCGTAAAAATATCATTAGGGTTCCATTCAAGTTTCTCGACCTAGAACCATTTCCAGTGAAACCAGAAGTGATACACAATTGTTTTTCATGGAAAATATGGATTTTACGGAACTATCTCTTCAATCCAAATATCAAAATTCTAACAAACAGACTGACTGACGGTCTGGCCATTGATTTCGTTATTGTCATCCGGTATAGATGGTGAACTAAACTCCAGAGTAGTATATTCTAGTTATTGTTATGCAAATACAATTCGTTATTACGTTACAGTATTTTATTTTTTGTGGAAAATAAGATGGAAATTTTAAGATTAAATCAAAATCGGTCGAAGGGTTTTTCAAAAAGTATTGACTTCTATGAGGCGATAATTGAATGATTAATGATGCAATTAGCTTGCAATTAGCAGATTTATCTTGCATTTAATCTAATTGCAGACTTTTTGGCGATTAAGTTAATTGCAAGATTGAATCTTAGCACTTTTGAAAACACTGGGGTTGCAATAACTGCCGAAAGGGGTTGAATTTTGACATTATTCACTTCATTTGCCTGTGAACAATAAGGTTCATTCGAGTATTGTTAAATCAAGGAATTTTCAGAACCCTAATATTCAAATCAACTTATATACCTGCGAGACAAAAACCATCAAGTGATTATATGATTCAATGGTTGCTCTGAAACCTAAGCTTGGGCTTAGAGCTATAAACCATTTGGTGAATTCCAGCCATAAACCATTGAAAGTAGTAAACAGGTGGGGGGTTGATGATGTACGAAATTATTTGCTTATTTAGATTCTACAAAAGGTCATAGATATGGAATTTCGGTATCATTTGACCACTTCAGGTGAGAGCATCAGTTGATGTGAATTTTTCTCATCCAATACGAATTCGAAGTTCAACGAATCTAACATGGTCGGTAGATTGTGCAGTGTACGCTATTGCTGGATGCAGTTTACGGGATCGTGTGAAATGTATCCTTTTCCGGATCCCGACGAAAACAAATTCATTTTCTTGAAATGGGTGGATATATGTCAGAACGAGGAATTCAATCAGTATGGCCTGACACCCCAGCAGATTTACGCAAACTACAGGGTGTGCGAACATCATTTCGATTGTGGCGATTTCATCTACAACAAACTGAAGAAGGGAGCTATTCCTCAACACCATATTCCAAGCCAGTATTCAGGTAAATTCATGCTCACACCTACCATCAGGGTGTCGATCAACGAATATATTAGACAAGTTAAAACTTTTAGAATATCATGTGTATCAAAATGAGATTTGGTACCTCAGTGAAGAGAAAAGTTTTAAGTTTTTGCATATTTTTCACTTTCCAGTCATTTCTGGTTTCGCCGGAAATTTTACTCCGGTTAAGAATGAAATATTGTAACATTATTGAATTTCTGAGGAAATTCCGGATCAGAATGTTGGATTGAATATTATGCATCATGGCTATCCATGACACGCATGACAATAGTGAATGAATGGAAAGTGATATATTTCGCACGAGTAGTCGTAAAAGAAAACTTAACAGGTGCAGGAAATGCACTTTCCAATCAATTTCGTACACAATTTATTCCACTAGCATAAATATTTTTTTTATTTCAGAAATATAACTTGAGAGGCCTCTTTAATTATTTATTTCCATATATCAGGTAATACTTGTACACTTTTTCGACAATTTCCGATGTGAATTACCGAATTTGCTTGTTTGCACAAACAATTTCATTGATATTGAAAAACACATAACATATATGTATACGTCATGAATATGCAACCAGGAATACAGCAGTGCTACAAATGTAAAAAGTGTAAACTTCTGTGATGCAAGTCGTAATCTTCAGTTTAAAGATGTGGATGATGTCACACGTTAATTGCTATCAACATCATCAGAGATGTAGTAGAAATAGCTTCAGACTAATTTCCATCAGAGTGAATGTAGAGGTTATGTCTCATTGACAGAATGAAATTGGTAAACAATTCTTCTTATTTTGACCCGAAAAAAATAAATATAAATGTGAATGAATATGAGCGCTTATGGTGACAGTTAGTAACAATAACTTGGTGTTTATATCCATACATGCGAGCGTACGATTTTTTTCAAATTTCAACGTGTGTGCTTTTGATAGAATCTGTAAAAGAAAACAAACATGAGTTGTGAATCATTAACAGGTGACTTACTTCAATCTTCGTTCATTTCACTAGTCATATTACATATTGAGGAAACGAATCATAGAGATTTAAGTTGTTAATTTCATTGTGTATGTGTCAACGTCCCTTGTACAGTATTCGCTATAAAGTTGGCTACATATGGGAAATAAGAGTATTATTCAAATTTATGAAAAACTCAAATGGTTATTCGTTTCTGCATGTCTAACAACTGAAAAATACGTTGCGACTCATACCACGTGACCTCAGATTTGGCGGGAATTTAAAAAAAGTTGTCAGTGGTGACGAAAAATGGGTTAAATCGATTTAATTTCGAACCAGATTGAAAAATATATTAAAAATACCATTCTATTCCTCTACCCTTACGAAGAACCATCACACATTCTTGTTTCATCTGAAAATATCTCTAATAATCCAAAATAAATGAGTTTGGATTCAAACTAATCAAATATTTATGGGTAAGATATTTTGTGGGAGATGATTAATTATAAAAACACGATTCAGTCTTGTCACTAGGAGTAGTCATACCTTGTATTTTGATGAACATGAGTTTATTCAATATTCTCAACACGTAAACAGGATTCAAACCAATTAATTATTTGTTATTATAACTTGGTAATGCAATATTCATCCTTTGCTAAATTCAATATTTTTCGATCGGCACCACAGAAAACTTGTTTCTTAATTCCCGCCAAATCCGAGGTCACGTGATATGAGTAGCAACGGATTCTTCAGTTATCGAACATGCAGAAACGAACGACCATTAGAATTTTTCAGAAATTTCAATAATTAACCTATTTCCCATTGTGTACCTAGTCAACTTTATGTCGAAATTATTCATTCCACCACTTTTGAACTAAGAAATTACTAGTTTGGACAATTATTTGCCGCTGTCACAGTGACGAAACAAAAAATCTCTGCCTATAAAATTTGAAATGAAATGTAAAAAACGTTTGTGATAATCGAAATACAGGGCTATTCAAATTCGAGTCTATGCATGGGGATTTCGATAACGGTAAGAGATAGAGGGTTGGTTAAATGGGGGCAAAGTAGCGTATTTCAGAGGTTGATTATATACTTAGATGAAAAAAATCTGACCTAGCTTCTTCAGTTCTGGACTTATACAGGAAAAATCGAAAATTTCGAAATATCTGAATAAAAATTATATACAGGGTATCGTATGAATTGGGCCACCATCAACTTTTAATTTTCGAATACGGACCTGTATTTTTTATTGCATTTTTTCGAATTACAGAGTGTTTTGGAAATATTGAACTATTACCAGTAAAATTTCAATTTGTTCTTCAATTCCAGCTGTAATTAAAAAAAATATATCATAGAATAAGGTATAGAATGCATAGGGTTTGGAACACAATCATCAAAACACTCTGTATTTCAGATTTAAATACTACGTCAATATGAAACATGACTCTTGCCATTCAAAAAAATGCAAGAAAAAATACAGGTCCGTAAAATTAAAAGTTGAGGGTGGCCCAATTCATGCGATACTCTGTATATAATTTTTATTCAGATATTTGGAAAGGCTACAAAAAGTTGCTATGGCAAAGTGGCAAAATTTTAAAAAAATCTTCGTAAAATAAAAAGATATAGGCAAAAGAAGAATTTCGAAATTTTCGATTTTTCCTGTATAACTCCAGAACTGAAGAAGCTAGGTCAGATTTTTTTCATCTAAGTATATAATTAACCTCTGAAATACGCTACTTTGCCCCCATTTAACCAACCCTCTATCTCTTACCGTTATCGAAATCCCCATGCATAGACTCGAATTTGAATAGCCCTGTATATACAAGTCGGATAAAATACATACAAGATATAATTGTCGTCACATGGAAAAAGCATGTCACTTCTTTCTCTTCGTTTGTTTTTTCAATACGAATGATCTAATCTTCACATGGACAACAACATTTTAGATTCGATGTTTTAGCCGAAGATCTAAACTCTACTGGAAGTATCAATCCTGCCAATTCAAATCCAAATCCATCGTCTTTGAAGACCAAAAAAAAACATGCATATGATGACCCATCGTCCCCATTATTCGACCACACATATGCCAAACGTGAATTATTCAACATTCAACAAATAAACAATGGCAGTTAGAGGTTCGTATTCGTTTAGGTACTCTTTGGAATTCCTTAAAATTTCACTACTTTATTTTCTTAGCTTTCACCAGCAACTAATGGCCAGTTTCAATATATCTTGTATTGAAAGGGAAAAAAGTCTATGAAATTAAATATATCAACTAATTTCCTGGCAAATACCATGCAGAACATTGAATTATATCTGTTTCATTGTTCATGTTTCATTATTAGCTTAGTCAAACTATCATCAGCCACTTTCAAGTTCTGTGATTTGGGAGTGTTTCTGGAGTGTTTCTTTCTTCCGCCGCATGGTGTCGCCACTTCCCAACTGTCTCTTGGAACTCGGCTCAGTGCGGTCAAATAGACGCAACGAAAATGCATTGGGACAGGCAACGCTTCGAGTGGAGATCTTACGGTCTCTACTCGGATAACTACTCTGCACTGATGAGGGCCAATAAGCCCGAAACCGGTCTGTAGGTTGTTAGGCGTGCCTGTCTCGATGTGAATTTGTCACGTCTTAGGAAGAAAGAAACATTTGCGATCTGCATTTGCAGTGTGAATCGTTGCATTGGCTCCGAACAGATATAATTCAGTGTTCTGCGTGGTATTTACCAGGAAAGTAGTTGTTTTCTGCTCGTTGTCTACCAGACATTCATTTCAAACTATGTTTGATATTTATAATTGGATAGACTATTTTTCTCTTTCCAAAAATTTTTTTGTCCAATTCATGGCTAAACCATTTTTTCATTTATTAAGCTTAGTCGAGCTCTTAGCCACTTCCAAGTTCTGTAAAACTTGGGAGATTCGTTTCTGGAGTGTTTCTTTCCTCTGCCGCATGGTGTCGCCACTTCCAACTGTCTCTTGAAACTCGGCTCAGTGCGGTCAAATAGACGCGACGAAAATGCATTGGGACAGGCAACGCTTCGAGTGGAGATCTTACGGTCTCTACTCGGATAACTACTCTGCACTGATGAGGGCCAATAAGCCCGAAATCGGTCTGTAGGTTTTGTTAAGCGTGCTTGTCTCGATGTGAATTTGTCACGTCTTAGGAAGAAAGAAACATTTGCGATCTGCATTCACAGTGTGAATCGTTGCATGGACTACGAGCAGATATAATTCAATGTTCTGCGTGGTATTTACCAGGAAAGTAGTTGTTTTCTGCTCGTTGTCTACCAGACATTCATTTCAAACTATGTTTGATATTTATAATTGGATAGACTATTTTTCTCTTTCCAAAAATTTTTTTGTCCAATTCATGGCTAAACCATTTTTTCATTTATTAAGCTTAGTCGAGCTCTTAGCCACTTCCAAGTTCTGTAAAACTTGGAAGATTCGTTTCTGGAGTGTTTCTTTCCTCTGCCGCATGGTGTCGCCACTTCCAACTGTCTCTTGAAACTCGGCTCAGTGCGGTCAAATAGACGCGACGAAAATGCATTGGGACAGGCAACGCTTCGAGTGGAGATCTTCTCGGATAACTACCCTGCACTGATGAGGGCCAATAAGCCCGAAACCGGTCTGTAGGTTGTTAAGCGTGCCTGTCTCGATGTGAATTTGTCACGTCTTAGGAAGAAAGAAACATTTGCGATCTGCATTCACAGTGTGAATCGTTGCATGGACTACGAGCAGATATAATTCAATGTTCTGCGTGGTATTTGCCTGGAAAGTATATAATTGGATAGACTATTTTCTCTTTCAAAAATGTTTGTCCAATTCATGGCATTTCCATCTTGTATTGTTATGATAGATTATTCTCAACGTCATTTCTTTTGAAGGATCACCCAGTAGAGGCTGTGACCATAGAAATCTATGCTGTGACTATCTACTTACAAGAATGGGATAGACAATTCTAAAAATGTCAGCGAATAATATTGAAGCTAATATAAAATAACACTTAAATTAATGTAAATCGGGAATTACCAATAATAAACTGTACTTATCTACTTAACTGTTCTGTCATTCTGAACCTTATCATGGACACCGCCTGAAAAAAATCAAAGGGAAAGGGGGTGCACAAAAAATTCAAATAGAAAAACTGAAAACAATAAGACTGAGGGAAATAATAATAATAAACAAGTTACAGGTACCTACCATTATAGATTCTTGCTTATTATATTCATATATCTAATAATAACTATATAGGTAACATGGATACCAGAGCTGAAGCCGAAAAATAAAACAAATGACAGTCTGCGGGACCAATCGCGAATATGCGCATGCGCAAGTTTGAATTAAGAATCGACATGCGTTTTCATCATGGAGGAGAGTAGCTTTCTAGTAAGCGACAAACGTATGATAATTATTAAAAATCAATCAAATGTGTCACGTAACCTTCAATTCGATGTTCTTATTTCATCATGACATATATTTTTCAAATATTCATTCATTGATGGATTGTTGGACGATATTGAATAATAGTTGATGATAAATGCAGATATGGATGTGATCTACAAAGCGATACTTGCGAATTGCAAAGAAACCTGTGACGATAAAGTCATCGGAACAAGATTCGTGGGCTAATTTTTGATCAATCACTGTTATCACTCACTAATCACTTCTGTAAACAATCAGTAAGTACATTAATAACTATATTAACGCTCTTTTACATAATTTGAGTCAACAAACATATCTAACCTATGAAATTCTGAAAACGTCAGTAGACTTCAACTCGTCAAAACCCGCGCATGCCCACAATTCATCATTAGCAAGCCAGACAGTCTTTTGTTTTTCCAAAACTGGCTTCATTTTCGCGTGAAGAGAAGAATAGGTGTTATCCATATAGTTGTTATTATATATATGATTATATTACAGCTCTATACCTCTACACTACTCAATAATTGAAGATGGCTCATTTTAGGAGGGGTTCGGATTTTCTTTGAAACTGCAATTTCCATCAACTCGTTTAATTATCAATGGGAAGCAAAATTGATTATTTTTAACCTACTTAATAGAATCATCATAGCGAATATGTTAGGTATATATATATTTAGATCCATCAACGTGCTAATATTATAGTTTAACTACCTAATAATAATAAGTTTGAATGGAAATTATGATATACCTACCTATTTAGCCAATTTCAAAACTCATTTCAAAAATGTATTATAGAAAAAAGTGTAAGAGCTGGCAGTTGTTTTGCTCTGTAATTTTTTTTTGTAGGAATATCAGAACCATTGAGAACGGTTTCATCAAGCTTATCAACATGAATCGTGATGTGGTAGATGTTTTATTCAATCCGACAGCAAACAAACACATATTAGTAGTAAATATTTGTAACATCAGTTGTGGTTTTGTTGATTCAATTAATGAAGTAACCAAATCATACAGTATGGTGGAAATGTATGGAATAAATTCATTATCTCTAACGCATATGAATTTTAAGGGAAATCCTCAGACAGTGGTCGATTTTTATTTTCGAATTGACATCTCTTGATATATATATACGGAGTTTGTGACGTCATCTGCGTAGTTGTGGTGACGTCATCGATTATTTTTTAAATAGAAAGACACCCTGTTCAATTTTCTTTCTGGAAGGTATATTCATTGTATATCTGACTAATACTAATATTAGGGAAATAAAGTGATACAGGGTGGGAAAAAATTATTTTATATTCACAACCTCATTATACTATCAATGTACACAATTACTTAAATAGGTCGGAGAGGATAAATCGAATGGCCAACTAGATTTCCCGATTCAACTCCTCTGAGGTTATCTGAAGAGCAAAGTTTATGTAAGAAGCCGGAAAGATCAGATAATTTGAAAGAACGAATACGAGTGAATATTTCACAAATATATATATTCAGAAACGATAGCAAAGTTCGAGAATGATTTGTTTTCTGTCGTATCACATTGTATTCTTGCAGAAGGTCACGAATTTTTATTGTAACGATTTTCGTTGTATACATATAAAATAATTAATAATTTTCTCTCACCCTGTATTACTCTATTTTCCTAATATTAGTATACCGTCAGATAGACAATGAATATACCTTCCGAAAAAAATAAATAAACGGGGTATGTTCCGATTTAAAAAAATAATTGATGACGTCACCACAACTACGTGGATGACGTCACATACTCCGTATGTATACCAAGAGATAAAAATCGACCTGTCTCAGGATTTTCCTTGAAATTCATATACGTTAGGTTAGAGATAATGAATTTATTCCATACATTTCCAGCATACTGTATAAGGTAATCTTTATGAGAAACGATACCTTATGACACAAATTTTATACTAAATTGCTGTTTTCGAAGTACGCCCTGTGAATTCTTTCGAAAAAAAATAGAGAAATCTTATTGACCAATAATTGATAATTTCATTGAAGTGAGATAAGGAAAGTATTTCAATTTAATGAGTTTATACCTAAGAGATCACACAAAGTAGTGATGAATTCAACTTCAACAAAGATACAAGTATACAGTGTGGAACATTTGAATGGAATAAATTCGATACATCAATAATTGTGCAGTTATAAAAAAATCAGAGACGTCCGGATTTTTGGATTTAAAAAACCTTTCGCTGTTTCACACTGTATGATTCTAAAGTTTCCTGGCTTATTAATCTAAAGTGTCAACGTTTCAATAATACTCCAACCAGTAAATTGTTAAACTAGTTCAACAATAATATAATTCACAATAACTGACGGTGCAAATATAAGCAAATTTCTGAAACTTTTTTGAGGTGTCTTGAGTATTTTTCATACGATTATACAGCGACAGCTCATATGGAAGTTGACCAAAGGCTATTCGAATACGAAACATTTAATGATATCATTATTCAATAGCAACCTGCTTTCAATTTTCCAACCTATTAACTTAGTATCATGATGTCCACCTCACAAGTTAAAAGTTATTACCCAGCGAGCACAAACATCCCTGGGAGGTTTTGGGATGTTCTGAAAATGTTGGCATGTGGATGTTTTTCTGGGACGCAATATGCACTTCCTCAAGAGGTCTTCAGAAGATGTTGAAAGTATTGTTTTTGTTCTTGTGTGGCGTTTCTTTGTATGTATACGGTGAGGTACTAGCGAAGTCAAAAAAATGTTTACTTGTGGATGTCAATGAGGTCATACAACATACTTTTCGACGTCACGCCCGGGATGAAGGGTTCAGTGGATTGAGCCCATTTGAGCCGTCCTATACAGTTGAACTTAGTTAAAAATTCTTCAACAAGTCAACGAATTTTGAGGTTAAAGTTATTGTTCTCAGAAGGTTCTCAGTTGTGTTGTAAAAAATCATTCAAAAAGTTCTTGTGAATTCGAACAATAGCGATAACTGTGAAAAGAAACTTTGTTATTTCCATTCCGAACAATAAAGACATTAGGATGAGATGGTTTTCTGCTGTTAATACAGCTATCACCACCACCAAGTATTTTTGTGAAGATCATCATTTTGATGGACAGGTGAGTGAATAAGTAGATCAGTCGAAAAAACGGAGTTACTTCATCTTTTTTTCAGTTGGAGGTAGATATAAATAAGATTTCACGAACAAACATCAATACAAAACTGACATTTCCATCAAGAAAGATCAAATAGAAGCCTCACAGCATAGACAATGGGGTGAAGAGAACAGTTTGCTTTGGTGATTCTGATCCAGGAAATACCGTCAATATGGAATAGCTTATGTGCAGAGTGGAGTGGTATTCTGGTATATCTTTGTACAAATCAGTACAAGAGTCACATGCTGTTAGTGTTAACAGAGGAGAAGATATGAAATTAGTGAAAATATAACTCCTCATTCAGTATTATAGTGTGATTATGTCAAAAGAATGTAAATATGTTGTTAAGACAGTCTTTAATCAAACCAAGATTAGGTTACACATTACTGGTGGTTAGTATATTAATTCAAGTTAAATGTGAAATCTTATTTCTTTCCTAAAAATATGTCCTATAGATGGAATAAAATGTATTGAATTTATATTTCAAGTCAATATAAGTGTTCATATATTTTTAAAGTGTTCATAAATTATATAAGTTTTTTTTAACTATTTCTGGTCATTTCGGTAATCTCTAAAAATGTTCTTTCATTTGTTTTGTTGAAGTTTGGGTAAGTGTGATTGAAGTAGATAACTATTAATTTCGCGCCAAAGTTTCAAACTATAATAGACCAATAATCATGGCTCTTTTAAAATGGGTCCTGATGATGATTCATTCTAATTCGAAACTTCGGCAAGAAAATAATAGTTCTTCTTCAACCACACTAATCCAAATCCCATCAAAACAAAAGAAAGAAGATCTCTTCTCAAATGTCCAAATGAATAGCAGAAGACTATATAAAGTGATCTTAAAAAAGTTTTATTCAATGCAAAACAATATACACTAAACGCTTTGGAAATGTTCTGTTATGTCTATGAAAAGGCTATCAAAAAAACTTAGGAAGAGTTCTCTTTGTGACATCCCAAGGACATCATGAAAATTGACGCCTGTGGCGGACATTGGCTGTTATATAAAAGTACTATTCATGTATGAACAGGATATCGCAGTGGATGTTCAATGTCTCGAAATCTCGTACTTTCAACATCTCTGAGATGTTTTTGTGCTTGCTGGGTACCTATTCGAAATATTTCTATCAACTAAGAAGTTCAATCGAAAACGTTTCGCGTCATTATAATGAATCTTTTCATTAAATAACATCGATCGATCCTGAATTTGAGAGAATCTTAGGTTTATGTACCTCCTCGAGGTTTTCTGCGCGTCTCTTGAACAGCTGCTACTAGACTTTTGACTGCCTCTTCATGACCTGAGAAGAAAAAATAAATGTGTATATTATTTGTAAATCCGTTGAGAGAATGGTTAGAAAAATAAACCAACAATTAAAGGAACCAACCATATTTTCAAAAATTAGAGTGTGGTTCCTGGATCGTTTTTTTTTGTGCGTTATTTCTCAGTTGAAAAGTGCACTTGGTGCCAATGGTGCACATTTTTTGTAGTAGATTCATAGAGCACTATTTCATGAACTTTCCACGCTTGCACAGGAAAATTTACAGTGTTGACAGATGACAGACTGCTTGAGGAAGGATACCTATCATTATTTTATAGGAATAGGTATGATTTATGATTATGATTTGCTAAAAATGTATACTGATTCACTATTTCAATAATCATGCAACAAAAGAGCAAACTCAAACAGAACTCAACAAGAAACTGGATTTACACAAGCATATTCGAGAGCATATATTAAAACAATTATCAATCTGATGCTTTTTCAGAATTTATGGTTTGTAAAAAATCTCGGTAAAATTTCACATTTTATCACAACGCCATATCTAGTGACCCCCTACTATCTTATATAGACAAGATTAATGAAGAATTTTGTATTCTTTGGACTCTTGAAGAATAGAGATAAAAAACTATACAAGTTGAAATCATGTATCTAATAATAACTATATAGGTAACATGGATACCAGAACTGAAGCCGAAAAATAAAACAAATGACAGTCTGCGGGACAAATCGCGAATATGCGCATGCGCAAGTTTGATTTAAGAATCGACATGCGTTTTCATCATGGAGGAGAGTAGCTCTTTCTAGTGAGCGACAAACGTATGATAATTATTAAAAGTCAATCAAATGTGTCACGTAACCTTCAATTCGATGTTTTTATTTTATCATGACATATAATTTTCAAATATTCATTCATTGATGGATTGTTTGACGATATTGAATGATAGTTGATGATAAATGCAGAAATGGATGTGATCTACAAAGTGATACTTGCGATTTGCATAGAAACCTGTGACGATATAAAGTCATCGGAACAAGATTCGTGGGCTAATTTTTGATCAATCACTGTTATCCCTCACTAATCACTTCTGTACACGATCAGATTTATAACTATTTTGACGCCCTTTTACATAATTTGGGTTAACAAATATACCTAACCTATGGAATTCTAAAAACGTCAGTGGATTTCAACTCGTCAAAACCCGGACATGCGCACATTTCATCATTAGCAAGCCAGACAGTCTTTTGTTTTTCCAAAACTGGCTTCACTTTCGCGTGAAGAGAAGAATAGGTGTTATCCATATAGTTGTTATTATATACAGGGTGCGGCACCGAAAACGAAACAGATCGAATATCTTATAGACACATGTGTTGTGAAAAAAATGCAAAAACACGTCGATTTGTAAACCAAGGGGGACATCTTTCTACCATAAACCTCAACTGTCATACCTCTCTCTCCTCCCCTTGGTCACTATCACCCATACAATTTAAATAGGGATCGAAAGTACTAAGTGTGACACATCACTGAAAAGGTAATTTGAAAAGGAATTCAGCCATGTGAGTGTTCGCTTCGTAACTTTTCATTTTGGCGCCCTCTTGCGGAAAAAAAAATTGTATTCAAAGGTGCGAATGTCGTCAAATAACTCCAGAAATGCTCCAAAACCTCAGACGTTTCGAGACTAACTTATACTCATGTATGGCAGTTAATGGAGAACACTTTGAGCAGCTATTGTGAATTATTGTAGTTTGGAATGATTGGAGTAAAATTTATGCAAGCCTTTCCAATTTTTAAGTTCATACACTGTTCATACACTGTCATTTGAGGTTATGGTAGAAAGATGTCCCCCTTGGTTTACAAATCGACGTGTTTTTGCATTTTTTTCACAACACATGTGTCTATAAGATATTCGATCTGTTTCGTTTCCGGTGCCGCACCCTGTATATGCAAAACACGCGATCAATATTTTAGCGCGTGCGCATATCTATGACTGGACCTTTAAATTTTGCGCTTTCGACCCCACCTTCCAAAACACCAAAAAATCAGTCACCTTCGAAACTGTCTGCCTTGCGCAACGGCACCATCGGCGTAGGCTCCGACAACTTCTGGTGGCAGACGTGGTGTCGGCGCTTCGGCGGAAACGTCTCCCAACTCCGCTGCTTCTGAGCCATCGACATGTTCTTGTTGCGGCTGTTGATGAACACGACGAGCGTCTTGTCGGGCCCCTCGATGCTCGACCTTCGGCTGGAGGTGCTCAAAGAGTCGGCCGAGTCGTGCATCGAGTAGAAGACGTTGTCTTCGCCGTCGCTGTACGGGTACACCTATACCGGAAGGAAGGATGGAGTAGACAATTCCCATAATAGAAAGTTATCATGGCGGATTTTGACATTTGACAGATTTAGGGAAAAATCTGGAGAAAAACTTGACACTTGACAGTTGAGAAAATAAGTGTTCCACGTCGATATTGAATTGAAATGGAAACGATTCCAAATTCCAGAATATCGATAGATATTCCTTAGAATTAAAAGGCACAAAGAAAGAGGATATTATTCTAGAATTTGGATTTGTTCCCATTTTATTTCAATTTTGACATAAAACATTCATTTTGTCAACTGTCAATTGTCTAATTTTTCCCTAGATTTTTCCTTATAAATCTGTCAAATGTCGAAATCCGCCATAACTTTCTATTCTGGGAAGGGTCAATTGAATTTGATGGGAGAAGAAGTGGGCGATATCGATTCGAAGCATTCGTGTCTCGTTACCGGTGGCCCACTGAGCAATGTAATATTTGTTCAATATTACAGCAACCCAACAATGCAAGGTTGTGAGGTTTTTCGCTACCTTACTGCAAGATTGCAGCAACCCAGCAACCGCTGAAACCGACCTTCCCTAATATAACAAATTCAATATTTCTTGATGACACATTCTAGCAAGGTTCCTGCAACATTACATATAAATTGAATAAAAGTTTTTTTTATATTGTGAATGTAATGTTTCCAGTAAGGTTACTGCAATATAACATGAGATGTATATGAAAATTACATATTGAATATTCCTACTACCACCTTGTTGCAATATGGCAGTGACTACTCGATAGAAAAGTATGTGTGAACCATATTGAAATCTTGAAATTAAAAGCACAAATTTCAAACATAAAACATATAATTCACAAAATGAACGCAAAATACACAAAAAAATAAAATAAGTAATAAACTAAAATTAACATCCACAAAATACTTCTTGAAGTGGCAGCCCAATATTCAGTAGGAAAACTGAAACAAAAAACTACAGATTAAATATGGTGATAATAATAAAATCAGTATACTTGATCTAATCATTTTTGACCTCTGAGTATATGGCAATCACCTTTTCTTTTCTATTCTTTGACTTTATCAAAACGACTATACAACTTCACGTAAACGTTTTATAGACATTTGCGAAAATTTCTTACGATGATTCTGTTTCTAAGAACCTTACATTCAATATCACAATAAAAAAATTCATTTTACCTTCGAACTATCCATATTAACAGCTTCTTTTTTGATGAGAGTGCACTTTATCACTTACTCCAATATGTCAGTTGAAAGGAAACCTGTGCAATAGTCTTGTGAATTGCAAACCGATGCACAAAGAACAAAGAACTTGACGAAACAACAATGGCTGACTGTCGATGAGACTGATGCGAGATCTCTGATCAGTCTGATGCAATGATGCAATGATCCTCCAATGATCGAACCGATTCCACCCGATACAACACGAGTGAAAATGTAATGAAGTAACAAGGTTTAGGCAATATTACAAATGAAATTGAATCAAAAATTAAATTCATAACTTGCTATAAAATTGTTTATAGATTGTTCATAGAATGTTGCGAATATATTGAACTTTTATAGTTGAGACAATATTGCAATTGAAACCACATTGAAACTCGATCAAAAGTTACTTTTGTAACTTGCAATGCATTTGTTGATGGATGGTTCATGTGATGTTACAAATGTAATTAAGTTACAAGGTTTAGGCAATATTACAAATGAAATTGAATCAAAAATTGAATTTATAACTTGCTATAAAATTGTTTAAATATTTTTCATCGAATGTTGCGAATGTAATGAACTTTTATAGTTGAGACAATATTGCAATTGAAACTGAATCAAAAGTTACTTTTGTAATTTACAAATCATTTGATAGTAGGTTTTTCTGTTATGATTGGGAATATAACATTACAAGAAGCGTTATGAAATATTGTCATGCTATATTACGGGAGCAAGCCGCAAATTATATTGAAGCAATATTTTGTAAAATTGCATGTTCAGTGGGAGTTTTCTTTTTTTGGGTTGACGAGGTGGTTGAAACTCAGCATACCAACGACACCACTGCAAACGGTGCGACTGCACTGTAATTTTACCAATCACAGGCACGACGTCAAATTAGAAGGCAGGAAAGTTAACTGAATTCAAACTTCGAACAGCAACTGTGCGATTCGTCTGAGGCGACGTTTCAACGTTGTTTATAACATTTGGTTACCTCAAACCTAACCTAACAGCAGCAAAATCAAAGATTATAGTGGCCAGTGACGACTCGATGACACAATATTGTGCACGTGATCTTTTGTCGAATTGCCGCTATTTAAGATACAACGGGTTAGTTTTTATATAAAAGCCAACGAAAGTTAATAAAAGAGGACAGTCACAAACATGACTCGAAAGAGTTGAGTTCAGTAATACCGTGGTACCACGGTTTATTTTGAAGCTCACGGACTTTTATGTAGCGGATTCTTTGTCGATAGACATCAGAACACACTTTGTCCATTTTTTCAAGTTGTCGATAGACAATTGCAATAGTTAGTCTTCAGGCTGAAAGTGAGGCTCAACAGTGTTTGTAAAAGTAACTTGTCTAGTTGAAAGAAGACTTTCAACTAGAGTTCAAACCAGTCGTCAGTTTGCAAGTGTCACGAATTTTTAATATTACACACCAAGTGAAAAGTGAACCGGATACAAAGTTACCCAAACCAGTCTAAAATAGAAAAAAAACTGTAGCTTATCACCTCACATATAGGACAATCCGTTCGGCCTATTCAAAAATTGATTGAACATCTTATCAAGTAGTGAGGTGTGCAGCACAGTACTGTCAGTATGGAGACTCAGCATTATGGGCACCCTTAGGGTAATGAGGGAGTCCTATGAGTCCTAAACCGAATCCCTTCATACCCACTGAATGTATAAAATTTATTCGAAGGGATCATTGAAGTAGTCCGGTAGTTTTTGTTTTTAGTGGCCGAGGTCCTCTGAGTCCTAAACCAAATCCCCTCAGATATACCCATCAAACTGTTATGATAGAGACTAGAGACTATACGTACCTTCTTTTTTGGGGGTTTAACAGAGAGCTTTCCTTTCCCTTTGAATTTCGGACTGTTAGGACTAGATCTAGTTTCGTGAGCTAACGATTTTATGTTCTGACTTGTAGCATCGGAAATTCTCTGATATTCTGATTCTGATTTTGCCTTGTGTGACTCGGGCTCCGATTTAGTAGTGGTATCGATCTTGTCACAACTCTTGCCGATTTTCTTGTACATTATTTTTTGCTTCGCACTCAATTTACCTAAAATAAGTTAGGATTGGAAGAAGTAATGCTCACGTGACTTAGTAATTAATTTTGAATCGCTGCTTCAGCCTTGATCATTCAACAGAGAGTTGGAAATGTAGCTTCTTATATAGTTATTATTGTTATGCAGTTTGAGGCGAATTCCGTTATACGAAGATGAAAAACCTCATTATTCTAATAAATGGTGCACCCTATTTTTTATTGCCTAAACTCACCTATAGATTCCAATGCAGTTTTACTCAATTTTCTATCATCTTTGCTGACATCGGTTTCTGTATCTGATTTAGATATAGGTTGGCTTTGCCTTCTGCTGATTATTTCATGAAGTTTCTCTTTTATTTGAGTTTCCAATTTGTCAATGTTCATTTGCTGACTGCAATAAAAAACAGAATTAACGCTGTATTTTCTGATTATCATTACTGACAAAATGTTATGAAAACTACATTTCATCACCACTAAGAATAAGTAGAGATGGATGATGGAGTATTGGCTGGTGTAAGTATTTATTTCCTATCCTGGCTTGTTTAAAATTATTCTTGATTTCGCCTACTTCGATCGAAAGTTTCATGTGACCCATTTTCAATAACTTTCCTGTGAATTCATGTAGGAATTGATTTTTTAAATCGAACCTGCCTGTATTATTGAATATGAGAACCCCACGTAATGTTGAAGGGCAGGACCACCAGATCATATTTTCATAATTGAATAACCTGATGAAATATCATTAGCAAGCTGCCAAAATAATCAGTATTCAGCAAATTATAATGAACGTCAGTAGCTGACGTCATATGGACCTGATGACGTATGAATGACGTGTTTTAGCGTCATCTAGTTAGCTGAGAAACATGCTGGATATTCGACAAAAACGGATAGATGAATGTTCTTCACTCTTGTAGACTCTCACTCAACAATATACCCACCTGGTGAGGAAAGATTTCTTGGTCTGTGGTATCTGGACAGGCAGAATTTGCTTTTCAGTTTGTCCAGAAGCGGCGGATTTGCTCCTCTCCCTCTCTTGTATGTTAGGACGGACTTTTTCCAGCAATTGACCCAAAACTCTGCTTCTGGAGCGTGGAATCTTACCTAAAGAAGCATCTGACTGTTGAAGGATTCCTACAAGCAGACAAGAAAAGCGTTATTGTAACAAGTAACACAGTGGACTCATCAAGATTAGCTGACAAGACTGTTTGAAAAATAATTACCAATATGCTTAACTTAGGTCGATGCTGGAGACCCTAATAGCACAACTCAGTCCAATGGATGTTCAATGGATGTCCTCCTCAGGACATCTCAGACATCCACTGGACATCCAGTTTTTGTACACCGGATAACGTATGGACATCCATAGGATGTCGCATTTCCAACTTTTTGACTATCCATACGGTATCCATCATGGACATCAATATGGTAACATGTATGGACAAATATAGGCCATTGAACATCCACTTTCCATCGCTTTGGACATCCATGGAATATCCATAGGATGTCCATTTTATGACAAATAAATGAAAAAGCTACTAGCATTCAAGCGCGGTCACCCATCCAAACTCTAACTTCGCTTATCGTTGCTTAACCTCTGTGATTCATCCTTCCTTGCATGGTGGCTGCTGCTGTCTTCTTATTTATATTATTAAATCCACATCTGAAATTTGGTCAATAATGAGAACGATTCAAATTACTCCATTAGTGTTGATTCTTGCATGTCAATTTGACATATTTTTCATTTTAGAGAAAATTTAGGTATTGTACGATGATGGAGTAGACAATGATGTGTGGTATTTTGATATCTCTACTTCTATGTTGTGAGAGCTCAATTAGCCAAATTCGTGCATGGTGGAGAGAAGCGAGACCAACAGCTGATACTGTAATCCGAACCACTTCTATAGGAGTAAAGTAATTTAACAGAATTCCCATTGGTTTATATTACTTGAACATGAGGGTTTTGAATACTTTTTATGAATGCAATGGTATGTATGTACATGTGTGGAAAAAATTCAAAATGTGAACGTGATGGGGACATTGAATGTACGCCATATGTTCTGAATATCCAATGAACGTCTCAATTTGGACCTAAAATGGACAACATATAGTCTATAATTGTAAGCCATATGGAATATACCTGGACATCTCCCTATGGACATCGATTGGACAATGGCTATCGATATTTTGAAGAAGAGGTCATTAAATGGACACCAAATGGACTACCTTGTCTGGACGTCCATTGGATATCTTCATGTGTATATCCTATGGATGTCCAAAATATATCCATGGACATATACTGTACACAAAACGCATGTCCAATGGACATCTTGTGCTATTAGGGGAATGATTTCCTGGTCTATGATGATCAGAAATTTTACCATGGTTACCAACAATGTTGAATCAATAGTCAATAGCCAGTTTAACGAATTGGTCAAATAAAAACATGGTGAGAATAACTGAGGAACTGGTGAGAAAAAGATCTGAGCATAATGAAGGTCCATATCACTTCGTTCTACCCATCATCATCATCATACAAATTTCATTATTTTATAGGTATTATTGGTACCCTGGAAGAGCTATCCCTTCACCAGGAGGACATCGAAAAAATCGAGCACCTGCATAATTGGTGCAAGGATTTACAAATTTTGTACCTCCAGGCGAATCTCATCTCCAAAATCGAAAATCTGAATAAGCTCAAGAAACTTCAATATCTGAATTTGGCCATCAACAACATTGAGGTGATTGAGAATCTGGAGAGATGCGAGTCTTTGGAGAAGCTGGATTTGACTTTGAATTTCATCGGAAATCTTGAAAGTGTGCGTTCTTTGAAGAACAATATTCACTTGAAGTATGTATATCTGACAGGTGAGAAGATGTGAGCCAAAATCACTATAATGAACCAGCACAAAAATATTAATTCTGAGAAAATGAAATTTTTTTAAATTAGGTTAACTGAAACGTCAATAGAATCTGGAGAGTGGGGCTAGGGTTGTTATTGGCTACAGAATGCCGAAGGGGGCGGGGTTTTAGTCTTCGTCCGGTAAATCCGGCTGTTCTCTGAAGATATCAGTGGACTCGTATATAAGGTCTGTTCGCTGTGTCTGCATTAACTACACTATTGTACAGAATAGTAGATTGTGTAACACTGATACCGTTCGGTGATTTCTCGTGTACACTTACACTATGTTCGTTGTTAAAATAATGTAGCACGAAAAAAATAGTTGTTACAATCGATTTAGAGGAGGTGTGATAAGTGTAGTGCAAATGGATATTGGAAAATATGAGGTTATAGATGTATATAATGATATATTTTGAAAACTTCTTCGACAAAGTACGTAATGCGGTTATATTTGTTACCCGGGAATATTTTGTCACCATTTACGAAAGCATCAAAAGAATTGACATCAATGCAATTGATTGATCGTCAGATGAACTGTCAACAATTCATCGTCCGAATTCGCAATGATATTCTCTATTATTTCATCATCACCGTGCATTTTTGATACATTCAAGAGATCCACAAGCAACAAATAAATGCAAAATAATCATAAGCATAACCTCCAAATCAAAATCCTAGGATCAGCATAAAGCAGAAAGCACCGAACAGATGTTGAACTGATTACACTCCACTTCAATACACTCATCTACAACGACCAGTGGGTGTAAGAAATTGTAGTGTACAATATAAATTTAATGCATAAACAGCGAACAGACCTCTATAAGCTCGTGTTTTTTACGAATTATGTGTATTTGTCTTGTTTGCGTCATGCTTCTTGTCAAGTTAAGTCTAATGTGTTATCGGTAAAATTTGTCTGAGAGTTCTTGTACGTAATCGTTCACTGTCTGTAAGTCGTCGCACCACCTGAGTGTATATCTGTCACATTTAGTGATGATACGGAGGACTTTATTCCGCAGGATATGAAGTTCCCTCATATGAGAACTGAATAAGATTCGTATTTTAAAGTTCAGACAGTACACGAGTGCGTATAAAGTACAGTATATCATATATTATCTAGTGTTGAGTAGCAGAAGGTAGGAAGGACGAAATACAGTGACACGAAAGCATATATCTAATAATAACTATATAGGTAACATGGATACCAGAGCTGAAGCCGAGAAATAAAACAAATGACAGTCTGCGGGACAAATCGCGAATATGCGCATGCGCAAGTTTGAATTAAGGATCGACATTCGTTTTCATCATGGAGCTTTCTAGTGAGCGACAAACGTATGATAATTATTAAAAATCAATCAAATGTGTCACGTAACCTTCAATTCGAGTTTTTATTTTATAATAACATATATTTTTCAAATATTCATTTATCGATGGATTGTTGAACGATTTTGGATAAAAGTTTATGATAGATGCAGAAATGGGTGTGATCTACAAAGCGATACTTGCGATTTGCATAGAAACCTGTGACGATAAAGTCATCGGAACAAGATTCGTGGGCTAATTTTTGATCAATCACTGTTATCACTCACTAATCACTTCTGTAAACAATCAGTAAGTACATTAATAACTATATTAACGCCCTTTTACATAATTTTGGTTAACAAACATACCTAACCTATGAAATTCTGAAAACGTCAGTGGATTTCAACTTTTCAAAACCCGCGCATGCGCACAATTCATCATTAGCAAGGCAGACAGTCTTTTGTTTTTCCAAAACTGGCTTCACTTTCTCGTTAAGAGAAGAATGGGTGTTATCCATATAGTTATTATATATATGCATGAAAGTACCTTCAATGCCATCTGGTGGAGATATTCATGAGATGTGTGTAGGATTATTTAAGCATCCATACCCGCGACTAGGTCAAACTCCTTACGCTTGCGCATATAGAAAGACGAATTGAAACTGGTTCAAATTTGGTACGTAGACCGACAAAATATTTTTTATCGAAAACGTCATTTCACATTGTATACTTTTCAAGCAGACATTGTTCATGCATTTCTGATACTATATACAATATCTAGAAAATCCATTAGAGGAAATTCCTGAGAACTCGACCACTGATGATTTTGACATAATATCTTGAGGTATTTCGATATAAAAGTTGCAAAAATAAGCTCAACTCGACGAAAACGATATAACAATTATTCTTCTCTTAGGTAATCCATGCTGTGAATTCGAAGGTTACAGAGAATACGTAATATCTCATCTACCACAAATTCAACATTTGGATATGAGAGAGATATCGAGAACAGAACGAATAAAAGCCCTACAAAACTTATCTGATGTAGAGAATAAAATACAGAAGGGTCAAGTCAAATATAGGTAAATTTTGTATTGAGACCAATCAAAAATTCAAAAAGTATATATATTTTTTGTCTATATATGCTGAATTTCGAGTTGATCGGATAGGTTGAAATTTCGCAAATACATTGTGATTTCAGATCGTTTAGACTTGAACAACAGAAACGTATGGCAAATAGGAGTTCTTCGGGAATGTCTGACGAGGAGTTTTGGAACACATCCAGCGAAAACTCCCCAGAATCCAGAGTGGAAATGGCGTATCGTCAAAGAAAATCGAAGGACACCGGCAGAGAAAAAGAAGTCACCAATACTGAAAGATCAGCAAGGCTTTTCTCCAAAGATGGCAGGCCACTCAATATCAATCAAGCGAAAGTCGATTTCACATTCAACGATGATGATCCAGCGCAATTCATACTGGATGTTGCTGTTTACAAATTCATGGATAGCAATCTGATACAAGTCGATTTGCAGCCAGTTTACGTAAAGATACTCATAAAAGGTGAACCATCATCGTAAACAAGGAGAGGTTTATACTTTGAGGGGGAACTTCTTTTCTTTTTCAGGAAAAATATTTCAGATTGTCTTTCCTGAGGAAATTTGCATTGACCAAAGTGTTGCTCAGAGATCTCAAATGACAGGACATTTGGTTTTGAAACTACCAAAAGCCAATTATGATCGTGCCATCAAGAAATCGAAATCAAAACCACCCAAGCTAAACCATGAGTCGATAGGGGGAAAGCATGAAATTAAACAACAACAAACAAACGAGTTTCTGGAAGTCGAAAGTAAGGAAGACATGGACTTCAGTAGGATTATTGAGAATAAAAATGAGGTTAAGAACATCTTCGATGACCCAGAAGTACCACCATTAGAATATTTTTGAAAAAGTAAGGTAGAACCAGTGCTTGTCATGATGAATATATTATGAGAATAAAATATTTCTATCATCGAATTTTATTGTATTATATTTTTAATTTCTCCGTCAATTATAGAGCATCTACAAAAATATTCAATAATCAATCAAAATTCAGTTCGACCATTTTTGGCCTAGTGCAACTGTTGAGGCTTGGCCAGCAGAAAAGTCTGTCTTGCACCGGACGTCAATCATTCACAAAATATACCTGGCAATATCACAGATAATACCTCGGAGAATACACAAACTTAAGGATTCGGTTGTTGCTAGCGCCTCCATATGTAGCCATTTTCCAATGAGTTCGATGAGTTTGATTTTTTTTTCTTTTTTTTTATATACACTCTATCCTAGTTTACTGGGTAGACGAGTTATGGAAATCTAATGTAATCTAACTAACGATGAGGAATAGATATTTTTGTCAATATATACCCTAATAGCACACATTGTTCCCGGAACGTACGATTAATGTCCCATATAAGTCGCAATGTCCCGGCCTTTTATGGGATATGCACGGAACATTCCACAGAGAATGCTCCCGGAACATACACGCAGAATCATTCCGGAAACATATTCTTCTTGTCCTAGATTGTCAAGTTGATTATTCCCCAATAAATCGATTGAAGATTTTTGTATTGGGTTTATGCATAGAAATCATATACTGGGTTTATGACTCAATTCGATTATTTTCGTTACATGAAAACAGTTTGAAATTTTTTAACGAAATTCAAATTTCAACATTTTGATGAGTTGTTCAAACAAAATCCGCTGATATCGAATCGAACATAGTATCATTGCCTTTTTTTTTTCATCATCATTTTATATCATTTATGTATCAATTATTTGCATAAACACTAAGATGGCAACGCGGTGACGTCAGTTGAAAGGATTACGTTCAGAATAGGAAACTGGCCAACTTCTACAATAGTTGAATAGTGACTGACAAAGTGACAACTGACAAGCGATTATGATCTTCACTATTTACAGTATTTACATTCTTTATTGTTATATCCAGTATTGTGAATTTTGCTCGATATATTACCATTGTTTACTTGAAATATTTTTTATAATAATCATGATGGTTTAATGAACTAATGAACTTCATTCCAGCCTAACTCAACCAAAACCGGGTATGGCTGGAAATAAAAGTAGGTATATATTGAAGAAATCATCCAATTCACTCATGTGATATATTATTTCAGCAATGATTTTCCTGTATATTTTGAACATGGTGGAAATATTTTGAATCTGTTCTGGTACTCTTGTGGATCAGATCCATTAACCTACTTGTTGAAGCAGAAGAACAAGTTCCTGTTGTGATATTGTGAAGCATTCTAATCTTTTTACCTGACTGAGTGGCCTTCAACTTGTAAGTATTATCCTATAATTCCTGCTAAACAGATATTGACTCAAATTCTAAGAGTTGTACCTAGAAAGCAAGTCCTAAGTTCCAAATATTATTTTGTTCTTATGTGTTTTTCAGTTGAATCTCAGAGGAATATAGAGCAAAATAACCAGCCTTTGTGAAAATCCATGATAAAACTATGTGTGGAAGATGGAGTACCTTTAGCAACGAAGTGCAGAGTGAATCCAGTTGAACATAAACTTTCCTCCAACCTTTGAGGAGCCACAGCAAGTTATTGTGAACAGTGAGTATTACAATTTTTGAATCTTAAATTCAGCCTGAAATATGTGTTTGTTTTTCAGTGAACTTTGAAGAATATATCATCTACATTCAGAGATAATCCAGAGGTTTGAATATGATTGACGTTGAGAAACACCAGGGCTAGCTGAAAATTGTTTTATGTCAACACAGTTCATGCCAATTTCACTGAATTATCTGTATCATTAGTATTATTATGTACCAATAAATTTGCAAATAGTAATGTCATGTTTCACTTCTTTGAAAAGTCAGTACCTACTATGAAGTAAGCAAAAAATATATTTGTCCCAAATATGTTCCCCAATGACGTTCCGAGAATGTTCCAATGGAACATTCCTGTAGCGTACAATTTGTCCACAACGGATTTACCGGGAATGTCCCCGGAATATAATGCGACTTTACGCGACATTCCCGGAACATTTCTATTGTCGCAAGGGGACATTTCCGGAATATTTTGGGAATACATTTGTGCTATTAGGGTAGTTATAATAGTTATTGAAAACGTCTTGTGTTATTTTTATTTTAGTAAAATTAATCATAGCCGGCTAGTGCAGCTTTGTGATATTTTCTTGAACACGCTTTTTCCACAGGAAAATAGTTTGGTCATCGTTTTCGCAGCCAGGAAAATCCTAGAGAAGGCGTATAAAAAAGAATGTATCAAGGAATGCATTAAATAACATTTATTGAAGAAGTTGAGTATGTTGAAAAGCCATTGAATATTCAAAAAAAATATACGTATTGAAAAAAATTGTAAATATTGAGGTTTTTTTCAATATATTCAATACCTAAACATATTTGAGAAAATTATCTCATAATATTTTTCAATGTGACGAAGATTCGGTCAGTTATACTGAATAATGGAATGACATTTTCAAGTGAAAAAAGTGTCTAGAAATTTTATTCATGTCGATTTCAGATTGACCAGACTTCCATGTCGATTTCGGATCGACCAGTTTTCTATGTAGATTTCGGATCGACCAGACTTCCATGTCGATTTCAGATCTACCAGTTTTCCATGTCGATTTCGGATCGACCAGACTTCCATGTCGATTTCGGATCGACCAGACTTCCATGTCGATTTCGGATCGACCCGACTTCCATGTCGATTTCGGATCGACCAGACTTCCATGTCGATTTCATATCGACCAGTTTTCTATATAAATTTCGGATCGACCAGTATTCCATGTCGATTTCAGATCGACCAGACTTCCATGTAGATTTCATATCTACCAGATTTTCATGTCGATTTCAGATCAACCAGTTTCCATGTCGATTTCATATCTACCAGACTTCCATGTCGATTTCAGATCGACCAGTTTTCCATGTCGATTTCGAATCTACCAGACTTCCATGTCGATTTCGGATCGATCAGACTTCCATGTCGACATCAGATCGACCAGACGTTCATGTCGATTTCGGATCGACCAGACTTCCATGTCGATTTCATATCGACCAGACTTCCATGTCGTTTTCGGATCGACCAGACTTCCATGTCGATTTCATATCGACCAGTTTTCCATGTCGATTTTGGATCGACCAGACTTCCATGTCGATTTCAGATCGACCAGACTTCCATGTAGATTTCATATCTACCAGATTTTCATGTCGATTTCAGATCTACCAGTTTTCCGTGTCGATTTGGAATCGACCAGACTTCCATGTCGATTTCGGATCGACCAGACTTCCATGTCGATTTCGGATCGACCAAACTCCGAATAGATTTCAGATACCGAACTTCCTTATCGAATTCATATCGCCCAGACTTCCGTGTACTGGCTGTGTCATTTTCGATGTCCTTACACTCGCTTATTTTCATGTAGATTTGCGGTCTACGCTGTTATTGAAAATATTTCATTTTGTGACCCACTCAGCATATCAGTTTTCTTTCAGCTTATTGGAAAAGTGAAAACTGTCTCTTAAGCACAATCAAGTGGAGTAGACAGATTTTCGAAATGAGCTGTCATTATTTAGATATAACCCAAAGTTATGTTTTCTCAAATAGAACACTCTGTATTCAATAATTGAAACACAAGTGCCTCGCGTTTCTCAAAAAAATATAAGTTTCACACGATCTTTGGATAATTTCACATTTTATAGCTAGTCAAGACGAATAATACTTGAATAGATGTTGAGGCACTAACCTCACTTACCAATGTGCTCCAACAACGAAGCCAATTGTTGGGCTTGTTCGCTCTGGCTGGCTTCACTTTGACTTTGGCCCTGACTCTGCTGAGCTGGCGTCAAGCTCTTTATGTAAGGCTCCAACTGTGTCGCCACCTATGAAAACTATGTAACTAAATAGACATCTCTCATAGGAAAAGCATCTATTGAAAGAGATTCGCTAGTATCTTAATTAATGAAGATGAGAAACACAAAGTTATTTCCATAGAAATTATATTTCATTGAATAGACTCTATATACTGATGAAGACAGTCAGTTCAGTCCGGTCAAAACTGTCTCCAAACGAAGGAATGAACAGAAACAATATCTGGTGATTGTGAATCAGACAATAGACTAAACCAAGACGCTGTCAAATAAAATTCAAGATGGATACCTTTTGAGTGCATTAAAACTCTAGGTTTTGTAACCTTTTGATTTTAATTTGAAATAAGTTTTAGCTCCAGAACGAATTCAAACATTCATTTGTAAATATTCTGTGTTTACATTATATTGTGATTTGTGAATTTTCTCATAAAATTGAAGATAGAGCTACAAAAACATGCCACATACTTGTTGTGTTGTTAAGTTTGGGAGTCGAGGAAATCGTGATGATGTGAAGTTTTTCAATATACCCAGTGTACTACATTTTGCACACAAAACAGAATTGAATGAACTCTCAAAAATCCCAAGAGAAGGATGGTTGAAAGCAATCAAAATGGAAGATCTCACAGAAGTTGAACTAAAGTATGTGCTAAACATTTTTTGAAAGGTGAAAAGTTACATAACTTTTCATGAAAGTATTTGTTGCGAAATGTGGTTTCAAATTTTAAGAAAACCAGCTGCTTTAACTGATCCATCAGAGTGGAAGGATCGATGCCTTGAATGACTCTGTTTTTTTCCTTATACCGTAATGCAATGTCTTCATCTTCAGTCTCTGACGATAACAGATAATCACTTTTATTATCACAAGCCATTGTATTCACTTTTGAAACCTTCAAAGAGGAAATTTAAACTATAAACACAAAAACACATGTAATCAAATAGACTAAACACTCTACTGTGTATGCCCCAAGGCATCCATTTTTGATCTAGTGTTCTAGATAGGCTTATACAAACTCAAAGCACTGTTGCACAGTTTAGGAAATGCAATATTCACTAACCTGACTCAAATGTTTCAATTCATTTCTCAGGGTGTTGACGTCAGCCCTCTGGCAACTGAAAACTTCTTGTTCCATTCTGATTCTCCAAAGCTGTTCTTCCCAAGATGCGTCAAAAGCTGACGCCATCCTTTCAAGTTCCTGTTGCTGTCTACAGGAATAAATTGAATTATTGGACCAACAATTTTCCAGGACAGAAGGAAGAAAAGAAGAAAGGATGGAGCAGCTGTTATATGCTCACCTTTATTATAACACCCATGTATCTTGTGAACTCATCTTGTTGAACAAGGAATCTTTTCTGATATGATAAAGATTGATAAAATTACAACTGTATTCATTAAAAATGATCGTGGAAAAACGTTATTTTTCTAGAAATACTGCAGTAACAGCCTTTAATAACGTCAGCAGGGCATTTGATTTGGTAAAACTTGAAAGATTGCTGTAGGCAAACCTCCACCTGATTGGGTTGCATCTCTTGTGTCTAAGCGAATGCAGTTTGTTAGCATCTTCCACAATAATGATGAAAAATATACAAATGTATCATCACCACTTGTGGACTTTAGCATGGGTATCCCACAAGGATCGATATTAGGCCCTATGCTCTACATTCTTTATATTGATGATATAAGTAGTATGCTAGTTTTACACCTTATGCTGATGAAATCTCTGTAAAGGAACCAGAAACAGTATCACATATATTATGCAAATGCGAGGCATTGGATCAATCAATCAATCAATAATATACGCAGAAGGTAGACGATTTTTGGAAATATACAACTCACATCCAGTAAAGGACTTGTACGAACTTGTACAAGGCACGGAGATACTGAAGTGGGTACAATGACAATAGCTATAGGCAAGATACAAAGGGCCATAACAAGGATGGTAAACTAGAGAAGGATGGTGCATTGCCATAAGACGCAATGTTGGCACATTGATCGACGCGAGGCGAGCGTTCGTGACGTCACTGATGGCCCTCAATCTTTGTTTACGTTTATGTTTCGATATTCATATTGTGTATTTTGGCTGCACGAATTGTTTTTTTTATACAAGTTCAACAATAATTGTCTGTAAGTATAGACAAATTACTCAGTAAGAAGATTTGGTAGTGTGGATTATTTTATTACATCACCTCCATTGAAAGGTGTGTAGTGTTTATGAAATCATTTCAATTTCATATACCATCTGATAACCAGTAGAAGATTTGCTATTTTTGAGGATTCCAGTATTATTTACCACACATTTCCAAAAGGCACTGATTTTGTTTGGGATACTTTTTTGAAAGGGTGGATGAGTTGTGAACATGCAGATGTTGTGAATCCTGATACAAGTCGCATACATCAGAGCTGTTATTTGTCCAACCAAATTTAAGAAAGAGATCTACAAAATGGGTAGATGAAAATGTGTTATGAAAAAGGAGTACCTATTCTCATTATTTTATTATGTTCAATCCATATAATCAGATTCATGAATTTTGTATACTTCGAGCTATAATGAGGATATAAAAACCTGCAAAATAAGAGAAACAACCTGGATTGCTAAAAGAAGATCATCCATATAGTAGAGTCCAATGTAGAAATGAAAAAAATAGTCAGCTAATGAGAAAATCGAAATTGATGTCAATATATTATATACAGTAGATAATCCGTCTCTCCAGACCACCCAGCGTCTCACCGTTCAACCAATCAGAAGCCTTCATTTGCGTCATAGCCCCGCCCCCTTTCATAAGCGGTAAATTTGACGCAAATGATTGGTTGAACGGTGAGACGCTGAGGTGGAGGGATTGGAGGCAAAAGTGGAGGGGTGGGGGTGGTCTGGAGAGACGGATTATCTACTCTTCTCTAGCTTACCATCCTTGGGGCCATAAGGCATAAGTGTCATCGGAGACTTCGGTCAGACGAGCCTACGTAGGGGGTGGAGTGTTTAGTGGGTAAACCTGACTGAGATCAGGGATTCCCACACTATCATATGGAGGATAAGACCCATATGGTGTCCATAAAGGATTTTATTTCTGACAGTGACATTATAAGCTTATATCGTCATAGTTACGATATCTATAATGAGGGTCATAACTCCCTTGGGATATTAAGGTTCAAAAAGTGCCTCTTACCTTTTACAGGTGAAAATGATACAAGAAATGCTTATAAACGTTTATATGTAATGAAAACTAAGACATATTTTCCTTATTCACGTCATTACAAATAATAAATGTACAATTTTCAAATGTTCCCTGAAAATTATTTCCGCCGCTAGAAACAATTTCTTCTTTTTTATGGGTGGTGCTGTTGCTGTTCACTACAGTCGAGGTGCCTGCCTCTTCTGATGGCAAAGTAGACAGCATACGCGCCGTTTTATTTCTCAATTCAATACTGTCCTCCAGATACCCCTCTGCCACCGTGGAACTTCTCCAACCTCCGTGTCTTTTTAAGTTTGTCATAGTTGCTCCTGCATTGGCTAGGGCAGTAGCAGAAGTGCGACGAAGGCAATGTCCCGTATAGGTTAGTGGGTTTGGCAATCCTAAATACATTGCGATTTTGCTGGGAATTTTGCCAAACATATTCTTTCCAATTGGCTGAGTTGTACATTTATTTTGTCGGAAGCTCAAAAAAAAATCGTTTTGTACCTACCTTCAGGACGCAAGGACATATAAAGTCTCAATAAAGGCAAAGCAGAGAACTCTTTTTCATCCACATCTGTAAATTTCTCCGATACACCAGTTTTACTTTCCGGTACGTTCACTACCATAACAGTATCCCGGTCCTCTATATCTGCTATACTCATATTTAGAAGTTCCTGAGTTCTGCATCCTCCAAAATAACCCATAATTAGAACAACCTATAACAAATAAAACGAAATAAACAAACAAAAAAGAAAATTATGAGAAAAAAATTACCTTATGCAATAAATGAATTTCATTAGGGGCGTCCTTTAGAAATTTGATGACATCTTTAGGAGATAAGACAGCAGACTTTTCGGCTTATACCCCTTACTTTTCCGTTTCAAAAAAGCCTCTAGTTCGTTGAACTTGGTGATATCTCTTTTCTCATATATGATGGTCACCATCGATTTGAGCATTGACCATTTAGTCGATAACGAATTTGGGCTAAACGTTTCTGACTGCAACGAATAAATATAATTATTACCAAATCTACCAGAAAATACTGAAAATACTTTACCACAGTTCTTGAAAATATGCCAGAAAGACAGTTTCGTTGGCATCTTTTGACATAACATTTCTCTGTGTCAGCCACTTCAGATATAAGTTGTATTCTTTTTGATATAGGGCTTCACTTTTCGATGGAAGTAATGATTGTCTTGCTTTTTCCGCTTGTTTTATAATATCCTCCATTATATCAGAAAAAGATCGTCGATTTGTGGTAAAAAATAAACACGTTTTTAACGGAAAAACATTGATTGATAAAGAAAGTTTGCTTATAAACATGTAACATAGCGACAACCTAGCAACAACCAACAATGCTACAATCAACGCTACCTAATTCAAATATACCAGAAAGGTTATGAATTTAAACATTTATTGCGTTCTAAATATGGACATATTGTTATGAAAATCGGTCAAAAATAAAATTATCTATGTACCACGGGAATTATAGAGCCTTAATAACCTCTGGCAATTGTTGTCCCTCGGGCCAGAGGCCCTCGGGACGCAAACTTTGCCATCGGTAATTAAGGCCCTCATAATTCCCTTAATACATAAATAACTATTAACCACCTCCGAAATAATAAAATACTTTTGCAAGAACAAATATCAGAGAGAAGAGAATGCGCCAAATTATTATTGTAGTGTGTACTCCACCTCGATTAAGTATAATTTATAGAAAACCTTAGTTCAATTCCATGTCATATCTATCACTGTTTCATGTCATATTCGCAAATGTGCGCTTCTTTCCTGTTTTTTCTTTCTGTTGTAAGCTGTCTGTTATAGTAGAAGGTTGATGTAGACTGGTTACTGAATTTTTCTCAGCTAGCATATAACTGCCGGTCTTATATAACAATAATTATTCGGCAATAAAACTTCTCCTAGTAATTTGAAAAAATCGAAAAATAATTCTTTTAAAAGCCAACTCAGTGAGTTTTTGGCATCCTCCTGTCACTATACTCGCTCAGGGAATGTTTGACTTGAATCTATGTTAATTATTGATTGCATATTATGTTGGAAGGCAAACAAATTTATTATTATTATTATTATCACCTCTCCAGATTTTGATCGACGTGCAGACACTCTCTTATCAACACTTCATAACGTGCCATCAGAGGAGGCGTTTGCGCTCTCCTTATAGCGGTGATGTCTCGGTGCAGATCACTGACTTTCTCCTTGACGCTGTTGAATTGCTGATTCAGCTCTCTTATTTGGGATTCGAAAGAGCGGCAGTGCGTTGAGAAGGACGTGTCTCCGTCCAGGATTTTATTCTTGAGGGCAGTTTGTTGTTTTTTGGTAGCTGGCGTTGCGGTATCGTACATTCTGGAAGCTGAATTGACATGATTATTAAGAAACGACAAAGTTGGATGACGTTGTTGGATGTTTACAGACAATAAGATACCAATAAATAATTCGAATGGATGCCTTATTGACCCTTCCCAGAATAGAAAGTTATCATGGCGGATTTCGACATTTGACAGATTTAGGGAAAAATTTGACAATTGACAGTTGACAAAATGAGTGTTTCATGTAAAACTTGAAATAAAATGTGAACAAATCCAAATTCTAGTATAATATCCTCTTTCTTTGTGCCTTTTAATTCTAAGAAATATCTATATATCGATATTCTGGAATTTGGATTCGTTTCCATTTCAATTCAAATTTGACATGGAACACTTATTTTCTCAACTGTCAAGTGTCCAGTTTTTCCCCAGATTTTTCCCTAAAACTGTCAAATGTCAAAATCCGCCATGATAACTTTCTATTCTGGGAAGGGTCAATTGGTTAGTGCTATAATATTGGCTGGTATGCTAACCTGACTACTTTACTTCAACATTACGAGATCTGACCTGCATCCCCACTACTTAAGATTCGATTTTTTGTTAATTCTTAAAAAATGCGGAATTATAGTAACTGGTTCAAACGAATTTTAATATTTTTCCTCTCAATAAGTAGCTTGAAAAAATAAAACCAGGATAAAGAAAGAAAGTTAAACCCGAAACCTCGCCCAAAACAGTTGAACAACTAAAAGAAATGAGTATTCAGAGAGGTTTATGAATATTCTTCAAAAGGCAGTACCTTCCATACTTTCTCAGTTATTTGAAATCATCAAATCTTCTAATTTTTCTGTGAATTATGCGAAACAAGACAGCGTAAAATGAAAATTCATGAATTGGACGAAAAATTGAAACACCATGCGGAGAAATAAATGCGATGAATGCCTGTCGAATTATAGATTAGTCTGAATTGCAAGGATTTTTTGAATTGAAAACTCTCTCTGGTTTGGTGATGATTAGGATTGAGTAAATTATTAGGTATGAAAAGTTGAGAAATGATGAGTAATTGAAAAGAGATTTCGAGGAAGGTGAAAATTGTAAATGATTATGTCTGGGTAGGTCTTTATGACAACTGAATGATTACCCACTGAACATGCAATGTTACAAAATATTGCTTCAATATTATTTGCGGCTTGCTCCCATAATATAGCATGACAATATTGCATAACGCTTCTTGTAATGTTATATTCCCAATTATAACAGAAAAACCTACTATCAAATGATTACAAATTACAAAAGTAACTTTTGATCAAGTTTCAATTGCAATATTGTCTCAACTATAGAAGTTCGTTACATTAGCAACATTTATGAAAAATCTATGAACAATTTTATAGAAAGTTATAAATTCAATATTTGATTTCATATCATTTGTAATATTGCCTAAACCTTGTAACTTCATTACATTTGTAACATTACATGAACCATCCATCAACAAATGCATTGCAAGTTACAAAAGTAACTTTTGATCAAGTTTCAATTGCAATATTGTCTCAACTATAAAAGTTCAATATATTCGCAACATTCTATGAACAATCTATAAACAATTTTATAGCAAGTTATGAATTTAATTTTTTATTCAATTTCATTTGTTATTGCCTAAACCTTGTAACTTCATTACATTTTCACTCGTGTTGTATCGGGTGAAATCGGTTCGATCATTGGAGGATCATTGCATCATTGCATCAGACTCATCAGAGATCTCGCATCAGTCTCATTGACAGTCAGCCATTGTTGTTTCGTCAAGTTCTTTGTTCTTTGTGTATCGGTTTGCAATTCACAAGACTATTGCACAGGTTTCCTTTCAACTGACATATTGGAGTAAGTGATAAAGTGCACTCTCATCACATGGATAGTTCCAAGGTAAGATGCATTTTTTTTATCGTGATATTGAATGTGAGGTTTTTAGAAACAGAATCATCGTAAGAAATTTTCAAATGTCAATAAAATGTTTACGTGAAGTTGTATAGTCGTTTTGATAAAGTCAAAGATTATAAAAAAAAGGTGATTGCCATATACTCAGAGGTCAATAATGATCAGATCAAGTTACTGATTTTATTATTATCACCATATTTCATCTGTAGTTTTTTGTTTCAGTTTTCCTACTGAATATATTGGGCTGCCACTTCAAGAAATATTTTGTGGATGTTAATTTTAGTATATCACTTATTTTATTTTTTGTGTATTTTGCGTTCATTTTGTGTATTATATGTTTTATGTTTGAAATTTGTGCTTTTATTCTCAAGATTTCAATATGCTTCACACATACTTTTCTATTGAGTAGTCACTGCCATATTGCAACAAGGTGGTAGTAGGAATATTCAATACGTAATTTTCATATATACATCACATGTTATATTGCAGTAACCTTACTGAAAACATTACATTCAAAATATAAAAAATATAAATTTTATTCAATTTATATGTAATGTTGCAGGAACCTTGCTAGAATGTGTTATCAAGAAATATTGAATTTGTTATATTAGGGAAGGTCCGTTTCAGCGGTTGCTGCAATCTTGCAGTAAGGTAGCGACAAACATTACAACCTTGCATTGTTGGGTTGCTGTAATATTGAACAAATATTACATTGCTCAGTGGGTATTTATACCATTATTATTATCATACCAAAGATGTTGTTTATTTGTTTGCCTATGAAAATATTTAACATCTTCTGTGTCTCTCACCTGTCAAATGAATCTACTCGGTTTCAAAAACCTATACATATCATCTTATGAATGATTGGTATATATGAGAAGCTTAGGCTGGCTGGGCTTGCAAAAAAATACTTTCTTATGGCTACAATGTGGGCAAATGAAAATTTGATCACAGCACTCGATATCTCTCATTATAATGCTTGTTCTAGTGGAACAAAATGAAATAATTAAAAGAGCACTCAATGCTGGTTATGAAACAGGTCCCTATTTTAACGTACTTGCTGCTAATTCAGACTGATGTTGGCTGACAGCGGCTGTACCTATCCAAGGTTCAAGGCATTGTGCAAACTCAGTTCTATAGTTCGTTTTGATCTGGGAAGATTGCAGTGATCTGAAAAGGAACAGTGGTGTTGTTGACGATAACTTCTTGGGGGTTCTAACAATTCAACTATATATATATATTCGTTATACAGTTGCAGATGGTTTTGGTCTGAGAAATATATTTGTATGTCTTTGAAATCATAGCAGCTACTATATGATCTGAAATATCTATCAAGCTCGAAGGAAACCAAAAAAATATGCGAGTCTCTATCACCGATGCGTTTGGGAATTAAAGCTAAAATATAATCACCTCACTGGCTGACTCAAATTTCCAACGGCAGCAAGTCTTTCGATCAACGAGGGACATAATTCCAGAAACTGGTATTTATTCGCTGTCGCTGTGAATGTGGTGCACAGCACTAGATGTAACTGCAGAACTGGCATGACAGTACCTGAAATAAATCTGCTGTAGTGTGTTGACTAGGCCTGACTAGACTTTGCCCATTTTGTTCTCGGTATATTCTTTATACTTCTTTTTTAGGATTTTTGATTATAGGCTATCAACCATTTCAAAATTTCTACTGAATCTGACGATCTCAAATTAATTCGGGATGAATCAGGTTTTCATTAAACTCTGCCTGTTCTGCAGATATCCTGTGTATGATGAATAAATTTGGCAGGGGTTCCAAAAACAATACATTATGAATTTTTTGTTACAGAAAAAAAATCCAAGATGGATGACGTAAAAATGATTATCAGATTCCATTCAAAATTGGTTTTTGGGGGATTATAGGGATCTGAGATGATGAATTCTTTTTTCAAAATTCATAATCTCAAGATACCGGCACCGAATTTTTTTTCTGGGTCGAATATTATAATTATCTAACAGCAATTGTCGATGACATGATGAAAAAAATATGCTCTCACCTAGAATGATCAATTGACTCCTATAAATGCGCTCTTTACTCTCGAATTGTCTTTGGACCTCCATGATCATGGTTGCGTGAGTTTTGGCCATCGCTTCTTGCATCCCCTGACAAAATGTATTTATCGTATGTTTCTCGCTGTCCATGTTTCGTCTCAGTTCGTCCATGAGTCCCTTCAGGGCAATTATACCATCCCGAACTGAAGTCTTCGAGAATGAATTGGTTTTTTCAGAAATGTGAAATTAAAGTTGGTGTTTAGCGGGCTCAGTGGCGGATTTACACATTTTGTGTTTGAACAGCGGGAACCGGATTAATACGCACCGTTTTTTTTTTATACCAACCAGAATAGGTTCGCGATTTTAATGTATTACGTGTTGCTAAAAGATGTCAGTTTGTTGCTAGTCGAGACGTTTGAAGGTTTGTTAAGCTTCATCTTTCACTTCGGGAACCGTATGAATCAGCATACTTTTTAGCAGGCAAAACCTTCGAAATTTTGGTTCCCGCATTTTTGTGCTGTTCTATTACTAGATCGGCCGGTAATTTTGCACTCATCATGAGAACTATTTTTCAGTGAACATTTTTATTTGTACCATAGATTGAATATACAGGGTCACTCACGGTCGATGGTAGCTTAGACGTTTACGGAGAACGGGACGTAGGATTATTCTGAAAATTTGGTTTATCGAGTAATCAGTTTTTTTCTATCGATCTAAAATACTTTCAGCGTTGTGGCGTTGCCGCTTCTATCAAAAAGTAGCAACAACTTTGTTATTTCAAATGGAACACCCTATATATTTTATTTAATTTTTAGATTTTTCCTGAAGAGCTGATTTCGTCGATCTATCATACTTGAGGTATAGCGAGAAAGATTACAGAGATATATAGGGTGTGAAAAATCGATATTTTTCAAATTTAGGAATTTTTTGTGTCGAAACTAATCATTTCTGATCAAAACGGCTTACATTTAAGATAGGGATCTTAACTTTCCATTTACTATCGATTGATATTTAATTGAAACAAATACGGGCGGTTCAAAATTTTGAGTTTTGCATCACCCTCTATTTGTTTCTATTAAATATCAATCGATAGTAAATGGAAAGTTGATATAGGGACATGTAAGCCGTTTTGAGCAAGAATGGATAGTTTCGGCACGAAATATTCCTAAATTTGAAAAATCTCGATTTTTCAAATATTCCTAAATTTGAAAAATCTCGATTTTTCATACCCTATATCTCTGTAATCTTTCGCGCTATACCCCAAGTATGTTAGATCGACGAAATCAGCTCTTCAGGAAGAATCTAAAAATGAAATAAAATCCAGGGTGTTCCATTTGAAATAACAAAGTTGTTGCTACTTTTTGATAGAAGCGGCAACGCCGCAAAGCTGAAAGTATTTTAGAGCGATAGAACAAAACTGATTACCCAATAAACCAAATTTTCAGAATAATCCTACGTCTCGTTCTCCGTAAACGTCTAAGGTACCATCGACCGTGAGTGACCCTGTTATATATAAAAATATAAAATCGTGAATCGTAATCCATGCCATAGTTCGATAATTCCACCTTCTTTTACTGATATCTATATTTCTTCTTGGCATGTATTGAAGAGAGAGAATACATATCACTGACTCGTGTTGCTATAAAGGCATCTATGAATCCACCTTTATTCGCTCATCAAGATTCGAACGGAGGTTATCAAAAAGGCCGTTGTTTATGTAGGCTAATTGGTGAAATGATGGAAATTTTATGAGAAAATTCCATATTTATGATGTTTCTCTTAGACAAAAATCATAATTAACCATGTAACATGTCCTGGGATCAAAGACTTGCCCAAAACTTGCCATACAAAGAAGTTCGAACTTTGACGTGGATTATCTCGAAAAGCAGAGATATGTTCACAATTTTATTATCAAATTCGGATTCCTGAGGTCAAACAAAGCTATAAACAAAAATTTTCACTGAAAAATAGATCGCATGAAAGTGCAGAATTACGCAAATGTCTTTTGATGAATGCCATAGGCAGTGAATGTGTTAGTTACTTTTTATGTGGTGAAACAATGTTCATCTTGATTTTTTTGTGTGGACCTAGTGAAATTTTGGCCCCAAATTTGCCACCCCTAAAATCTGCCGCCCCAGCCAAGGTGGATATAGGATGGTGAAACAGCTCTTCAATTATTTCTGCGAAAAACGTGTAGACCGTTTGAGAAGGTACTAATATTTCCACGACTTGAATGAAGATGGTGGTGAGATCGATTATCGAAGAAGATTTCTGTTGCTTACGTATTTCTGTGGTTCACATCTGACAGACGTGACTTGAAACGACATTAAAACAATATATTTTCGATGAATCTGGATCGAATATTGATATTTTGAATCTTCTCAAACATTTTTCATCTGGAACAGATGAAACTGATAAAAGTATGACAGATGCAGAGTTTCTGTTTTACCGACACAAGGTATGTCGCCATCTCTGATAACTTCAGGAAATATTACTACGGTATGAAATCAAGTAGGCAAAGGTCTACAGTTTATTCTAGTGCTTGTTAATAGGAAGCTGTTTCACCATCCTATATCCACCTTGGTTCCAGAGCTTACTCAGCCTGATGATAAATCAGCCACTGAGCGGGCTGTATAAATAAACCAACCTGCAGATCCATTATGGCATTCTGACCTCTTTCGAGGCGCTTGGATGCTTGAGCATGGGCAGTTTCTATATCGACGCATTGACTTCGGATATCGTTGGGAGAATCACGGAAACAATTCACACATAGCATGTTATTCTGCGTGGGTGAAAACATTATGTAATGTTCTCCATGCTGAGGACACTGAAAAAAGGAGATAAAATACCATCGGAAGCCGATTCACATTCGTTTGTTTTTAGAAGTGAAACCTTATAACTTTCATATTCAATGTTACCCAGGCAGCAGGCTAACGTCAGTTTGACGTATATTTTTGGTGATTATTGGTCCGCGACGTCCCTAACCTAAAAATTTCGTCATTTATGACGTTATTTTTTAGACGTATTTTAGACGTCATCGGCATGACGTTGATTTGACGACATTTTGTGTCGTTATTCTACATTTATTTCAATTGCATTTTTTTTACACGTCACGTAGTCACTTATTGGCACTACAGCGCCTGCGCCGATCCTATTGTTCGAATTTAGTTATCATTGTCACAGTCGTGCTGAACATATGAGTGGTGTGCAGTTTGGATTCATTGTGATTTGGTGTTAAGTCTCGTTTATTGGTACCTAGTGTATATTTTCCTCATCGCTTAGGAAATGGCTGTTTGAACTAACATATGATGAACGTTATATATAAGTTTGTACCACAGATTGATTCAATACAATACATTGTTCACAACTTTTAGTAGGTGCTTTGAGATGTCTTTTTAACACAATATATTGATTTTCACCTCAGATTAGTTTTAATCTACAGCTTTTTTATATGATATGAAACGTACAGACGTCATAATGACGTCTAAGAAGTATTTCAGAATGACGTCGATAGGCCGTCATCATATAGTCAATGCGACGTCATTTGCTAAAGTCAAAATGACATAACTAAATTACGTCTTTCGTCTGTGACATTATCACGTCATCCTACCGTCATTATGACGTCATCATTCAGGTCAAATAGACGTCTGCGATGATGAAAAAAGTTCGTCAAAATGACGTCATTCTGCTGCCTGGGTATTTACCAGCCTTGTATAGTTTGAGGCTTATGGGTGACAACTCCTTACAGGTCAACCAGAAAATTAAAGTGAGAAAATAGGGGCGTTAAATATGGTTTGAAAATGTATCTCAGTTATCTTGAATACAAGATATAATAGTTTGAGTGCCTTCAATAAATGTTTAGTGCCTCATTACCTACTTACTTTCAATATAATGAATCAATAATATATACAATATCTGAAAAACGAAATGTAGGTTCCTTAATATCTTTGCAAACTTGACAGACTTTGGCATTGAGTCGGATTATTTTACAACCTGAGATTTCATTGTTCACTCATCATAAGGGATTTGAATGGTTTCGGAATGTTCCCAGTCAGGTCAAAAATGCAGCTTGAATTGTGTCGAGACATCGACCCTGTATAACTAATGGTTCGACCAATATTTTACCTGGATTATATTTATTAGTTCAGATATTCTAGCTAGTCATTCGTTACAAAACAATCCCGGAAATATATGTGAAAAATCAAAATGGATTCGAATTGTAATAAATCAGAAGGGTTTGCTGGAAAAGAGTTTTGGAAACCTCATTGGGTAATTTCTGATGATAGAATTTAAATGATTTCCATACTGCGAAAATGATTTATACCTTTTTGGGTTCTTTCATACATTTCGTCATGTGAACTACTTCATGGCTTGAAAACATTTTGGCTCTGTGGGTATTATCGCGACAAGTTATACATAAAGCTTGACCTAAAATGCACACAATAATATACATTATATATACACATAAGTAGGAATATATAAAATATTGTAAAAAAATTCAAGATAGATTTTTAAATGGAGAATGAAAAAACAGTTCCTATAAACCTTTTCCTTCCTTGAATTTCAAGATATCAATCAACGAAGTGATTTCGTGATTTGAAGCGACTCAGTTGATGAATTAATATGAGAAAATATGTCATATCACTGTTTGAAAACATATTCTTTATGATCGAGCGAATAAACAAAGTTATATTTTGAATTTTTACTGAATCACAATAAGCCACTGCAATAATTAAACGAATTCTAATTATATTCGAAGAAGCCTTTTTATTGCATACAAACCTACCAAAGTTCACAAAAATCAAAAGTAGAGTTTTCCAGTATATTGAAAAAACCTTTTGAAAAATTTGACACCTTGTATATCGACATTTACATAAGGATCTCCGGAAATATAGTTTATGAGAACTATTTTCCTATATTTCATGAAGCACATAAATGTATGTACAGTGTGTCCTTTCCAGTTGTCTTTGGATAGGGGGAGTTGCGATTTTCAAACGAATTTTGTTGCAGAATACAGGTACAGGGCAACATTCTTATATTCCAAATCAAACTTTAATTTAAAAAAAGGATACATCTTATCAAGATGAAAAATCTTTTCTTGGAAAAAAAGATTCAAATTTCAATGTTCTGAAATCGAATTTCACAAATTTTAAGAACACAAAGAATCGGAGAAATTTTTATCGCAATCGTTCCCTGTTTCATACGCCCTTGAATGAAATTTTCCTCTATCGCATTCAGCCCCAATAAACTAATAACCTTGTAGAATTTCATAATCTGATTGGATTATATAAAAAGCTTGAGAAACATATATTGGAATGTCGGAATGTTCACTATATTGTAATTAGCTATGAGCTTGAAGAAATACAACTCAAAATATATATCGATTCCGATTCAAAACAAAAATGTGTTGGCTTCATTTAATGTAAACGATACAGAAAAGTAACCAGTGAGGTGAATCTCGAAAGATGACTGCGATTTCCATATAATATGGCGATATCCCACAAAAGGATGGACACACTATACTACCAACCACATACCAATAAAAACGAAATAATTTGATTGTCAGAGTTTTCCAGCAAAATTATATTTGAAATAGAAACTATTAGATAAAAAAAAAACGAATATAATATTATTTTATACTGAGAAAACATCCTATTTGAGAATGTATCAGTTATATATTCGTGGTTTGAACAAAATATATCGTCACATTGAAAAACTCTGCTTACAAGTTTCAATCAAACGAAAAATAATAAAAAAAATATTTTATTTATTTTTTCTACAACTTAAATTGTAAATGAAAGAAAACGCAAACACAAACCTAAACAAAAAAATCTGAAAGATAATATAAAAGCTTTTCAGTAATACCACACGTATTGCAGTAAAACATATTCGATCTATCACGTTTATCACAATTTGAACATGGTGGATTTTCACTGTTAGCTATGTCAATCAACTGTCGCATCAATAAATCTGGGTTAGGTAATATCGATCCATCCTTCAGAAGTGTAGGCTGCCTGGAATTAAAAAATTGAAAAATCTCATGAGGATAAGAAAATGAGAGTGATATAAATTTTGAATTCTGTTCAATGATGTGCGCATGATCAATAGAAACCTCACGAATATTTGAATAAATTATATAGTAATTTTTAAATTCTATATTGCAAATATTTTAGGCGCGATATAGTTATGAAAATTCATGTCTTACTGAAGTCTTATATGAATTAAGCACAGTCGGCACAGTTTTTTCAACTATTTTAAAATGATCCAGAGACGATTCATCACTTCATTTTGTTATTATATATAGGTATATTTTCTACCTGTCTATTATTGAGTTTTTTCTTCAATAATGTACCTACTGTTGAGCGTTTTAATAAGCACAGTTTTAGCTCCTTTGATATGGGGTTTTCCCTATTTTATAGAATTCCTATGGTTTTCTTTAATTATATGACATTTTTGGTGAACTATATAGCTCATTTACTCAGTTACCTATATATATGAAAGCAGACACAATATATTTCACTTTTCAAATAGATATAATGAATGTTAGTGTCATATATATGCACCCACAAATTATATATGCTCAAGAAAAGTTATTGATATCAACAAATAATCTTTCCATATTTATTTAAAACCAACCTGCAAAATGGACAAATCAATCGACGATCCTGTTCTCTTCCCCTCAGACATCTTGCACAAAAAGTGTGATAGCAACTCAAAATGCAGGGTTCGGTGAAATAATCGTGACAAATAGGGCATAACAACGGATTCTTAGGAAACTCTAATGCACTTTCAATTCCTGGTGGCTCCATTTCCGCACTACAAGTGCTTTTAAAAAAAAGGAATCAATAACACTAACGAAATTTGTGTTCCCCTCAATGATTCACTTACCCTATGAAGTAGATAATTCCGAAACCTCGCTGAAAATTCAACACAATTTTCTATGCCTAGCCGATTTTATCAATAAATTAAACTGGTTCAGTACTAGCATGAATGAAAAAATGTTTTTCCTGCTTCAGCCCCTTTCTATACACTTAACACCTAATCCCACTTCTGTTTTCACCCTTTGACAAATCAAATGTCACTATACTGCTTTGCCGGCCAATGAAATCACAAATGCCAGATCATCTCATTGATGCAATACCTCACCCATCCTAGTATGAAGTGAAATAAAACATAAAACCTTAAACATAGGTTGCTAATTGCAAGTGATTTTCCAATAAAAAATAGGAATGTAAATTAAAATGGATATTCAGAGACGAAATGTTGAATCTGGCAACGTTGCAGCAGTTCGACCAATAACATTCCCACATTTCTCCTGTGCTGTGTGCTCAGATCTGTGATCTATTACCTGTTCTGGCTGTTCTGTGTAAAAACCAGATATCTGTCTGTCAAATGTCAGATGTAATGTTTATTCTAGTTTGGTTAGTCAGTGTGGTTAGTCATCTTCAAAGTCATCTTCAGTTCGACTTGTTACTTGTTGACATTTTGTAGAAATGCTTTTCAGTCGTTGAAGCTATTTAATTTTCTTGACTTTAGTGATAGATATGGAAATAAGATGAATGAAGAATCGAGAGATCCTATAGAAGTGCTGAAAGGATTCCAAATGTATGTATTATTTTTTCTTTTTTCTCTTCAGTGAATATTACTATTATTTGTTCTGGTAATGTTGCCTTTTTCTATACAATCGTGAGCGATGATTATGAAGTGTTTCTTCACATTTCTGATGGTATTTTCTTTACATTATGTAGTAACAGGATTTGTCTACGAGACGCTGATGGAGGAAGAATCTTCTGGCAGGGTTGTGAAGATTTGAGCTCTCCCGACCAGGAACATGAAGCCAGGGTACCTAAAAACATCCTCAAATGTCGTGCTGTATCTCGAGAGTTTACCTTTACTTCCAAGAAGCAGATTGATAAATTCAGATTGGAACAGAAGGTTCTATTCAAGGGAAGATGTCTGGAGGAGTGGAACTTTGAATTTGGTTTTGTTATGCCAGAATCGACAAATACATGGCAATCAATCATGGAAGCAGCTCCAGAGTCACAGATGATGCCTGCATCTATTCTCAAGTAAGTTGGTGGAGAATGTTTAGTGTCTATGATGCTTGAAAATGTAATAATCTTCATTCAATGTAATGGTATGAGATCATAATAAGCTTTATCTGAGTATCTGGTTAAAAATAAATACCTGAGGTATTTAGATACATAGGGTGTTTTTGTCAAATAGAAGGGTTTTGCCATTTGATTTCTAACATTGAAATATTTTGCAACCTCCTGATAATTTTCTAATGTTACATTAATTGGTATATAATGAATAGTAATGATACAAAGTTCCAATTATACATGAAAAATTAAAAACTGGTTTGAAACAACATTAATACATCTCATTTTCCCATAATTTAAAGTGTCCACCAAAATCAATAATAGAATTCGAATTTTGTATAAAATATCTAGTGATGAAATATCAATTCTAGGTGGTAATGGTAAGTAAATGCAATTTGATGAGGACATTTTCACTTATTGTTGAAATTTTTTGAAGGAACATAATGAGTTTATATGCTATTTTCCATCATTTCATCTCCAACAATTTATTTATGTCCAATTTTTGACACAATCAAACATAATTTAATCATCCTTTTCTTTTTTCCAGTGGAAATATAGTCATTGAAACCAGATTCTGTGATGAAGACTTGCATATATGCACTTCCAGAGTTCGTCTTTTTTATGTATAATAATTTTATTATGTTATCCATAATGAATGTGTGATTTATATCAATTAATATAAGTACATTACTTATCACTATTCACTACTATAGTTTGTATTTTGAAGATAATACATTTCTTTATTGTAATTGATAACTGAAAATGACTTGAGGAAAATACATGGATATTTAAGTTATTGGACTGTTTCTGTTTTCATTTAAAATATCTCAACCACCATTTGATTGAGGAATGATAATGAGGGTGATGAAACTGTGGTACCTAATGGGCCAATATGACTATTCTCATAATTCTGTCTCATTATATTCAGAACATCGTGTGGTATATTAGGTACTACAGAAATAAACATCAAATAATAATCCAGTAAGTATGTCGACATTTGAAAATATTCATTATTTTACCTATTCTTGTTTTAGTTTGTTGGGTGAAGTTTAATTGAATTGAGTTTTCTATTCATGGATTGTCTTACCAAATACAACGCGAGCTCATATTCAGCATGATATTGTAACACCCTGCAGGTGTTATGAATACTATTCAATATAGGACTATATTATTTGTTGATATTCTTGGTTTTACATGGAAAAAGTAACAAAGGGAACATCGAAAAGTTTAAATTCATTATTATATTGGCCAAATCATTTCCGTTATTTTCCTACGACCCCGTATGAAAACGTCAATAATCACACTGTTTTGTTATTCAGAAAGTAGCTCATAACACCATGGTATTGTTTATTTGAAAGAAAAAAAAGCATTAGTGCCCAGCAAACACAAATATGTAAAATTGACATAAATGTTACATAACTGATGATACATGTTATGTAACAATGTTTCGTAGAATTTACATCACTTATACGGCGAAATGTCCGCCTCAGATACAACCTCATTTTTACATAACATTAATGTAACTACTTTATATATATTTTATATTATTTTTTTATGTCCGCCACAACATAATACATGTTAAATAGTTACATAAAATTTACACCAGTGTTACGTAGAAATGTCCGCCTCAAATACCACCTCTTCGTTACGTAGCATTTATATAACTATTTCAACAAAATGTTTATGTATAAGTTACGTCACACTTATATAAAATACTGTATATTACGTAGAAATTCCATTTTTATTTAACCATTATCGTAGAAATTTCCTGGGTGAACTTGTACGAGTTAGGATAGCGATAACCTTACCTATTATAGTAGTATCCGAGATAACTTCTTGCCTTGGAAAATTTTCTGCCGCCGACAGGATTCGAACACGGGTCGCAGCGGTTAGAAATTAGAATACTGACGCTTCTACCACTGAGCTACCAGGCCCCTTTACAATTTCACAAGTTTTATATAACACAAATAGAATATATCACTATTTTGCATTTTGAGTAAAGGATTATAGATATGCGGGTCACCATACAGCTTATAATATTATAATCGAACGAATGCAGAAGCGAAGACAGCAGGTAAGTGTTACTGATCCACTTAGCCACTTACATCAATACTATTGGCAGCAAGTTTTTATGTATCAAATATATCATAGTGATGTCAAATATTCACATATAAAGATGAGGTTTACATTTTTACATAGTAGTTACTTAATACTGTGTTTATAATATTGACAGCAAGTTTTTATGTATTGAATATGTCATATTCATGTCATTTATTTACATAAAGATAAAGTTCACGATTTTACATAGTAGTTGATTGAAAATGTGCTTTTAATATTGACAGCAATTCTTCATGTATCAACCATGTCATATTTACGTCAACTATTTACATAAAGATGAAGTTCACATTTTTACATAGTATTTACCTGATAATATGTTCATGATATTGACAGCAAGTTTTTATGTATTGAATATGTCATATTCATGTCAAATATTTACATAAACATGAAGTTCACATTTTTACATAATAGTTACTTGATAACTGTGCTTTTAATATTGACAGCAAGATTTTATGTTTCAACCATGTCATAATTATGTCAACTATTTACATAAAGATGAAGTTCACATTTTTACATAGTGGTTACTTAATAATGTGCTTATAATATTGACATCAAGTTTTTTTGTATCAGCCATGTCATATTTATGTCAACTATTTACGTAAAATCGAAGTTTACGAATCTCAGAAATGAGATGTTATATTCACATAACTATTTTACATAAAAATATTCCATTGATTTTATATAATATTTACGTGAATGTAACAGATGTGTTTGCTGGGTGTTGATATGAAAAATATCACAACGGTTGCCTGAATTGATATAGAAATAATTAGGTATATTGTGAAGGTACTCATCAATATATAAAAGCGTTCTCAAAACAAATTCATATTATTTATTGAAATTTCTGTCTCGTTTCGAATTATACCGAGAATTCTTTATCTATCAATTTCAATGTGTCTGATACATAACCTCTGAATTCACTTTAAAACTGGAAGCTATACTCTTTGTTGGAACTATTTCGATGTTGATGACAGCGGGTGAGATCATTCAAAAGAGTACGGCTACAGTTTTATGTGCTGCTTGCATCAGTTTGATATCACAGTATCACCAAAGAGAAGATTCTTTGGTATCGCAGATGTTTGCAAGGAGCCAAGGACGCACTAACTCGTACAAGCTTGCGCACTACGTACTTCTATGGTTCTGTATTTCTGGTTGCGTGGTTACTGGCGCTAGCAGGTGAATGGTGTCAAGTTTGTTTATGTATGCTGGTGTCAATATCAATAAAATTTGTCCAAACTAAACTAACTCAATCAATCAGTAATTCACATAATGAGGAATTGTCGGAGAAGTATTCAAATATCATCTTGAATATGGAAATAAACAGTACTTGATATCGAATCAAAACCACCTGAAATTATAGAGACAGTTCAAGTTACACTTTTGACAAGACTTCCTGCGAAATGAAAGTATTCGGAGTCGTAGGAAAAATAATGTACAAAACTCGTTGGAAAGTGCATTTCCTTCACTCGTTACGTTTCCGCACTCACCGCTACGCGGCTCGTTTTAAACGACTACTCGTGTGAAATATGTCACTTTCCACACTTGTTGTGTTATATACAATTCCAAGAACGTGACAGATCGAGTCATCAAATATTTTGATATAAGTATGGAATAAATTGAAATTTTCTTATTGTAGATGTAGTCTGAAACAATGTATAGTTGAATAGCAAGTGATTCATTACCTATAAGCCAATTTCAATTAATTGGTGGATCAAATAACCATGTTGAAAGGTGATTTAAGATCCCTCAAAAAATCCCGGCGACCGATTGTCAAAACAAAATAACGCGAAAATATGTTACGTGGGCAGTACTTCCGTGACCACTCGGTATTCGTATCAGTGGCGCAACCGCAAAAGGCGAAAAATCGGCCGGAAATCATCCATACGCCGCGCCCTGCGCAGCACTACCGCAATCGATTATCCAATTTCAAGGTAGCGAATTTTTTTTTTATCGGGTATAACAGAGTCGAATTATCGGGATGGACGTCCTGCCGCCAGGCCGCCGTAAGGAGAGTTGTTATTTCGATTTTCATCCGACTGATGAATGAGTTATTGCGAACCACAAGTTGGTTATCGATCGCTTCCCGGACTTAGTCAGGTGTCGGCTGTTCCCACATCGCAATTCCGGGTTTCACAAAATGTGTCAGAGCGGTGAGTATGATCCCATGAATTATTCCATCAGAGGCCTCAAATAATAAAGGTGGTCTGCTTTCTCAAAGTTCAGGACCAACGAAGCATTTTTTTTTTCGTTCACGTTTCCAAATATAAGTGAATATTGACCTGATTCTCGCGAATGTCTTCATTTTGTGAATAAACTATTATAGTGTCAGTTCAATAGACATCCCGAATGTTTGCTGAAATGATGTCGCTACTGTACAGAACTCGTCCGCGATGCTCGTTTGTTCAAGTTGTTTCACTGACAGTTACCCCACTGAAGGTTATAGTTTGTCCTTTATTTTATTCGTCAATTTTTTTTGCAACATGGCAGGAATAAGATTCATATCAGTAAACAGATTTCGTGGAGAACTACCTACTAACATTTGCAACGGTATCTATATGTATATTGATGCAAAATATTTTTCGTTTTAATTACTCCCCTACTTACAACTTTTCCTGAGCAAAATATTGGGTATACCTCACCATGCTAGATGATGAATTAATCACAAATTTAGTCTATAATTCATCAACGAATAATTTCGCTTCGGTTTAGAGAGTTTATACTTCTAATCTAGTAGGCAAAATCGAGAACTTTTTCAATAATCTAGGTCTCTAGGAGATAGTAATTTGCTTCTCACACTGCCACTGTTTTCGTTCGAAATTCGGTATAGAAATCAGAGTAGATTTTTTGTGCTTGGAACTCTAGTTCAGATGTGCTTCAATAAAACGTGCTATATAAAAGCATTGTTTTGTGGAATAATGTTTGATCGTTGAGTAAAAAAACAATAAATTATCGTTTATATTGAAGTATAAAACAAACAACCAAAACAATTCTTCATAGCATTCCAGAGGATGTTGTCAAATAAGAAAATTTAAACTCTTTGATTCGTTTTATTCCATAAAATGTATACAACCGGCATTTTTCTCTCACTTATTTGCAATTATATCGTCACAATAAGATAATTAATATCTACTGAAAAAGAAAGAAAATAAAATAAGGAATCTCCTGATGAAAAATGTGTAAGATATGTATGCATCAAGAGTATATTAAGAATTACCAAAAAAGTAGATTATTATTGGTTGACAAATTTACCATCAACCACTGTGATTTCATTTCAGATAAAGATTACAAACAACGATTGATCGCTGCAGTGAAGAAGGAAGTGAAGCAGGTGATGGAAGAATCAGTTACAAGAAAGTTCATCCATGAAGAAAGCGGTTCTGTTACATCTTTATGTGGAGCAGTGGAAGCCTGTTTGTCACAAGGTATAACATATGATTATTTTCAATCAATGTATCATTCAGCTCTTGTCGGCTATAGTTGTCACTCCTGTCAAAATGTCGCTACCGTCGAGACTGTTATAAATCCTTCTTATAAGTTCTCATGATCAAATAAACAACTTGTACATATTAAGAGCACTGTAGATTTAAAAAAATATTGTGAACTATTTCTTCGCTAATCAAAAACTGATACCGGGGTATTGAATCTTGAATTAGAATAAGTTCTCGTGTCATATGTCAAATAATTCAGCTTATTTATGCGTGATAATAATAATAATAATTTTATTTCACTTGTTGAAAAGTAGAAAGAAAAACAGTTTCTAAGTACAATAACAAGGAGTACGTCACAAGAGTAAAAAAAACAAAAAATAAATAAACATACACATAAATATATCCACATATGGAGGTAAAATTCCTAATAATATATATTCCTTAAAATTCATCGAGCGAATAGCAATTTTTCTCGATCAGGGCGGCCCTTAGTTTTGATTTGAATACATTAATATTTGGTGCACTTTTTATATGTTCATCTAATTTATTGTAGAGTTTTGGCCCCAGGTAAAGATGGCTTTATTGATATAGTGCGGTTCGGTGCATATTTGGAATTAATAAGTATCTAGATCGTGTCGAGTAATTATGTGTTTTTGGTAAGAAAGCAAGTTTGTTCTTGTGTACAAAAATGCATAACTCATAGATGTAAATTCCCGTGACAGTAAGAATTCTTAGTTCTTTGAATAAATTCCTGCATGATTGCCTCCAACTGTTATTAGTAATAATTCTAATCGCATATTTTTGTAAAATAAAAACTCTTTCAGCAGATGCCCTTGAACCCCACAACAGAATTCCATACCTGAGATGACAGTGAATAGTCGGATAGTATAAAGTTAGCAAAACCGTGATATCACAACGAGTTGCCATGAATCTCAGTGCATAGCAATTTTTACGCAGTTTATTGCATAGGGTTTCCATATGAGGAGCCCAAGTGAGTCTGTAGTCGATTGTGAGACCAAGCATTTTTGTAGATGAGCAAGCTTCTACGTACAAATCATCATTCTCACAGATGCTAAAGCATACTCATCCTCCCGCAAAGCAATCAATTAAAATACAAAGCATTACAATACTAAAGAAGCTAGCAAAGCCACACACGAATTTCTACTCGGGATAGATCACATAATTTTAGACTCATTTTAGGCTAATTTATTACCCTATTCCCAAATTTTTTGCTCTTCTCTTTGACAGAAAAAACTGTGGCTTCGCTAGCTTCGGCCGAACTCAGCAGAGCCATTTTTGAAAAACAATAATTTTGGTGTTTTGAAATAGCCAAATTGTAGAGCTTATTTTAGGCTAATTTATTACCCTATTCCCATTTTTTTTGCTCCCTCCCTTAATAGAAGAACTTGTGGCTTTGCTAGCTTCGGGCGAACTCAGCAAAGCCATTTTTGAAAATTCACTTTTTTTTGCGATTCAATATAACGATATCCAAGTACTAATTTTAGGCTAATTAATTACCCTAATTTGATTTTTTTTGCTCCACGCATTACAGAAAAAAACAAGATTTTGCGATTTTCGCCAAGTCGATGATGCAATCATTTCAAATTATAATTTTTTGACGATTTAACTTGTCAAACCGATGATACTCATCGCTGGATCAATAAAATGTCCATGTTGGAATGTTTTATCGGCGTTTTTTAATTAATTTTTAATTAATTAGTTTTTTAATTAATTACCCTAACTGCATCAACGACTTGGCGAAAATCGAAAAATCTTGTTTTTTTCTGTAATGAGTGGAGCAAAAAAAATCAAATTAGGGTAATTAATTAGCCTAAAATTAGTCTTGGAATATCCAAATATCAAATGACAGAAAAATAATGTTTTTGAAAAAATTGCTCTGCTGAGTTCGCCCGAAGCCAGCAAAGCCACAGGTTTTTCTATTAAGGGAGGGAGCAAAAAAAATGGGAATAGGGTAATAAATTAGCCTAAAATGAGCCTAAAATTATGTGATCTATCCCGAGTCGAAATTCGTGTGTGGCTTTGCTAGCTTCTTTAGTATAGCATTACATGATAAGGAAACACATTCTCATGGAAAAAGCACAGAAAATATTTCATACACGAAAAAGCGAATGGACGGTATTCTGCCACAGTTAAGCTTTTGAAATTCAAATTTTTCCATAGGCCTGTACTAAAACTTTTTTTCATAATAAATGAGTGAGTTCTGTGTTAGAGAGTATAGGGAGCTCATTTCATTCTCAAATTTCTGATGAAAATGTGCAATAAACAAAAATGGTCGACAGTATCGAATCATGATGTTTGATGGTCCTTTTCTACATATATAGTGGACACCATTTGGAACAGATTTTGCGTGATTTTTAGACCTCATCTTATTCACTAGTGGCGGTAAAATATAATGAAAACTCATTACAGGTCTTCGAAGACGAGCCCTAGGTCTTTTCAAGACATCATCCACTACTGCCTTGCTGCACAAAATTGCCAAACATTGTCCCGAAGCGGGAATAATCTCCAACAAAGTACAAGAATTGGAAAACGCCGATCCCAACAGAAGATCTTCCAGCAGCAACGATAGCGTGACGAAGCCGGTTTTGAAGAAGAATGTCACGTTGTCGAGTACTCCATTTCCCAAATATCTTTGGATAAGGTTTGTTTAATCAATCCCCGACCCAATAGACCAATAAACCAAGACGCTGTCAAATCAAATTCCAGATGGATACCTTGGGGCATACAAACCGTTTGAGTGCATTAGAACTCTAGCTATTTGAACCTTGTGATTTTAATTTAAAACAAGTTTTAATAACTCCATAACGAATTCAAATATTCATTTGTGAATATTCTGTGTTTAGACTACATTATTGTGATTTGTAAATTTTCTCATATAATTGAAGATAGAGCTACAAAAACATGCCACATACTTGTTGTGTTGTTAAGTTTGGGAGTCGAGGAAATCGTGATGATGTGAAGTTTTTCAATATACCCAGTGTACTACATTTTGCACACAAAACAGAATTGAATGAACTCTCAAAAATCCCAAGAGAAAGATGGTTGAAAGCAATCAAAAGGAAAGATCTCACAGAAGTTAAACTAAAGTATGCCAAAGTATGTGCTAAACATTTTTTGAAAGGTAAAAAGTTACATAACTTTTCATGAAGGTATTTGTTGCGAAATGTGATTCAAAATTTTAGCAAAACCAGCTACTTTAACTGATCCATCAGAGTTAAAGGATCGATGCCTTGAATGACTCTGATTTTTTTCTTATACCGTAATGCAATGTCTTTATCTTCAGTCTCTAACGATAACAGATAATCACTTTTATTATCACAAGCCATTGTATTCACTTTTGAAACCTTCAAAAAGGAAATTCAAACTATAAACACAAAAACACATGTAATCAAATAGACAAAACACTCCGTGTGTGCCTCAAGGCAGCCATTTTTGATCACGTGTTCTGGATTGGCTTATTTCGACAAAGTTTTCATCATTATCAGTAGTTACTCCACAATAGTTTCATCCGATTCGTAATAAAAAATCAAAATGAATGGTTTTGGAAACAATATAAACTACAACTGAAGCCCAAAGAACAATAAACTTCTTTTTGATTTTAATATATTTTATGTGGTTTTTGGGTTATATTTTCATTTATTGTAAGACCTAAAATACAGGGTCACTCACGGTCGATGGTACCTTAGACGTTTACGGAGAACGGGACGTAGGATTATTCTGAAAATTTGGTTTATTGGGTAATCAGTTTTGTTCTATCGATCTAAAATACTTTCAGCGTTGTGGCGTTGCCGCTTCTATCAAAAAGTAGCAACAACTTTGTTATTTCAAATGGAACATCCTGTATTTTATTTCATTTTTAGATTCTTCCTGAAGAGCTGATTTCGTCGATCTATCATACTTGGGGTATAGCGCGAAAGATTACAGAGATATTGGGTGTGAAAAATCGAGATTTTTCAATTTTAGGATTTTTTTGTGTCGAAACTAATCATTTCTGCTCAAAACGGCTTACATGTCCCTATCTTAACTTTTCATTTACTATCTACTGACATTTAATAGAAACAAATATAGGGTGATGCAAAACTCAAAATTTTGAACCACCTGTATATTTGTTTCAATTAAATATCAATCGATAGTAAATGGAAAGTTGAGATAGGGACATGTAAGCCGTTTTGAGCAGAAATGATTAGTTTCGACACAAAAAATTCCTAAAGTTGAAAAATCCCAATTTTTCACACCCTATATCTCTGTAATATTTCGCGATATACCCCAAGTATGATAGATCGACGAAATCAGCTCTTCAGGAAGAATCTAAAAATGGAATAAAATACAGGGTGTTTCATTCGAAATAACAAAGTTGTTGCTACTTTTTGATAGAAGCCGCAACGCTGAAAGTGATTACCCAATAAACCAAATTTTTAGAATAATCCTACGTCCCGTTCTCCGTAAACGTCTGAGGTACCATCGACCGTGAGTGACCCTGTATATATAAAACCAATAGAGGTGGTTTTGAGATGGTCCCTAACTTGTAATGACATTTATGTGCTGCTACTTTTATTACCGTACTCCTTTTTGTTTTAGATTAGCCTTATTCGAGAAGCAACTCCCCAAAATAATCGACTACATTGTGTCGAATGCCCACAAGTATTACGATAAAGATGCCCTAGTATCCGATTCTGATTACGGAACTATTTTGAGTTCACTTTTGGTGGGGCCTTGTGCCTTGGATTTCTCCAGAGTGAAAAGTTATGACAATTTTTGGACCGATCCACCTGCTGACGAATTGGTAAATATAAACATCAATTATTATCGAATTTATCATATACGTGGTTAATTTGTTTTGATTTTTGTATACAGGTTGTCTAAAAATATATGCCTCAAACCATTCTTCAACAAAATTATAAATAGTTTGAATGACATTATGAATCGGTCAAAGTAATTTATTTCAACAACAACCGAACAATAAATGTGAATCCATAAAAAATTATGAGTTTTTCACAAAAATATAATCTATATTTGCGATTAAATAATGTTAATTATACCGCCATCGAGGTAAATACCTCACTAAAAGGATTATCCCAAGTTCTTCTTACTTTTGTGTACTATTCTGAATAAATAACGATAATTACTTAAGTATTCATTTTCGAATTTCGTTAATCAGTGGTGTAGATAAAGTCGTATGTCGCCATTATCATCTTCATATATTCCTTCGACATATGAAATGTCAAAATGGTATGTGACATTAGGCGTATTGGTCCTACCCAAGGTGGATATAGGATGGTGAAACAGCTCTTCAATTGTTTCTGCGAAAAACTTGTAGACCGTTTGAGAAGGTACTAATATTTCCACGACTTGAAAGAAGATGGCGGTAAGATCGATTATCGAAGATTTCTGTTGCTTACGTATTTCTGTGGTTCAAATCTGACAGACGTGACTTGAAACGACATTAAAACAATAAATTTTCGATAAATTTGGAATGAATATTGATATTTTGACTCTTCTCAGTCATTTTTCATCTAGAATAGATGAAACTGATGAAAAGATGACAGATGCAGAGTTTCTGTTTTACCGACATAAGGTATGTCGCCATCTCTGATAGCTTCAGGAAATATTACTACGGTATGAAATCAAGTAGGCAAAGATCTACAGTTTATTCTAGTGCTTGTTAATAGGAAGCTGTTTCACCATCCTATATCCACCTTGGTCCTACCCAACCTAATTTAAAATACCATCACATTTCTATAATAATGTAGATGAGGTTCATGCATTATTTTAGAAAAACTAAAGATTTGTCTCCTTGAGGTCGTATTATTAAATAGAGATCCAATCGCGTAATACTTATCTCTTACAGTGTCCATTTAAGGGAATCCATGGTAAAGTTTTGATATGTCAAAAACTAATAAATTTTAAATTTTTTCAATTGGTCATTGAGCGAATATGTGTGAATACTTTTGGTTGATAGTAAAGAAGGAAAATAAAAACTTTTATGCTGAGTCTCCATACTAACGTCTTGACTGTACGACTCCATCAGCAATTGACTAACAATGTCCGCCTTATAAACCGACGTCGTACATGTGATTGGTCAAATTACATTGAAGTAGTGCAGTTCTTAGTCGACAAGTTAGTATGAAGACTCACAATTATCATCAAACGTATACAAAAATTGATAACATCATTTATCCATATGAAAATATCAAATCACTTGTGATCTTCAAAAGAAGCATCAATTTGGAATAGATATTTGAGTAGCTTTATGGACTTCAATCTACAAACAAAAAGGGAAATGAAAATTAGCCATAAAATGTATATTTCAAGACGTAGATACAATGAAATACTTCTCAAAGACGTTCCTACACGTGAATGTACGGCATTTTGTGAGCAAACTTCAAATTGTCGCACATAACCCGGTCTCAAGTAACGACTCAGACGAATAAAAAACATAGACTGGTATTTTCCATCCTTTTCATGATGCCAACACGACTGTCAAACCTACTTGTTTCCACGATGAGAATCTATCGTTCGGGTCTCGTCGGACTAACTCGACGTTTTCGTGATTCGAACGAGTTTCTCAGATTGTTTACGATTCATGACGTGGTCATTCGTGTTGTCGTATTATCGTTCTCAAAGCGTAGTTTTGTGCGTTTTTTTTCGATTAATTCACTTATTCGTGTTTTAAATATATTATTGCTATTCCCTTGAAATGGTAAAACAAAATTATATGTGGTCACGAAGACAATCTCTAACGTTGCATCGATATATATTATGAAATTTGAATCATGTTTCGTTGGAATCGATAGAGCGAAATATTCGAAAAAAAAAAATGAAAAGTCGAAGTGACAGTAGACAGTCCAAATTTGGAACAAATGTATAAAATTGGAAACTGAGTAACTTTTTCCTCTGGCATTTATCGAAATTTAAAAAAAAAACGGATTTTTTGAGGATTTTCGAAAAAAATGAGGTTTAGCGAGTAGCACATGAAAAAAAGAAAAATGCTGTATTTTAATCATTTTTAAAGCACAAACTTACCGCGATGTCAAATTTTCTTTAGGTTTATTAAAAAAAAACTCCCATATGTCGCGAACTTTATGTGTGACACTGTATATAAATTAGGCATTCTATTATATAACGAACATTGAATACATAGCTTTTGATACACTAATATGACTCATATGGGTACTAACAGAAGGATATACAGGGTCACTCACGGTCGATGGTCGATTGATATGTAATTGAAACAAATACGGGTGGTTCAAAATTTTGAGTTTTGCATCACCCTCTATTTGTTTCTATTAAATATCAGTAGATAGTAAATGAAAAGTTAAGATAGGGACATGTAAGCCGTTTTGATCAGAAATGATTAGTTTCGACACAAAAAATTCCTAAAGTTGAACAATCTCGATTTTTCACACCCTATATCTCTGTAATATTTCGCGCTATACCCCAAGTATGATAGATCGACGAAATCAGCTCTTGAGGAAGAATCTAAAAATGAAATAAAATACAGGGTGTTCCATTTGAAATAACAAAGTTGTTGCTACTTTTTGATAGAAGCGACAACGCCGCAACGCTGAAAGTATTTTAGATCGATAGAACAAAACTGATTACCCAATAAACCAAATTTTCAGAATAATCCTACGTCCCGTTCTCCGTAAACGTCTAAGGTACCATCGACCGTGAGTGACCCTGTATATATTTGGGAACCTCAAAAAAATGTGGTCTTGAGATAATTATCACTTTCAAATGTTACGATGTGGCAACTTCTGTGGGGTTAAAAAACCTATGAATATGAATTATAAGTTGGCTTCAAGCAATTTGGGGTGTTATTATTCTAGTGGATTTATCGTTCGGAGGTTGTAATTCATCTTATTCTGCAGGTACTATCCGGTGCATGACATTTGACATATGATTGACATATGATTCCAGATCCAAAGACACAGAATGTCCACCGGCCATTCGACACCCCCGTCGGTGCGCCGGCCCATTTTGAACTTTCGCAGATCGCTCAACACCAGCTCCGAAGACACTCTGACGTGCAGGTCGACCACCCAGTATGTGGCCATCAAGGACAACGTGGAGAGTCTGCACCAGAACTCGAGGGCGACGCTGCTCTTCGGGAAGAACAATGTGCTGGTGCTTCCGGTGAATTGCGATCTGCGCGAGCCTATACCTGGGTGAGAAGAGTGCAAGAATTCATATCCACATGAATACAAGCATAGCTATTAAAATCCACCAATCAGAACTATTATAGTTGCGCCTGCGTGTTACGAAGGATTTGAGATGACAGTCCGATGAAAAACGAAGCTAGCATGGTGATATGGTGATGGTGATGTATAAAAGCAAGATGGACACAGGGTAACATTCCAGCTCTGTAAGCTGGAGCCCGGGGTTCGATCCCTATAAAAGTTTTTATTTCTGACAGTGACATTATAAGCTTATATCGTCATAGTTACGATATCTATAATGAGGGTCATAACTCCCTTGGGATATTAAGGTTCAAAAACTCCCTCTTACCTTTTACAGGTGAAAATGATACAAGAAATGCTTATAAACGTTTCTATGTATTGAAAACTAAGACATATTTTCCTTATTCACGTCATTACAAATAATAAAAGTACAATTTTCAAATGTTCCCTGAAAATTACTTCCGCCGCTGGAAACAATTTCTTCTTTTTTATGGATGGTGCTGTTGCTGTTCACTACAGTCGAGGTGCCTGCCTCTTCTGATGGCAAAGTAGACAGCATACGCGCCGTTTTATTTCTCAATTCAATACTGTCCTCCAGATACCCCTCTGCCACCGTGGAACTTCTCCAACCTCCGTGTCTTTTTAAGTTTGTCATAGTTGCTCCTGCATTGGCTAGGGCAGTAGCAGAAGTGCGACGAAGGCAATGTCCCGTATAGGTTAGTGGGTTTGGCAATCCTAAATACATTGCGATTTTGCTGGGAATTTTGCCAAACATATTCTTTCCAATTGGCTGAGTTGTACATTTATTTTGTCGGAAGCTCAAAAAAAATCGTTTTGTACCTTCAGGACGCAAGGACATATAAAGTGTCAATAAAGGCAAAGCAGAGAACTCTTTTTCATCCACAACTGTAAATTTCTTCGATACACCAGTTTTACTTTCCGGTACGTTCACTACCATAACAGTATCCCGGTCCTCTATATCTGCTATACTCATATTTAGAAGTTCCTGAGTTCTGCATCCTCCAAAATAACCCATAATTAGAACAACCTATAACAAATAAAACGAAATAAACAAACGAAAAAGAAAATTATCAGAAAAAAATTACCTTATGCAAAAAATGAATTTCATTAGGGGCGTCCTTTAGAAATTTGATGACATCTTTAGGAGATAAGACAGCAGACTTTTTCGGCTTATACCCCTTACTTTTCCGTTTCAAAAAAGCCTCTAGTTCGTTGAACTTGGTGATATCTCTTTTCTCATATATGATGGTCAACATCGATTTGAGCATTGACCATTTAGTCCATAACGAATTTGGGCTAAACGTTTCTGACTGCAACGAATAAATACAATTATTACCAAATCTACCAGAAAATACTGAAAATACTTTACCAGTTCTTGAAAATATGCCAGAAAGACAGTTTCGTTGGCATCTTTTGACATAACATTTCTCTATGTCAGCCACTTCAGATATAAGTTGAATTATTTTTGATATAGGGCTTCACTTTTCGATGGAAGTACCTAATGATTGTCTTGCTTTTTCCGCTTTTTTTATAATATCCTCCATTATATCAGAAAAAGATCGTCGATTTGTGGTAAAAAATAAACACGTTTTTAACGGAAAAACATTGATTGATAAAGAAAGTTTGCTTATAAACATGTAACATAGCGACAACCTAGCAACAACCAACAATGCTACAATCAACGCTACCTAATTCAAATATACCAGAAAGGTTATGAATTTAAACATTTATTGCGTTCTAAATATGGACATATTGTTATGAAAATCGGTCAAAAATAAAATTATCTATGTACCACGGGAATTATAGAGCCTTAATAACCTCTGGCAATTGCTGTCCCTCGGGCCAGAGGCCCTCGGGACGCAAACTTTGCCATCGGTAATTAAGGCCCTCATAATTCCCTTAATACATAAATAACTATTCTTTTTTTAATCAAAAGTTTCAAATATATCTGACAGGGCACCCAGTATAGTTAGAGATCACATTTTTTAATCAAATTTTCCTTCCTCAAAGGTACGTTCAGGTCAGGTAAGTCTCATTGGATGAATATAGCGCGATAGCGCGTCCAAAATTCCCTTTCATTCAATCAAATTATCCTTCTTCAAAAATTCACTAATGGTAATGATCCCTGCCTTCACTGATGTCAATAAACCTTCGTCAATACCGCCTTTATCGATACCAACCATTTCGAACCTACCGCCAAAACTTAAATGGTTGTTATTGGTGGATTTTAACCACCATCCACATGAATACAAGCATATTCATGTGGATTTGAATTCTTGCGAGAAGAGTATCGTTTATTTGGTTGGGGAGGAGGTTTTATGAGAATGATTATGATAGAGGTGCAAAAATGCAAAAACCGATATATCCACTCTCAGTGATTTCGATATAAATGATAATTATGAGTTTATTTTCATAAAAAGTTGTTACGTTTCAATGAATAAGTATATTTGATTAAAAACAAACTATCAGAAACAATCCCACTAGTTATCTAGCTTCTTATGGGATATTTAGTAATGAATATATTTTTTTTTTATAATTTTTTTTTGTTTTTTACTTCCCTAGTGAGATCCCAAGAATATTCGAATATTATTTCAACCGAATTCAGGTGTTCGTAGGTCATAAACCATGATCCCAAAATATGGAGATCACAATATTAGTCACTTTTTGAAGAAAAAAAATCAATTGGTTTTATCGGTTCGAAATTATTTTTTTTTTAATGAAATATATACCATTTCGTTCATTTCGAATTCAACTGCCAATAAAATAGGTGATGATGATATGGTAGATATTTGGTGAGGAGATTGAATGTAATCCTCAAACTCTTTGAAAAATAAATGTTCTTAGGGAATATGTCATAACTGATCTTCAAAAAAATTAGGTATGAAAATGGAATAGGTATTCTTAAATTAATGATAGCGCTAAACTTTTCAATATATCGGAATGATTTTTCTATAGAAATTTCATTGCGAATCAGTTTTTTGGAGTTTCTTTAGTATAAATGAAGGAATTTGCGATAAGAAAATGATAATAACATGGCGGAGATCTAAGAAACATAGAGGTAATTATTGTTTCTATAGTATAGTTGTTGAAGTTATACTTTTATAAGTGACTTGGCAACATGGGATTTAGTTTTTATTATTCTATGATTTCATGATCTCAAAGTTAGTTGACTTGACATTGTTGTTTTATAGTGATAGACTGACAGATGATGCTCTCGTGTCAATAATGTCATTTATTTTTTTTTCCTTTTTCATTCCAATGAGGATGGTGGTATTTTTGTACATTTTTGGTTCCTTTATATAAAATAAATATAAAATAAAATGATCCACGCATTTTATTCAACAATAGTAAATACAAAAATGAATAAATAATAAGAAATTCACTCGTATTCCCATAATTGTATCACATTGAGAACTGAATCAAAAGGTCGTTTCGTTGTTTGTTTCTATGGAAGCCATTATTTATTTATTTATCCCTATAATTCTGAGTTACAACTCGAAAAATTACCATATTCCGAGTTGCAACTTGGAAATTTATTATATTCCGAGTTGCAATTTGGTGAATAACTAAATTCCGAGTTGCAATTCGAAAAATTATTAAATTCCGAGTTACAACACGGAAATTATTGAATTCCGACTTGCAACTGGATTAGTATATTACTTAACAAGTGTGGAAAGTGAGACATTCCGCACTAATAGTCGTTTGTAACGAGTGAAGAAAATGCACTTCCCAACGAGTTTCGTACACTATTTTTCCTACGACCAGAAATATCATTCAGTATCAGTCATTTCGAAGATGTAACTTGAGCAACGTCTATAATTTAGTAATTTTCTAAGTTGCAACTCCGAATTTAGTAATTTTCCGAGTCGCAACTCCGAATTTATTAATTTTCCGAGTCGCAACTCGGAATTTAGTAATTTTCCGAGTTGCAACTCAGAATTATAGGGAAAAATAAAAAAATAATGGCTCTTCTACACTTCCGTATGTTTTTCCAGGATATTTTCTTTTTGCTGTTATAATAGTATACTCCAAACATAATAGGTATAGATTATTGCAACAAGAGAATCTTATTTTTTTTGTTGAATGACATGAAAGCGTTAGATATATTCCAACTTTAATTTGTTTTTACTCAGGTATTTAAGCTTACATCAGACAGCCAATGCTCTAGCAATAAAATGGACACCAAACGAGTTGATGAATTGTTTCGGAGAGGAATCACATGACAAAAGGTAACAAAAATCCATCAACATAATTTTTTTTTTCACGATACGATATCTCGATTAAGAGGAGAGGATAGATTGAAAATATGACTGACTGCTTCAATAGACAATAAACTTGACTGAACGTCCACTTATATACGTAAAAATTAATCATAAAATAAGTTGATGTTTCAGACAATATACGAAATTTTTCAAAATTTCAGTATATTTTGGGACTACGCCCTTCAAGTTCGATTAGACGAGATAGTATATGTGCATTGCCACCAAGATAGCGAAACAGGAGGAACGGTCATTTTAGTAGGTCAAGATGGAGTTCAAAGGCCACCAATACACTTCCCCAAAGGTAATTTTCTTTCAAATGCAACAAGTTTATTTCTTAGCGAATTTATTTCGATGATTCACAAATTACAGTACTGGTCGGTTTTTGTGCAGTTTTCTGTATATCTGCGAGGTATATTACTCTTTCTAAGGATTGTATATACTTAATTGGATGAAATAAAAGGTAATTCTTCCGTTAGGTGGCGATGTCTTTTTTTTTCAAAATTTTTGATTTAACTCACTTATTTTGGCCTCCTGATCACGAATCTGAAAACCAAATTTTGCGGAAACCAATACTTTTCGAGATATTCGCAAAATAAAGTCATTATAACCCTATTATTTAGCAACACTTATTCAGTGATTCAACCTTCATCATCCTTCTTTAATTGTTGTTTGAAGAGCTATATACCTTCCTTATTAACTATAAAGTAATATTTCATGAGAAACGGCCTTCTATTTATTAATTTAATCATTTATTTCAAAATAAGTACCAATGCTTATATTAACATCTTCCATGGTGCTTCCATGACAAAAGGTTACATTGGTGACAAACCACAGCACAAATTTTCTCGTGGAGCTCTCAGTATTTATTTCTATCTCTACTTCGTGACGAAAAGAAGGACAGATATATATTGAATGAGAATTCCCTCGCGTGAACGGACGACGACTGGCAACATTGCCAGTGTTGTCTCTGTTGACAGCTATCATGGCCGTTATTTAAAAAACTACATAAATATTTAAGATAATATCAAATTTTAGCAATCTCATTTTGTTTTTCTGATTTATAATGAATATGGTATCTATTTTCCGCGAGCACTTACACCGACTTTCGTGTACAACAGACAAGCCAGTGATGAGCAGTTGAACAATAGCAAAAGAAGGTTTTATTTTGCGAATATCTCGAAAATTATTGGTTTCCGCACAATTTGGTTTTCATATTCGTGATCAGGAGGCCAAAAAACGTAAGTAAGGCCAAAAATTTTGAAAAAAAAGACATCGCCACCTAACGGAAGAATTACCAAATAAAATATTATTATTATTCGACAAAAACGAACAAACAATATGCTGATGGTTATATATAGGTGACGGCCATATGATCGCCTTCTTGAGTTGTATAGAAACAGGACTTCTCCCCAGAGGAAGGTTAGATCCACCTTTATGGTCTCAAAGGTCCGGTAGAAACTACACCAAACGAAGAAGGCCACTTCCAGCTCTGAGTGAAACGGAAGAAACATCGAAAGATTATGTTTTTCGCATAATAGACAACAGTAATCACAAGGACATATGTGAGTATATTTATAATTTTCCAGTAAAAAGCCGGTTATCAGAAATTCCGGGAAAGAATAATACCGCCACTTGCTTTTACAATAAGATTCATCACGTGACGTGATTTCAAAGAAATTCTGAAAATTTTACCCTGTAAAGTGGATACGAACTTAATTATATTTCATTAAATCCCACGTAAGGTTTTCAAGAAATGTTTTGAATCATTGAGGAAACTAATTCGCAGCCCCATATTACTCTCATCACACAGTTTGCAAAGATAAATTCTGAAACACTATTTATTATAAAGATCTGAAGCCAATGATTCAGATCAAATGTCTTACTTCAAAACTTAAAGAAGACCAATTTTATATCAAAATAAAATTTCATTGAGAGCGCTGTCCCTTAGCCATTCAAATCAGCTGGATTTGCTCTTGTAATCAATTGGAGAAAAAAAATAACATGGTCGAAATGAATAGCGCTTTCACTTAAGATAACTGAAACTGAAGGCCAGAGAGAATTTGAGTTCAACACCAAGGATATCAGAAAATATTCTCTTCAATTCTTTGTCTCTCCCTTGAAGTTTTGAAACAAGTTCATCCTTAACCCTCTGTTACGTCCACAAGAAAATCCACAACCTTGCCAAGTGAGAATTAATAATGGTTTCAGTGAAAGGTAAGGAACTCATGGAGAGCAACGGTTCCTTATTCCCAACAAAAGTAAGAGTACAACACTACAGCACAAGCACAAGCTCAGACAGTTCATCTAAAAGTTTCAGCATAGACCAGAGCGTTCCTGATAGTCCACCCAGCGTTTACATACAGGCCGTTTGTGAGTCCATGAAGCGCCAGATCATATCGAGGTTAGGAATTTCCTCGAAACCTTCGAGTTTCCATCTTCCCTAATAGCACAAGATGTCCATTGGACATGCGTTTTGTGTCCAGTATATGTCCAAGGTGTCCATGGATATATTTTGGACATCCATAGGATATACACATGAAGATATCCAATGGACGTCCAGACAAGGTAGTCCATTTGGTGTCCATTTAATGACCTCTTCTTCAAAATATCGATAGCCATTGTCCAATCGATGTCCACATGGAGATGTCCATTGAACATATATTTAAGGTAGTCCATATGGCTTACAATTATAGACTATATGTTGTCCATTTTAGGTCCAAATTGAGACGTTTGTTGGATATTCAGAACATATGGCGTACATTCAATGTCCCCACGTTCACATTTTGAATTTTTTCCACACACATACATATACATACCATTGCATTCATAAAAAGTATTCAAAATTGACACCGAAAGAAATCCTCATGTTCAAGTAATATAAAACAATGTGAATTCTGTTAAATTACTTTACTCCTATAGTATTGGTTCGGATTACAGTATCAGCTGTTGGTCTCGCTTCTCTCCACCATGCACGAATTTGGCTAATTGGGCTCTCACAACATAGAAGTAGAGATATCAAAATACCACACATTGTCTACTCCATCATCGTACAATACCTAAATTTTCTCTAAAATGAAAAATATGCCAAATTGACATGCAAGAATCAACACTAATGGAGTAATTTGAATCGTTCTCATTATTGACCAAATTTCATGGATTTAGTAATATAAATAAGAAGACAGCAGCAGCCACCATGCAAGGAAGGATGAATCACAGAGGTGAAGCAACGATAAGCAAAGTTAGAGTTTGGATGGGTGACCGCGCTTGAATGCTATAGTAGCTTTTTTCATTTATTCGTCATAAAATGGACATCCTATGGATATTCCATGGATGTCCAAAGCGGTGAATAGTGGATGTTCAATGGCCTATATTTGTCCATACATGTTACCATATTGATGTCAATGATGGATACCGTATGGATAGTCAAAAAGTTGGAAATGCGACATCCTATGGATGTCCATACGTAATCCGGTGTACAAAAACTGGATGTCCAGTGGATGTCTGAGATGTCCTGAGCAGGACATCCATTGAACATCCATTGGACTGAGTTGTGCTATTAGGGTTAGTTTCTGTGTTTTCCTAGGGCGTTTTATGGGTGGCTAGCGTATTGCAGACATCTCTCAACTGTGAGAACGCACTTGAGTGGACTGGTCAATGCCAAAATAGTGAATGGAGAGGGCGCCACTGAAGGTAACTATTTATAAAACGGGACCTTGAACTGACAGTTCTGGGGTAACTTTTCTATATGTCATTAAATCGAAACAAAGAGCATATTTGCAATACATTTCGACAATAATTAGATTGATGAGGATATGATTTGAAATCTCGTTATGAAATACTGGTAATCCATTATTCAAAATCAATTAAATATACAGGGTGTTTCATAATAAATGCGCAGGACTTCAGGATATGATAGCTCTTTCAAGAATATGAAAAAAAGTTCCTATTGACTTACCCGCTAAAATGCACCATTTTCGACATACAGGGTATTGAATTAAAAATAAATAAATCGTTTTTTGCGAATATTTCTGGAACTGTCTATCGCACAGAAAACAGATTTTGTAGGCATTTTCTACTCATAATAAGCTATATTTTGTTATTTCCTCCAACTTTTACGGCACTGGAAAAAGTACAATTTTGAGCCACCTATTCAAACCGCCAATGTTTTCTACACAAAAAAAGGACTCTTGTTTATAAGCTCTAAAGTTGACCGTTTTCAAGAAAAATCAACTTTCATGTTGAAAAACATGAATTATACAAAATTTATTTAAACGTTAGAACAAACAACAAAACCAAACGTTAACTTCATACTTGCAAAATAAAAAAAAAACAAATCATACTTAGTTAAATTAAGTGTTGGACATGTTAGCTTCAATGCACGCAGCAATTCTTCGATGCATTGACTGTTTAACACGTAGGAAAATACCCGGAGTGTTCCGAATTATGTTGCAAGAAGCAACAATGCGCTCTCTTAAATTGTCAACATTTCCAACTGGAGTAGCGTAGACTAGGGTTTTAAGATGGCCCTGTATGTCGAAAATGGTGCATTTTAGAGGGTAAGACAATAGGAACTCTTTTTCATATTCTTGAAAGAGCTATCATATCCTGAAGTCCTGCGCATTCATTATGAAACACCCTGTATAACAAATAAAAATACAACCCGAATACGTACTTCAAAGGTGGCAAGCTAGTTGCGCTTGTAGTTTTGGGTTATATTTTAGATTCGGACGCTTTTCCAAAACGCTAATATGTCATGTCAACTTTCATTTGTCTTATTGAATTTTTAGATTTTTGAAGAGAATAATATTGTCACAAGTGCATGAAAGATTTATCGCCCTTCATAAAATTAAATCTTGGTTTTTTCTAGAGAGGGAAAGGTTTATTTGTTAGAAAATATAATTAATTTACGAATAATGTTACATTTTGACAGCTTTCAAGTTTCGGATTTACGTACTGGCGAAAGACGAAATCCGCCATTTCCGAACTCAAATTGACCGATCGTAAATATGAGGCATACTTTGCTGCCGAAATATTCGCTCAGAAATTCTGAGGAACATTTTCAACAATAAAAAAATTATGAATTCTAGAAACCATTCTGATCATTTGATGTGAAGCATCAATGATTGTATTTTATTTCTCCAATCAATTCTGTATCGTTTTTGGTTTATTCGCTATTCTTTTTCGATTTCCAACATTCAAATCTTCTGATTTCACTATCAGAATAAGTTCCTGATATACAGTGTCATCCCCAAAGTATGCACCATATATGGGAAACTTATTTATTAAAGGTTTTTCGACGAAAAGTTATTCCTGATAAAAGTTTGTGCATCCCCTAAAACTAAACATGCACCAACAAAATACAGTAAAACACACGTAATGTACGAGGAGCCATCAATAATATTTGAAAATCAATGAGTTTGTTCCAAAATACCAATTTTATTTTGATGTTTTGTGATTTGATATTATTGAATATTGAGTTCTTGTTACAAAACTGTATAATTTTGAATAAATTTCGGAGTTAACAAAAAATGAAAATAACTTTTGTTAGGTTAGGTTAGGTTAAAATTTGAAAATTATTTCACTCCTCAGAAAAATTGACCGTGGTTAACACCATAGTTGTGTAGTTCGTAATATTAAAGGCTTTCAAAATAAACCGTATATTTATCGTTTTAGCAAATAATTTTTTTCGTAGTCCCCATTTAAAAAAAATGAGTGAAAAAATAAAACTTCACTTAGATGGCCATGACTCCAAAACTAGATGTATTTTTTAATGCTGAACAACTTTTCTAAATAACATTTTCCGAGATTTTTCAAAATAAGAGTACTTTACTCTTGTCTCAAAATCAAATATTTGAAGGCTCCTCGTACGTGTGTTTCACTGTATTTTGTTGGTGCATGTTTAGTTTTAGGGGATGCACAAACTTTTATCTAGGATAACTTTTCGTCGAAAACTCCTTAATAAATAAGTTACCTATATGCTGCATACTTTGAGGATGACACTGTACAGGGTGGCTGGAATTCGAGCCTCATCATTGGGATCTCGTAAACCGTAAGAGATACAGGGTCGGTTAAATTATGACAAAGTTGCGCAATTTGATGCCTTACAAAATGCCGTTTTGAAACTTGGAAAATTCCGTATACTTTCGGAGATATCCGAAAAAAATTGAAATTTCTTAAAACCGTTACTATTTTTTTCTGGCGTTATTTGAGGAAATCAATCGATATGAATAACACTTCATCATGGCCACTTTTTCTTCTCCACAAGATAGCGTTATCAAATTTGAAATCCGACATTTCGTCTTCTAGAAACCATCATCGACTTAATTTTTTTAAATTAGGACCTGGACTTTTTATTTCATTTTTTGTTACCTTTCGATAGCCCAAAAACTATGAGCTATCACAAATTTTGATTTTCAAATGTTTCGATGCCAAATATTTACAGTTTCTTTATTTTTTTTAAATATATAATACAATTATTGAAATTGCAAAAAACGGCATTGATTTTAGCGATGAAGAGTCACAACCAATCGTCAATGTAAGACAGTTCAATGTTTAGAAAACTTTGCAGGATCAAAAATGGTGTTTTTCAATTCAGAAAAACTTGATATGGTCTAAATTTATCATAGTATTTAATTGAAACTCGCAAATGAAACATTTCCCAATCAATTGATGTTGGGGGTGTTGCGCTGACCTGCAAGGAGCCCCGATTTATCCTCGCTGGATTATTTCTTATTGGGTTTTCAAAAATGAACCGTTTATTTCAATAAGATATTTCACTGGACATAAATATCTTACACAAAAATTTAATGTTTGAAAAAACAACCATACGAGCTAGAGGAAGAATGATCCATCGCGCACTTACGGGAAACCTGCGAAGACGCATACGAAAATGCCTATTATAGGTGCAAGGGGGATCATTTGAGCATAGTTTTCATCAACTGACTCAGTATTATGGATGTTATTTTTCCATAAGTTAAATTTCGTAATAATTGGGTAGTGGATGGGTAAGGGGCTCCATGAAAATATTGCCAAAGTGTTTAGGTGCTGAAAAGCGTTCCTTAGTTATATTACTAATGAATATTAATATTTTCGGATTGGATACTTGAAAAATTTTTTGTCATGCTCATAGTTTTTGGGTTATCGAAAGGTAAGAAAAAATGAAATGAAAAATCCAGGTCCTAATTTAAAAAAAATAAGTTGATGATGGTTTCTAGAAGACGAAACGTCGGATTTCAAATTTGATAACGCTATCTTGTGGAGAAGAAAAAGTGGTCATGATGAAGTGTTATTCATATCGATTGATTTCCTCAAATGACGCCAGAAAAAAATAAAAACTGTTTTAAGAAATTTCGATTTTTTTCGGATATCTCCGAAAGTATTCGGAATTTTCCAAGTTTCAAAACGGCATTTTGTAAGGTATCAAATTGCGCAACTTTGCCATAATTTAACCGACTCTGTATCTCTTACGGTTTACGAGATCCCAATGATGAGGCTCGAATTCCAGCCACCCTGTACATAGGATGAATTGAAAAAAAAATACTTTCTTTAGTATCTATTTCATCCTACACAGTTATTATCTTATTCCCTCAGGAATAACTTTGGAAAAATGGGCCGAGCTTTGTGTGGATGGTGTGGTAAACAACCAATCAGAAGTTTATAGACTGACATACTTCGGAGGGATAGTTCAGGAGCTCAGAAGAGAAATATGGCCCTATCTGTTGGGTCATTACAAATTTGGTACTACCGCAGAACAGAGGCATGAACTCAACGAAGAAACGAAGCAGGCGTAAGTCCAAAAGTGGAATAATAATTAGTATATTTCATTACGTGTCTGGTAATAGGGATTTTTTGAAAAATCATTTCTGGACGTTTAATGAACGATATTTTTTATTATACTTCGTTGAAAATGAAAACATAAGACACAAAAGAAAATGAAAAAATGGATTAGCCATAAATTGGAAAAAATTTTGAGAGAAAAATAGTCTATCCAATTAAAAATATCAAACATAGTTTGAAATGAATGTCTGGTAGACTACGAGCAGAAAACAACTACTTTCCTGGTAAATACCACGCAGAACATTGAATTATATCTGTTCGTAGTCCATGCAACGATTCACACTGTGAATGCAGATCGCAAATGTTTCTTTCTTCCTAAGACGTGACAGATTCACATCGAGACAGGCACGCCTAACAACCTAGTTGAGATCTTACGGTCTCTACTCGGATAACTACCCTGCACTGATGAGGGCCAATAAGCCCGAAACCGGTCTGTAGGTTGTTAGGCGTGCCTGTCTCGATGTGAATTTGTCACGTCTTAGGAAGAAAGAAACATTTGCGATCTGCATTCACAGTGTGAATCGTTGCATGGACTACGAACAGATATAATTCAATGTTCTGCGTGGTATTTACCAGGAAAGTAGTTGTTTTCTGCTCGTAGTCTACCAGACATTCATTTCAAACTATGTTTGATATTTTTAATTGGATAGACTATTTTTCTCTCAACACAAAAGAAACTTGGAACATTTTTAAGTTCACAGTTGTAGGAATGAAAAAACTTGGAACTACTAGAGTAAGAATATTGAAAATCAAAAGAAAGCGCTCATCATCTACCACATCGTAAAGATCCCAAACACTAAAATTGCTTTTGGTAGTAGATATTGTTCATCTGGATCTTCACATAAAAATGTTGTTACTTGTTCTGCTGTCAAAACTTTGGATTTTTTTGGAATATATCCTACAGCTTGACGCTACAGGAAAGCAATATAGTTTTTGGATATTTGTTGATGTCATTATCTTTAATGGCCAAACAACTCTTTAGCATTGAGAATGGACTCCATAACGTGGAAGATTTCATAGATTTTTTCTACAAAATAAACTAAAAGAATATCGTCCCTTTTAACAGTTTTGAGTTCGTTCAGATTTCTGGGTTCATTTTGTTGGCATAAATTTGATTGACAGAGAAATATACAGGGTCACTCACGGTCGATGGTACCTTAGACGTTTACGGAGAACGAGGCGTAGGATTATTCTGGTTTATTGGGTAATCAGTTTTGTTCTATCGATCTAAAATACTTTCAGCGTTGTGGCGTTGCCGCTTCTATCAAAAAGTAGCAAAAACTTTGTTATTTCAAATGGAACACTCTGTATTTTATTTCATTTTTAGATTCTTCCTGAATAGCTGATTTCGTCGATCTATCATACTTGGGGCATAGCGCGAAATATTACAGAGATATAGGGTGTGAAAAATCGAGATTTTTCAAATTTAGGAATTTTTTGTGTCGAATCTAATCATTTCTGATCAAAACGGCTTACATTTAAGATAGGGATCTTACCTTTCCATTTACTATCGATTGATATTTAATTGAAACAAATACGGGTGGTTCAAAATTTTGAGTTTTGCATCACCCTCTATTTGTTTCTATTAAATGTCAGTAGATAGTAAATGAAAAGTTGAGATAGGGACATGTGAGCCGTTTTGAGCAAGAATGGATAGTTTCTGCACAAGAAATTCCTAAAGTTGAAAAATCTCGATTTTTCACACCCTATATCTCTATAATCTTTCTCGCTATACCCCAAGTATGATAGATCGACGAAATCAGCTCTTCAGGAAGAATCTAAAAATGAAATAAAATACAAGGTGTTTCATTTGAAATAACAAAGTTGTTGCTACTTTTTGATAGAAGCGGCAACGCCGCAACGCTGAAAGTATTTTAGATCGATAGAACAAAACTGATTACCCAATAAACCAAATTTTCAGAATAATCCTACGTCCCGTTCTCCGTAAACGTCTAAGGTACCATCGACCGATGAAAATAAAGTGATTTCAAAGAAGCATAATAAAAAAATGATATCGAATTAATTCATTGAATGTTTACTGTATGTATCGTAGTTAACATGATTCGATAGTTTTTGTTGTTTGAAAGCTTTCTCACAAGATCAATCAAAGTCACTCTGAAATTACTCGATATGAAATAGGACGTAATAATAATGTTATGAACGGGAAATCAAGCATATATTATAACGAAAATGAATTGGATGATGATATATGAGGGCATTTGTACTCTGAGATAATAATTGTATTTATGTCTACACCCATATCAATCATTCTTTCTCCTGCATAAATATTCACGAACTCATTTGAAGAAGAAAATAAATGTTGTTATGACCCTGTATAGGTCATCAACTCGAATAACAGAGTTGCATAACAATAAAGATGGAAGGGTCAAACTCATAACATACATACATACTTTACAAATCAGAAATAACAATCGGTAATTGTTTTTGTTTTATTTAGTTTCTTAGTTTGTATCTCTCACTATTATTTATATACATATTTGTTGCATTGATATTAGGAGCCTGTAATATGTTGAATATGGAAGAAAATAACCTTATATAATGATCCTATATCTTTATTTCATGATTTTAGTTTAATGTAATTTAATTGACTATTTTATATATACTCTTATACTTTCAACTCTAGCTGTCCTGTAATTGGGGCCTTGACCCTGTTTGGACAATAAACGTCTTTTTTTTTTTAATTACTCCTTTTGGTTATTTTTGGAAATATCGTCCCCTCACCCTCAAAAATTGGGTACCACTGGAAAGCATATCCAAATAGCTTCCATTTGCAGATACGAAAATACCATGTCAGAATGGTTGGCAGTTGAAGCTATCGTTAGGCAAAAGGATAAGGAAAATCAAGCCCACGCTATTGCCAAGCTCAGCAGTGGGAGTATGTCTGCGGATCAGTTGCCGCCAGAAATTCAAAGGGAACTGAGTAATGAGGTATTTCATTCATTCTACGCAAGATGGATATAGGATGGTGAAACAGCTCTTCAATTGTTTCTGCGAAAAAATTGTAGTACGTTTGAAAAGGTAGTAATATTTCCACAAATTGAATGAAGATGGCGGTAAGATCGATTATTGAAGAAGATTTCTGTTGCTCATGTATTTCTGTGGTTCGCATCTGACAGACATGAGTTGAAATGACATCAAAACACAATATTTTTAGTGAATTTGGAATAGTTATCGATATTTTGACTCTTCTCAGTCATTTTTCATCTAGAATAGATGAAAATGATAAAAAGATGACAGATGCACAGTTTCTGTTTTACCGACACAAAGGTATGTCGCCATCTCTGATAACTTCAGGAAATATTACTACGGTATGAAATCAAGTAGGCAAAGGTCTACAGTTTATTCTAGTGCTTGTTAATAGGAAGCTGTTTCACCATCCTATATCCACCTTGATTATACGGTTGAACAGAATTTCACCTTGTGTTCAACTTTCACTTTGCTGAAATTTGTTATGGAAAGAAGTAAAAAACCAACAACCGAATTCATTTTTGATGAAATCATCGAATCACCTCCTTATTGTGGACTGAATTTCAATTTTTTCAGCTGTAATAATAACAATCATTATCTTATTGATTTCTAGATATAAAGTAATTGTGATGATTCGATGACGGGTCATGTTTTCATTTTAGGTGTTCGAGGGTAATATAATAAGTGACGAAGAAGACGAATCGTCAGAAGAACAAACTGATGGAAAGAGATCAAAACGCACAAAACAAAATACTATCAAATATTCGAGTGATGAAGATGATGTTAACGATGACGCTAATGATGATTCTGCTTGTAAAAAACTCACCGAAGATGTACAAAATGAAGAAGCCTTTAGTAGAACATGTAGTAGAAAAAATAGTACTAGTGTAGGTAAGTTAGTACCTACAGACATAAATCTGTATGTATATATATCCCACTGAGCAATGTAATATTTGTTCAATATTACAGCAACCCAACAATGCAAGGTTGTAATGTTTGTCGCTACCTTACTGCAAGATTGCAGCAACCGCTGAAACGGACCTTCCCTAATATAACAAATTCAATATTACTTCATAACACATTCTAGCAAGGTTCCTGCAACATTACATATAATTTGAATGAAATTTATTTTTTTTATATTTTGAACGTAATGTTTTCAGTAAGGTTACTGCAATATAACATGTGATGTATATGAAAATTACATATTGAATATTCCTACTACCACCTTTTTGCAATATGGCAGTGACTACTCAATAGAAAAGTATGTGTGAAGCATATTGAAATCTTGAGAATAAAAGCACAAATTTCAAACATAAAACATATAATTCACAAAATGAACGCAAAATACACAAAAAATAAGTGATAAACTAAAATTAACATCCACAAAATACGTCTTGAAGTGGCAGCCCAATATTCAGTAGGAAAACTGAAACAAAAAACTACAGATGAAATATGGTGATAATAATAAAATCAGTAACTTGATCTACCTAATCATTATTGACCTCTGAGTATATGGCAATCACATTTTCTTTTCTATTCTTTGATTTTATCAAAACGACTATACAACTTCACGTAAACATTTTATTGACATTTGCGAAAATTTCTTACGATGATTTTGTTTCTAAAAACCTCACATTCAATATCACGATAAAAAAATGCATCTTACCTTGGAACTATCCATGTGATGAGAGTGCACTTTATCACTTACTCCAATATGTCAGTTGAAAGGAAACCTGTGCAATAGTCTTGTGAATTGCAAACCGATACACAAAGAACAAAGAACTTGACGAAACAACAATGGCTGACTGTCGATGAGACTGATGCGAGATCTCTGATGAGTCTGATGCAATGATCCTCCAATGATCGAACCGATTCCACCCGATACAACACGAGTGAAAATGTAATGAAGTTACAAGGTTTAGGCAATATTACAAATGATATGAAATCAAATATTGAATTTATAACTTTCTATAAAATTGTTCATAGATTTTTCATAGAATGTTGCTAATGTAAGGAACTTCTATAGTTGAGACAATATTGCAATTGAAACTCGATCAAAAATTACTTTTGTAATTTGCAGATCATTTGATAGTAGGTTTTTCTGTTATGATTGGGAATATAACATCACAAGAAGCGTTATGCAATATTGTCATGCTATATTATGGGAGCAAGCCGCAAATAATATTGAAGCAATATTTTGTAACATTGCATGTTCAGTGGGATTAATTATTAGAAATGAAAATCAAGCTCTGACAAATGTGTTTCAGAAAAACCAAAAATCGTAAGCCAGTCAATAGAACCAAATCAAGTTGAGGTTCAGAGGGAGAATTTGGATGAGGATTGCAAAACGGCAGAATATGCTCAACCCGATATTAAAGAAGAATTGAGAGATTTCATTCATAATGTGATAGTTATCAATGCCAGTGTTGACATATGCAGTATAGGTAATTTGATTTTCACTCAATTTACTCAATCATTGTCGTTCTAAATGGAATCCTAGTAGGCTGGAACTATAATATTTGTCTGTTCACTCAAGTCCCAAACGTTTGCCAAGTTGAGGTCGCTACTTTATAGAATTCGTTCGATGTTCCTTTGTTTCAGGTTTTTCTCCATTAGCGATCCAATTTTAGGTTGAAGTTATGTTCTTCTTTTTTTTATCTATCTTCAGCACATACGTAACTATCATTATCTGACATATTTTTACTTTTATATACAGGGTGTTCCGGTGATCATGTTACAAACTTCTAGGGTAGATAAAACACACGAAAATAAGAAAAAAAGTTCATGTGAACATGGGTCCGGAAACGCTTCTTCAGGGAGCTAGGGCCCTTCGAAGATGACCTTCAAAAACTACTCTTCGTTTTATAGCTTCGGTACTATTGCAGCTATCGCCACCAATTTTGGGACATGAAATCTAGTTGGTAGGTTTATCAATTTGAGCCTTCCGGATTTTGTCACCTTTAACCAGGGGCGTACAAACCAGGGGGGTATTTGGGTAAATTTTACCCTTCTCCTCTAAGGCGTCAATTTCTTGCCATTTTTATATCTGATTATGATTTTCCAATGCCTTTTACATAAAAAAGGTACCCTTAGTAATAGTCGCTATCTGTCACCGTTTCCTCGGAAAATGGCTATATCCAATCGATAATAAATTATTGGTCTTAAACAAATTATTACGTTGAAATATGAAAATGAGGTTCAGTACAGATAGTAAGCATTAAAAATTAGTCAAATCTTCTTCTCTAATGAAAATAAATTAGATTAGAGAGATTTATTGCCTTTTCGAAATTGGGGGTATAAAAAGTAAAAGGGAACGTATACAAAATATTTAAAAAAAAAAACAATTAAACCAACACAATCAAAACTAATTATAAATTTGCAATAAATCATTCAAAATAACAATTGCTGAAAATGCCTGCCACCACGTTCAATACATTTATTGCACCTACGTAGCATATTTAAATTGACGTCAGTGAAAACATCAGGCATGGTTTGGATCATTTCAGCCGCAACAGAAATCCTAGCCACCAAATCTTCCTCCGACTGAACTGGAGTTTCATATACAAGGCTTTTCATATGTCCCCAAAGAAAGAGAAGGTTCAAATTTACCCAAATACCCCCCTGGTTTGTACGCCCCTGGTTAAAGGTGACAAAATCCGGAAGGCTCAAATTGATCAACCTACCAACTAGATTTCATGTCCCAAAATTGGTGGCGATAGCTGCAATAGTACCGAAGCTATAAAACGAAGAGTAGTTTTTGAAGGTCATCTTCGAAGGGCCCTAGCTCCCTGAAGAAGCGTTTCCGGACCCATGTTCACATGAACTTTTTTTCTTATTTTCGTGTGTTTTATCTACCCTAGAAGTTTGTAACATGATCACCGGAACACCCTGTATATTATTACTCTAATAATAGGTCCAATACCAGTTTTTAGGAACAATAATAAGGCATTCCTTAGGAACATTTTTGGAGGTACTCACGTATTTTGGCCTCCAGAACAAGAATCCAAAGTTAAAATGCTAGTTTCTTTAATACACCATTTGACATCTTGAATTTCTTCTACTACTTTTTAGCGAAAAAATTTAATATTTTCCAAAACATGTATCGTTCTTCGAAAACACGACATTTTCATCTGTCAACTTGACACTGTCACAAAGTTCAGCTCCTGTCATGCTCGGTTCTCGATGGGTTTTAATGTTTTGAAGGGCGATATATTCAAATATGCTAGTTTATTCTGCTGAAAATTATTGAATACAAGTGAATATAAGTATGTGTGGTGTATTACTTTAAAGAAGGACTAAGTTTGGTGTGTTCTCTTCAAATATACAACTCAACGTAAGATATTAAAATTGTATTAACTATCGTACAATCGAGATACCAATAATACTTTTACTTGCCTCGCGCATTATTAGTTTCTCAATTTTGAACACATTGAACACTCTCTACTTTGTGACATTACACATTTTCGACAGTCACTGACACTTACTGACGATGCTTTTTCCTATTTCCTGGCTTTCTGATAAATGAATAAATGATATCGAATAATTCTGTGCTTGAAACAGAAGCTTTGCTGTGCTAAAAGAAGCGGGTTATTCAAAATGTGGTAAAACTTCGTTTATCGCACTCCTATGAGTTCGGAAAAAAATTTTTGTGGAACATACGTATTTTGACCTCCTGATCACGAATCTGAAGTCAAAACGCGGCGGTCTCAAGTATTTTCGGAGATACGGCCCCATTTTATCTCAAAAATGCACCATTTCAAATCTCCTTTTCTGCTAATAAAAACACACAAAATTAATCCTTCTTTGAGCCAAAACATAACACATGCTCACATTCACTTGTTTCCAACACTTTTTTGCATAAAACACTGTTATTTTCACAAACATTCGCCCTTCTTCAAAACGTAAACAAAACATCTTTTTTCACTGATTTTCTGGTTATTTTTATTTGAGAGGTTGGCAACGTCTTACCATGAGCCAAACAATCACGTTACCAACATCATAAATACAAATTACCAGAAAATCAGTGTAAAAAGGTTGTTTTGTTTACATTTCAAAGAAGGGTGAATTTTTTGGAAAATAATAGTTTTTTCTGCTGAGAAGTGTTGGAAACAATTAAATATATGCGTGTATAGTGTTTTAGTTCAAAGAAGGGTGAATTTTGTGTATTCCTGATAGCAGAAATTTGACATGTCAAATGGTGCATTTTTGAGACAAAACGGGGCCGTATCTCCGAAAATACTTGAGACCGCCGCGTTTTGACTTCAGATTCGTGATCAGGAGGTCAAAATACATAAGTTCCACCAACAATTTTTTCCGAACTCATAGGAGTGCGATAAACGAAGTTTTACCCAAAATGTAAATAAAAACGTTAGGTTATGCCCAGTATGACATTTCAAGTTCGAAATAGTTCACGATTATTATGAGAAGATGTCTCTGATGCCTTACGGAGAAAGTGACGTCATTTTTTCCAGTGAACAGACAATATTATACCGTCTACCAGGTGTTCATTTAGATCGAAAATGAAAACATTTTGTGGTCGAATAATAAAATTTTCATCTCTTATTAAAATCTTGATTTTATTTAGGTAATGATACTGACACGGCTGCAATGACCAATTTAGATGCTGTCACCGAAGAAAATAACTCATCATTGGATACTTGCATAGAAACTCATGGATTAGCATCTCCAGCAAGGTCTAATTGCGTTTCGCCTGCTAGTTCGAATGGAGGAGTATACAGTGTGAGTATATTTTTGTGAATGCCTACTCAGTTTTATCATATATTAGGTACATACTGAGCTCATCTAGCTCTCGCGACATCCATGATCTAAACAGTCGTCTAATAAAGGATGTTGCCGAACTAATTGTTCCACCTCTGACCGACTTAATAAATCAAATTTTTCATAATGGCGTCTTCCCAGAAGCACTTAAAGTCTCCAAAGTGATACCATTATTCAAAAAAGGAGACAAATCATTATTAGATAACTATCGTCCAATCAGTATTATTTCTATCATTGGTAAAATCATTGAATATATTCTGAAAGAAAGGTTGTACTCCTATTTCGAAAAGAGATTCTATTTCTGTGAGTCACAATATGGTTTCCGCAAAAATAAATCCACGACACAGGCCGCTTTCAAAATTGTGACTGACATAGTTGAGGGCCTTGATGAAAACAGACATACTTGCCTGACGCTATGCGACTTAACGAAGGCCTTTGATTGTATATCGCATGACATACTAATTGAAAAACTGAGTCACTATATGGAATTAGAGGCACGACCTTAGATCTAATTCGTTCTTACCTCTCAGACAGATTCCAATGTGTAGAGTTAAACAACGTTAAATCTGACTTCAAAAAAATTGAACATGGTGTACCACAGGGTTCAGTACTTGGACCATTCCTATTCATTGTTTACATCAATGACTTGTGTCAATACATGGCACCTACAAAATGTATTTTATTCGCAGACGACACAACCCTTGTGTGCTCTGATAAATCCTTTAACACCCTGACCGAACACACATCTGAGTGTCTAACCTCGGCAAAAAAATGGTTTTCTGAAAATAAACTCAAATTGAATGAAAGCAAGACTCAAAATGTTGTTATTTCTTCTAACACAATGTACCAAGATGGAAGTCATGTAACGTTTCTTGGTCTCATTATTGACGATAGATTGAATTGGTCCAACCATGTAGATCACGTGGTTCGAAAATTATCTAGTACTCTGTTTTTACTAAGGCAATTGAAACCTCTCACAAATCCCAATATTTTGAGAATGACATACTTTTCTTTATTTCATTCTGTGCTCTCTTATGGCATTTTACTTTGGGGAAATTCAAAAAACGCTGTAGCAGTTTTTAAATGTCAGAAAAAAGCTATCAGAATATTGGCAAACTTGGGCTTTAGAGACCATTGTCAGCAACATTTTATTGAACTTGGTATTATGCCCCTGCCCACTTTATACATTTTCACAGTCCTCTTAGAAATACACCAAAATGTGAGCTATTTTTCCAGATAATCTGACTCGCATTGCTACAACACAAGATCGGCTAATCTACTGACTATTCCTCGTCATAGATTGGCTGTCAGCCGCAAAAATTCATCGAACCTCAACCTCTACAATATCCTTGATACCTCAGTCAAAGTATTGGAATTCAGAAAATTTAAAACGGTGGTAAAAAAATTTCTACTTGGTCATTGTTTTTATGATATTGATAGCTATATTGCCTCAGCGAGCTCAATACGTATATAATTTTTATCTTTAATGTCTTTTTTGCACTGTTATGATCTCTACTCCCTGAAAATTCAGGATTGTACTTTTTTTATGTATCTTAAAATTTGTTTTTTAAATATTTTGTCGATTTCCGTAATATTTTAAATTTTTAAATGTAATTTTATAATATTTGAATATTTTTATTGACTGTTACATTTTCATATTTTTTAATACCATTTTATAATACAACTTTTCAATATTGATCTTAAATCAATATTGTTTTTGTGACTTGCCATAAATGTTCTTTATGTACATAACATGGTCAAATAAACTACTCTACATATCGAATTATTGGTCTGTAGCTCCAGCGGATGAAGTTTCCTGAAATATAAGGACACTCTGTAGATGTTTAATTATGGTGATTTATTTTTATTTCTCCAATGAAAAGCATCAACACCAATGTGAAGAAAACATCCACTGACCAATACTCGACAGCCACTCACAAATATAATATGAATGAAGTATCAATATTCAACAATACAGTGTCACACATAAAGTTTGTGACATTTGGAAGTTTTTTTTTTTAATAGATATAAAGAAAATTTGACTTCACAGTTAGTAAAATACAGCATCTCTCCTTTTTTCATGTGCTACTAAACCTGTCAAATTTAAATTTTTTTCGAAAATCCTCAAAAAATCAGTTTTTTTTTTAAATTTCGAAAAATGCCAGAAAAAAAAGTTGCAAATTTTCCGGTTTTATTCATTTGTTTCAAATTTGGACTCTCTACTGTCACTTCGACTTCTCTCCATTTTTTTTTAATTTTTCGAATCTTTCGCACTATCGATTCGAACAAAACATGATTCAAATTTCATAATTTTGATGAATATGAGACTTCAATATCATATCTTGCCCAGGAAATACCCACATTTGCCTGTTACCAGAAAATAAAAAAATGCATCTCCAGAAATTCGTCTTTGTTGTTGCAAAGTTCATCTAGTTTTTTCATTTCATTGTTAAACTGATGTGGATTTTCAATGTATGGACGTTAATATGTCAGTAATCGAATAAACGAATTTCTCTTCATTCTTATTAAACTCGTATTTCTCTTTTTAATAGATTCTTAGTTTGATTATTTTTCTGTCCAATAAATCAGTTACAAACAAACCTGAAATATCATACTTTTCTGTAAACTAAAAAATGACCTACAGTTTCATAACTCTTCAAAAGACTTTCGTTCTAGCGATTTGTACTAGACATGATAAAAAATTTCGTGATTTTAAACAATACAAGGCTAATGCAACATCTCGGGATGAAAATAGTAGGTACTGATTAAATCGAAATAAAATTTTCACTTAGTAGTAGTCGAAGTGACAGTAGAGTGTCCAAATCTGAAATAAATGTATAAAATCGGAAACTTAGCAACTTTTTTCTCTGGCATTTTTCGAAATTTCAAAAAAAAATTTTTTTTGGGGATTTTCGAAAAAAATGTCAAATTTGACAGGTTTAGAGAAGCACATGAAGAAAGGAAAGATGCTGTATTTCACTAATTTTTCAAGCACAAACTAACTGCGGAGTCAAATTTTCTTTATATCTATTAATAAAAAAAACTTCCATATGTCGCGAACTTTATCTGTGACACTGTATATATTAACTATATTAGATAAAAATAAATTGTAATCATCAATAGTACTGGTAGCATAACGAACGTATAAAAATCGTCTCACATAAAGATGTTCTCTATTATAGTTTTATGAATATCTTTCAAACATCAACCTTTCTCGTATATTCGATGTTTCCTATAAATAATTCTGATACTATACATGTCATGCATTCAGGATTGAGGATCAAGTTATGATGGAAAAGTTCATCTTTAGTGATGAAGGAACGAAAAAAATTAATATAGTAATTCAAATATTCAGGTTTTCCCAATTATTCTGAAAACCATAAAAAATATAATGTAGATTTTTTTCACCATAATAATGAGCATCGATAATTATACTCAACTTTGCTCCAATTCAATTTCAGCAAGAATTACTGGAATCATTTGGATTGAACCTGCACAGGGTAGAGAAGGATGTGCAGAGATGTGATAGAAACTATTGTTATTTCATGGAAAAAGAAAATCTAGATAAGCTGAGGAATATCATGTGCACGTAAGTTTATATGTAATTCTGTGATCACATCTCCCAACGCATATTTCACCGCACTGAGCCGCGTTTCAAGAAACACTTGGAACTAGCGACACCTTGCGGCAAAAGAAATATAATTCAATGTTCTGCGTGGTATCTGTATTGGATAAGACGATAATATATATTTCTTTTCATTTTTTGATGAAAAAGGAAAAGTCTCGGAAAAAGTGCCAACTTGAAGGAATTCGAATAATTACAAGATTTTTTGTTATACTTATAATCGCAGTAGTATTAACCAAAGAAATTGATATTTGGTCGAAAAAAATTTATAACGGATTTTGAAAGCTTTTTGCCTATAAGCAACAAGCTTGAGAAAGTTGTTTTACACTTTTTCAGCATTTATCAATAATTTTCGAGGGTTATTAGGATAGAATTTTGTTTGCTGATTCATACGTTGATTCATACGTTATAACGTTATTACAATCAAATCGTGACATTTTGAAATATTGAATATTTGAAATGTCCAAAATGGAATTGAAATAAAATGTAGGCATCCATAGCATCGCATAATGATTGAGTGAAAACAGCCAATGGGATCTGTTTTCAGTAGTATGTTGGTGTGATGGATCAGAGATGACCACAAATTACCTGATTTCAATGGATTTCTACTTGAGAAAAAAAAAATTAATTCTAATGTAGAATGTATACGTGATTGAGTTAAATTGTTTCATATGACACGAAATGACAAAATTTGATTGGTTGTTAGAACTGTCAAAATAATATTCAACCAAATAGGACAATTGGAAGTTGCCTATTATCAAGAGGCCACTTCGCAACTACTTTTTTGCATTAAGTGTCAGTTTAGGTACTCACGTCGTGTGTTGATATTTGATGCAAGATACATTTTTTTATGTCGATTATTTTGGGTCGAATGAAACTTCTCAACTATTATGTAGTATGGCGTTTTTCTCTTCGAAATATAAACATTGGTCACCATTAATCAATATCGTAACAATCCACAATCAATTTCTCAAAATTATAGCTTTGATATTTGCATTTGTATCAGGTACTATAATATGATTAAGCTAAGAACTTCTCAAGGTGTCGAAACCAATAAAAACATTCCGACAGTTCGTCGCTTCTTCAGAGGAAACATACACAATATGGACATATAACCTCACTTTCATTTCCCCGCTGATGAATACTAAGGTACGTGTGGGAACACCTCGACATCGGCTACATGCAGGGCATGTGCGACCTGGTGGCACCCCTGCTGGTCACCTTCGACGATGAGTCGCTCACCTACGCCTGCTTCTGCCACCTGATGGAGCGCATGGTGGAGAACTTCCCCAACGGCATCGCCATGGACTGTCACTTTGCCAACATGCGCTCGCTCATCCAGATCCTCGATGCCGAGATGTACGAGCTGATGCACGCGCATGGCGACTACACGCACTTCTACTTCTGTTACAGGTGAGTTTATTTTCAAGTTCGGATCATGACTGTTGATTGTCACTATCACTCATTGTTTTTTTCCATACTTTTTTTACTAAAGACATGTGAAAATATCCCACTTCTGAATTGTTACAGTCTTAACAATATAACATGTATATTACTTTTGTATAACTGCTCCTCTCCGAACATCTATCTGTGCATGTATGAATAACAATATGATTCAGGATCATCCGATATAACTGAGTGTATAATTCAAGCTCGCGGGAGATTCGATACAAAAATTTTATACCAAAAGTTATTCATCATTTTTGGTCAAGTTCGGATCATGACTATATTAATTGTCACTATCACTCATTGTTGATTCCATACTTTTTTTACTAAAGACATGTGAAAATATCCCACTTCTGAATTGTTACAGTCTTAACAATATAACATGTCTATTACTTTTGTATAACTGCTCCTCTCCGATCATCTGATTGGCTTGTCAAGTTCAGTGTTTTCAGATTTGTGTGTATGTGAGAGTCAATAAGGTGGATATGTGACAGTCAAACGTCAAATAAAAATGATCACATTGTGTACGCATTTCAAAATGAGCAGATTTGGGATATATATATAATCAACCCTAACTGAACTGAACACGAGACACAACACCAAACTCTTCGCCAAACGCTTCTCTCAATTCCCCGAGACTGCTTGTAGGTAAACCACTTTCTCCTTAGAAACAAACTCATCATCTCTCACTGCATGCACCAAACGATAAGCTTTATTATTGTTACCAGTGGAATGAATCAACGGATTAACATGATGACTACACGGTGTGATTCTTATACAAAGGGACCACAGAAAACAAAATATTTTACAGCAAATTTTATAGCATCGATATATTATCTTTTCAAATATTTTTGAAATTGTATTGATTTGTTCTCTTTCACACTACTCTATTATAATATATATTTTTTTAGAATATCCTAATCTTTTGCTTATTTTTTTTATTACATGCCCCTCGATTCTTTTTTTGAAGAAGATAAGTGAAAATTCATCTCATTTTTTTTATTTTTGATGGCTTTCAATCGCTAAAATTGATTCGTGGTCTCGAAACTAAATCCAAATAAGACCATTATTTATGATTTTTCCTACGACCACGTATAAAAACGTCAATAATCACACTGTTTTGTTATTCAGAAAGTAGCTCATATCACCATGGTATTGTTTATTTGAAAGAAAAAAAAGCATTAGTGTTGATATGAAAAATATCACAACGGTTGCCTGAATTGATATAGAAATAATTAGGTATATTGTGAAGGTACTCATCAATATATAAAAGCGTTCTCAAAACAAATTCATATTATTTATTGAAATGTTTGTCTCGTTTCGTATTATGCCGAGAATTCTTTATCTATTAATTTCAATGTGTCTGATACATAACCTCTGAATTCACTTTAAAACTGGAAGCTATACTCTTTGCAGGAACTATTTCGATGTTGATGACAGCGGTGAGATCATTCAAAAGAGTACGGCTACAGTTTTATGGGCGGCTTGCTGCTTGCATCAGTTTGATATCACAGTATCACCAACGAGAAGATTCTTTGGTATCACAGATGTTTAGAAAGAGTCAAGGACGCACTAACTCGTACGCGCTTGCGCACTACGTACTTCTATGGTTCTGTATTCCTGGTTGAGTGATTACTGGCGCTAGCAGGCGTATGGTGTCAAGTTTGTTTATGTACGCTGGTGTCAATATCAATAAAGTTTGTCCTAAACTAAACTAACTCAATCAATCAGTAATTCACATAATGAGGAATTGTCGGAGAAGTATTCAAATATCATCTTGAATATGGAAATAAACAGTAATTATTGATATCGAAACAAAACCACCTGAAATTATAGAGACCCCTCAACTTACATTCTTGACAATACTTCCCGCAAAATAAAAGTATTCAGAGTCGTAGGAAAAATAGTATACAAAACTCGTTGGAAAGTGCATTTCTTTATTCACTCGTTACGTTTCCGCACTCACCGCTACGCGGCTCGTGCTAAACGACTACTCGTGTGAAATATGTCACTTTCCACACTTGTTGTGTAATATACTATTTTGATTTACAGGTGGTTTTTATTGGACTTCAAGAGGGAGCTGTTGTACCCAGATGTTTTCGCTACGTGGGAAATGATATGGGCTGCCCAACAGGTTGCTTCCAGCCATTTCGTGCTGTTCTTGGCATTGGCTCTATTGGAATCCTACCGAGACATTATTTTGACGAACGGCATGGATTTCACTGATATCATCAAATTCTTCAATGGTAAGCCAAAACTGATAAGACATATCAATGACAAGGTATGTTTGGTTTGCGAAAAAGTCAAAATATAGGTACAGTCAGCATCAATCTCAAACTGCAACAACAAAGCTGTATACTCCACTTCTTCAGTATATTTTGTTTTCAAACTGAACCTTTTCTCTGAATATTAAGAAAAAAAAAAGGATCTTACTTCAATAGACACCACTATATGCTGCATCATTCATTTCATTACTTATCTTACAGAGATGGCAGAGAGGCACAATGCACAATCAGTACTCAAACTGGCAAGGGATTTGGTACTACAATTACAAGTATTGATGGAGAATAAATGAACGTGTTTTTTAAAGTAGGTTGTTATATATATATATATATACCAAAGAAGTGATCGATGTGATGATTCACATAAATGGGCAAAAAAAGTTATCTCCGTGGCCTCAATGTGGTCAATACACAATTTTTTCGCTTTCAGCATCTGAAATATTATTATAGTCAGGTTTTTTTCCTCAGGAATTAGTTTCCTATGAAGTCACATATTTTTTGCGAATTTTTATGGAACCTCTTTCTCCAGCATAATTTCAATATTAGTATCTCATATCTATAAGCCCTCAGAAGTTTCTCATATTTTCTATGTACACATCAGAAATTCAATTTATGCAATTAGGTTAATATGAAACGAATATTTCATCTATATATGGATGAATACCCATACTGAACAGGTACTTCAGTGTTACCAAATATTGCTGCAATATTTCGTAGAGCTTGGTTCTGCTATATTAGATTTGATAACAAAATAAGAAAATCTGCAAACAATTGATTTGTGAATTACAAATAAAGAAACGTCGGATTTAGTTTCAATTATAGCATTGCCTCGACCATAAAAGTTGATAACATCCACTTTTGCTGGAACTTCGGTCAGAGTATGTAGATATTGCTGAGTTCTCTATAATCGGTGCTTTTAGTAATAATATAGCAGCAAACTCTTTACACATTTCGTTGAAAGATGGCTGCAATATTGAATGAATATCATATTGTTTAGTGGATATGTGATACAAATATATGAACATGAATATTTTAAAATAAATTGTAGCATTCTCTTGAAACAATATAGCGGGAAATTCTCAATGATTATACGGAGAACATTAATAGTTGTTATAGGATGTCCCATAAATCTACCATCAAATAGCGAACTGAAGTTATTGAATATGTCATTAATTTTGTTTGATTTTCAATATTTTCAAAATCTAATCGATGATGGTTGTTGGACATATTAAATAAAATCACTTATTTCGATGAAAAGTTGAATTGGATTGATTGTGTGCAATCAGACTGTGAGATAACAAATTAACATGGCTGTGAACAAAATTATATTCTCACCTGAATCAATGATGATGATAATATATATGTCTTCGTCATATCGTTGAATTCTGGGACATCCTATAATGTCTAGTTTGATTGTTTTGACATGCCCATGTTGAATTGCAAATCATATATAGGTATTTCCTATTTTTTCTCAAATCTCAAGACTAAATGGATCACAAACATTATCATGATATGTCCATTGAATTATATGTCTTATATATTATCTATTAATATGAATGGAATGGATTTCAGTGTAATTAATGGTTTCGACAATCATATACTTCGAAGGTTACCAAAACTCAACACCTCGATTTTTCATTTGCATTTTATCGTTATAATAATGATCCTGCAATGAGTGACAGATTGATGATTATTTGGACCAAAATCACCGTCGAGATGTTATGAAATTATGCATCATATTAGTTCAATGAATCGCCAATATTGAACATTATAGTGATTCATATTTTTATAACATTATATATTTCTTTGTTATAAACTTAAAAATTTTGCTTCTGGTCTTTACACTGCACTGGAAATCCAACCAGAAGTCAACGAAACTATAATGTGATACCTATACCCTAGCTTATCAAAACTTCATCCAGTTTGAACATTTCTCTCATAGACCAGTGGATAGAATTTTTTATCTGGATAGAATTATGTATATTTCCGTTGATTTGTCTACGTCAGGATGTTGATAATAATCATCGATAAAACTTATTAATTCACACCATGTGTTCCATCTTTATCTAAAATTTCACCTTGATTCAAATTATTCCCTTGGATCTTTCAATATGAACAAGAATATTTACTCTTTACACGAACAAAGAGCGTAAATATTCTTTGGTACAGTTGTCATGATTAACGCTACAAATATAATATTTTCAAATTATTGAACTAGAGACGCTTTGACGATTACCTCATAGATTATGTCAGTATTTTCTAGTGGTATCCATCAGATATGTCTTTCATAATATTCTTCACTCTTTATTGTGATTTCCAGAGAATTATCAGTACCTAATGTGTAAGTTTAGTATGTTATAGATAACTGAATAGAATACTTTTTCTAACAATGAAAGTTTCAGGAAAGTATGTGCCAAATTGAATTAAATACAGTACGTATAGCAGAGAGTAGAGTAGGTGGAAAAGTATAAAATTGCATTAATTGAAAAAATATAAAGTCTTTTGTCATGAGTTATCAGGAATAAGTTTGGCCTCATTAAATCGTGTTTCTTCTGGTAGATGTGGAATTATCATGTAGTTAGGAAATAGACAGTACCTAACTATAGATTTTATATCAACTTATAGATGTTTGATGAATAATTATTTTCATATGTAAAATCTATATCAATATAAAGTCAAAATAGGTGACAAAGAAAATATCATTAAACCACAGAAATATCTAAAATGATTTTACATATATATACTTAATGAAAATTTATTGATTGTTGAATATTTATCGATGAAATAATATTTATTTAATAAAGATGATGTTAATAATACACTATGTGTATATATAAATGTGATGAATCAAAATATAGAGATGCACCCTGTATATCTATTTTATGTACCTTCTTAAATTGTCTCATAACTACATATTTATAAATCATATTAATTTTGTATCAAAAATAATTTACATATACTCTGTATCATATTTATATCCTACTATATTTTATTGAAAATTATGCAATTAAATAAAATATAACAAATAAAGCAATGCTATTGATCAATTCCTAAAATTCTTCCCATAATCATCAGATAAGATCCGATACTATATATAAACCCTAACCCAACTGGACACAACACCAAACCCTTCGCCAGACGCTGCTCTCAATTCCCAGAAAAGATTGATACACCCTACTCTATATTCAATACATGACTGACTGCTTGTCTACAAACCATTTTCTCATTAAAAAAAACTCATCATCTCTTACCGCGCCAAACAATAAGCTTTGTCACCAGCGAAATGAATCAACGGATTAACGTGACTATACGGTCATATATATAATAACAACTATATGGATAACACCTATTCTTCTCTTCACGCGAAAATGAAGCCAGTTTTGGAAAAACAAAAGACTGTCTGGCTTGCTAATGATGAATTGTGCGCAAGCGCGGGTTATGACGAGTTGAAATCCACTGACGTTTTCAGAATTTCATAGGTTAGGTATGTTTGTTGACTCAAATTATGTAAAAGAGCGTCAATATAGTTATTAATGTACTTACTGATTGTTTACAGAAGTGATTAGTGAGTGATAACAGTGATTGATCAAAAATTAGCCCACGAATCTTGTTCCGATGACTTTATCGTCACAGGTTTCTCATGAAATCGCAAGTATCGCTTTGTAGATCACATCCATTTCTGCATTTAACATCAACTATTATTCAATATCGTCCAACAATCCGTCAATGAATGAATATTTGAAAAATTATGTCATGATGAAATAAAAATATCGAATTGAAGGTTACGTGACACATTTGATTGATTTTTAATAATTATCATACGTTTGTCGCTAACTAGAAAGCTACTCTCCTCCATGATGAAAACGAATGTCGATTCTTAATTCAAACTTGCGCATGCGCATATTCGCGATTGGTCCCGCAGACTGTCATTTGTTTTATTTTTCGGCTTCAGCTCTGGTATCCATGTTACCTATATAGTTATTATTAGATATATGTATACGGTACGATATTTAAGTATATATATTGTGTTTATAGTGTTCTGTCTTAGACTTTTATAATTCTCAAAAGTTTGTCTATGACATAAACTTCTCAGACGAGTGTGAAAGCAAATCATGTAGAACGAAATAAATCTACTCATCTATCGCATCTAACAGGTCGTTAAAATGGGTTTAGCAGGAACAAAGTTTGTGCCAAAACAGATCCTTGTGGAACACCGCGGCATTGACAGTCATTCCATCAGATGGGTATTCATCCATATACAGGGTCACTCACGGTCGATGGTACCTTAGACGTTTACGGAGAACGGGACGTAGGATTATTCTGAAAATTTATTGGTTTATTGGGTAATCAGTTTTGTTCTATCGATCTAAAATACTTTCAGCGTTGCCGCTTCTATCAAAAAGTAGCAACAACTTTGTTATTTCAAATGGAACACCCCCCTGTATTTTATTTCATTTTTAGATTCTTCCTGAAGAGCTGATTTCGTCGATCTATCATACTTGGGGTATATCGCGAAATATTACAGAGATATAGGGTGTGAAAAATCGAGATTTTTCAACTTTAGGAATTTTTTGTGCCGAAACTATCCATTCTCGTTGAAAACGGCTTACATATCCCTGATATTTAATTGAAACAAATACGGGTGGTTCAAAATTTTGAGTTTTGCATCACCCTCTATTTGTTTCTATTAAATGTCAGTAGATAGTAAATGAAGAGTTGAGATAGGGACATGTAAGCCGTTTTGAGCAGAAATGATTAGTTTTGACACAAAAAATTCCTAAAGTTGAAAAATTTCGATTTTTCACACCCCATATCTCTGTAATCTTTCGCGCTATACCACAAGTATGATGTATCGACGAAATCAGCTCTTCAGGAAAAATCTAAAAATGAAATAAAATACAGGGTGTTCTATTTGAAATAACAAAGTTGTTGCTACTTTTTGATAGAAGCGGCAACGCCGCAACACTGAAAGTATTTTAGATCGACAAAACAAAACAAATTTTCAGAATAATCCTACGTCCCGTTCTCCGTAAACGTCTAAGGTACCATCGACCGTGAGTGACCCTGTATAGCTAGTTACCTATTCATGAGAACGCTTTCTAGGGCTTTCTCAAGAAAGCCCTCATGTCAAACCCTGTCAAATGCTTCAGATATATCCAATACAACAGCCAGATTTCTCAAAAATTGCAAAAATACAATATGGCGCCCATAAGAAAAACCAAAGTTGAGTGTTGTATCTCTGACATCAAGGACGCTTTGGAAAATACGATGACAGATTTAGATTCCTTGTAAAAAAAGTGCCTCAAGAACGTCCTGGTCCAAGGTAAAAACGTCTAGTTCTCTTCGTTTTCGCATGAAAACATACAAACGAAAATTGAAAATTTCAGTTTTCTTCCAATAATTCAAAAACGAAAAATGATACATGAAATTTTCTTTCACAAAATGAACATGCACAACTTTGCACTAATTTTATCGACCTCGTATCTCTCATATCTTAGTTTTCCATGGTGGACCGTGGAGCTCGAAATACATTTCTGTGGATTTTTTTTTGCTGGACCCCAAGTGTACCGATCCTATTTTTGACATAATCCATCATAATGCCATCCCACCAAATGCCTCTATGAACCGTGATCAAATGCTACACCATGACAGACATTTGAAACATGACACATGAAAGGGGACATTTGACAGATGACATATGAAAAGGTATAGAAAAACAACTATAATATAATAAAACCTTATATTATGACACGAGTTTACAATAAATAATGATACCTAGGTAAAAGATTCACTCATTCGTTGATCTCCAGACAGTAATAGTATCAAATAAACAATGCGAACATCGAATTCATACATAAGAAATATAATGTGTGATCTTCAAACACGTGACACGCAACCCTCCAACCTACTGGTTGGCAAACTTGACCCCAGCCTCGATGTTCTTCTTCAACTCCGGAATGGCCTTCTCGAGCAGACCCTGCTCGAAATCGCTCAGTTTGCCGAGCCCGAGGTTCTTCTCGATGCCGTTCTTGCCCAAGACGAGCGGCGTCGCAAAGTAGGCGGCGCCGGTGACGTCAGACGCGACGTACGCCGGCTCGATGACGTTGACGTCGCCCTTGAGGCCGCGCAGCAGCGAATTGGCGAACCGAGCGCCAGCGTAGGCCATGGAGAGGGTGGCCGAACCCGCCCCCGCTTTGGCCTTCACCACCTGCAAGAGGGGATGTGAGGAGTGGAAATCGCAGAGCGTGACGATGGAAAGCGGAAAATCATGAGGAAGTGGCGGAAAATGAAAGATACGGTGACTTTGTAATAAAAACTTTCAACATTTAGGGTGGCTTTATAAAAACTTTTGACATTTAAGATTTATCACCTAACGTTTAAGACTTAGGGCCACTTTATAAAAAACTTTAAGACCTAAGATTTATCACCTAACATTTAATACTTATCACTTATGACAGATGAATCATGGAAATATCATTGGTTGTGGTATAAAACCATTTAAGACTTATGATTTTACACCTAAGACTTAAAAAGATGACCAACTTCCAACTTAAGAAATGGATGATAAATGATCATAAATGAAAATAGGAGATGCGCATGTTCGAGCAACAAAAATTGACATCCTGTTTCCCGCGATATTTGAATTTTGGGTTATATTTTCGAATATTATTTGTTGGTGTGGAGAGTCTGTAATTATTTGGTTGCATTTATCAATTTTTTTATAATAGTGATAAGACCATGGGTATCATTTACTTATCATGTAGTTTGCTCATGATTTTTGGATTGAAATACAAAGTTAAACCCATACATAGGAAAAAGAATACCCATTCCAACTCCATTTTTATTTGAACATGATGATGGATAATATGGATATTGAACAGTTTTCTATTTTGAAATCGATGTCATCAATAATAACTCCAAATTATAGCTATTTATCAGATCAGAGGGATGCTCTTATGCAGCAAATTGCTTATGTTGATGGACTGACTACTATGTACACATGTCATCATAGAGGAAACCAGCAATGTACTGTGGAAAATTTACTGAAAAAATTGATTGGCATGGAATCTCCATGGAATTTTATGAAAAATGGAATATGCCAAACTGTATTGGTGCCCTTGATGGAAAGCATATTCAGATACAAAATACAAAACATGCTGGAACAGGATACTTCTCCTACAAGAAGACTTTCAAGCATAGTATTGATCGAGGTATTGATAGCTATCTGTGATGCATCTCATAAATTCATCTTCATTGATGTAGGCTGTCCAGGATCAAATCATGATTCATGATGGAAATGTATTCCGTAATTCAATTTTCCATTTCTACCTTCAGTTTTCTAAGATATATTTGGCCAATTGTTTTCCAGGCAGTTTTCCTGGCGAGTTTATTTTAGAATAACTACTTTGTTTATCATAAATATGCCTGAATTCTTCAACTTGTTGAATTAATAGAGCATATCGTCCATGACACAAATAATATTTGAATAAAATTGAAGAAAATTCTGACAAAAACAATAATTGTGAAGAAAAGTTTCGGACTTCCATTGTCTAAAGGTATGAAGATTTGAATCCTGAGAAAAGAAAAGATGAGTTATGCTGAAAAAACGAAATAAGTGATGAATAAAAATTAACTATTTTATCGAATCAAGAAGATTCGAGTATCAAAAAATCAGGTTAGTATTAGTGTTAGTATATATGAAGTCGAAAAATGTAGATTTAAATGGGAGACGACGAACTGGACAACTTCCTACAACACCTCAACAACGTGAGACCTTCCATCAAATTCACCATCGAGAGAGAATCCCAAAACGAATTGCCTTTCCTGGACGTGAAAGTGAAGAGAACAGACAACAAATGGCAAACTTCTGTTTACAGGAAACCAACTCACACAGGACAATATCTCAACAATGGATCCAACCATCACGGAGCTACGAAAAGGGGCATAGTGAAAACTCTGATTGATCGTGCCTTCAGCCTCTGCAACAACGAGGAAAGCCTAACTTCCGAACTGGACCACATCAAGAGAGACCTCTACCAGAACGGCTATTCAAGGAAATTGGTGGAACAGACGTTGAAGAGCAGGAAACAGAGGATAATCCAAAAAGAAGAAGAACCGCAACAACCAACATTGTGCCTTCCCTACATCAAAGGATTGTCAGAGAGAATCAAGAAGATTGGATCCAAATACAAGATCAAGACCTGCTTCAAATCTGGAAACACCATCCGCAGCCAACTCACCAAAACCAGACCAACGAACAAAAACAGTGACTCCAAGAATTGTGTTTATCGAGTACCATGCGAATGTGGCAAATCATACATCGGAGAAACCAAGAGACCACTGGAAACCAGAATCGGCGAACACAAGAAAAACACCCAACGAGGAGAAACCACCAAGTCAGGAATCGCAGAACATGTGTGGACCCACCAACATAACATCAAATGGTCTGAGGCAGAAATCATCCATAGAGAAGAACACTGGTTCAAGAGGAAATTCAAGGAAGCAGCATACATAATGAATAATAACGCTTTCAGTCAACCAAGCGTCGAGATCCGCAACACATGGAAACCGCTGATTAGCCGAATCAACCGGTTACGGCTCACTGAACCGGAAAATCCCGCCATAGCTGACCTATAAATACCCCCGTATCCCAGGACTTTGTTAGTTCTCACCTGAAGACGATTGTAGATACACACAATCGAAACGTCGTGACAAACTCGATTTGAATCTTTCTCATAATTTTAATTCTTTATTCATTCATTTTATTTTAATTTTTAATTCAACTTTTCTTTTTTCAGGCTATTGATTTCCAATTCAACTTTTCTTTTTTCAGGCTATTGATTTCTAATTCAACTTTTCTTTTTTCAGGCTATTGATTTCTAATTCAATTTTTTCTTATTTTCAGGCTCATCGACTAGTTAAACTCCCATTTAAATCTACATTTTTCGACTTCATATATACTAACACTAATACTAACCTGATTTTTTGATACTCGAATCTTCTTGATTCGATAAAATAGTTAATTTTTATTCATCACTTATTTCGTTTTTTCAGCATAACTCATCTTTTCTTTTCTCAGGATTCAAATCTTCATACCTTTAGACAATGGAAGTCCGAAACTTTTCTTCACAACTCGAGACATTGTCAGCCACCTTCAAACAAAAAAAACAATAATAATAGATGTAGGTTAGAACTTGCCAACGTCAAAATTATTTGTTCCATGTCAAATATTCCTAAATCTTGAGTTTTTTTATAACAGAATGAACTGATCAGCTCTTAAGTCTTAAATATTAGGTGATAAATCTTAAATGTTAAAAGTTTTTATAAAGTCACCCTTAAGAGCTGATAAGTTGATTCTGTTATAAAAAAACTCAAGATTTAGAAATATTTGACACGGAACAAATAATTTTGACGTTGACAAGTTCTAACCTATATCTATTATTATTGTTTTTGCTTGAATTTTCTTCAATTTCATTTCAATATTATTTGTGTCATGGACGATGCTCTATTAATTCAACAAGTTGAAGAATTCAAACATATTTATGATGAATAAAAAGTAGTTATTCTAAAATAAACTCGCCAGGAAAACTGCCTGGAAAACAATTGGCCAAATATATCTTGGAAAACTGAAGGTAGAAATGGAAAATTGAATTACGGAATACATTTCCATCATGATTTGATCCTGGACAGCCTACATAAATGAAGATGAATTTATGTAATGCATCACAGATAGCCATCAATACTATGCTTGAAAGTCTTCTTGTAGGAGAAGTATCCTGTTCCAGCATGTTTTGTATTTTGTATCTGAATATGCTTTCCATCAAGGGCACCAATACAGTTTGGCATATTCCATTTTTCATAAAATGTCATTGAGATTCCATGCCAATCGATTTTTTCAGTAAATTTTCCACAGTACATCGCTGGTTTCCTCTATGATGACATGTGTACATAGTAGTCAGTCCAACAGAAGCAATTTGCTGCATAAGAGCATCCCTCTGATCTAATAAATAGCTAGAATTTGGAGTTATTATTGATGACATCGATTTCAAAATGAAAAACTGTTCAATATCCATATTATCCATCATGTTCAAATAAAAATGGAGTTGGAATGGGTATTCCTTTTCCTATGTATGGGTTTAACTTTGTATTTTCAATCCCGACCTTTCTTTCTCATGCATCTCAAATAAACACCAAGCCCAAAAATCATGAGCAAACTACAAGTAAATGATGCCCATGGTCTTATCACTATTATAAAAAAATTCAAGGTCAGATTTTTCTGTCTTTCTCTTCATCGGTTTGTCTCTCGTCTTTTGTATTCAACTGTCTTCCAATTTATTTTCATTGATTTTTATCGACTTTTCGTACCAGCAGTTCTCGTGAATATTGTGGTATTACATCAGAATTTCATCCATATCTTTATCAAAGTAATATTGAATATTATGAAATATCCCAGTTGCATATTTCAACTGATCAGGAAATAAAAATGTGAGTACCTACCTGAACTGTGAAAGAACACGTCGCCGAAATGAGGATTTTGTTTCCCAATCAAAGACTTGCTTTGAACAAAAAAAAGTATCGTTAATTATTCAGGTACGTCAAACACTACCTATTTTACACTCTATTTACTATGTTCTGAGTGATATATTTGATTATTCTTTTTCTGTTACAGGAGATGTTGAGCTAATAGATTCGAGTTGGGTAGAACTGCACAAAGGGCTAGTTTGTGAATATCATTTCACTGAGGATGATTATTATAGAAATCCATTGCTCAGGAATAGATTGAATATCTGAAGCACCTATGAGAACATTTTGTAGACCATCAGCATGATAAGAAAACGTTAATCAATTGATGAGGAGAGGGAAAGCAATGCATCAGCCGTATCTTCAACTAGTCATCATTATTGAATAATTACCACTTCCAATGTATTGTTAAAGATTGTATAAAAATAATCACTGACAATTCAATATTTATTCATATTACAAAACAGTTGAAGGTATTTTTTATAATCACTTGATATTATTACATTGCTCGTATTTTTTTTCAAATTTATCTTTGATGTAGGTATTCTATATTATTTGTAATACTAAAGTGGCAACTGAAATTATGATCATATGGCACCACACCAACAAATTCCTGAAGTTGATGTCAGCAATTTTCAGTAGTTATTTCATTTGAATCTGCTTCAATGGTGCATCTTCAATGCAGAGCTCATGTTGAGACAATTTTTTCCAATCTTCAGGTTATTATCTACACCTGTCTTACGTGTTAATTTTGTTTAGACCAGGATGAATAGTTGATAGTGATTCATACCTATTTCCTCACCATATCAATGAAAATTCTGTTATCAAACAAACCTCATGTGAAGTGAATAAATCAACTCGAGTACTGCATTCTAAGTTCGTGAAAGTTCGTAATTCGAATTAGCTGCGAAACGCTAACTTCACATCAACAAAAATAGAGATTCATGCATTAAACGCCATCTGTGATAATACATTGAAACGAAAATCAATCAATGACTATATTTCCAAATCTTCCATAAGACGTGCACATCTTGTTACGGTTACTTATCTCTGTCAATACTATGTTTGAAAGTATTCTTGTAGGAGGAATATTCTGTTCCAGCTTGTTTTGGGTTCTGTATCTGAATATGCTTTCCATCAAGGGCACCAAATATCCACATCAACAAATAATATTCGAAATTATAACCCAAAATACAAATATCGAGGGAAACAGGTTGTCGTTGCTCGAAAACCTCACCTCGTAAATTCAGAGTTATCGCTTTTGCTCCGTCAAAATTCTCCGAGAACAGAGATCGTCGACCGATTTCAATTGCGGAACGGTTGAGAATTATTTCCCCTATATTTAGATGTCAAAAACTAACGACTTGATTAATCGAAGCCGGAGCAGTCTGATATCAATACCGAACGAGCAGCACCTTGTCACATTAGTGAACTGAATTGACCATACTGTATTCGCGAAAATCACGAACCAACAGATGGCGCTCGAGAAATGTCTAAAATTTGACATGAGGGTGATCAACAAACATTTGGTATATGTTCTCAATGGTATTATGTCAATTTTCAATTCGAATTTCAGGGAATAAATAAATAAACCTGAGTATCCAAAAGGGGCGCTATTGATAGATTATCGTTTATTGAATTCAAAACAGGTATTTTATCTGAGTTTCGTGGATTTATTATGTTTTTATAGGCTTTTCAAACCACCTCTACAAAATCAATGGGGACACTAAGGTATTTGTGTTTCAATGATTTCTCTTTATTTCAAGAATGGCCAAGATTGAAATAAGTATCTAGAGTATATTGGAGATAAGAAGAAACCCTTAAAATAGCGAGAAGCATTATTCAAAGCTGGTCACATACTTTGTGGGATAGATGTCAAACACATACTCGAACACAATATAAATAAACTCCTGTTCACAAACTTCAGCTCTAGGGTAGCTCTAATATGAAATTAAAATAGTTCCATGGAAAAATTAGCAGTGGAAGTGTGAATTTATCTGTAAACCTGTAATTATTTTATCCTAACCCAAAAATAGATGGTTAGCAAAATAAAAACAAAGAGTTGTAGTTAATTAACTTTATTCTCTAAGAGAAGTAAGTATAGGGGTGCTTATATTGAGATACCTACCTATCTTAAATAGGCAACACAAGTTATTATTTTCATGTTAACAATAACATGATAATTTATATAATAAAAATAATTATATAATATAGATGAGTAGGTATGTTTCAAGAATAACTTAAAAAGTTTGAGACCTTGTAGTCTACCAGTCATTCAAATTCATTTATTTCAATTGATACTTCATTCAATTCACAGCTTATTCATTTTGAATGAAGATTTGATTTAATTCAGCCCACATTGCCCTCACTCTTGAAGTTTGCATGTGATGACTTCCAGGTGTTTATTGAAGGAATTGCATTCTTTTTGAGCCTATCTCTTGGTTTAATTCTCCTTGATGGTCCTAAAGTAAAATCAAGGTTTTCATTGCAAACAACAAGAGACACAACTACAGTTGAACCAGATCTTATTTGTTTGATTTAACCTGAAAGACATACCTTCGCATTCACTTGAGAAATCCAGTTCTATGGGAAGTGCTAACTACAAACGTAAATGTTTATGGTGATAAGTTTTCCTATTTTCAACGTGATCATCCATTTTTCACACAATCCGGAAAGGAAATTCAGGATTTTGTGCCAAAGGAACGATGTCTGTACGGTAGGAGGAACGCTGAAATACTGAACAAGAACAAATCTTTGTCGATTTCGTCTTTACGACCTTTTGAACTTGCTGCATGTTTCAATAATATTAGTAACTAGCTGATAAGCACGAAACACATCCGAAAACTATTCAAAACAATTCAATTTCATTAAAAATAATACGAAAGTCTATGCTATACAATGCTAAATTGCTTTGTTAATCACCCTCGGAAGGCTTAGAAAATTTGACACCAGAGGCCGCCCACTCCGTGATTTTCGCGAATTGTACTCTTTTGTGACCAAAAATGAATGAAATGAAATGGCACCCACCTCTGTGCCGGCCTCTTGAATCCTGGTGGTGAGCGCCTTCAGTTTGTCTTCGGGGAAGCTGACAGCCGGCGAGGCCCGCGAGATGAGGGGAATGATGGTGATGCCGGAGTGTCCACCAATGACAGGCACGTTGACGTCCTTGGGGTTGAGACCCTTCTCCTGCGCTATAAAAGTGTTCGCTCTGACAATGTCCAAGGTGGATATGCCGAACACTCGTCGGGGGTCCAGTTTGCCCGCCTGAAATGTTTAGCCAGTGATCCAAATGGAAGCCTAGCAGGCTGGAACTATGATTGTGTGTTCACTCCACAGAACTCAAACAAGAAATGGAACGATAATGTAATTCAGCAGTTTTACGCTAAATTGAATTCGCGCATACCATGTGATCATATAGCATTATAGCAAAATTGAATGTGGATCAAGCGCAGAAACCTTTTGCACCGGACCGGCACTACCAAAGATGACAAACTCAATAACATAGCTTTTTAAACCACAGATAATTCAACAAGAACACAACAACACAATATGAAGCCGAAAACAGCTTGCTGAAAATCGAAATGGACAAGATTCGAGAACAAAGAGCAATTAAATACAATGCAAACAAAACTTATAGGCTGACGTGTGGGCTGACGCCAACTCTTAGTTCTGTGGCTGAAATATATAATTTTAGACATACGTTCACATAATACATCAAAAACGTAGTCTCAGACATGCCCAGCTAACCCTGGCACATATTGCGCATGTGCTCGATTCAAGGTTTATGATTCGCCTGTTGGCCGTAAATAATCCTCGCGCATCCTGCTATATTGTCGTTTCATTTCTTGTTTGAGTTCAGTGGTTCACTCAAACCAAACGTCTGTCAAGATGAGGTCGCTATTTCATAGATGTCAGTCGATGCTCATTTGTTTCGGTTTTTTATCTGTCAGCTTGTCAACTTCAGCACATATAATATATCTATCCTAATATGACATATTTTGACTATTACATATATGTATTCAAGAAGCTTCAATACCAGGTTTCAGGAACAACAATGCCGCATTCCAACAAGAAGAAAAAAATGTTGGTGGTACTCACGTATTTAGGAAACAATACATCAAGGAACCATGCCACAGACGAACTGCAGATCTGCTAAACATGAACAGAGAGCAGATAAAAACTGTTATAGGACTCATGACCGGCCACGCCCCAGTCAAGGAGCACCTTGCCAGAATGGGACTGTATAATGGTGACCCAAATTGCAGGCTATGCGGAAAGGAACCAGAACCAGTATCACATATACTATGCAAATGCGAGGCATTGGATCGCAGAAGGCAGACAATTTTTGGGCAACCAGTTGGCGAACCAGCAGAAATATACAACTCACATCCAGTGAAGGACTTGTACAAACTTGTACAAGGCACTGAGATAATAAAGTGGGTACAATGATGATAAATAGGCAAGATACAATGGGCCATTAGGCCTAAGTGTCATCGGAGACTTCGGTCAGACGAGCCTACGAAGGGGGTGGAGTTTTTAGTGGGTAGACCTGGCTGAGATCAGGGAGTCCCACACTATCATATGGGGAATTTGACCCATATGATGTCCATAAAGGATTTCAACCACCTCTGAAGAAAAAAAAAAAAAAACGTATTTTAGTCTCTTGAACAAGAATCCGAAGTCGAACCGGTTGTTTCGTGAATACGTAATTTCAAATCTATAATTGCTGCTATTAAAAACATTTACTTTTTTCAACACTTTTTAGAGGGAAAATGGACTAAACCAAGAAGCTGTCAAATCAAATTCAAGATGGATACCTTGGGGCATACAAACCGTTTGAGTGCATTAAAACTCTAGTTTTTGTAACCTTTTGATTTTAATTTGAAATAAGTTTTAGCTCCAGAACGAATTTAAACATTCATTTGTGAATATTCTGTGTTCAGACTATATTGTGATTTGTGAATTTTCTCATAAAATTGAAGATAGAGCTACAAAAACATGCCACATACTTGTTGTGTTGTTTAGTTTGGGAGTTGAGGAAATCGTGATGATGCAAAGTTTTTCAATATACCCAGTGCACTACATTTTGTACACAAAACAGAATTGAATGAACTCTCAAAAATCCCAAGGGAAAGATGGTTGAAAGCAATCAAAAGGTAAAATCTCAGAGGTTAAACTAAAGTATGCCAAAGTATGTGCTAGACATGTTTTGAAAGGTGAAAAGTTACATAACTTTTCATGAAGGTATTTGTTGCGAAATGTGGTTTCAAATTTTAAGAAAACCAGCTGCTTTAACTGATCCATCAGAGTGAAAGGATCAATGCCTTGAATGACTCTGATTTTTACCTCATACCGTAATGCAATGTATTTATCTTCAGTCTCTAATGATAACAGATAATCACTTTTATTATCACAAGCCATTGTATTCACTTTTGAAACCTTCAAAAAGGAAATTCAAACTATAAACACAAAAAAATGTAATCAAATAGACTAAACACTCCATATATGCCCGAAGGCGTCCATTTTTGATCACGTGTTCTGGATTGGCTTATTGATGTTTTCCAAAGTATTTTGAGGTTAAAAAAACACGAGATTTTCATCTGTCAACTTGACACTGTCACAATGCCCGTTGGACTGGGTTCTCGATGGGTTTTGTTAATGTTTCGAAGGGCAATTTCTTCAAGTTTATTAGTTTTTTCTGCTGAATATTGTTGAAAACAAGTAAATGTAAGTGTGTGCTGTTTTAGTTTGAAAAAGGACTACTTTTTGTGATACATCATCCTGTCAAATGTTGTACTAGAGAGTGCCGCGTTTTGAAATCATATTCGTGTATAGGAAGCCAAACCAAAATACCTTGGTACTACCTTTTCAACTCGTTGGAATGCGGTTGACGTTGAAGCCACGTTTTCAATATTGAAATTGCAGTTGTAGGAAATTTGTTGCATGTTAGGAGTTGCTCAGGAAATAATTCTGAAACTGAAGCCAATTGGGTGAACAGCTGATTATCATAGTATCCGTGGAATATTTTCAAGACCTTACCAACCAGAATGAGGTGTAATCATTACCTTTTTCAGAACCTCACACACAATAGGAACAGCCGAATTCACGGGATTGGTGATGATTCCAATAAGAGCTTTGGGTGCAACCTCAGAAGCACATTCGGCCAGGGTCTTGACAATACCGGCGTTTGTGTTGAAAAGGTCATCCCTTGTCATTCCTTGAATTATCAACAAATATAATTTTCAAGTACACTTACATGACTATTATTTAATTCATGGGTTTCAACCACAATAAATATCGTTCTTTTCATTTGAAAGATATTTACTTGGTTCCCTAATTTAACCCAACCCTGTATAAGTAATATTGAGTACCTATAGGCACAGATTATGGGTATATACAAGGGCTCGTATGTCGTCTGCGTCTATTAAATCAGTATGCGCATGCTCCGGACGATTGCAAACTATTCAAAATCGCTGCTAGAACAAACCTATTAACCGAGAGATATAAGTTAGTGTGTTATTTGAAAGGTAAAGAAGTTGAAACTTCTGTTATGCAAGCCGTATTCTCAGCCGCAAGTTGTGATTGATATCACATGCAGCCATCAACATCATCAGCCATGTGGTATAAAAAGTTCCAGTCACGACGAGTTGACATATTTAATAATAGTCCAGAAATGTTTCTTACAAAATACAGGAAATAGTAATTTACGTAACAAGTCCGGAAAATACTGTTTTTTTGGATGAGTGGACAAAATTCTAGGACGAGCGTAGCGAGTCCTGGAAGTCTGCGAGTCCAAAAAAACTGTTTTCGGGCGTTTTGCGTACACAATTTTTTCGGCAACCGTGTAGAATAACAAATCAAAGAAACACATTTCTTTATCAGAACAAAATTTCGAACATTTCAATTCTTATTTATATTAATATTCATATTAAAATTAGAACAATTGTTAATATTGAATGGATTCAATTTGTTTGAAATGCTTGGTATATTTAAGTGCCTTTTGTTGAAGTCAGAACAAGAAGGTAAAGTTTCCGTTTCACATTGATTGTTTTCATCTGATAATTTTTGAATGTTAGCTAATTTTATGTCAGATAGCTGTCAGTCGTTATTTTGCTGCTATGGTAATGATCAACTGCATTTATCAAAACCATACTACCAAGATTTTCATATTTACAATGACAACAACGATGTGATTCTTCCCGGCCTAGTCCGGGAAGTACGTATTTCCCGGACTAGGCCGGAAAAATGCCACTTTCTCAAAAAAAATCGTCTGGAAAGTACGTACTTTCCGGACGGTTGCCAAAAAAAAAAATTCTATATACCCGTGACCGCATCAAAAGTATTTCAGTTGAATGCAATTATAATATCCACCTCAAACAGTGGCATGCGATTGACTATTCAAACTTCCCATAATTTCCAGAAAGGCGACATCGTTCTGAAAGACTTAATAACCATGCTATATTTATGGAAATTATCGGCTAATTTGTGGACATCTCCTGGACTTGTTATTTATTGTTATTGTTGCATATTTCATCATCTATTTCTGAAATATTATCTGTTAACAACACGTCTTCTGCTTTCACATTGCGCAATTCGATGTGATATTATGTTTTTCCTTCTATTTTCATATTTATAATGAATGTGTTATTTTATTTACATATCAGGGAAGTACAATATGATTCTTGACGATGGTTAGTTAATACGTATTTAGGAAGTTTTAGGTGATGGCTTGGACGTTGCGAATTGTTATTTGAAAACAAATATATGTAACAAAAAATTTGCTATATGTTCAGTCAATAAATCAGGGAATGAAACAAAAATAAAGCACTTTTAATGGTTCAATTATTTCATTATCAAATGATGAGGAATAATCACCTGGTTTCCTGGGGACACCAGCAGGAATTATTATCACATCTGCACCTTTCAGCGCATCTGCAAGACATTCAGGTCCATTATATCTGAAACAAGGCAATGTTCACTTTGGTGCCTATTTTTCCTCGAAAAAAAAAATACGTTGAGATATGGAGCCAGAAAGCCTTAGATGGAAATGAATAGGGAAAAATCACGGAGTGGGCGACATCTATAATTGATCGCATGAACTACTCGAGAGGTGAACAACAAACTAACCTCTATATGTTCATATGGGTAAAGTGTGAACTTTATTTATTAACTTCAGTGATTAAAGCATTGAAAGTGTTGTATTTTGATGATATTTTGTGAAGAACTGTTGTTAATAGACCACACAATCTGAAAATGCAAAAGATTAGAAGAGGTGATATGGAGATAAATGGAGAAAAATTTGCTTGTTCCACAATGCTCTAACATATACTCAAGGCTTTGCATACATTTCCTTCAAATTCTAAAGCAGAAGATGGGCAGGATTTGGGGAAACCTAAATACTAAGGCTACTAGCCTAGAAATGGAAGATGATCTTGAAGATAGAAAAAGCTATCTCGGAATTTATGTTTGTAGCAAGCACTTATGATTTTTTCAGTGGTAAGTTCGATTTTTCATTAATGTTGTCACTATGCTAGTACCTCTTCTCCACCTCATCTGGTTAATTTTAATCATTTTGTAATTTATTACAGGCTCAGGCAAATATCAAATAATTATATGCAGTTGGAGCAACATGGAGATGAACAAGAAGGGGAAGATTTATAAAGAAGACATGATGAAAGATCTACACTTGGATGATGATTAACATGATCATGTGATGGATCTTGGAGAGTTCCACTGTAAATACAAAACCAACAACAACCTATATGACACACAACAATGTTCCTGATAATTATATGAAGTTTTTGGTGATTCTGGTGTTGTGTAAATAAAAGACTAATTTATCATCTGCTTGCTTGGCAATATTATATGGATTTAGGAATTTGTATTGTTGAAGAATGTTTTATTATTGCATTTTTTATGAGTTGTAGTATTTCTCAGTCTGAAGGGAATCTATTTCATTCACCAATGATTAAAAGATTTGAATACTGATTTATTATTATTGTGTTACATTTCCCAAATTATTCTATAAAGTAAAACATATGGCATGCTAGAGAAAGCCATTTACTCTTGTTTACCCAATAAAACTATGGATTTTTTGAATAATTTATTTGAACACTATCATTTCTTTGAAATGAATTTATCAAATCTCCACAAAATGATGAATGTATATCAACTGTCACTTCCAGGTAGTTTTTGCACTTCACTTTGTTCTAATTGGTATATCTATTTGAATACATTACCATATAATCTAGGTTCCTGAAAATAAAAACAAACCAACACAGGAAAGAAAACTGATGATAAGTCGAAAAGGTGGAGCTTATATGCTTCCAGTCGAAATAAGTCAACAACATTATAAATAAATATGCTTTACAGGAACATTAAAATAAACCCATATCTCAGCTAGTTTCATGGAGATGTGGGGGATGTCATACACAAAACTTTTTATGATTTCTTCATTGAGGCCTTCAGTTCCAATTGTGTGATTGCTGAAACACTTTCACCCCACATAATATCCGAAATGTTGGAAATTGATATTTCAACTTTCACACAGACATTTTAAAAAGAATTTCAGGAACTAAGAACTGAAAAACTTCGAATAAAAACCGAAATTGAGACCTGGACACACCTGGACTTTGGTGGCATTTATCAAGCATCCAGTGACAATAAAACTGAAACGTCGACAACAAACCCTAAATACAACTTCAATCCAATAGTCGAGTATGAAAAATCGACCTAAATCTCTGAGATAACTGAAATTCTCTTCAATAAAAACTTTGGTTTAACAAGAGATCAAATGACAGATTATATGTTTGTTCACCCCTCGATCCGACATTTTGTCATTTACAGCGCCATCTGGCGTTTCGTGATTTTCCCCTATTACTTGAATTACAATTGTTATTCATCTGTTATTCATGAACCTTTCTCAACATGTTATAATCGAAATTTCACAATAGAATCTTATTACATGTAACTTACCCAGCAACTTTGGCAGCAGTCTCAATATGAGACAGATCCGCTGCTACACCGGGTGTGTGTACAACATCATACAGGGACAATTCACTAACTAGTGGATTAATTTTCAGAAGAAGTGAAAGCGGCTGACCGATTCCGCCTGATGCTCCACATACTGCAACTTTGTAATTGTTCTAGAATAAAACGTTATTGCATCAATAGAATTCATTGATATGGTAGGCACAAGTTTAGATAACTGATATTTATACAGTACCTTCAGGTAGGTGTTTTAATCTAAGAACATATTCTGAGTATACCATTTTGTAGTTTTTATTGTTTGTGGTGGAATGACTCTTCAATTATTTTTCGTCAAAACCTGTATAACTTGTTTAGCAAGAATCATAACCCCGGTAATAGTTGAGGAATCTCTTGGAGATGTGTAGTACTATCGCTATGGATAATTTTATGCTCCATACCCTTCTTGTTTGGCTCTTTATGTGACAGATAAAAAGTAGAATAGCATACAGATTGCCAAAAATGTTTAACACATGTCCACAAGAAATTTAAATGGTATTACTAACTCTAAAGACAAAATCAATACAGGAATTTATTGAATACTTAGCGAAGTTTCTATCATTTTAGTTAGGGGGATAGAAGGCGACACAAAATTTCAGAAGAATGCCATATGACTGCAGGGGCGAAATATACCTTGATCCGACTATGCTTCTTCTTCTTTGACATTTGAAGTTTGGATAAACAACAAACCACAAAAATATAATATTTGTCTTGAGTAGAAGCAACAATTAAACTGCTTATATCAGTTTTACACCCTATTTCTTTGTAATAATTTCTGCTAGAGCCCCAAAGTACGATTTATCGACGAAATCAGCTTTTCAGGAAGAATCCAATCTAATATTATGAATTTCGTGTTTTTCAGGTCAAAATACGTAAGTACCAACAAAAATTTTCATCAAAATATAGATCGCATGAGAAGTGCAAAATTACCAAATATTTAAATTCAGAATTTATCTTGTCGATAAATTTTCCCAAAGCCCAATACCAGGCTTACATAAAAATGTTTGATTACCCTGTATACAATTGGAAATTAATAAGTATATTTCATTATTATACGATAGTATCCCAGTGAGTATCCCAGGCTTGTGGAGAGCCATATCTGTGCCCTTTCAGCCCAATCCGAACCTGTGTAGAAATCCCTAGTTTGAATACTAGTGAATATTTTCGGAATTTTTATTTTCCACACCCACTCGAACTTGTCCATCATCATCATTAGGAGATGGACCTCCCCATCCATAGGACAAGATGAGTGAGTTAATGAAAATAGACGAATTCGTAGTTAAACAACACATTTTGGAATGTCCATTTACGATAGGTATACATATTATGTGCATATGCTATTGAAGACTTTATTAATTAATAATGTTACGTAACTGCCAAAATACTGGAAGGTTATAAATTCAATTAAATTTTTACAGTAATTTTTTTAAATAATTTATAAAATATTCTGGTCGTACCTGTTTAGATGTACTGAAATTTCTTGATGCTATCAAAGTGGGCCTTAAATATCTGGACAGCATGTTGAGCGGAAAACTTTTTGACCTTCAACGGAAACTGCGAGGAGGCCAATCAACAACAATTTAGAGCAGATTTTTAGGAACTGAGCAGAACAATTTATTAAGCGAAAACGAAAATCCGGCAATCAGCAATCAGCTGACTGTGACAGTAAAATGACACGATAAGATAAAAGCTAGTTCGTCCGCACACCACCACTAGACCACTTGGTTCTGTGTGAAAGCATCTCAGTTCTGTTCTGTGGACGTCTGTCGTCTGTGGTATTCTGGTATTGGTATATTATATTATGTTGTCAAAAAAGGAATGAATTGTTGTCCCTGGTACATCATATAAGTTTATGTTTTGTTTTCGTATTTGACGGTGGATTTATGCAGAGGTTTTAAGTCGTAAGTTTTAAGTCTCAAGTTTAAAGTAATATGGTAATAAGTCATAGCTGTCATAAGTTTTAAGTCCTAAGAAAAGTTGGCCAACATTTATCTCTTACGACTTAAAACTCGATCGATTTGCGCATGCGTCTGATTTTGCAAAAGGGAGAAGTTGAATGCATCTAAAGCAAATAGGAGGGTAGGTGGTCTGTGGCAAATAGACATAAATAAAAATAGCATTGAGGCTGGAAATTTGGATTGAATAAAAGGAAATGAGAAAAATAAGCACACAAAATAACAGGATTGACACTATTGACAGTCCTTAAAACTTCTTGCATAAATGGTCCATTTTTCCATACGACTTTAAAACTTAAGTAAAACCTCTGCATAAATCCACCGTAATTCCTACAAAGATCATGAATCTTGATGTTCTTGGATTTATATTCACTTGATCATCTGCTGATATCATTTGTTTCGGAAAGTTTGAATTTTTTATACAAAGTGGAAAAAGATTATTCCATGCCTATAAGAATTCGATCAACTCAATCTAGTCAAAGATTCAGTATATTTACATGTTCTCAAGAAATAAAATAACATAATTTTTATTACATAAATAGATTTTTTTTCAGCATTGAAAGCATTCGATTAAAAGATCAATTATGTATTCAAATGTTGATATAGTTCTTTCCTTCTCTCTCCATCTGCAACTGCCGCTGTAATTCAGATACTTTGGTTTCCAACGATGCAACCTGGTTTTTCAATAGAACATTATCGTTCTGAAAATAAATAAATATATTAAATATAAATAAAAAAATAGACACATATGTCAGTCAGAACACAACACCACAGCAGTTCTGTGTTCGTTTTTAGTCCATTTTATTCTACTCGGCTAATAATTATTATAAATATAATATACAGACAGATATATGCGTTCTCACCAGCCAAGAAAAGCCTTTTCTTGTTCAATTCTGCTCATAATTGAACACTAAACTATTGTGAAATACCACAAGATTTTCACCAATAGTGTTTTACATTAGTTTAGTGTTCAATTATGAATGTTCATGAAGTATCAGCCTCATCTGTTCAAAATCTACTCTAAATTCCTTAGATTTCGTTGATATCAGTAAGTCAACGAAATATTATATCATCATCAGCTAAAGTTCATAGTTGTTCAAAGTGCACAATAAGTACACAATACTTACTCGTAACCTGGAAATTTGTTGATTCGTCGTTTCCGAGATAGGATTAGTTTGTGTTGCTGCATCCTTATTATCAAGCCCATCAATCACATTCTAAAACATCAAAATCAAAATAACGCTGGTATATATTTTTTTCAAGTTCATCACTAAATAATATGTGATTTCAGCTTCAAATTTCTCAGCGATACGCTACCTAGCGGTGACTCGTGAACCACTCGAAGTGGGATAACCACTGAACTCTCTGAGGGATAACCCACAGACCTAACCTAACATCTGTTCTGTTTATGTTCGCTTCTGATGTGAAAGGTGTACCTCAAGCAGTTTTTCGAGAGATGTTCTGATGAAATTAAAGTGGAATCTTATCGTTTTTCTCATTTCAGTTATTGTTTGGTGACAAGACACATATGTCACAATGACACAAACATCAAAAATGTTAAAACAAAACAAAAACGATACAACTTCGAGAAGTTCGAGTTGTTACCATGAGATAGTGCTACGTGTTATTTTCTATCGCGAATCCTTATTCATACTATGCATTAAACACTAAAGATGCAACGTGGTGACGTCACTTGAGAAGATCACATCGCAGCATAGTAATTGAGCCATTCTAATTCTCTCGTTTCAACATAATTCATTCTGGCAAATTCCGGTATAGTTCATGCTTACACTAGCCGATAACATATTTTCCATTTGTTTCACCATATTTTCCAACTCTGTAGCAGTTTCTAGCAATGCAGGAGATGTATCAGTGGGCTCCTTATTTACTATCAATATTTCAAGAGATTGTCCGCCTCCTTCTACTGGTGTTGTTAATGTGATACGTTCCTTAGATGCGCTCACATAACTCTAAAAATAAACGAAGCATATGAAAGATATGATGGCACCTCCAGTATTCTATTCGAACTTACAAGGTTTTTATTTAAAATGGTCGATATTTGCAGCTCATCGCACATCTGTTGGAGATTTTTATTTGTGGAAACAAAGAATTCGTTCAGGTCGACGGGGTCCAAATAAATATTGGTAGGGTGAGGATCATCTTGTGATACTTGTTCAACAGCAGTCCGAGTAGTGTTCGGGTCATTTTCTTTCTCCGAACTTATCTAAAAGATACATATTTAACCTACCATGGTCATATATATATACTGCTGGTTTCCCTGGATTGGCGGTATCCAAGGTGGATATAGGATGGTGAAACAGCTCTTCAATTGTTTCTGCGAAAAACTTGTAGACCGTTTGAGAAGGTAGTAATATTTCAGCTACTTGAATGAAGATGGCGGTAAGATCGATTATCGAAGAAGATTTCTGTTGCTTACGTATTTCTGTGGTTCACATCTGACAGACGTGACTTGAAACGACATTAAAACAATATATTTTCTATAAAACTGGAATGAATATTGATATTTTGACTCTTCTCGATCATTTTTCATCTAGAACAGATGAAACTGATGAAAGTATGACAGAAGCACAGTTTCTGTTTTACCGACACAAGGTATGTCGCCATCTCTGTTAATTTCAGGAAATATAACTACGGTATGAAATCAAGTTGGCAAAGGTCTACAGTTTATTCTAGTGCTTGTTAATAGGAAGCTGTTTCACCATCCTATATCCACCTTGGCGGTATCATACATTTTTGACATACATTAGACACAGCTATATCAATGAATTTTCATTTATGTGAAGAACGTTCTTGCTAGAAATACCCCTCCATTTACCTCATAGGAGAATAATCACTACTCAAAATAAATTGAATCGTGTGACACCTACCAAAAGATAATAGCTGTAGAAGAATTTCCTGTTATGTCTATCTAAATGCCAAAATAACAATTCAGATAGCTGAAACTATTCTTGTCGATTTTTTTATCTGTCATTGACTCGATTTTATGTTGTCTAAGTTTCTTTCTAATGAATGATTTTGATGCGAATATCTGCGAAGCATTTCACCTCCACGCTTTATATCCTCCGGTTGATGTTTTTTGTGTTTGATGTAAGCAGCGTTGCCAACCGTACCATAATTATGGTATCTGTACCATAATCTGGCCTTGTGTACCATGTACCATAATGATCCATTATGGTACGCCTTTTGTACCATAATTTTGGTATGATGAGATTCCGTTGGCAATTGACATTTGACTGACACTACTGACAGCAATATGACATCTCACCACACAATCCAAAAAAGAAGATGAAGATTGAAGAATGAAATGCTTTGTTAGGTTATGTTATGTTTTTCGAGGTTTTTTTTTGTTCTTTGTTCTTATCTTGCTGTTTATATGAATTAAAACTCAAAAGTCAAAACTACCAAAAGACATATCAAGTAGCGGTAACGTTGATAGTGGGAACAGAACTGCTGGTTCGGCGACTCTTCAAAAGAGGGCCAGAAAATCCAAAAGAATTCAAAAATTCAGAGATGCATATGGCTTCATCAAGTATAATTTAAATATTGATTGGCATGTAAAGATGATAATCCTACATTGGCTAAATGTGGACCATGCAATTCAGTTCTTAGTTTTTTACCATTAAATTAATTTTTCAGTTCAAATGTTCACCCTTGATGGCCTTGATTACATTCCCAATAATAATAATGATTTCTCATAAATTAAAATTTTGAACATAGAAACGAGGATCATTCTGTCAATTGTCAAAACAATACAGTGTTGCCAACTATGTCAACTGTCAACATATGCGAATGTCAATTGTCATAATATGCGTACCATAATTTCAGGCAATGTACCATAATTTTAGGCTATTGGTACCATAATCGAGTATCCAAAGGTTGGCAAGGCTGGATGTAAGGTTCACATCAATATGTTGCATTGATATTTCCTCCACGAAATATGTTTGTTGAATGACTTACCTCCGCTCCTCTTATTGTCACTGATGGATGCTTTTCAGATATTGCTTTTTGGCAATGTTCTTCCCCATCGATCTTTTTTGTCTTGGATCTCTGAAAATAATCAATAATTTTTTTCAATTACTTCGATTCCGTGGTTTAGTAATCCGTACAATATATACAGGGTGCGGCACCGAAAACGAAACAGATCGAATATCTTATAGACACATGTGTTGTGAAAAAAATGAAAAAACACGTCGATTTGTAAACCAAGAGGGGGACATCTTTCTACCATAACCTCAACTGTCATACCTCTCTCTCCTCCCCTTGGTCACTATCACCCATACAATACAATTTAAATAGGGAAAGTACTAAGTGTGACACATCACTGAAAAGGTAATTTGAAAAGGAATTCAGCCATGTGAGTGTTCGCTTCGTAACTTTTCATTTTGGTGCCCTCTTGCGGAAAAAAAAATTTTATTCAAAGGTGCGAATGTCGTCAAATAACTCCAGAAATGCTCCAAAACCTCAGACGTTTCGAGACTAACTTATACTCATGTATGGCAGTTAATGGAGAACACTTTGAGCAGCTATTGTGAATTATTGTAGTTTGGAATGATTGGAGTAAAATTTATGCAAGCCTTTCCAATTTTTAAGTTCATACACTGTCATTTGAGGTTATGGTAGAAAGATGTCCCCCTTGGTTTACAAATCGACGTGTTTTTGCATTTTTTTCACAACACATGTGTCTATAAGATATTCGATCTGTTTCGTTTTCGGTGCCGCATCCTGTATATATCAATCGTTCAAGTGATGAACTTGAGAGTATTTTCTTATTTGAAAAATTAGCTTAGGTACTGATGAATATAACCATCACAAAGTAGGTATAGGTTTGATATAATCGTTCGTTGTACAACTCACTTTTGCTCCTGTTATTGTATGCGGACGCTTCTTAGATATTTTTTCATTATGGTCTTCTTCTCCATGGATCTTCTTGGTTAGGACCTAATGAATGTATAAATGTTTTCAATTACCTGCCTACCTCGTTTCAGTGTTTCATAATCTATATATTATAGATTAATTGCTCAGTTGACTAAGGTGACTTGATTCCATTTTTTAGAATGAGGCTTACTGATATAGATCTCTGAAGAATGTAAACATAAAATAGTTCATATTCGCTGAACTTTACTTCCAAATTAGAATATAAAGCCTTGTGAAATAGATATACGCATATTAATTGCCAACTACGATAAAAAATAATTACGGCACATAGGCCCAGAGTGGCCATAGAGGAATCTACGGGGCTTGAATAATTTTGAAACTACTTAAGTATATTGGTTAAATTGGCAATAATGCCTTACTTTCGCTGCTAAAATGGTGAAAACGGAAAAATATTGGTGCGGATCAAAATCAAATCTGTATATTCGTACCTTTTTGAAATGTTACCCATTATTATTTCAGTTTCTCAATTTTGAACTCACATCCTGCATTTAGAGGTTGTTTTTTGTTTGAAATGTTAATGTTTTTCTTGTGCTACAGAAATCTGTATTTGTATTCCCACTAAACTTATTCATATAAAGGATATAATGACTTCAACGTTAATGAAAAATATATTCGAAGCAACAGTGGTTTCTTTGAACGACGTACTTGTACTCCTGGGTGCTTTTCAGATATTGCTTGATGGCGATGTTCTTGTCCATCGATATTATTTGTCTTGGATCTCTGAAACTGATCAATCAAATTATTTCAATTACCTACCTCCTTTAAGTTTTTCATAATCTATATATATATATATATATATATGTTTAACGCTGAATAAGGTGAGTCAATCTATAGAATGTAATGACTGATACAGATCTCTGAAAACAATCTCATTTGTTGCAAAGGTTGTCAATAATTCACGAAAATATCCCTAAGAACTCTTTGTTGAGTTTTCACAAATCGAATTTCTATCGATCGAAATATTCGATCATCAAGAAGCATTTGAATCAGTTACTTAATCCATTTCTTGAAGATATTAGAGGACTTGCAGCCGTACACTATCAAGCTAAGCTTAAACTTAATCTCGCAGCTCAAAATACTGCCGTAAGAGAAAGGTCAACGCAATTCATTGGCAGGCAATGTCGATTTCGTTACAGCCACCGGCGTTTTTGTCAATGGAGGTCATGAAATAAGTAAGCATCACTTTAATTATTACCTTTCATGGAAAAATACGGACTTCTTTCCGTGGTACAGCATTTTCAGCTCTCACCAATGAAAGAGATGAAGGAGCTTCACTCCATTCAAATCTCGTTTGGCTGGAAGTTTATATAGAATAGTTTTTTTTCATTCCCTAACTCTTGAGCAAGATTTTATCATTATCTCTTTCAAACTTACGGTATTGACGGAGGGAATCTCTGGGAATGACGAAGTCTGCTTCAACAAAGTATTGTTGCAAACGCGAGAGTGAAATTCGAGGTGAAATTATCGGAAATTATTTCTCCTTATCGCGATGATCCATGCTTCGCGTTGGACCGAATCTTAGGGAATGCGATCGATCGATGTCCTGTGCCTGTGGGCTGAAATTCTGCAGGAGCAGTAGGGTACAACACAGGATTGTGGCAAGGCATGATTTTTAACGAAAATAAGCATGACCCATGACCTCCATTACTGGCAGGGCTACGTTGACTGTACGTTGAGCTAGCGAGAATCCTAGTGCAACAATAAAATCAGCGCATGTGCGGTTGAATAGGGTCATAAACCTCTAAAGCTTTAGCAGAATTAATAATCGTTTTCCGATACCTTACTAAACTACTACCGACATTGCATCAAAATTAAATCGGAATATTCTTTTATGCTCGAGAAAATCGAAATCAAAAATAATTATTTGACAGCACCATATTTCTGCTGACGTCACCTGGTAGATCGGGATGGTATCGTAAACATATCGAAAATAATAGGGAAGAAGAATTTTTTGACATAAGTGATGGCAGATAAGTCAGATGACAATATGTCAATTTTTAATTCAAATTTTTTTCGATAACGAAACTAATTCAAAATATTTAAAAGTGCACATTAATTGATTGTTTATCATCTATATAACGCAAGTCAGGTATTTTATATGAGTTAATATTTCTATAGGATTTTCAATATCACCTCAGCGAAGTCAATGAGACGATTGAACTCAAAGACACTAAAAAATAGAGAATTAAAAATGAAGAATTAATTCAATTAATAACTTTATTGTCTGGGAAAAGTAGGTAAGTGTAGTGGTGCATCTGATAATATATTAAATAAACAACACAAGTTGACATTGTAATTACATATTCACAATATAATGTGAAGAAGATATCTCATATAAACTCACATCATAGATAGAGTACGTACTAATAATGACTGAGGATTTAGGAAAACATTTATTATTTACAGAAGTGCATGACAATAAGGATTTGGTTTATCAGCTTATACCTATTACTAAAATACTTTGTGCTCTCACTTCACAGGTTCTCATGATGTTCATGTACAAAGATTAAAAGAATAAGGATAAGAATTTTAACTTAGATCAAAATTACCTTCACAGCAATTACTTGCAGATGTAGCTATGTGTTGTCCTACTGCAAAACACAAAGTTTGTCTCATATTGACACTTGGAGTACAAATATGAATTTCGAGAATCCACGTTATTGTTTCTACATGAAGCACAATAAGTCTTTGAATGCTTAAACTTTCCGAAAAAAGTGGTCGGTGAGGGGTATAATGACCGCTGAACAATGAAATAAAACTCAATAATAACTTACCTTTAATCATCCGAATATATTTTCGCAGGAAGAATTAAAATCGCCCAGTAATTTTTTACCGCCATCTGTCAAAGATGACAGAGATTGTCAATTCTTCTTCCACTTCGATTAATGGAACAGACCCTAAACCAACCTACCAGGTGACGTCACATTATTAGAAAAGGATGGAGAATTTTCGATTTTTGAATGCCGATTTTGGAAAAACCATTGATAATAAAAATTTCAAAAAAATATCGACGTATTCTCTGGGGACTTGCGTTTCACATATATAATTTTTGAAAAAAGGTGTACAACCCTATTGACTAATGTAAAGTCACTAATGAATAAAATTTGGTCATGACTTCCATTAGTCAATCTCTGGTCTGCCAGAGATTGGTGTTCCAATATCCAACTCAATATATTTGTCAGCGTAAGGTTTTAGTTCGGAGAACATTCAAAAGATGCGCTAGTACCGTTCTCTCAAATATGGCATGTATCGCGATTCGTGAATGCCAATCAAGTTCAAGTTTTTATTGAACGGAGTGAAGAGAAGCGGAGAAGTGAGCGAAAATCTGGCGAAAACGATCAGAAAGTCCCAATGTTCGTAAGTGGTGCCATCCCTTAATAAGCGATCAAACTAAAACCTTGTTTGAACTATGCTTCAACATGATTGATCACACCTGATCACACTTTCCGTTGTTTACAGTCCAAGCACATTCTGACATTATTGTCATAACAAAAAAACCATAACCTCAAAAATTCAAAAATGTCGAATAAAAAAAAATAATTTTTGAGCACAACTAACTTCTGAGTTCAAAAAACTTACTCTTATTTTCATCACTTCTGCAACTGGTAATGGTTCAGGAAAAGCTGTTGAAGGATTCCTGTCCACGAAATGGGATGAACAAATATAGGCATTTTTCTCAATACCATTAATTCCACCCAACACAAAACACAAGTCGACCCATCTTTGACATTTGTGGCATGAAGGGCAACTTTCTATGTGCCTTCGGATTGGTTTCAATAAGTTATTCCTAACGCGAAGACAAGGTTTTGGAAAACTTATAAACGATATGGTAGAATATCGACTGTCAGAATTGCAACCATTGAATATGCAACGTTTTAAAACACTGTTTGCTTCCCCACTTTTCCTTGTAATCATTTTAGCAAGCTTTATGGATTTGCTGATAACTTTGAAACACAAACACAACACGGATACAGATGAACAACAAAATCCCGAACCGATGTAACCAACAAATCCTGGAAGTTCCTAACCTAACCTTCAAACAACTTTAAAGCTGTCAAAACTCTTGATTGAGATCTACACCGCATGGAGCCACAGTCGTTTACGACGAATATTTTTATCGTCATTCTCATGAAGTCAAGAATGAATATCAACAGGAATTGAATGGTATATCAACAGAGTATATATATTTTGGACTGTTTCCGCAATTTTTCATTCATTCTAATTCATTTACTTTATTCGACTGATCGACTCTTATTGGGTGTGGAACCATACTCAAAATACCAACCATGAGAATGAACTAAATGAAATATGAATTTGGCTAATATATTTCAATCAACGACTAAAATTAATCTTATCGTTTCTACTAATTTATGCATGTCATGTTTGAGTTTATAGGGTAGAGCGATTAATCTCAACACAATCGGAATCTGTATATAAAAGAGCATCGAAAACCTGTAGTGTCGCTTTCACGCTTTCATCAAAGATATAATACGCTTTCACAATAAATTAACCCCCCCCCCCAGAATTATAGCTTCTTATAGTTTAGCGCAAACGTTAAAATATTCCTCAGATCATTGATGTACACCATTGACCATTTTCGTTCAACCAAGGACACTTTAGGTTTAGGTCTATGGGTTAAGGTGACCCTTATTTTCGATTCAAAATTTCAAAGGGTTTAAATTTAGAGATCTGCTTGATGTACATCATTCTGAAATGGACAGGTGTTCAATAGTGCATAAAAAACTATATTTGGGGTCTTGACAGCACAGTTTCAAATAGCAAAGGAATGTTTTAAAGTGAAATGAAAAGCTACCCCTGGAGATTTTATATTAGGATACATACCATCTAGCCGTAACGGTAAAACATACGCTCTCGTAACCGTTTCGGGCTTATTGGCCCCCATCAGTGCAGGTTATAGTCACCCAAAACCGGTCTAAATAAGGTGGTTATTAGCATTATTAGGCGTGTGCATGTCTCGATGTGAAGTTTGTCACGTTGTTAGCAACAAAGAAACATGGGCATTCCGTATCAACGTGGTATCAACAGTGTAAATCATTGCAAGGACTGCGAGTAGGTATATATAATACAGAACATTCATATAATTTAATATTCTATGCATTCGCCAGGAAAGTATAGTTGTTTCCTGCTTGTTGTGTACCAGTCATTAAAACTCTGCTTTACGCTGGTGTTTGTATTATGATCTGGATAATAGGTCTATGACACTTTCCAATTCGTGGCTTTTTCTTGTGAAAAGTCTACATATTGAAAATCCACGTCAAGAGTGCAACGACCGTCTTTATTATTACTGTGGACCACATGACCACAATTATAGTCGTTCGTTTCATGCGCTTAAGATATATATCCCTGCATAGAGCCGTTTGGCTCCCAAAGAATTTCCGTTTGGTACGACCTATGGCACGACCATGCATTCATAAAATTTACTTATTCCGTACATTTTCAAACTATAATATATTTGGAATATAATAAGCACCAATAATATAATATATAGTGAAGAATATATTTGAATAAAACGTTTACAATAGTATTATATAATAGGGTTGTAAACTTTTTTTCAAAAATTATATATGTGAAACGCGGGCCTCCAGAGAATACGTCGATATTTTTTTGAAATTTTTATTTTCAAGGGTTTTTCCAAAATCTGCATTCAAAAATCGAAAATTCTCCATCCTTTTCTAATAATGTGACGTCACCTGGTAGGTTGGTTTAGGTTCTGTTCCATTAATCGAAGTGGAAGAAGAATTGACAATCTCTGTCATCTTTGACAGATGGCGGTAAAAAATTACTGGGCGATTTTAATTCTTCCTGCGAAAATATTCGGATGATAAAAGGTAAGTTACTATTGAGTTTTATTTCATTGTTCAGCGTTCATTATACCCCTCACCGACCACTTTTTTCAGAAAGATTCAAAGACTTACTGTGCTTCATGTAGCAACAAGAATGTGGATTCTCGAAATTCATATTTGTGCTCCAAGTGTTAATATGAGACAAACTTTATGTTTTGCAGTAGGACAACACATAGCTATATCTGCAAGTAATTGCTGAGAAGATAATTTTGATCTAAGTTAAAGTTCTTATCCTTATTCTTTGAATCTTTGTACATGAACATCATGAGAACCTGTTAAGTGAGAGCACAAAGTATTTTAGTAATAGTTATAAGCTAATAAACCAAATCCTTATTGTCATGCACTTCTGTAAATAATAAATGTATTTTCCTAAATCCTCAGTTATTGTTAGTACATACTCTATCTATGATGTGAGTTTATATGAGATATCTTCTTTACATTATATTGTGAATATGTAATTATAATATCAACTTGTGTTGTTTATTTAAAATATTATCAGATGCACCACTACACTTACCTACTTTTCCCAGACAATTGAGTTATTAATTGAATTAATTCTTCATTTTTATTTCTCTATTTTATAGTGTCTTTGAGTTCAATCATCTCATTGACTTCGCTGAGGTGGTATTGAAAATCCTATAGAAATATATTAACTCATATAAAATACCTGACTTGCGTTATATAGATGATAAACAATCAATTAATGCGCCCTTTTAGATATTTTGAATTAGTTTCGTTATCGAAAAAAATTTGAATTAAAAATTGACATATTGTCATCTGACTTATCTGCCATCACTTATGTCAAAAAATTCTTCTTCCCTATTATTTTCGATATTTTCACGATACCATCCCGATCTACCAGGTGACGTCAGCAGAAATATGGTGCTGTCAAATAATTATTTTTGATTTCGATTTTCTCGAGCATAAAAGAATATTCCGATTTAATTTTGATGCCATGTCGGTAGTAGTTTAGTAAGGTGTCGGAAAACGATTATTAATTCTGCTAAAGCTCTAGAGGTTTATGACCCCATTATATTGAAAATTCGATAATTACCAACTCAACATATTACAATTCTGTAAATATTTTTTGGTTGAAGACTAGACTATATTCAAAACAACCGAAGAAAAAAAAAGAAAAAAAATGTCTTATAAAATATATATAGATATTTGTAAAATAGGTTATAGGTATACCTAATTCCCACAATGCAAATAAATTCTACTCGGGATTGGAAGCGTTGCCAGGTAAATTGAGAGTTCAATATATATGCAGAAGTGTTAAGTAACCATTACATGTAGGCTACTTTTTTCATTGGATTATAAATGATTTTGAGCAATTCAAATATATCATAATATAATAACTAGTGAAAAATAATTCTGAGTCAATTTCAAATGGGTTACTCTAAGAGTACACTCTGAGTAATTATTGCATTTTCTTTATAAACAGTATCATTAATTCACTACTTTCTGCGAAGCTTGAAGAATATTGAGTAAATCTCATTCATCAATTCCATAATCGATCACACAAAGTGCTGACATTTCTTCTCACATCATACCACTTATAACAGATTTCTGTCCAGTTCAATCTCTTCAAGAAAAAATCCCATGGGGGTGGTGGTGATTCCCAAAGTCTCGACCCTATTCACCAGTTTGTTTCTGATATTTCGCAATCTTAGAGATGCGTGAATGAAAATAGCTGAAATTGAAAATGTATTCGGTATCAATACAGGATTTACCAAGTTTTTGGCAATCTTATGGATCAATTTATTTGAAAAACTTATAATCGTGAAAAATCTGTATAATTTTTAATGAAAAATATTGCACTAGTATTGCCGATCTAAATGAAGACCAGACAAATTGGCTTTGTTCAGGTATAATTTCGACTTAGGAACAGGTCAAAACCAATAAGAAGAAGATGAAAAAACTAACAAACTACCTGCCAACTGGAAAAAATGAAATGAAGGTCATCCAACGATTCCTGTACAGTAGCGACATCATATATTGCTAGATACTTGGGATGTTCAGGTTTCCATTTAGATCGACAATATTAGTCCCAAGCGGCGCTAGCGGTAAGTTTGAAACTCAAAAATTTACCAGATATTGGAAGTAATATTCCCAGAAGAAACACCAGGAGGGACTGTAACATGTACGCAATAAAATATCCACCGGCAAAAATGATCAAGACTGAAATGACTGGATGATTTCTTTTGAAACGGGCTGCAGACTGTTGTTCATTAGTTACATAAACAAATATCATGAAAATAATTGCTGTAGCTATAAATCCACAAGCCATTTTAAGGGGATGAATCACTCTGGAACAAATAATAACAGATTAATGAAGAAAAAATACTCCATTCCAAGTACTGTATTTCTCCTTCTTTGGTAGATTACTTACAGTGCCAATTCCAGAACTTACAATTATTCGAGACATTAATATGATCACATAAAATCTGATTAATTACTTTTTTATGTCACAATGTAGACCAAAAAGGGATTAGTCAATTATACGAAATTTTGCTGGAGTCAAAAAATGAGTCAGCCATGTTGCCAAATGGTAAAACTTCGTTTATCGCACTCCTATGAGTTCGGAAAAAATTTTTGGTGGAACTTACGTATTTTGACCTCCTGATCACGAATCTGAAGTCAAAACGCGGCGGTCTCAAGTATTTTCGGAGATACGGCCCCATTTTGTCTCAAAAATGCACCATTTCAAATCTCCATTTTCTGCTAATAAAAACACACAAAATTTATCCTTCTATGAGCCAAAACATCACACATGCTCACATTCACTTGTTTCCAACACTTTTTTGCATAAAAAACTGTTATTTTCACAAAAATTTGCCCTTCTTCAAAACGTAAACAAAACATCTTTTTTCACTGATTTTCTGGTTATTTTTATTTTAGATGTTGGCAACGTCTTACCATGAGCCAAACAATCACGTTGCCAACATCATGAATACAAATTACCAGAAAATCAGTGTAAAAAGGTTGTTTTGTTTACATTTCAAAGAAGGGTGAATTTTTTGAAAAATAATAGTTTTTTCTACTGAGAAGTGTTGGAAACCAGTAAATATATGCGTGTATAGTGTTTTGGTTCAAAGAAGGGTGAATTTAGTGTATTCCTTATAGCAGAAATTTGACATGTCAAATGGTGCAGTTTTGAGACAAAATGAGGCCGTATCTCCGAAAATACTTGAGACCGCCGCGTTTTGACTTCAGATTCGTGATCAGGAGGTCAAAATACGTAAGTTCCACCAAAAATTTTTTCCGAACTCATAGGAGTGCGATAAACGAAGTTTTACCATTTTGATTTTTCAGTGAATTTAAAGCATTTTTATCAATCATACATAATGCCTAACTAAACATTAACATTTTTTAAGATTGGTAACCATGTCTTATATGTTACCACTGAGTTTTCACACAAAAAGTCAATATTTTCATTTAATTTGATTTTGTACCATTATACAACTATAAATAAATATGATATTGGTGGCAGTGATGACCTCATTCAATGTAGGAATTTGTAGTTTTTTTGTCTTTATTTTCATCTTCAATTACCCAACTCTTGAAGGAAATATAGATTTTCCTGGGATTTTCTACCCCTAATCCATATGTTAAATCATCATGATTGTAATGGGGTTATCCATATGATGAATTCTAATGAATGACTGGGTTTCTAGTTTCTATAAAATAAGTGATTACTCACCCAACTACTACAAATATAAAAAAGGACATCAGAAAATAATTCGTCTGATAATAAAGTAAATTGCTCGTCACACGGTTACCCCATTTTTCCAAATCATTCACAGTGGGCACTTGAAATCGAGCTGCTTCTAACAAAAAATCATCCAAAGACCGCAAAGGTGCAATAGTAAAAGAAGTTGATTCCTTTTTACTCATTTTAGACACCAATAATTTTCGGAGATGAAAACACTTCTGCGAATTTCGGACCCTTCTTCCTGATTTGATTTTGATATTTTTTTCAATAAAACATAATATGATATTTATTTGATTATATATATTATATGACATGACAATCCATAGATTCAAAGACCGCTTATAATTACGCTGACATTGCTGTCATTGCTGACAGTAAAGATAAGTCAGATAAGTGGTTAATGTGATGTGAATGCGCTTTCGCATCAGTCAGTGGCGTCAGTTTGATACCAAACTCTGCTTCACCAATCAGAAGGCGAAACGTAAAAAGCAAAAAATTTGGTTGTGAATCCCGCTTTCTAGTACTGACCTATGTTCGGATTACTCATCTCCAAGGATGGTGAACATATCGTTTCCCGCTTACTAATCTCTAGACTATCGAACTTCATCGATAAAATCATATAGAATATATTAACACAAAGTATAGGTTCTACGAACAACCACTGAACTCAAACAACCTATACTTTTTGATATTAACATTATTTATGCCAGACTGACTATTTTTATTATTCTTGATGATATATTATATGAATCGACCGTTATCTTTATGACTAAAAAACCATGATTCATCCTGATGAATCGTATCAAAATCGTCTCACATCGTGCTGAAATCTGAAAACCAGGGAGAGATTTTGGATCTTTTTCGTTTATTGTCTTCTGTGGCGGTGTTTGTTTGGGTTCTATCAGTTCTACGGTTCTGTCTGTTTTCTGGTCCGTGACCAAGGAGAGTATACTAGTATACTCTCCTTGGTCCGTGACCACATGTGATTCACCCACTGGCCACTCTTCGCCTGCAGCCTACGGTGGCCTACGCCCTACAGCAGAGATAACTGAGATAAGTTCTTGATTCGTTGTCGTTGATTACTTGCAGTTCATAATTAATTCATGTTGATTTACATATACAATTTAATTGATATTAACGATAGGATTTGTGGCATATTCACCTATCATTTTTACATTTGTGTTTTCTGTATCGTACAAATAGTTGATTTTTTATTATATTCCATTATCGAATTATCGGTGAATGATGGTGAGTATAAAACAATAAACATATCAAAAATACTGATTCTGCCCTCATCATATACAGGAGTGTCGTGGAGATTATATGAGGATTATTTTGAAAACTCGGTTCAGGCAGAGATAAGTTCTCTGGTTCGAGTACAATACCTAATCAGTTCTGCTTTATCAACCTGAAATATTTTCAACGATGCGGCGTTGCCGCTTCTATCGAAAACTAGCAACAATATGTTATTTCAAATGGGACCCCCCTGTTATGTTGTTACATTTTCAGATTCTCCTTGAAGAGCTGATTTTGTAGATTTATCATACTTGATATATGGGGTCTAGCAAGAATGAATATACAGAGATGTGTGTGAAAAATCGATATTGTTCGACTTGGTAATTTTTTGTGTTGAAACTATAACCATTATATTGATCCATTTCTCAACTTTTTATTTACTGTCTACTCAGTCTACTGACATTCAAATGAAACAGATTCAGGGTGGTGCGAAACTCAAAATTCTGAAACACCCTGTATTTTGTTTCAATTGAATATCAATAATAGATCAGTGTGGACGTGAATAATCCCTCCGTAGAATCGTAGATATACGATATACTCATCTATTATTTATTCAGTGTCGTCCCAAATATAATGATTGAGGAAGATGAGTCGTTATTGAAAGTTGCAGAAATAACTCACATATGCCCTTGAATACCTTTTGTGTTAGTTTTAAAGGGTCTACATCATCAGGTTTATGCAAGTCGAATCCAAATCGATCATTCAAACTTTATTCAATCTGTATTCAAGATATAATACAATATTTGTTATATGTACCATTTTCAAATTGGTTAACAAGTCTGATATATATAATGGCTATTTTTTTTAAACAAATGGAATACTATATTTAGATGCGTTAGTGGAGTAGACTCTTGTACGTGCGTTACTGTTGTACGATATGCAATGTTTAAATATTACGATTTCTTTATTATTTTTCAGGATAAAAAAACGTATCCTCTACATAAAGTAGTACAGTACCGAAATATCAGAAAAATTAAAATCTTACTTCCTGAAACTAAATATATAAATGAGAAAGACGAGAAAGGACAAACTGTACTTCATATTGCAAGTGAACAAGAGATACACAATGATGAAATCATGGAATTGATACTGAGTCATGAAAAAATTGATCCTACATTAACCAACCAAGATAATTTCAATGCTCTACATTTGTTGGCTTTCAAAGGAAATTTGACTGGGGTTAAAAAAATGTTTGAAAAATTTCCCGATATGGCTGTAGATGATATCACAGATAAAGGAAATACATCGTTGATATTGGCCACTAAAATGAATCATTTGGAAATAATTCGATATTTACATGGCAAAGGTATTTATAATTTGAATATTTTAAATATTTATATTGGTAATTTTGCACATATCATGCGATCTATATTTTGATGAAAATTTTTGTTGGTACGTATTTTGACATGAAAAACATGAATTTCGTAATAAATCGTGAACATACCTCTAGTTTTCGAGATAATCGATGCGAAATTCGAAATTTGTGATCGTGTCTTCATACAAACCCACTAGCGCTAATATTTCAGAAGTGGGATCGATTTTTTTCTTCCATGAGTCTTCAGTTTTCCAGCGAGTCATTACCGAGTACTAAACTAGATCGTAGAAGTAATATTAGCACTAGTGGGTTTGTATGAAGATAATATCGTCACTACCACAATACGATCAACCTTCATCAAACTATAATATACAACTATAATCACGACGACTGTTCATAATATCAGACTGACTCATCAACTATTTCAAATACTTATCGCCGGATTGGCGGTTTTTAGAGCGGCCTTTATTAGAACATAACATATCTCTGTTATCACCATATTTCAACTACAAGCACGTAAGATTAATCAAATTTACTCGTTTGTGATCTTGCCTCATTTCGAATAACATTATCTGTATAATTAATTCCATGTTCAGGTGCAGATATCAATCATAAAAATAAGAAGAAATTCATAGCTTTGTCCTATGCAGCTAATAACGGGTATGAGGAAACCACAAAGGCACTTCTAGAATTGGGTAAGCCTGAATAACAATTCTAAAAAAAGTTCGAATTAACATAAATTTCATATCAGTTCAAAATTCTGAACATTATATTTTTTTTGGAAAGAGAAAAATAATTAAAAATATCAAACATAGTTTGAAATGAATGTCTGGTAGACAACGAGCAGAAAACAACTACTTTCCTGGTAAATACCACGCAGAACATTGAATTATATCTGTTCGTAGTCCATGCAACGATTCACACTGTGAATGCAGATCGCAAATGTTTCTTTCTTCCTAAGACGTGACAAATTCACATCGAGACAGGCACGCCTAACAACCTACAGACCGGTTTCGGGCTTATTGGCCCTCATCAGTGCAGGGTAGTTATCCGAGTAGAGACCGTAAGATCTCCACTCGAAGCGTTGCCTGTCCCAATGCATTTTCGTCGCGTCTATTTGACCGCACCGAGCCGCGTTCCAACAGACAATTGGAAGTGGCGACATCATGCGGCAGAAGAAAGAAACACTCCAGAAACGAATCTCCCAAGTTTTACAGAACTTGGAAGTGGCTAAGAGCTCGACTAAGCTTAATAAATGAAAAAATGGTTTAGCCATGAATTGGACAAAAAAAAATTTTGGAAAGAGAAAAATAGTCTACCCAATTATAAATATCAAACATAGTTTGAAATGAATGTCTGGTAGACAACGAGCAGAAAACAACTACTTTCCTGGTAAATACCACGCAGAACATTGAATTATATCTGTTCGTAGTCCATGCAACGATTCACACTGTGAATGCAGATCGCAAATGTTTCTTTCTTCCTAAAACTATGTTTGATATTTTGAATTGGATAGACTATTTTTCTCTTTCCAAAAATTTTTTTGTCCGATTTATGGCTAAACAATTTGAACATTATTTTTGCATTTTTCTCACCATCATCATTCACCAGGTGCTGCAGTTAATCATAGGGATGATTATGGGTGCACGCCACTGATAAAGGCTGCCAGTTGGGGTTTCACGGAAGTCTGTGAAATTCTTCTAGACCACGAAGCATGTGTAGATGTGAGCAACGAACGTGGACAAACGGCACTGATACAGGCCATCCGCAGAAAAAACATTGAAACAGTGAAAATCTTGTTGGAGCACGGAGCGGATACCAACAAAATCGTTTCGTACAATAACAGGTTATATACTCCCCTCATATCTGCGTGTCTATCAAGAAAGGTGCAACTAGTGCAACTTTTGATCAAACACGGTGCTGACGTCAACTATCCAAAACCTCATTCGATAGCTCTGTTCACTTGTGTGAAACAAGGTTTTTCTGATGGAGTGAGAGCACTACTGGATGCAGGCGTCAATATTAGAGCTGCAGCGCCCACTGGCGGTACAGCTTTGAAATCTGCCAGAAGATATAAACACCATGACATTGTTGAACTGTTAGAAGGTCATCAGTAATTATGGAGTTAATTCAGTTCAACAATAATAATAATTGTTATATACAACTTATATGTTTTACCTATTTTCATAATCTAAACTAAACACTATATGGAAACCTAGTAGTTATGCCGAGGTTTTGTCGCTACAGTCGCGACTCAGTTACGTTGAAGTTTCTTCTTCTTTTTTTTAATCCGGTGATTCTGCTGCCAATATTCGAAAGAGAAAAAGTGAACAGTGTTTTCTTCATTTCTGGAAATCTGTCTTGTTATTCTACGAATGCTCAAATTTCAAAACAAGAAAAATATACACACCAAACCCTCAGTCCAAAACACGTGGGACATATTGAATTCTTTTATCATTTACATGCACCTTATAGGTGTCGAGCTAGAGTGTAGTGACGTAATTTTTTCAGTAAATAGATGAATAATATCGTCATTTCTGTTAAGATTGGCAAAAGTTTGAGATATTTACCATTTATCCAATGGTTTTTGAAGACATTCATCAACTTCCTCATCTTTAGGGCTGTTCTAATTATTTAAGAATTTAGCAGATGAATTCATGGATATTTTCGAAAACATAATTTACTTGAGTCATTTATGCTCTTAGTTCATATTGGAGTATTCAAGTTGCATGTTTTTGATATTCTGCAGGCTTTTATTGGTAAATGAACTATCTGAATAAAGAAATGGCATCCTCAATATTATTTTTATTTTATTCAAATAACAATGACCTATTTATGTTTTGTAACCAAAACATCTGTTTTACTTTTGTTTTTATTAGTTTAAGTTTATAATTGCATTTGTTTGTGTATACCTAGTTTTTATTTTGTCACTTTGTTCGTATTTTATGAATAAATTTGAACCAAAACAAATAACCAATCGTTTTATTGATACGTACTTAACCAAAATAGTATATTATGATACAAGTTTTATGAGACGCCATTTTGTCGCACGCGTTGTTTGGAGTACGAAGAGCGAAGCGAGGAGTGCTCCAAGTGAACAAGTGCGACAACGTGTCTTATAAAACGTGTGTCATAAGCAATTTTTTCTATTTTGAATTGATTTGAAGAAAAAAATGGATTTAATATCGATAAATAACAGAAACATCTTCGATTGGTAACAATGATGACATTGAAATAATTAAAATCTGACGCACAAGCGTTAAGCCCAGTTTACAGTTGAGCGATTTTGATTATTGCAATACCAGCGGTGAAAAATTCAATGTTGTTATTGTTTTTATTGGTCAATTAAAATCAAATTACACTCTGAATTGAAATTTGCCAATTAAAACATTGAGTTTTTCACTGCTAATATCACCAAATCCAAATAGCTCAGAAGTAAACTGGGCCTAACTCTTCTGACTTTCATTTGACAGTTCGATTGTACCAACCTCCGAATGATAAAAAATAGAGGCTATATAGACACGCATTTACGTTGCACAATGACTTCATTATACAACCGAAATAGAAAAAATAGGTTTTCACGTCCGTACTATATTATCTGGCTTCGTCGATTGTCAAAAGGGCTTTAGAGAGGATGAGGCGGTATGAAGTGTACTATAATCCGCAAAGCTGTGGACAGTCTAGGTACTCTAGGTCATCTGTACCAAAATAGATGCTTGTGTAAAACCGGCGTTGATAGGGCCGAAAAATATTTATGTACTATACCTACATACCGATTTCAACTTATTCATCTATAGAGACAGAAAAACGACCGGCATTTTATCTATGTTGAATAATCTGACGCATTAAGTACCTAGTATCAGAGCAGGCCGGCTACTGAAATAGTTTGCCAAACCAAAACTATTTCAAAGTTTACTTTTCTCACTAGTGTTCTTTGTTGGAAAGTCATGGAAGTGATGAAAGACTCATAAAGTGTATTTAATAATAAATTAACATATCCTATAACATGCTTTATGGAGAGAAATTCAGATAAATATAAACTATTGCAGATCGGCGAATATTAACGCCTCAAAAACTTCTAGCGATGAAGGAATACTAAGGCTTGAATTTCACCAGGGGAATATTCTTCGACTGCAAACACTTGTCGCACACCCACTCGGCGTAAACTTCCGCAGTCAGAAGCTGAAATGCCGCCTCTGTCAATCCAGTGCAACCTCTGAAAAAAATTCGACATGAGAGAAATGATCGACTGGACTCCGATTTTGTATTGTTCCCTGTTTAATTCGGTTTGGAACCAAGCTAAACGAAGCAAGATTAATCCACGCGTCACAGATTAGAAAACCTTACAGATGAGACACTCCGCCCATTTTGTTGTGCCGACATCCGTTTACATTGACCTCTGACCTTTAAATTCTGCGCATTGCATTTGCCGGATTGTCGTTGTCACCGCTAGAACTACTGATGTGCAATGTTGTCATTTTAATGCATAATATACAACCAATATAAAAGGTATCAGGAATAAGATGGATTCCTCGATGTATTCTGAATGAAGTTTCATATGAAATTCGAATATTTCGAATTTAGCCCATTCATTGTAACCAGGAAAAATAAAACACTATTCAACTATCTGACGATGTAATGTACAAACAAATACACAAAATATGACACATCTTTTATGTTACATAGAGTATTCTGAATTTGAAAAGCAAATCAGGAATATATATGAGAAAAAAATTAGTACAAGGCGAATTTATATATTGTTTGGTAAGAATACAAAAAGTGCTACTTTTATCTTGAAACTTGAAATGTGATATAGCATAAAATGGTAATATTCTCATGGAAATGGAAAATGTTGATTAAAGTCAATAATAGGTATCTCAATATAGGTTTCGAAAACAATGTAATTTTATATTTATTTGAAGGTGATTTGCAATCTTTATACACACAGTGATGTTTGCCACTGGGAGGTGCTCCTTCTCTCTTTGATTCACTCATTGTTAATTCAACACTTGTTTTTTGTCTGAACCACAATTCTACAGTTAGAAACAGATCATTTTTCAAAAAACACACACACTACACAAAGTCTCTGATCTAAAACTAACATGCATTCAATTTTCATTGTTACTTTCATTTGAAAGAGTAAGGTACCAAAAATGAGTACCTACCTTGGGATTACTAGCAAACAGGCCAATAATCTTAAATTATAATATATCCTATAATCTAAAGCTAATAAATAATAAATATATATTGTATGTACCTAGGTCACAGGTTGTTCATCTGTGCTCGTGATGTGATTATCCTCAAAACCTTTATTACATCTCCTATTGAATTATGGTTTATGGAAAATAAAATATGTTACACATTGTGAGAACATCCGAAATACTGGACCGTGAATCGTGCGAAAGGAAAACATTTGTAACATAACCAACAAAATGATGACAACGATGTATTCGATGTAAACAAAACACGCGATCAATATTTTAGCGCCTGCGCAAATCTATGACTGGCCCTTTAAATTAAGCGCTTTCGACATCTCTCTCTAATTTTATTCGCTCTGTCTGACTGTCTCATCTGTAAGGTTCTCTAATCTGTGCACGCGTTGTGTCAAAGTCGAAAATTAACAAATTTACCTGTGAAACCAGAAATTGCACCCACTCTCACACAAAATGGCCTGATCATTATCGTGGACCTCTTTATGGCACACCCCGCAGGGGTATATTGGTGGCGCGTTGGGGTTTTGGGAGTTGAAAACCATTGGCTGATCGACAGGGTATATTTTGCCAGCAGATACCGGCATCGGTTTCGAATACATATTATTCATCGGCGACATTATGAAGTTGTTGTTGTTGTTCATTGGCGGACCTGCAGGATAAAAAAATGAGAGTTCGTTTCACGTGTTTCAATATTATACTACCATACTATTTTCCAATTCGCGAAAATCACGAACCAACAGATATATGGCGCTCAAGAAATGTCAAAAATTTGACATGAGGGTGATCAACAAACATTTGGTATATGTTTTCAATGGTAATATGTCAATTTTCAATTCGAATTTTAGGAAAGAAATAAATAATTCTGAGTATCCAAAAGGGGCGCTATTGATAGATTATCGTTTATAGTGGATTTATTATGTTTTTATAGGCTTTTCAAACCACCTCTGCAAAATCAATGGGGCCACTAAGGTATTTGTATTTCAATGATTTCTCTTTATTTCAAGAATGGCCAAGATTGAAATAAGTATCTAGAATATATTGGAGATAAGAAGAAACCCTTAAAATAGCGAAAAGCATTATTCAAAACTGGTCACATACTTTGTGGGATAGATGTCAAACACATACTCGAACACATATAAATAAACTCCTGTTCACAAACTTCATCTCTAAGGTAGCTCTAATATGAAATTAAAATAGTTCCATGGAAAAACTAGCAGTGAAAGTGTGAATTTATCTGTAAACCTGTAATAATTTTATCCTAACCCAAAAATTTAATGATTAGCGAAATAAAAACAAAGAATTGTAGTCAATTAACTTTATTATCTGAGAGAAGTAAGTATATAGGGATGCTTATATTGAGATACCTACCTATCTTAAATAGGCAACACAAGTTATTATTTTCATGTTAACAATAAAATTATGATTCATATAATAAAAATAATTATATAATATATAGATGAGTAGGTAGGTATGTTCCAAGAATAACTTAAAAAGTTTGAGACCTTGTGGTCTACTAGTCATTCAAATTCATTTATTTCAATTGATACTTCATTCAATTCACAGCTTATTCATTTTGAATGAAGATTTGATTTAATTTAGCCCACATTGCCCTCACTCTTGAAGTTTGCATGTGATGACTTCCAGATGTTTATTGAAGGAATTGCATTCTTTTTGAGCCTATCTCTTGGTTTAATTCTCCTTGATGGTCCTAAAGTAAAATCAAGGTTTTCATTGCAAACAACAAGAGACACAACTACAGTTGAACCAGATCTTATTTGTTTGATTTAACCTGAAAGACATACCTTCGCATTCACTTGAGAAATCCAGTTCTATAGGAAGTGCTTACTACAAACGTAAATGTTTGTGGTGATAAGTTTTCCTATTTTCAACGTGATCATCCATTTTTCACACAATCCTGAAAGGAAATTCAGGATTTTGTGCCAAAGGAACGATGTCTGTACGGTAGGAGGAACGCTGAAATATACTGAACAAATCTTTGTCGATTTCGTCTTTACGACCTTTTGAACTTGCTGCATGTTTCAATAATATTAGTACCTAGCTGATAAGCACGAAACACGTCCGAAAACTATTCAAAACAATTCAATTTCATTAAAAATAATATGAAAGCCTATGCTATACAATGCTAAATTGCTTTGTTGATCACCCTCGGAAGGCTTAGAAAATTTGACACCAGAGGCCGCCCACTCCGTGATTTTCGCGAATAGCGACACATGATTGAAATGTATACGGATTTTTGGGACTCTTTGCGTTTGTCGATTAGAAATATAAAAATAAAACGCGTTAATTTTCATGAATCATTAAGTAATCCAAAATTGAACTCGAATCACGAAATAAGGGGCATCTCTTGTATACACATATGCGATAAACCAGCATTACCGGCTTCTTTCACCACAACTCGGGTTTTCCTATATGTTTTAGGAGTTAAGCTATTACCTCAAGATGGTGGTGCTGATTAACAGTTTATGCACAATGTTTCATTGCATTCGCGGTAACTGGCAAAAATCCAGAGCCAGTACGAAAAAAAAACGATATTATAAAGTGTATCGAAAGTAGAGGCATGGAAGAACCAGAAAAAATAGTGAAGAGGATGTTATTAGACATTTCGAAAGAGAATACGTTGTTGAAAACGACAACGTGTCTTATAAAACGTGTGTCATATGCAATTTTTTCTATTTTGACTTGTTTTGAAGAAAAAAATGGATTTAATATCGATAAATTACAGAAACATATTCGATTGGTAACAATGATGACATTGGAAGTCTGACGCACAAGCGTAAAGCTCAGTTTACAGTTGAGCGATTTTGATTTTTGCAATACCAGTGGTGAAAAATTCAATGTTGTTATTGTTTTTATTGGTCAATTCAAATCAAATTAGACTCTGAATTGAAATATACCAATTGAAACATTGAGTTTTTCACTGCTAATATCACAAAATCCGAATCGCTCAGAAGTAAACTGGGCCTAACTCTTTCTGACTTCGTCATTTGACAGTTCGATTGTACCAATATCCGAATAATAAAAAATGCGTATCGAAATAGAGGCTATTTCGACACGCATTTGCGTTGCACAATGACTTCATTATACAACTAAAATAGAAAATATTATAATTCCAATCTAACAAACCGACGACGTCAGCTAACCTGTCCGCTTATAATAGCGAGTGGTGAATTCCACAATAATTCAAAGAACCCCGCCCACCAACACTTACCGTGAGGCGGGCCATTCTGGCCAGACATGGGCATATTCCCGGGTGCCCCGTGCGGTGGGCCGTGTGGCCCGTGGGGGCCCTGAGGCCCGCCCATCGAGGGCGGCCCGTTCATCGGGTTGTTCATCCCGCCGCCGTTCATCGGCCCACCCATCGGACTGCCCATGGGCGGGCCGTTGCCGGGTCCCTGGCCGCCCATGGGGCCCATGTTGCCGATGGGGCTGTGCATGGGTGGACCTGCGGAATACGTACAGGGTGGATTGGCCACGTGACACGGGGATGAGTCAGATGTAGCATAAGTCGCAAAAAATAATTTGAATGAATGAACGATGTTTATTGTTGACTGTAATAATTGATGACTAATATACGATAAATAAATGCAAGAAACATTATAAAGAACCCACTGAAATATAACCAATAACTGGAATGCCAAAGGAACTTCTCAAGCATAGTCCTTTTGAATCTCGCGCAGACTGAAAATAAATCAGGCCGGGAGCATGCGCACTATTACCTGTAACCAGGTCCGGTCTAGCCTTTGGTACACAGACCACCTGGACTGTGCTTTGGGACCAATTATCAACATTAACATCTCTGAAGGAATCATTATACAACCGAATTAAATCGACACTAGCGGTAGGATTTTTTCATATTTTTAATCAATCAAATGTTTGTATTTTTTTGGATTTATTGTCTTTTGATTGTTCATTTCTTAACGTTCTTTAACTATTCCAAGTTTTTATGTATGTATCGTTTCATGTGTACGTAAAATTCTTCAGCGACGAATAAAGTCTATTCTATAATCCTTGTCCTACAGTAAATAAGTTTGTGATCAACCAATCTTTGTAATAATAATTTTAGTTTCTGTGACACAATATGGTAAGTAAACAGTCAAAAAAAACAATTTCCATATAGAATAAAGCACATTATATTATATGTATTTATTCTAAACTACACAGCACTAATCACGTCGCACCCCGAAATGTTGCCCCTGTTGAAATCTGAATAACTTTTCTCTGCTTTGAACAATTTGAATTCTGTTTACACTGTTCACTGGATAGTTGACAGAGGCTTTTGAGGACCAAGATTAAGCCTGGGAACTGAATCACGTTTCAGTCGTTTTTTATCACCAGAAGTTATCATCAATGATGATATGTTCTTCACAAATCACATTTCCATAGCTCAAAGTCTCGATATTTGGATATCTACCAATATCTAGCTTTCATTCATGAGCAATGTCTATTCTTAGTTAAACTGAAAATGGATGATTTTAAGTTAAAATAATACAGCTCAAGTAGAAGTATCAATCTCAACTCACCAAAAAAAGGTTAAACTAGAATTATTACTGCAAATTTTGCATTGCAGCAATGCACCTTCAACCTTTTTTTGTTTATGAAAATGTTATCAAACTATCAAACAGGGCAAATTGACGATATGGAACAACTTCTCTTTGATTTGGATTTTGCGAATGACCATTCACCACTTGACCAGTGAGAATTAACACGAAACAAAAAGTGCCAAGCCGCGTCTGATTTAGTTCATCTTATCACAGACATGATTTTCGTACCTTTACTTTTACTGCGTCGGCGCATAATCTGAAATCTCAGTTCGCATAGTTGGGATCATAAGTTCCTCGCGCATTTACCTATATTAGCGTTCCAGTTATTGGTTATATTTCAGTGAAAGAACCCACCAAAGTTGTTGAGAGACTCACGAACTTGTAAGTGGTAACATATGATTACAATGTTACAATAATAAATTCAATAAACGTGTGTATAAATATCTAGCATGGACGAATTTATACGTCCATGCTAGACGTTACATTAGACGGATCCATTTTTCAACAGTCATAGAAAAAAACACGTATAATATCAATTTTTCTTTATAGTTCTGATATGAGAGCTCTTCGAATTTTTTAACAGCTAGTATTCTCACTCTTGATTATTCTGATAGGTTTTAAAAAAATTTGACTATCAGGTATGGATAACTCCTTTGCCTGATATTTTTCTTCATAGTAGATACAGAATATTTCTACTTATTTCTTGTTTCATAATAAAGCACTATTCCACTATTTGAAATCGTTTTTTCTACAGAGCTTCTTGGATTTATCACAAAATCATTGAAATTCATTACATTTTGAATAATTACGCGAGATTCTTGATTGTGCTGTGACATACCTATTCTTCATTTTTTGCAGATTTGAGTCACGAATTCAGACTGAAGTTCTTGTATCAACATTCCTTTGAAGTGGATTCCATCTTTAAGCCACAAGCTATTCGCGATAGGTGCTAAGCGATACGCCACCTAGCGGTGACTCCTGAACTACTCGTAGTGGGATAACCACCGAACTCTCTGAAGGATAACCCACAGACAAACTTAACCTCTGTTCTGTTTACGTTCGGTTCTGATGTGAAAGGTGTGTTTCCAGCAGTTTTTCGAGAGTTCTTCTGGTGAAATCCATGTGAAATCTTATCGTTTTTCTCGTTTCAGTTATTGTTTGGTGGCAAAGACATAAATGTCAGAAATGTCACAATGACACAAATGTCACAAATACGAAAACAAAACAAACACTACACAATTTCGAGTTGTTACCATGAGATGCTATTGTAAGCATCTCAGATAGCGCGAAACTCAGTTGTCATATTCATGAAATTAATCGTGTAATTACGTTTCAGACAATAAGATCAATAATCACCGGATAGTAAAAAAAAGTTTGACTTTACAAACAACCATGATATTCAAATTTGTCTGAAAGTCGAAATATCAAACTTTTGTTTTCGCCAGTGAATTTGTCCCAAGAATGCGACCTCTAATATTTCATACTGCCAATATTTGTTGATGTGAAAATATTAGTTACTTTAACCCCGTAGCGTAGCAAAGGCCTGAACTTTGTTCATTCTTCATTGAAGAAGAAGACTGTTAGATTGACATTTGACATTGAGAATGATGTCTTATGTCTTCATATTGTACAACCGCCAATATCCACTGTTCTCTTTGTTAAGTTTTTTCAGATTTTACTTCCTTTGTTCTTGTCACTAAATGAGTCTGCTTTACATTTCTGCGTCTTTTTTAAATACAGGGTAATGCATATTCAAAAGGAATCAAGGATCCAGAAATTTAAAGTTTTGACACTACCTGCTCTTTATATATTCCATCAAATACTAGAAATTCATACTAAAAATAATGAACTGAGTAAAAACTCTAATTTTCATGATTATAACACTCGCGGTGCTGGGCAACTCAGACCACAGAGATATAGATTAAATAAATCCGCAAATAATTCTCTAGATATTGCTCTTTATAATAAATTACCCTCCAGTTGGAAGATTATAGACAAGCCTTGCTTCAAAAAAATATTGAAAAGATATCTTTCAGAAAATGGGTTCTATTCAATTCAAGAATATATGGATACACCGGTCAGTGATATGTAAAGATAGAGTCAAATACTATCTTTTATTTTCATATATATATATGTAGGGTGTAGTAGTAGATTCATGTCTTATACATGTTTATGTGACTGATTTAATGTTGAGTGCAGATCTATTTTAAATGTTTTTTCCTGGACCTGCTACAAATATACATTGTATATGTACGTAGTTAAATAAAATTATCTATCTATCTATCTATCTATCTATCTATCTATCTATCTATCTATCTAACGTAGTTCCTGAAATATCGTGGAAAAACTGAAAATTTCGATTCTTATTATTATAGTCATCGATAACTTTTCAGTATTGCTGCTAGGATTTTGAAATTTGGTCTATGATCTATCTGATGGAGTGAAAATCTAATATGGCTACCATTAGAAATGTCAAAGTTGATATCTTCGAATCTAGTGTGCCTGGATTTTTTTTCCTATCACCCTTGAATTCAGCATGCCAACTTTGGTAACTTTACTAAATTTCAAAATCCTGTATTTGAAATGTTATCGATGATTATAGGAATCGACAATTTTCAGTTATTTCAGGATATTTCAGGAACTACTCAAGATATCCTCGATTTCTTTTGATATTCGAGATAACCATGAAATTGCGCATCTTTTTCGTAATTCAACCTAGTTCGTATCTCTCTCCGTTTCCGATTTGACAATAGTGTACAATGACATTTACATTACCCTGTATAATCCTGACACATCCTACCAAACTTCCAACCATGGACGTATAAACACAGATGGACACAGCACGCCTATACCTTCATCGCACATTGTTTTGAAGGCTTAGAGTTCGTAGGCAGTCGGCTTGAAGGGAAGAGAGTTGGAAACGATAGACTGTGATTGTTCCAAGGTGGATATAGGATGGTGAAACAGCTCTTCAATTGTTTCTGCGAAATACTTGTAGACCGTTTGAGAAGGTACTAATATTTCCACGACTTGAATGAAGATGGCGGTGAGATCGATTATCGAAGAAGATTTCTGCTGCTTACGTATTTCTGTGGTTCGCATCTGACAGACATGAGTTGAAATGACATCAAAACACAATATTTTCAGTGAATCTGGAATAATTATCGATATCTTGACTCTTCTCAGTCATTTTTCATCTAGAACAGATGAAACTGATAATAAGGTGACAGATGCACAGATTCTGTTTTACCGACACAAGGTATGTCGCCATCTCTGATAACTTCAGGAAATATTACTACGGTATGAAATCAAGTAGGCAAAGGTCTACAGTTTATTCTAGTGCTTGTTAATAGGGAGCTGTTTCACCATCCTATATCCACCTTGGATTGTTCCCTTCGCTACAGTGGCGTACGTGATTGACGTATCGAGAAGTTTTATTTCGTTATCAATGAAATTCAATGGACGATTCAAAACTAAATACACATTCAAATATGAGCTAACCATTGAATTAGTAGCTATAGGTATATAGAATGAATAAAAATAAATAATATCAGTTATTTTAACAACCCATATAATCTATCGAACATCTAACGGCAGAAGTATCCTAAGGTGAATAAATAACATGATATTAAATCCCTCTGTGATAACCTTATTGTTCTTTATAGGTAACTCAAAGTTAATGTAGAAAGATAATATGATGTAATAAAACAAAGTTTTATATTAAGGTTACTTTATTAATTTTGTAGATACAGTGACTGACATAGAATTGCGATTTCTGAAACAAGTCCTCAATGTGACTATTGATTTCTGAACAGAATAGTCTTCGTAAAACACTCCGTAATCTGACAGTTGATGAATCTAATTTACTCATCGTTTTGTGGTGTATTCTTATTTTGAAATATTTATGAAGGATTAGTTTCAAAAATTGTACAGGGTGGCCATCAATATTATCTCCATCTTAGAAAGTGGTCACCAAAATGTTGATATAATTCCTTCGGAGTATTTTGTAATGTTTCACTCACCAAAATATTCATAAGGTTATTAACTCTTTTATTATAAATATTCGTTGTTTTATTAAAAAATCTAAAATATTTCTCAGCCTCTTTACGAATTCCCATGACTAATTTAGATGCTTTTGTAAGGTTTTCATTCTCTTTTCTTTTCTGTAGCTTGGAAAAAGTTTCCTCATTTTCATCCGTCAATAACTTCTTACATCTGGAGCATGTGACAATAGAATTCAAACTCCTTGATATAAAACCTGCTATATAACCAACAGTATCATTGGAATACTATTATGATCATGAAATGATAAATAAACCCATTGTTACGCCTATGTTACTCAGATTCGATAATGTAAACATATAGTATTTACAAATGAAATGTCAGATCTGGGTGTAAAAACTTAGTTTTCCTGCACAACCAGCACTGCTTCACCATTTTTACTGTCTATGTTCAAAGTATTTCACAAAATAACTCGATAAAACACTATTAATCACTCAAACGAAGTTTGGTAAACAAAGACTTGCTCCAAGCGAATGTCAAACGAGACTGATTTGAAGCAATGTTGCCAGTTGTACATAACCTCTCTTGGCTCTGCTACTTCCGCAGGAGTAATACCACGTAATACTACCTCGATTACAAGCAATTTTTATTTTATTGAGTTGATCCCATTTGTTTCAGGAACACTCTGAATTTATTACGATAGGATTTTGGATAATTAAAATATCCCAAATGAACAGAATATGATCATAGACTAAAATTAGGATTTATAAATGACAAGACGTGACAACATCTAATTCAATGACAGGTGTACAGACTGTGATCATGTAACTGAATTTCTCGGCTTCACATTATAACGTAAACAAGTGAGTCCATCTGTGTTTATACGTCCAAACTTCCAACAATATTTACCCAGTTACCTTATAGACATGATTACGAAATTTACCCCCATCCCGAGCCTCACCTGTGAGGTTCATGTTGGGCCCCATGGGGGGCCCGCCCCCACCCGCCCCATTGGGGCTCGACATCATGTGGGGCGGGCCGTGTGGCGGGCCGTGGCCCATATGGCCCATCCGCGGGCCGTTCATCATCATGGGGCCGTTCATCTGATGGGCGTTGGGACTGTGCATCATGCCCATGGGCGGGTTGGGGCACATCGGCCGGTACATCATGCTGTTGCCCATCACCATGTTGGGACCTGGGCCTACGCGGAAATCTGCCGGAACGCTTTTTTTCTAGCCGGTTTTGCACACACACCACCACCTCACAGGTGTTTGCTGAGGTGTTCATTTTCAATGATATCGTTTTGGAGTGAGGTGTGTGCAGTACGAGAATGAGGAAGTTTACTTCGAAGATTTTCATGAAACTATTGTTTGAATAACAAGTATTATGTTTCTGCTGTCTAGAATTACTGTTGGAATCATCCTAATAATTTTAATTTTCAAATTACAGCGATATAAAACTTTAATGGCGGAACACTATGACGTACTAATTAGATTTGGTGACATTTGGGGATATTTGTTGGTTATTAGTTTCTGAACTTGATTCGGTTGAGCCTACGGGCTGAAAAAAGAAGAAGTAGAAAGCTGTTGCTTGCACTGTTGCCAGATTAATTTCTTGGATGAATCGAAATTTCATGAAAACATGCAATATTTGACCAGCATAATCAACTTCAAAGAAAAATTGCCAATATCAAAATAATTTTTTACCTGGCTATAATTTCAAAATGAAAAAATACTCTATTTTAATATTTATCTTGTCTATAATCAACATTCCCTTGGACACCGGGATGAAATTTCAAAATATAATTCAGTTTCAACTTGAATTATTGAACAAATGATACATTGGATAACATAACAATACCAAGATGTTAATGCAGAATATCCGACTATTTAGACATATCGATACTTCCGGCAACTGTGTACGGGCGCAAAATTGCTAGCGTGCGTCAAGACAATGATGAAAATATCTATCCATCTCTGTCAAGGCTCTTCTAATTAGTACGTCATCAGAATGGTGGAGGAGCCGTAACTACATTTTTGGGTAAATTTTATATGTCAAATTTGATAGCATGAGGTAAATAAAAAATACGTGTTCGATGAATTTTCATAAATTTCAACTTTGAATGAAAATCTGAATTTTCTTGGATGAATCGAAATATTCATTAAAACCAGGAATATTTGAGTAGAATAACCAACTTCAAAGAAAAATTGCCAGTATCATCTTTTTTTGTACATCATGATCAAAAATTACTCCATTTTGATCAACTTAATCTGAACTTGAATGGCATCACACTTTTACTTACTAGTTATGGCAAAATAAAAATAAATTTTTTTTCAGCAGTTCAAATCATTCAATATGATTTTTTCTGGGATTCTTGAGGTTTGAGCTCTGCTATTATTCAAGCCCAAACAATCCACAATCACTCATTAATTTATTTTTGTTCAATTAAAGGTTGATTTATGCAGCACAATCAACATCAAACTTCAACTGGAACTAAACTTGATTTACTTGAAAATTAATCCTTGGTTTTGAGGGTATTCTATGCAACAAAATTAACAAAATCTATGCATGTGATATCATTGTGAAACATCTTCACAAAAAGTAACCTTATTCTGTTTGTGTACTGTAATTCTATTTGGTACCTACTCAATGTGATAAAATTGTTTCTAAAATTGATTTATTTCATCTGAAAATCTTCAATAAATGGCACATTTATTGAAGATTCAAAAATTCAAAAATTCACATATACACTAGAAAGTTGGCCAACTTGTTACTTCAAGTTTAGTTTTAATATATCTGCATAAAATCAACCATTATTTAACAAGAGGTTCAACTTCTTAGTTAGAGATGAAGTGTAAATGTAAGTTGGAATTGAGTGTAAAATTGTGCTGCATAAATCCACCATAAAAAGGAACAAATTATAACCTTCATCCAGGTAAAAGTTATACAATAGGAATTCTTATGCATCTTACCTTGCATTCCCATGGGATTCCCATGATTTCTAGCCATGGAATTGACCATATTGACATTGCTAGGACAATCATCAAATGGATTTGAAGCCACAATAGTATCACCATAGCCTGATAATGGTGGGGGTAGCAAATCCTGAACACTGGGAGAAGGTTGTATGGGAGCTTGGGCATTTTTCCTTCTTTTCTTTGGGTTTGAAGGGGCTGGAGGCATATCTGCTCCCATGGGTACATTCAAGCGAAATGGAGGCATATGAGACATCTTTAACAATATACCTGGGGACACTCACTTGAATACAGGTTCTATCAATACCAGGGTTCCCTTAATGTTTTTTTTATAATTGAATACTTGTGACTTGGTTCTATCAGACCAATTCTTAGTTTCCTTATGAGATAAGATATCTTCACCACTCACAGTAACTTCTTTCAAAGAGTCTATGTTGATATCAGTTTTTCTCCCATGAAATGGTACAGGTTTAGAAATTCTATTCTGCACTTTTTCACACTCATCATCCAGTTTCAAGAATTTCTGTGAACTAGCAAATAACTTTACACCTCCATGCTTTCTTTTTCTCTTGGGAATCACAACTGAAGACTGGATATCCAAACTTTCTTTAATTTGAGCCTCCAGAAACAGAGAAAGATGTTTAGCAATGTGGTTACAGAATTCAGGTGTTACCTTAAGTGAATTATAGTGATGGTGGTGGTGCTCATCATCAACTGCAGACTTCCTCAAAGACTTTTGAATGTTTTCTTTTCTGTTGCTAGTGCTATTATCTATAAGAGAGGATATAAATAACTCAGATATACATTACCATACCAACATTCTCAAACATACCTAATTCACCACTGAACATGGAATCATTCAAAAATTGACTATCTTGTGCTTCTTTCAGAAAATTCAAATTCTCATCGTCAGAGCTTTCAGAAGACATTTTTGATAAATAATTTCACATAAAAACCCATGGTAATATAAGTTAGTGAAAATGAGCTGTAGTTTGTCTATGAAATAAACAACACAATTATTTGACTTTACTGAACTCGACACTGCGACTGCATTCTGCAATCTTTGTATTTTCGATCGCTTACCTGCTTGAAATAGATGTTGATTTGACGTGATTCGACTTTGTTGACTTCGTTTAGTTCTTTCTTCTTCTTTAACTTCAATATTCTGTCATCTGTCTTAAACTGACACAGAAAACTTTGGTTAATGTCACAGAACACAACGTGGCTCGGTTGCCTACTATGATGACTCATACAATGGCTCGGCGACCATGGAATGTTCTCTTTTTTTATCGACCATCTCTGTCTACCTCATTGCTTTCTACTTCTCTCTTTTTCAGTCAACACTGTCAACAGGCAAACAGGTGTTTCATTACATGCTGCATGGTTTTTGTTTTGTTGTGAGTTGTGGTGGTTTCTACAGGTTGTAGGCGTCGATTGCAGGTTCATTTCATTGTATATTATTTTATATTTTGATATTTCTTTGAAAGTTATTATGTAGATCATAATACTTGAGTAATTAGTCTAGATGTTGAAGCATTCCGTTTAAATTATTCTGGATACTACCTACCATTAGCAATCTGTGAAATATTTTCTGAACGAGAGTTAATTTTTCGGTTGTTAACCAGATATTACCAACGAGATCGCTACTCTGGTGAGTCCCTACTAAGTACATGATATTTATTATCAGCATGCCTTAAATACCATTTATTACCATTAATGTTCACCGACTAGTAACTGACTAGTTTCAGAATAAATCTACATTCTCAATCAAATCATTCATTGTACCTATAAAGATATACCTAATAATTTCTGGTAAAAATCTACGAGCTTTGAATCAGAAAGTTGATCATAAATCAAAGACCCATTCATATTTAAATAAATATTTAAACATTTATTGTGATTTATGGAAAGGTATTTATTACCTCCTGTAAAACTCAATTCAGTAGATAGCAAATGGCAGAAACAACTAGTAAGAGAACTAGAAATTCTGGGCTATAATCAATGAGTTGATAAATCTGCACTGTTATACCTCCCTGTAATATGAACCCATAAATACCTAGATTATTCTTCAAAATATTCTTCTTGAACATATCATTTTCAAACTTCCCTATTTAATAAAATTTTGGTGAAAATAATTCTAGGTAACTCTCAATCTGAATTGAAATAAAGGATAGGTAATGGCATTTTTAAATAAGTATGATACAACTTCAAACAATTGGGATTGGCAACCAAATCAAGAACATCTCATAAAAATTTTGAGTGCTCTTCAGTTACTTCTGAAGTTACCCAGGAATCTGTATTGTATTCAATTATTTCACCACTAAAAAACTTTACCAGGAATACTTGTGATTCATGATTTGTCACAAATTCATGGTTTAATGCCTCATTATTATTATTATATTGTGTATATGGAGGTGGGAATATATTATCAAAACATCATATAATGGTTTGATTTACAATGTTAATTGCTTATTTCCAGATGTTTGGCTTCTTGCCATATTTGTGCCTTCCAAAAAGAAATGCATTAAATCTGCTCCTTGGTATCTTCCTGTCTTGTATTCTCCTCTCCCAAACATGTTTAACTGGTCATGGTTTATTTCCTGATTTTCCTCTTCCTGATTTTACCTTTCACCATTCAGTCATTATCCTCAGGATTCATAGGCAGATGTCACAATTGGCCTTTAAATAAATAGTATTCCACAGACTTCCACCTTACAATGGTTTATATTTGCTCAACAAATTTCTGGGATGAATATGTACCTCAATTTGTACTGAATGTAGCAGTTCTGAATAAGCATTTGGGAAAACCTATGTAGTTCTTATGAACGTCAGTATAGGTTGGAACAACGTTCTATTTTGTCATCCAAATATTTTGCAAATGATACTGTACCTGTTGAAGTTTTTTTGTAAATTAAGTATACCTAGTTACTCCAATATTTTCTGTACAGGTCATTCAGTAAAACAATGTCTTCCCAGTCGGATATTCTTTCACAAGATGACCAGCAGTATTTATTCAATGAATTGAACTTGTAAGTAATTATTGGAACCTTAGTAGGAGATTAGAATATTTCTACTAGATGTATTTCAAATGTATCAAGTCATCCATTTTTGTCAAATAACAAAATTGATCTTGAGGACTATCATTATATTTTGTTGTAAAGCTACACACCTGTATAGTTTGCACCAAAAATTTTACGTCTGTCACTCCAGGCTGACTTTTGATACATCGTTGAAAAACATTGTAGCTATTTGTGTATTTAGAGCAAAAAGTGATATATTGCCGATCGAAAAAGACAACAAGGCACTTTGCATTCGAAATACACACAAGATTTTTTTACAAACGCGGTTTCTACACAAAAAAACTCTATACTTTATTACTACTACTACTGGTGCTCAAACTACCATAGAGTATGAAGTAAAATTGAAGTTTACCTCACTATTTTCAGTATGAGTTTGTTTTCAACAATAAACCTATGGTAGAGGCGAGCGTTTTTTCAATATTTCCACAATGTCAATTTTGGGTTGGGATTTGAAAGCGTCAAATGCTGTAAACAGGTTGTAGAAAAAATCATATTCTTCCTGAACTGTTAACAATACTGAAATGTAAAATCTGTTAGTATATTTGGGAACCAGGCTAAGCTTTATAAGATCTCATATTTTACCCCTTACGGAAGAACTCTAAAGATAAACTGCATGCTTCAAATTTTACAATACATAACAAATATATCATGGCTACTTTTAATGCTGCATAAAATGATTTAATTGTCATCTGAAGCAATAAAGTTGATTGTAATAATTCATGTCCTTGGAGTGAATTCCAATTTTCGGAAAAATAGCATACAGGAAAAACCCTTGGAATCGGAAAAGCCACATTTTCGGACTCTGGAAGTTGAAGTCAATTTGTTTTTAATAAACAACTTGAGAATTGACAAATCCATCTACCAGAAGAAGAATGAAATCTAGAGTATTGAAATTTTCAATTTTTTAGGGTCCATGTAGCTGAAATTGATCTTTTCTCTGAAGAACCGACTTTGGAAGTAAGTAAAAGTGAATCTATTTTGTTATTTAATTTTATACAACATGAGACAAAGGTCTCAGAGTTGTACATATGCAGGTGAGTATTCGTTTGAGATATTCTGGAAATTCGACCTAGTTTCCTGATAATGAATTTGATAATTTCTTGTAATTGAGTCTATCGTTCGATTCTGGCTTCAGTATTATTCTGTTCTGTTCTCAATAAATAAAAATGGTATTTATTTCAGCATGGAGAAACAGGTTGAAATAATATCAGAAATCGTTTGAATGGAAACTAAAAACTATTTAAACGTTCTGTGGATGATGCTCTTGACACTTTAGTGAGAAATGAAAACATTGATGAAGATTATTCGAAAAAATGATTAATTAGGGTAATCATCATCTTTTCAGATAGCAGATGATCTAGCAAACAATCTAACAAATGACGTCAAAGTCAATCAGCAGCAACTTCCACGTCCCATAGCTACAGTTATCTCAAATGAAGAATATTGTGGACCCTATGGTTTCGAAGTTGATATCATTCCCAATAACGGATCGAAAAATGCGTGGGTTGTGAGTATTTCAGCGGTATTTCATTCTCTGGACATCGACTATTGGTTATTACAATATTAGATGATATGATTTTCATTTCAGTTTTCTGCCATGCTCAATAAGGTGTACATGACTATACGCAGCCCCTTCCCAGTGGATTTCAAATTGAAATACAGGCCGCAAATCGACTTGTTCATCAGATGTACCCCAATGTACAGTTCACCTCAGTATGCTCAAGAATGTGTTTATCGATGCCTAAATCACGAATTTTCACAAGAAAAGTCCGATCGTGGTGAGTATGATTAGTATCACTTCTTCAAGTGCCTCACCTTATTAGCAATCATTGCAATTGCAATCATTGTTTTTTGTGGTTATATTTAGCACCGAATGATTGTCAAAAATGTCTTGCTCGCTATGCTGAAGAAACAAAAATTTAATTGTTTGGCGGGTTGATATGTCATCAATATCTGCCGTTTTCAGAAGGTGACGATTTGTATTTTAGAAATTGAGATTATGTGTTGACTTTTTGAAACAAATAGTGTCATCAGGAACTCTTGTTTGATGTAAGAATCCTACTACTGTTGAGTTCCGAAATTCCCAATCAGTATACTGTTTAGTACTGTAGATCGTTCTGAAATTACTAAATTATACTGGTGGTAGCTTACTCAACCTGAATTCGTTCCGAAATTGCTGACTGTCATCAGTAAATTCAGTAATATCGGAACCCGACTTATGCCGGATAAGCCCATTGATGGTGTTGTAATTTTTAAATATGCAATGATGCGGTTCCCTAAATCATTTGCACATTAATCTTACGTATTTCCTTGCAACACTGCTTCGTTCGAATTATATTTTGATATTCTATATGTTTCATCATGTCATATGTCATGTGTCTGTACCTGTGATGAGAGAGAGAGAGAGAAAAGAGAGAACTGTATGGGTTATTGTTTCATGAAGGATATATGGTCAGGCAAATACACACATTTAAAAGCATAACAATATCACTGAATCGATATCAAACTCATTAAATGACAAGTTTTATTCATCAATAAATATTTGAGGGTTATTCTGAATTAAGATAATGGTTATTGATATATCTTGAATATTATTGGAAACATGTCCAAGAATTCCAAGATAGTTGTAAATTTCACAGCCACTGTAAATAAATGATTGAAGATCTCGAGGTTTGTCTTTGTCCATGGATTTCTGTTGGGTGGTCTAAAATCGAATCACAGTTTATGCTGTTCATTTCTGAAACAATAAATGATTCTGAAGTGTTTCTGTTTTAGACCTCGCCCCCCACATTCGTCCGCATATCCTAAGGTGCGCCAATTCAGATACCCTCTACCTGGGGGACAAGTCGAAAAACGAACGCCTCAGCATCGTGATACCGCTGGCCATTCCACAGAATCCTTCCAACATTGTCAGGGAACTGTACGAGTTTGTGTGCACAAACTCATGCCCCAACCCTGGAATGAATCGACGGGCAGTGGAAGTCATTTTCACATTGGAGGACTACCAGTAAGTGGGACTTGGTGTGGGTGTCGTTGAATTATTGAGAAACAAGTTGTCATCAGAAATTACTGTCTATTAGGAATTAGATGTATTCAGAATGAATTTTACGATGGAATTCGAATGTAGCCCAATTATTGTCATCAGGAAAAATAAAACACGATTCAATTATCTAATAAATGATCAGAATTCCTCAACTTGAAATGTGATAGAGCAGTATTAATGGTGATATTCTCATCAAATGGAAAAGTTTCATTGAAGTAAATATCACTCAATATAAGTAAGTACTCATAGTTTTTCGTCCTTAGGAAAACAATGTAATTTGATATTCTCCGATTTATTTGAAGATAATTCGCAATCTGAATACGCAGTAATGATTGCCAATAAACATATTATTGTACCTGATTCACATTCCAGATAATGAAGGTATTCGCGAAAATCACGAACCAACAGATGGCGCTCGAGAAATGTCAAAAATTTGACATGAGGGTGATCAACAAACATTTGGTATATGTTTTCAATGGTAATATGTCAATTTTCAATTCGAATTTTAGGGAAGAAATAAATAATCCTGAGTAACCAGAAGGGGCGCTATTGATAGATTATCGTTTATAGAATTCAAAACAGGTATTTTATGTGAGTTCCGTGGTTTTATTATGTTTTTATAGGCTTTTCAAACCAACTCTGCAAAATCAAATGGGCCACTAAGGTATTTGTATTTCAATGATTTCTCTTTATTTCAAGAATGGCCAATATTGAAATAAGTATCTAGAGTCTATTGGAGATAAGAAGAAACCCTTAAAATAGCGAAAAGCATTATTCAAAGCTGGTCACATACTTTGTGGGATAGATGTCAAACACATACTCGAACACAATATAAATAAACTCCTGTTCACAAACTTCATCTCTAAGGTAGCTCTAATATGAAATTAAAATAGTTCCATGGAAAAATTAGCAGTGGAAGTGTGAATTTATCTGTTAACCTGTAATAATTTTATCCTAACCCAAAAATAGATGATTAGCAAAATAAAAACAAATAATTATAGTCAATTAACTTTATTCTCTGAGAGAAGTAAGTATAGGGGTGCTTATATTGAGATACCCACCTATCTTAAATAGGCAACACAAGTTATTATTTTCATGTTAACAATAACATGATGATTCATATAATAAAAATAACTATATAATATAGATGAGTAGGTATGTTTCAAGAATAACTCAAAAAGTTTGAGACCTTGATGTCTACCAGTCATTCAAATTCATTTATTTCAATTGATACTTCATTCAATTCACAGCTTATTCATTTTGAATGAAGTTTTGATTTCATTCAGCCCACATTGCCCTCACTCTTGAAGTTTGCATGTGATGATTTCCAGATGTTTATTGAAGGAATTGCATTCTTTTTGAGCATATCTCTTGGTTTAATTCTCCTTGATGGTCCTAAAGTGAAATCAAGGTTTTCATTACAAACAACAAGAGACACAACTACAGTTGAACCAGATCTTATTTGTTTGATTCAACCTGAAAGACATACCTTCACATTCACTTGAGAAATCCAGTTCTATAGGAAGTGCTTACTACAAACGTAAATGTTTGTGGTGATAAGTTTTCCTATTTTCAACGTGATAATCCATTTTTCACACAATCATGAAAGAAAATTCAGGATTTTTTGCCAAAGGAAGGATGTCTGTACGGCAGGAGGAACGCTGAAATACTAAACAAATCTCTGTCGATTTCGTCTTGCTGCATGTTTCAATAATATTAGTAACTAGCTGATAAGCACGAAACAAGTCCGAAAACTATTCAAAACAATTCATTTCATTAAAAATAATACGAAAGTCTATGCTATACAATGCTAGCTAAATTGCTTTGTTGATCACCCTCGGAAGGCTTAGAAAATTTGACACCAGAGGCCGCCCACTTCGTGATTATCGCGAATACACCTATAATTACATCAGGTTGTTTAATCTGTGCTGTGATAATCCTCGAAACCTTAATCCTTTTGAATTATAGTTTATGGAAAATATGTTATACATTGTAAGAACATAAACCCATCCGAATTACTGGATCATGGAATCGTGTAAAACGAAAACATTTGTAACATAACCAACAAAATGATCGACAACGATGTAAACAAAAGTCTATCAATATTTTTGCACCTGCGCATATCTATGACTGGACCTTTAAAATTTTCTAATGTGTGCCTGCAGAAACCTTATCCGGTGAAACAGCTGTTAATTTCAGGGGAGAAATATACGGCCGCAAATGCCTGAACGTCCGAATCTGTTCGTGCCCCAAAAGGGACAAAGACAAGGACGAAAGAGACCACCTGACAAGCGGCCAGCCGCCCCAAGGGAAGAAGAGGAAAGTGGAGAAGAACCCGAAAAAGTCGGTGGGATCTTCTGAGGATCTGAAGGAGTTCAATATGACCGTGAGTGCGGCAATGGGCGCCAAGGGCAAGACGATGAGTTTATCGTTTCAGATACCTCTGGTGGGAAAACACAACGAGCAGCACGTCCTCAAATATTGCCATGATCTGATGGCAGGCGAGATTCTGAGGCACACCAGCTTAGGTACCGAGGGTCCGTTCAGGAGTGTACGGAACAAAATAAACGCGATGATGAGTAAGTGATTGAACGTTATAAACTACGCAACACTAATTACGTCGCACCCCGAAATTTTGCCCCTGTTGAAATTTGAATAACTTTTTGATGATTTGAACAATTTGAATTCTGTTTGTACTGTTCGCTAGCTTAGTCCTTCAGCTATTATCTCGTACTTTTTCAATACATCAGGTTACTTCCATGAAATTGCTACAGGAGGTTTTTTGAAACTGTGCAAAATTTCGAAATTTTCAAAAGGATCCCAAATGAAGAAAAACAGTTTTTTTTTCAACTTCAACAGCAGAGGCATTAAGATTATCTCATTACATTTGGCCATTTCCAGAATTGTCTTCTTATCACTTTTCTTTACAGAGTGATCTCAAAAAATCAATTTTTTGGTTTTGCACTCATAACTTTTCTCCTCTTCAACCGATTTTCAAAATTTCAGGCTCATTTTGAAGCTGAAACCTCATATGAGAAGATTTGAAGATCAGAATTAACTCAAGATGAACATTCAGAATCGAGGGTTTCCTCAAAGGTGACCCAAATCTGAAACACTGTAAATCCCGACTGGGAAGAGAATTAAATGAAAATCAACTTGTTTTCGGAAGGATCATTCATTCTGGATACATCCAGATCTTTTTTTCTCTCAGTAGTCAAAAATTGTGCGTGAGAAAACCGAATTGAAACGCCATGTTCTAGATCAAAAATCAGCAAAAAAAAAAATGCATGGTGGAACACAGCTATGGGAACCGCTTGTCTTGATTCTGAAAAATAACTTTTTTTCGCCCTGTACATCAAACTATGATAATTGGAGTACACGAGTTTGGGCGATTCTTAGTAGTTTTGTACGAAACTGACGAGAAAAATATGTAAAAAAAACACAAAATTCTCCTTCCCCTTCATCCGTACCTACCCAAAGCACCCCAAGGGAGGAAGGGGGGTGAGAGAATTTTTTTTAATCTCCGATCCTGATGTGGCGGTCAGGTAAATTATGTTTACCGATATATCTAACCGTTTGACCAGCAAAAATTTTACACGCAAAAAAATGTTTGGGGGGGGGTCAAAAAATTTTTTTCAGTCTTTTTGATGGTTATATTTTCGTTTCGATCAAACAACGTTTTGGATATTTTCCTTTTTAATCGGGATTTCGAGGGGGATTTAGATTTGAGTCACCTTTGCAGAAACCCTTTATCTTTAATATTCATTTCTAGTCAATTCTAATCTTCATGTCTGTTCATCTAACGTTTCAGCTTCAAAATGATCCTGAGATTTTGAAAATCGGTTCAAGAGGAAAAAAGTTATGATTGCAAAACCAAAAAAATGATTTTTTGAGATCACTCTGTAAAGAAAAGTGATAAGAAGACAATTCTGGAAATGGCCAAATGTAATGAGATAATCTTCATGCCTCTGATGTTGAAGTTGAAAAAAAAACTGTTTTTCTTCATTTGGGATCCTTTTGAAAATTTCGAAATTTTGCACAGTTTCAAAAAACCTCCTGTAGCAATTTCATGGAAGTAACCTGATGTATTGAAAAAGTACGAGATAATAGCTGAAGGACTAAGCTAGCGAACAGTACAAACAGAATTCGAATAGTTCAAATCAGAAAAAAGTTATTCAAATTTCAACAGGGGCAAAATTTCGGGGTGCGACGTAATTAGTGTTGCGTAGTTTAGTTTGGGAAAATTCATCGAATACGAGTTTTTTATTTTTCTCTTGCGATCAAATTTGACTGTGAACTGCAGGAGCTATGAAGAATAAACTAAATCAAATTTCGAGATTTCAACACCCACAAAATATATTTAAACTTCTTTTCCACAGCCTTACCCCGTATAGTTAAAATATTTTATGGTGTCTTTTTCAGAGGACCATACCGATTGAATGATCGATATGAAAGAATTATTGAAGGAGGAGGATCTTCCTATTCTACAGCTTTACAAGAACCTTTTTGACATTTCTGGTTCATACTATTGAAAGAGTCTCTCTTACGAAATACGTATACATTTCCATATTGAATAAGTTACTTATACATTTATTATTATTATTGTTCACGATATTGGGTACCTAAAATGTGATTCGTGAGCCGAACGTGTTCTTATATAACTTATTCAAGCATGAACAAAGACGTGGCTATTTTAATTTAGAAATAGTTTTCGATTAGCTGATGTTTCAAAATTCCTCAGAACAGGTCAGAACTCAGAAAATAACCTTTTTCGGCAACCGTCCGGAAAGTACGTACTTTCCAGACGATTTTTTTTTTGAGAAAGTGGCATTTTTCCGGCCGGGAAGAATCACATCGTTGTTGTCATTGTAAATATGAAAATCTTGGTAGTATGGTTTTGATAAATGCAGTTGATCATTATCATAGCAGCAAAATAACGACTGACAGCTATCTGACATAAAATTAGCTAACATTCAAAAATTATCAGATGAAAACAATCAATGTGAAACGGAAACTTTACCTTCTTGTTCTGACTTCAACAAAAGGCACTTAAATATACCAAGCATTTCAAACAAATTGAATCCATTCAATATTAACAATTGTTCTAATTTTAATATAAATATTAATATAAATAAGAATTGAAACGTTCGAAATTTTGTTCTAATAAAGAAATGTGTTTCTTTGATTCGTTATTCTACACGGTTGCCGAAAAAATTGTGTACGCAACACGCCCGAAAACAGTTTTTTTGGACTCGCAGACTTCCAGACAATTTTGTCCACTCATCCAAAAAAACAGTATTTTCCGGACTTGTTACGTAAATTACTATTATTGCGTGATATCCTCATTTATGTTTCCGTTCAGATATCTAATGAATTTTTTTTGTTTACTAAAAAGGTTTTTATAGTAAGTATACTGCCATTTTGCCTCCTCTATAGGGCGTATCTATTTTCATATGTATACCCCATTCTTTCGAAAATCTCTCGTGATTTTCGTACTGAGTGAGTATAAGTATGTTTTATGAATAATCACGAATATTGTAATGTGATGTTCTATGAATATCACAAGATGTCGCTAATGTACAAATGTCATCCGATGCTCATTTTTTTTCATTTGTTTTACTGTCAGTGACCCAATTTCTTGCGTTTATTTTTTTCGTTAACACAGTAGGTTCTTCAGGTATAAGTACACAGGCGTAAGATTACAATTGCTATGGATTTTCATCAAATAATTATCAATCAAGTCGATTGAAACAAAAACAGAAGTGACGGTAACCTTCTCAATCGACAATAGTTTTCCATTTAGTTGAAGGATGTTACCTATTTATTTCGTTTTTGTTTTTTTTTTCTAAGGGACAGCTAATAATTGGTAAACTCATGTCGAGAAAATTTTCGAAACATCCAGATAAGAAAACGAGATCAGATGGTTTTATTTATCGTTTTGTTGTAGAATTATGAAAGCTGATTTCATCACCACAGTGAAAGTTTGCACGTTTTTTGTACGAATTTTTAAGTCATTCTTTTATTCGTTTACTTTCGTATTTTCAAAAAACGCCAAAATTTGTAGGTAACTATATCCAGACATGTAGTCAGATTAATAGAGAGTAAGGTTATATAGTATGATGAAACGATTTCCTATCCCCGGGTGTGCCCGGATCATTGAATAACTTCTCGATTTTCGCCCACTTGATTAGTGTCAACCGTAGTCATATTTCTCAAAGTTATAAAAGTTGGCGCCTTAATTACTATAATATGTATTCAGAACTGTCACCATCAATATGTTATTATGCAACACATTTGGAGATTTCGGAAAATTTCGATGTGTCACGTGTCATGAAATATTACTACACTTCCTAGAAAATTGTCACATTTTGGAAAGCAATAATTGAAGAGTTGTTCCACCATCCTATATCCACCTAGACCTGAACCAAGGTGGATATAGGATGGTGAAACAGCTCTTCAATTGTTTCTGCGAAAAACGTGTAGACCGTTTGAGAAGGTAGTAATATTTCCACGACTTGAAAGAAGATGGCGGTAAGATCGATTATCGAAGAAGATTTCTGTTGCTTACGTATTTCTGTGGTTCGCATCTATCAGACATGAGTTGAAACGGCATTAAACAATATATTTTCTATAAATCCGTAATGAATATTGATATTTTGACTCTTCTCAGTCATTTTTCATCTAGAACAGATGAAACTGATGAAAGTATGACAGATGCACAGTTTCTGTTTTACCGACACAAGGTATGTCGCCATCTCTGATAACTTCAGGAAATATTACTACGGTATGAAATCAAGTTGGCAAAGGTCTACAGTTTATTCTAGTGCTTGTTAATAGGAAGATGTTTCACCATCCTATTTCCACCTTGACCTGAACCATCAATCGATATAATTTGGAATTTGACAGATAACTAAACCAAAAGTTGCTAGGAGAATTTCACAGCCAACTCGGAATCCAATCAAACCATGATTTTGGTATGACATGAAGGAGTATACACATCATTTATTCAACAAAAACTTGTTTGTTCTCCTATTTTGATGTGTTCACCGAACATTCTTTTATACCGGTATTATATAATTATTACTTAGATTATATATAGGTACCCAATATTTTTCATATATAGATAGATATATATATATATATATAAAGTATTCATGTTGAATCTTTAGCTATTATTAGAAGTTGTTTTGATACATTTTTAAATATATCTTAAATACCATTAATTATATCATTTTGTCGACAACCCGATCCAATCTTTGACCTTAGGATCACTCATTACCCGTAGTTTATGAATTACTTTTATAGCAATTTCCATTGCAGAAACCAGTGCGCATTCAGTGTATACCTTCCTTTTTTAATACATTTCTATAGAGTTGGGTTACGAAAAACAAACTTGGGTCAGTGATCAAGGCGACTCGGATTAGGTAAACGAACGTGCAGGTTGGGATCGTGTTAAGCTGAGTAGGTTTCAGAAAAGGACAGTTGCCATAGTTACGTTGGTAAAAATCTAGCGACAGTACGAGGTTTCAGTTCTATTCTAACAATATCCTAGAGGCGCCAGAATCGCTCATCGCAGAAAAAAATCATTCTACCCATAGAACAAGACATTTTTGACCTTTAATTTACCGCAAAAATATATAAACTATTATGCTGGATTTATGCAGCAATTTTAAGTAATAAGTTTTAAGTCGTAAGTTTTTAGTAATAAGATTTAAGACATAAAGGAAAAAAGACCATTTATGCAGGAATTATTAAGGACTGTCATGTCCTAAGGGTAACTTCTCCCATTGGTCAATTTCTGTGGTTGTGTCAGTGGTCACTTTACAATTTCAGTCATCAATATCCATTTTTTCTTTTTATAATCTGATGATTCTGATATGAAGTTTGAATAAACAACACAATCACATACAATAACCTATAAAAAACTGTCACAGAATTGAAAACTTCGAACGCATGCGCAAATATGATCAGTTTTAAGCCATAAGAGATAAAAGTTGGCCAACATTCTTATGACTTAAAACTTATGACTTGCAACTTATGTCAAGTGTATGAATGGTAACATTGAAAACCAATGATTGAACTTCTTACGACTTATGACTAAAAACTTACAACTTAAATCTTATGACTTAAAATCGCTGCATAAATCCACCATTAGTTTACTATAGTTTGTTAATTCAACTTAGAACACAATTCACACAATTGTGCCAAAAAGCAATACATTTGCCGGCACTCTCTCAATGTTAACTGTTCCTATCTTCGCACCGAAGTGATTCGCTTCTTCTTACGTGATGATGACGCTTCATTCCAACGATGACTCAGGTGATTCATCACCTCGTGACAGCTTTCCATCTCAATACGGGGTGTTCTTAGAGTACTGTCGCTAACAATACTTATTTTTTATCTTTGAATATTTCATATTTGAATATTTCATCTCAACAACAGTAAATAAAATTGATAGTTCTCTACTTCTCTAGTATTCTTAAGTATCTTATTGTGTATCAGTTGAGTACATTCAGATTGGTAAATTATACTATTCTCTAAGTGTTTCATAGCCCCAGTACCTACTCCAAAAAAGTATTGCCACAAAATGAAAATTGTGTTGCCAATTAACATCTTATTTTGAAACGTGGAATTATTGAAGGTACATATCACACATAAAGTTGGCGACATATGGAAGTTTTTTTTATTAATAGATATAAAGAAAATTTGACTTCGCAGTTAGTTTGTGCTTGAAAAATGAGTGAAATACAGCATCTTTCCTTTTTTCATGTAAACCTGCCAAATTTGATTTTTTTTTGAAATCTGTTTTTTTTTAAATTTCAAAAATGACAGAAAAAAGTTAGTCAGTTTCCGATTTTATAAATTTGATTCAAATTTGGACTATACTGTCACTTCGACTTTTTTCCATTTTTTTTAATTTTTCGAATCTCGCTCTATCGATTCGAACGAAACATGATTCAAATTTCATAATTTTGATGAATATGAGACTTCAATATCATATCTTGCCCAGATTGGCCTGTTACCAGAAAATAAAAAAAATGCATCTCCAGAAAATCGAATAAATCCATATGATCGAAATAGAACCGTCAGTGACCCGATGTAGAGGTCATTGACCCCGAGGTTTTTATGACGTTTTTTTTGGCATTTCTTGACGTTTTTTTGACGTTTCTTGACATTTTTCCAACGTTTTTTTTGACGATTCTTGACGTTTTTTTGACGTGTTTTGATGTTTATTGACGTTTCCTGACATTTTTTGACGTTTATTTACGTTTCTTTTAAGTTTCTTGCCGTTTTTTTACGTTTCACGACGTTTTTTTGATAGAAAGATAGATGAATATTGACCCCGAGGTAGAGGTCATTGACCCCGGGGTGAAGGTCATTGACCCCGAGGTGGATGTCATTGGCCCCGGTGTGAAGGTCATTGGCCCCCCAGGTAGAGTTGACCGACCCCAAGGTAGAGGTCATTGACCCCAAGGTAGAGGTCATTGACCCCCCCAGGTAGAGGTCATTGACCCCGGGGAGAATGTCATTGACCCCGAGGTGGATGTCATTGGCCCCGGTGTGAAGGTCATTGGCCCCCCAGGTAGAGGTCATTGACCGACCCCAAGGTAGAGGTCATTGACCCCAAGGTGACTTTTCTTGGCGTTTATTAACGTTTATTGAGACGATTCTTGACGGTTTTTCGACGTTTCTTGACGTATGTCTGACGTTTATCGACGTTTTTTGTGACTTTTCTTGACGTCTCGACGTTTATTGACGTTGATTGATAGATATTGACCTCGAGGTAGAGGTCGTTGACCCCGAGGTGGAGGTCATTGACCCCAAGGTAGAGGTCATTGACCCCAAGGTGACTTTTCTTGACGTCTATTAACGTTTTTTGACGTCCACGTAGTACATTGAATTATATATACTCGTAGTCCATATGCAACGATTTACGTTTTTTTCTGTTCTGGGACACTCTAATTAATGTTTCATTAAAACAGCTATAAATGAAAATAATTTATTTATATCATTTTGATAACATCACAATAAAATTTATAAATTAGATAAAAAATTGGTCATGTCAAAATGGTAGAAATTAATATTATAGGCACTTATCTGAGAACTAATATATCGAACAATTCAGAGTCCTAGACTTACGAGGGTCGTTTTGCAACTTAGTTGACGGTTGAAAATGTTAGCTCGATAAATGTCGAGTTCCGAAATTCCCAACCAGTACTGTTCAGTGCTTCAGATCGTTCTAAAATTACTGAATTACACTGGTAGTAGTTGACTTAACGTGAATTCGTTCCGAAATTGCTGACTGTCATCAGTAATATCGGAACGCGACTATAGTCTATTGGTCTCAGCTCGTGAAGAATGCAATAGAATGTGTTGATCCCATTTATTCATTAATAAATGACCCATACTGAATTGATGTAAAAAACATTGGTCGTGGTTATTATATAGAAGATACTGATAATTGAAATAATTTTGATAAAACAAGTACATGATGGTGGTTGGGTTTATAATTGACAAACTTTGTATTCAAATTGAACATGCCACATGAAGGCGCCAATATAAACATCTTGAGAAGGCACCACCAGTTCACTTCATCCGATTCCTAGTCGCTCTTTTCACATTCATTCGGATGCCTGTTACTCACATGATTCCGCAGCGATCTCTTATATTTACTTTTGAATTCGCAAAAACCACACGAGAACAATTCATCCACTGGAATATCTCGATGGATCATTTGGTGTGCTATAAAAAGCCCCCTCTTTTTCGACGAGAATGAGCACTTGTCGCAATTATAAACCCCCTTCACTGTGTCCGTGTGTTTCATGTAAGTGTGCCCCCACAACCCTCTTTGGTGAACAGTTTGGAAGGGGCACAACGGACACTTCAAGGTCTTCTTCGGTTCTGCGGCTTTCTTCACGGTGGTGGTCGTTGAGGATTTGTGCAGGTCGCGCAGGTGGTTTCTGAGACTCTTCGGGTACCTATTAGCAATTTAGACGAACTACTGAGTTTTTTATCTAAACCTGATAATAGAATAATTTTGGTAGGTGATTTTAATATTAATTCCTACAGTGGTTTGTCAAATGATGATTTCGATAAGTTTGAGGAAACCCTATCATGTTTTGACCTCCAATATAGAGTAGAATGGCCAACACATGTCACTGAAAGAACCCCTTCTACCATAGATAATATTTTTGTGAATTCTTATAATGATGGTGTTTGTTGTGTTTTCGATAATAACATATCGGACCATAAAACTGTGATGATTGATCTAAAAAGGGATAGCTTTGAAACAAATTATGGCGACAAGTCCTCCAGGAGATTTTATACTGACGAATCGATTTCAAATTTTGAAAGAGATCTCCAATCAGAAAGTTGGAATAATGTCCAGCAACTACCTGACATTAACAACGCTTTCAACTGTTTTTATGAAGTCTTTCTTTATTATTTCAATGTACATTTTCCTCTCAAAAACATTAAAATAAATAACAGTAACAGAAAAAGATGGATCACTAGTGAAATAAAGCAATCAAGCACTAACCTCAAAGAGCTGTTCAGGTTGAAACAAGTAAGTTCTGATTATACAGATATTTAGAAAAAAGAAATGAAAAAAACATGGAAATTTAATTAATGAAACAAAACGTTTATATTACCAGCAACGAATCTCTAATTCAAATAATCCTGGTAAACAAGCCTGGAATATTATCAATGAATTATCAAATAAAAGAACAAACTACAGGAATATTTCACTTAATAAAGATGGTGATGTCATTTCGGATCCTAACGATGTGGCAGTATTGCTCCTAACTAACTACTTCACAAATGAACCAATGAATATTGTTAATTCTATTCCAAAGATTGTAGAAGACTCAGAGGAACCCCCTCGTTTTCCTAGAGATATAAAAAATCATACATTTTATTTGGAATCATACACAGAGGCTGAACTCTTTGGTTTGATGACAAATAAAATGAAAAATAAAAAATCATTCGGCATCGATGACATTCCATCATTTCTAATTAAGAGGATTCTATGCTTCATCATAAAACCTATATCGTATCTTGTCAACTTATCTTTTGAAAAAGGAAAATTTCCCGATATGATAAAGATTGGTAAAATTACACCTGTATTTAAGAAAAATGATTCTGAAAAATTGAGAATTACAGACCTATCACTGTACCTTCTGGATTCTCAAAAATAATTGAATACTGTTACTTGGAGCGACTTAGTTGTTTTCTAAAAAAATATGGCAGTCTTTCCGACAATCAACATGGTTTTAGTTCTATTTCTACAAATACGGCAGTAATAGCCTTTTATAACGTCCTCTCTGACTTTATGGAGCATGGCGAGTGTCCTGTTGGGATCTTTTGTGATCTCAGCAGGGCATTTGATTGTGTAAACCATGAAAAATTGCTGGACAAACTGTTCGATATTGGCATAAGGGGACCTCCACTTAATTGGGTTGCATCATTTTTATCTAGGCGAAGGCAGTTTGTTAGCATCATCCACAATAGTGATGGAAGATATACTAATATATCATCACCACTTGTAGACTTGACCAAGGGTATCCCACAAGGATCGATATTAGGCCCTATGCTTTTCATAATTTATATTAATGAAATAAGTACTGTGTCACCGTATGTTGATGATGATGTCTCTGTCAATCGGATAAGAATGATGACAATATTACTGTCAAGAGCAATCTAGTACTGAACTCTCTCAGTGCCTGGTTTTCTTATAACTCACTCTACTTGAATCCAACCAAAACAAATTTAGTTAGATTTCATACAAGTCAAAGAAATGCAGAATCTATAAATGTAGTAATTGACAATGCAAACGTCGATCAAAAGAAAGTTGCTAAATTTTTAGGTGTATCGATGGAGCAATGTCTCAACTGGAGGATTCACTGCTCGGGTCTTGTTTCGAAGCTGTCCTCTCTCACTTTAATGTTCAGAAATATAAGTTTCTTGTTGAATAAACAACACCTCCTGAACTTGTACTTTGCCCAAGTCGACTCTCGATTAAGATATGCAATTTGTTTATGGGGAAATTCAGTATCAGTGACAGACGTGTTGGTAGCACAGAAGATAATCCTTCGATGTATTTTCAATATGCCTATGAGAACTTCCTGTAGACCGACTTTTAAATATCACAAAATTTCAACAGTGACTGGTATTTATATTTTTGAAATGTGTGTTCGTTTTTAGAACACCAAACTAGGCAAAAAAATGACTATTATGTACCATTTGCGAGAACTAGAATCAGAGAAAATGCGCCAAATTGTTTGGCAATGAAACTTTTCAATAATCTCCCTACTTATTTGAAAAATATCGAGAAGATGAATTCTTTTAAAAGCCAACTCAGTGAGTTCTTGGCATCCTCATGTCACTACTCGCTTAGAGAATTTTTAATTTGGATTTATGTTAATTGTTAATTCAATATTTTGTTCATTTGACTACTCCTATATGAAAACCTGCAGCAAAGGGAACTCGCACCGATTTCGATGATATTTTCACAGAAGCTTCCTAACATGAATATAAAACCATACAAATGAAAATTTTTCTGCGGAAACACTTCAAACTATTTTTTTTTTGGAAAAGTTTAGAAAATTTTATCACTTTTCAGTCCTAAGAATGTGCTTGAAATTTCAGTTACATTGTCAATGGGGAATATGTAAAATATACCAAAACATTAATATTGAGTCCCGAAATGGATTTTACAGGAAATTTCATGATGAAAAACTTCAAAAACTGTTATTTTCGCATTTTTATTCAAGCATATATATGCAAAAATATCAATTCGCAATATCAACTGTCAAGTCACAAATGGAGAAAGCAACGTTTAAAAAAAATCTATGCGCTCATTTCCTGATGAGTGCAACTCGTTTTTATGAGACTACTAACCTGAATGTACTAACCTATCAGTGACGGCCTAGATCACTATTTTCAGTAAATTTTTGAAGAAGGAAAATTTGTTGAGAAAAAAAGTATGATGAACGGAAAATTTCAACGCGTTGTATTTATTTATTGAGACTACTAACCTGAACGTACGAACCTGTCAGTGACGGCCTAGATCACTATTTTCAGTAAATTTTTGAAGAAGGAAAATTTGTAGAAAAAAAAGGATGCTGAACAGGAAATTTCAACGCGTTGTATTTATTTGTTGAGACTACTTACCTGAACGTACTAACCTGTCAGTGACGGCCTAGATCACTATTTTCAGTAAAATTTAGAAGAAGGAAAATTTGTTGAGAAAAAAAGTATGATGAACGGAAAATTTCAACGCGTTGTATTTATTTGTTGAGACTACTTACCTGAACGTACTAACCTGTCAGTGACGGCCTAGATCAATATTTTCAGTAAAATTTAGAAGAAGGAAAATTTGTTGAGAAAAAAAGTATGATGAACGGAAAATTTCAACGCGTTGTATTTATTTGTTGAGACTACTTACCTAAACGTACTAACCTGTCAGTGATGGCCTAGATCAATATTTTCAGTAAAATTTAGAAGAAGGAAAATTTGTTGAGAAAAAAAGTATGATGAACGGAAAATTTCAACGCGTTGTATTTATTTGTTGAGACTACTTACCTAAACGTACTAACCTGTCAGTGATGGCCTAGATCAATATTTTCAGTAAAATTTAGAAGAAGGAAAATTTGTTGAGAAAAAAAGTATGATGAACGGAAAATTTCAACGCGTTGTATTTATTTATTGAGACTACTAACCTGAACGTACTAACCTATCAGTGACGGCCTAGATCTCTATTTTCAGTAAATTTTTGAAGAAGGAAAATTTGTTGAAAAAAAAGAAATGTCTGCTGAGGGGGAAATTCGAAGGCGCAATCACGCTATATTACCTGGCCTCAACATACTAACCTATCAATTGAGGGCAGATAACTATTTCCGTTGCTTTTTTAAAGAAGGAACATTACATTTAAAAATCGGAAAACAATCAAAAAGTTGTAGAATCTGTGAATTTTTCAAAACTTGGCAGCGTAGTCCCCTATATGTCATGACGTGAATACCGTGACATTTGACATTGCACATCACCTGATACTTGGAATATGGAATATAATGAATAAAAATTCGAAAATAATTCATTTTGAAGCTTTTACTGGTAATGTTTTTATTGAAATTGTTTTTTGAGACTCGATTTTAACGTTTTGGTATAACTAACATATCCCCCACTGACAATGTAAGTACATGAATCAAGCACATTCATAGGACTGAAAAGTGATAAAATTTTCTAAACTTTTCCAAAAAAGAAACAGTTTGGAGTGTTTCCGCGGAAAAATTTTCATTTGTATGGTTTTATATTTATGTTAGGAAGCTTCTGTGAAAATTTCATCGAAATCGGTGCGAGTTCCCTTTGCTGCAGGTTTACCGGTATTTGTTACTGTCGAAAGGAAAATAAATATTATTATTATTATTACCTCGTTTTGAAATCGCATTTGGTGCAACAGAGAGCTGCCTCTCCATGTACCACTTGGTGATTTTCGATACTAGCTTTCCAATTAGATGTGAAAGAGCATTTATCGCATTTGTATTCCTTCTTATTGACACCATGACGGATGTTGACATGCTGGTTTATGGCCTTCCTGTGTTTGGTTTCAAATGGACACGAGTGACACTTGAAGGTCACGTCACTGTGAAGAGCCTGCTGGTGGTTCCTCAGCCCACTAGCCCATTTCGATTGGTAATTGCATTTATCACATTTGTGCATTTCTTCGTCAGGCACATCTTTGTGTTTCAACTCGTGAAGTTTCAGCTGTGTTTTGTGGCCAGTCTGGTAGTCACACGTGCTGCACTTTAACTTCTTCTGTCCGAAACTTGGCTTCACAAGTCCATGAATCGTCTTTGCGTGCGTGGAAAGACCGTTTCCGGTCAGGGCAACGAAATCGCACAGCGGGCATTCAAAATGGCGGATTGCTCGCTGGCTGAGGCACTTTTCCTTGAAGGTCTGTGGTTTGACGTGGTCGTGAATCTTTTGAAGGTGCGATTTGAGGGATGCTAAAGCGAATGTTTCGTAGACGCAATGCGGGCACCTAAGAATAGACGGTTTCTCACCGTCTCTGTCGTGAATCGCCTCGTGTTTTCTCAAAGCGCTTCTTCTCTTTGTTTTGAATTCGCAAAATTTACATTTCAGCAGTTCCGCCTCCGTTGGTGTCTGGTGGATCTTCGAATGTTCCTTTAGTAGTCCCCTGCGATGTGTCTTGTAAGGACATAATTCACAACGGTAGGTTATTTTTGGTTTGTTCACCTTACATACATGATGGTTTTTCAGTGTCGAACTGTGTCTGGTTTGGAAATCGCATTTCTCGCATTTGTACACTTTTGTTTCACTGTGCATGAGTACATGTCTTCTGATTGATATTTTGTGTTTTGTTTTGAAAGAGCACGTGTGACATTCGAATATCTCCGCGTCAGGGGAATGCTTTGTTTTTATGTGCTTCCTCAGACAATCCTCATATTTAGTTTCTAACGGACACTCTGGGCACTTGTACAATTTAACATCGGGTACTTTTTCGTGAGATGATTTATGTAATCTCAAATATGGCAAGTGTTTGGTGGTGAATGAACAAACCGGACAACCGTATCTTCCATCTGGCATTTGTCGTACTTCGAAGTTGCTGGAAACAAAAAATCGTATTGATTATCTTCAAGATAATCATCCCAGCAAAATTTACAGGGTTTGATCGGCCCGTATTCAAGTCGTCACGATGTAATATCAAATTCTTTTAGAACCTATGAGCCTTTATTTCCAAATTTAAAATATCGAACTAATCCATCACTATCCAAGTTAACGAAAAATGTTGGCGATTCATGATCTAGGGATATCTAAAATCATAAATGACCGACAGCAACCATCTGACAACATAACTTTTGGCACAAGAGATCAACAGATATGATTTGCTTGCCTTTGTTATACACAAGGTGGATATAGGATATGGTGAAACAGCTTCCTATTAACAAGCACTAGAATAAACTGTAGACCTTTTCCTACTTGATTTAATACCGTAGTAATATTTCCTGAGAAATTAAAAGAGATGGCGACATACCTTGTGCCGGTAAAACAGAAACTGTGCTTCTGTCATCTTTTTATCAGTTACATCTGTTCTAGATGAAAAATGACTGAGAAGAGTCAAAATATCCATATTCATTCCAGATTTATAGAAAATATATTGTTTTATGCCGTTTCAAGTCACGTCTGTCAGATGCTAACCACAGAAATACGTAAGCAACAGAAATCTTCTTCGATAATCGATCTCACCGCCATCTTCATTCAAGTAGCTGAAATATTACTACCTTCTCAAACGGTCAACAAGTTTTTCGCAGAAACAATTGAAGAGCTGTTTCACCATCCTATATCCACCTATACGAATATGACAGACGCTTATTGAGAAAACACGGAGAATCTTTGCTTTTGACATTTTATCGAGTTTTCAAAAAAATCGTCATCCCTATATATATTCATCTACAGGTTGTTATAATGGAACATTACCTTTCTGATGTAGTCTCAAGTTCTCCTGTACACTCCAAAAACGCAAGCAAAGCTACTCGCCTGTTGTCCCGTCTTCTTATAGTCTTACAGTATGCTTCTAGTTTGTTGTCATTTTCCGTGCACATTTCGCAAAATTCATAGAATTTTTGCAGTAGCTCGAAACAGGCTGAACAAACTTTGTCACTGAGATATGAACAAGCTTTCTGAAAATATGATGAAATAGGAAAATCTAATCATTTTCAACATCTGAGTTACCTATATTATATATTAGTCCTTTGCACTTTATCTCGATCACCTCATCTATGGTGTTATAATATGGTATGTATACATTTTTTAAATATATTTTTGTATAAACTGACACTCAGAGGATAATGTCAATACAGATTTATTGATTTTGAATGGGAAAAATGTAGGTATGAAGTAGGGGTGATTATTACCTCATTTGAAAGGTGTTTTCTATAGGGCAAGTCATAAAATTGAAATAAGTGATCTTGATTTTGTTCTGAAAAAACTCAAATTATACTCGAAAAGTGTTGAAGAGTTGCTATTCTTCTTTAGGCAGTGGTTCTTGAACTTGAACCCATTCTTTGCGGTGTTACTTCTAGCTGTTTATCACTTTCAGATCATGCCGTAGTTTATTGTAAGAAAAATCAACAAAGCGACAAAAAATGGAGTTTCAAATGCTATAGATTCATTAGAACGGATCCGAATTTTGTAGCTAAATTATCCTTCGAATCATTTTTTTATGGGTTATCTACAGAGAATGAGTGTTACTTCTAGAGTTCTGAAAACTGAATGGAGCAAAAGTGAAATAACAAACCAAGCAGAAAAAAGCAAAGAAATCAACAGGAATTCCGAATAAAAGGTCTTGTAAACCGATAAAAATGCACGGGCTCTTATGGTGGTGGTTCTGCGATGACGTCACGCCCAGCTGTCCTCATCCTACCTTACACACCTTCATAATTCTGCCACTAGGTGGCGCTGAATGAACCATTGCACTACGACAATAGGCGTCAGCGTTTTGGATTGGCGACGCCATTAGGGAGCAAACATATGGTTTACATGGTGTTTAGTGACTAATTCTTCTTGTGCAGTTTATTTTCCAAAAATTCGTAGTTTCATCACAATATAACACGTATAATAACGAATAGCAGAGATTTCTCAAAAAATTTGAGTGTAATGTACTTATATACATAAATTCGTCTATGAAAATAACCTAACATATTTGGTTTCTACATATGGACATGTTTAATCATGCATATTTCGTTTCAGTTTCAAGATCGAAGCCTAATGAGTTCAATTTCTTCATTTAAGCCACTGAGGAGGCAAGTAATTCAAATCTTGGCGCACTTATTTGCCTCCTAATGGCGGAGTGGGCGGAGTTTATAGCCCTATTGTCGCCACTGTCTTGTAAAGTCACTGTACATTTCACCAGATATAAGATGGTTAAAGGTTAAAGGGGAAATCATGAATGGAAATAAATTATCGCTTACAATTTCTGGTAAATATTTCTTGAACTTGTCCTGGTCTTCTCCACTCAATCGTATTTCTTTTTCTTCAATTGTGGTTATACATAAACGACACGAATGGTGCTCTGCATTTAGAGATAATTTGAACTCCTCTTTACAATGGCCGTTCTTTTCTTTCGGATATTTGAGTTGTTGTTCGGTGATGTATGGCGTCAATGAGTCTTCTGCATAAATGCAGTTGGATTTGAAAGCAAAGAAATCGTTCAATTTAGTTAGACACTGTTCGCATATCACGGGATCAACAGACAAATCCCAATCCTGCAAAAACATGCAATAGTTTCAATATTCGGGGAAATTACATGAGTTAAAGGGGTTTCATGAGAAATATTTATTGTTTAATTCGACAAATGACACAAAATCACAAATAGAAATGAGGAATTTCAAAAAGGATATGATGCTATATTTTATTTTGAACAATATCCGAGAGAGGCTCAAGGATAGCAGTCAAAAAGTAGTCAGAATTCAGATCCTTCAGTCCACTTTACTTCTTCAGGTGCCAATCAAGGTGGATAGAGGATGGTGAAGCAGCTTCCAACAAGGTGGATATAGGAAAAAAACTGTAGACTTTTGCCTACTTGATTTCATACCGAAGTAATATTTCCTGAAATTACCAGAGATGGCGCGCCATACCTTGTGTCGGTAAAACAGAATGTTCGCTTCTGTCAATGTCATCTGTTTTAGGAGAAAAAATACCGATTAGAGTAAAAATATTGATAATAATTCCAGATTCACTGAAAATATAGTGTTTCACGGCCTATAGGCCTATCAGATTGGAACCACAGAAATACATAAAAAACAGAAATCTTCCTTGAAAATCCATTTTACCGCCATCTTCATTCAAGTCGTGGAAATATTACTAAACGGTCTACAATGTTATCCAAGTAGCGACTAGCGAGTAGTATTTAGTATAGGGAAAAATCACGGAGTGGGCGACATCTATAATTGATCGCATGAACTACTCGAGAGGTGAACAACAAACTAACCTCCATATGTTCATATGGGTAAAGTGTGAACTTTATTCATTAATTTCAGTGATTTAAGCATTGAAAGTGTTGTATTTTGATGATATTTTGTGAAGAATTGTTGTTAATAGACCACACAATCTGAAAATGCAAGAGATTAGAAGAGGTGATATGGAGATAAAATCGCGAAAAATATGCTTGTTCCATAATGCTCTAACATACTCAAGGCTTTGCACTTTGCATAAATTTCCTTCAAATTCTAAGCAGAAGATGGGCAGGATTTGGGAAAACCTAAATCCTAAGGCAAGTAGCCTAGAAATGGAAGATGATCTTGAAGATTGAGAAAGCTATCTCGGAATTTATGTTTGTAGCAAGCACTCATGATGATTGTTTCAGTGGTAAGTTCGATTTTTCATTATTGTTGTCACTATGCTACCACCTCTTTTCCACCTCATTTGGTTCATTTTAATCATTTTGTAATTTATTACAGGCTCAGGCAAATATCAAATAATCATATGCAGTTGGAGCAACATGGAAATGAACAAGTAGGGAAGATTTATAAAGAAGAGAGTTCCACTGTAAATACAAAACCAACAACAACCTATATGACACACAACAATAATGTTCCTGATAATTATATGAAGTTTTGGGTGATTCTGGTGTTGTGTATTATCATCTGCTTGCTTGGCAGTATTATTTGGATTTAGGAATTTAACATGTTCAAGAATGTTTATTATTGCATTTTTTATGAGTTGTAGTCTTTCTCAGTCTGAAGGGAATCTATTTCATTCACCAATGATTAAAAGATTTGAATACTGCTTTGTTATTATTGTTACATTTCCCAAATTATTCTATTAAGAAAAACATATGACATGCTAAAGAAAGCCATTTACTCTTATTTACCCAATAAAACTATGTATTTTTTAAATCATTTATTTGAACACTATCATTTCTTCTAAATGAGTTTATCAAATCTCCACAAAATGATGAATCTATATCAACTGTCACTTCCTGGTAGTTTTTGCACTTCACTTTGTTCTAATAGGTATATCAAAGGTGGTATATCTATTTGAATACATTATCATATAATCTAGGTTCCTTAAAATAAAAACAAACCAACATAGAAAAGAAAACTGATAAGTCAAAAAGGTGGAGTTTATATGCTTCCAGTCAAAATGGCCAATAAATCTTTTCAAAATTGAATTATACAACATTAACAATACATCTGCTTTACAGGAACATTAAAATAAACCCATATCATATCTCATCTAGTTTCATGGTGATTTCATGTGAGCATTGTGGAGGATCTCAACACAAAACTTTTTATGATTTCTTCATTGAGGCCTTCAGTTCCAATATTGTGATTGCTGAAACACTTTCACTCCACATATAATATCCGAAATTGACATTTCGACTTTCACACAGGCATTTTAAAAATAATTTCAGGAACTAAGAACTGAAAAACTTCGAATAAAAACCGAAATTGATACCTGGACTTTGGTGGCATTTAACAAGAATCCAGTGACAATAAAACGGAAACGTCGACAACAAACCCTAGATACAACTTCAATCCAATATTCGAGTACGAAAAATCGACTTAAATCTCTGAGATAGCTGAAATTCTATTCAATAAAAACTTTGGTTTAACAAGAGATCAAATGACAGATTATTTGTTGTTCACCCCTCGATCCGACATTTTGACATTTACAGCGCCATCTGGCGTTTCGTGATTTTTCCCTATAATCAAAATAAATTTCCTTGTATTGGAATATATTTTTCGAGACTTAGTTCATGGTTCTTGAACTTAATAAAGTGAAAATATGTCTCAGGCTTCTTATTTTTTGAGCTAGGTTAATAATCGTTATCTATTATAAATTTGTAGGTAGGTACTTACAATTTTCTTAACTACCACTTCCATCATTTCTTTATGAATTTCTTCCATAACATTATATAAATTATCCTTGATTTTCGTGAAACAAACTCTGCAGACTTTCTCATCACCATTCCCCATAATTCCTAGGTATCCAATAAAATACAATTCACCATGCATTAACAAGGTATGCAACAGGTCAATAGCCCAACAGGGTGCCAACAGGTCACAGACCACCTACCCAACAGGTGCCCTTATGTTGTTTTGTGGTTTTGGTCTAAGCCAAGGTTGTTTATTTTTTATTTATGACTAGTGGCACGTGGATATGACGTGTGCAGTGCATATATATATATTGTCTATATATAGTATATGAAGATGATTTCTATGGTGCAGTGGCTCAGTAGCCGGTGCCGGTCGCTGTCTAATTCAATATTAGACCACAGCGATACGCTACCTAGCGGTGACTCCTGAACCACTCGAAGTGGGATAACCACTGAACTCTCTGGGGGTTAACCAACAGACAAACTTAACTGTTGTTCGCTTCTGATGTGAAAGATGTACTTCCAGCAGTTTTTCGAGAGATGTTCTGTTGAAATACTTGAGAAATCTTATTGTTTTTCTCGTTTCAGTTAATGTTTGGTGGCAAAGACACACATGTCACAATGACACGAATATCAAAAATATGATAACAAAACAAAAACGATACCACTTCGAGTTGTTACCATGAGATAGTGCTACGTGTTATTTTCTATCGCGAATGGCACAGAGTACAGTAAGGTTAATAATCTTTGTGTATGGTCTAAGAATTCAATAAACCAAATTAAAAAAATGTGAAGTGCATCATCTCTTTCACACCCTACATCTCTGTAATCATTTCTGCTAGACCCCCAGTATGATAGATCAATAAAATCATCCCTTCAATGAGAATATGAAGACACACTTTTTTGGGACACCCTGTATAATAGGATATATGAACTCGTGAGATTTGATGTCAAATTTGAACAATCCGTTACTGACGCTTGAAACGATCATAGATTGATAAAAATAGTAAGGAATACGGTTTAGCTAACTCAAATCTGCAATGAACGGGAAAACTGCGTTGGTAAAATGAAAATACAGTTTTAATTAGTCTTGGTAATCTTGATGAAAATGAAATCTACTGGTCCGACTTTTTGATTGTTCCAGAAGACAAAACCTTTCAGCTCTTCATGTGCTGATGTGGGGTTTCAATATTAACGATAGAGGCGCTATCGTCATTTCAATCATGTTTCCATGGGTTCTTAGAAAAAATAATAATTCAGGACCGAATATTCAGGCTTTTGTATTGATTCCTGCACTTTTTACTCGTGAAAACTGGGCTAATTTTAACAAGGTTCAATCAAGAGATTTGGGAATTTAAGTCACCATTCACCAGTCAATATTCCATCTCTTGTTATCCCTATTCAAATTTTATTGATTACATGAAGGGTAGCGAGTAGGGGATATACTTATGGGGACGGGGATATGATATAATATAGAGTTATATGTCTTCTTTGGAATAAAAATGTTTCAGCCTCAATAAGATGTAGAAATTTAATCGAATGTTTTCACCCTACACGTTGAAACCGTCTCATCGAAATACATTTTTTTTTGAAAAAGCTGAAAGTTTCATTGATGCCATTCTTTGAACTTGCAAACAAACATTCAATGCACACAATTCCTTCAGTATCTCAGAAGTTCCCTCAACTGCTCCAGGCTCCGACAACATCCCCATGAACAACATTCGTCGGACTCCCCACCGGGTTCTCCAGTACAACAGTGCCCTCGATCCCGTTCTCTTCGAAATTGGCAACCCTGCAGAAAGGCGACGGGTCGCTCTCGGGCAGGACCGGCCTGACGCCACCCTCAGCCGTCACAAATATCGTCACCCCGTTCAACCCTGCCACCCCTTCATCGCTATCCAACCTCCTCCCATTCGCCCAGAGCGCGAAGCCCGACACCCCAAACAGCCTGAAGATCTCCTCCCTCAGCGCTTCCAAGGTCAGCGACGTCCCTCCGACGTCCAACAAAACCACCCCCTTGGTAGCGCCGCCACTGCAATACCTCGGTTGCCTATCGACCACTTGGAGATTGGCCCAGCGACAGCGCGGTAACTGACACCCACCGGCTTTGGTTAGCACCAGGTGCAGCTTGCACTCCTTGAGCGTCTGCTGCTCGGCTATGATCGGGCGGTCGGAGGCTTTCCTCCGGCTAGCCGGCAAAAACTCCGTCTTGAGTGTCGCCTCGATGAACTCTTTGTAAGCCAGCGCCACCCTACCCACATCCCCGTCGGCCTCGTAAAACACCGCGATCTCATCGGTCGGCACCAGGTGCGCCTTCTTGCGCAACTTCTGCACCCGGTTCACCACCTCCCTGGCTACCCCCTCGTCCTGCATGCCGGCGTCTGGGGTGACGTCGAGCAGCACCAGCACGTCGTTGTCGCTGTGCACCTCGTAGCGGTCAGTGTTGAGGCCCTCCGACTTGAAGATCAGCCGCACCTCGGTCGCTTCGACGCGACAGCCCGCTACCTCCGCATACCCTCGCTCCATCATGGCGGCGATCTCGCTGTCGGTGAGCGCCTTGAGCGCCTGCGTGACCGCCTTGAACTCCCCCTTGAGCCGCGCACCGAGCGTCTTGTGATCGGGCTCGGCACGCAACGTGATCCCGAACCGGGATTTGTCCGTGGTGGAGCTGATGGTGCGCACGTTGAGCTCCGAGGTGACGTACTCGCGCAACGAGAGAACGTCATCCAGGTACTGTTGCTCGCGGTGCACCACCACCAGCTCGGGCAGCGGATACTTCACCGGCAGGGTCTTGCGATCGCGCACGACCCTACCCAGCTCGATAACCGCCTGCATGCGCGCCACTGCTCGCTCGATGCCGGCATCGATCCGGGCCAAGTCGGGCTGTGGCAGCATCAAATGGTGCACGCTTTCTGCGTTCAACTCGGTCATCAAGCCCTTGAGACATTGGTACATGGTGTCGGTGAGGAAGGGCGCGAACGGCGCCATCATCTGGACGATGTGGAGGAGCACGTGGAAGAGGGTGGTGAGGGCGGCTAGGGCGTCGCTTTGGCCGCCTTCGCCCTTCAGCCGGCGTCGGTTGGTGCGCACGTACCAGTTGGTGAGGTAGTCGAAGAACTTGGTGAGGCGCGGCACCACGTTGTAGAGATGGTAGAGCGCCATCTCTTGGCGCACGTAGAGCAACAGCGACTGCGTGAAGGAGAGTATCCACCTTGTTGAGAATAATGAGAATTATCAATGTGTAGAGAACAATCTAGGTTCTAGGGTTGCTACAAATCTGTCATCATTGTCAACTGTCATTTTAATGTCAACTATCATTGATGTCAACTGTCATCTAATTCGATTGTTTTCTTATTATAAATAGAACAATATTAATGATTTAGAGGGCTCATGAATTGACCCTTCCCAGAATAGAAAGTTATCATGGCGGATTTTGATATTTGACAGATTTGGGGAAAAATCTAGGGAAAAATTTGACACTTGACAGTTGAGGAAATAAGTGTTCCATGTCAAAATTGAATCGAAATGGAAACAAATCCGAATTCCAGAATATCGATATAGATATTTCTTCATTAAAAGGCACAAAGAAGAAGGATATTATTCTGGAATTTGGATTTGTTCATATTTCAATTCAATTTTGACATGGAACACGAATTTTGTCAACTGTCAAGTATCAAATTTTTCCTTAGATTTTTCCCTAAATCTGTCAAATATCAAAATCCGCCATGATAACTTTCTATTCTAGGGAAAAATGTAGGGAAAAAATTGATACTTGACAGTTGAGAAAATAAGTGTTCCATGTCAAAATTGAATCGAAATGGAAACAAATCCGAATTCCAGAATATCGATATAGATATTTCTTTATTAAAAGGCACAAAGAAGAAGGATATTATTCTGGAATTTGAATTTGTTCAACTGTCAAGTATCAAATTTTTCCTAGATTTTGCCCTGAATCTGTCAAATATCAAAATCCGCCATGATAACTTTCTATTCTAGGGAAAGGTCAATTCATCTGCACAACTGACATTTATGACTATTGACGTTGATGACAGATTTTTGCCAACCTAAGGATGTTCAAAAAGCTGCCACCGAAAACTGAAATAAAGGTACGTAATATTTTCCATTTTGATCGAGAATAATTCCTGTTTCTTACAAGTAAAACCCCTAAATTTCCAATATGTCACCTGTCCATGATGTTATCGCTGCGTACGCTACCCTCCACGTAGCGGAACGCCTTGCCATTGGCCTGCACGTACACCTCGAGGTTCTGCAGTAGAAACCGGTACGCGTTGTACCACGGCAGCAAGACGTCTTTCACCACATCCCTCACCCCCTCCTCTTTGAACCTCAGGTTTTCCGCCCTCACCACCGGCGAGCTGATGAGGTACAGCCGCAGCGCGTCTGCGCCGTACCTGGATGATAGTTGAGATGTTTTTTTTTCTTTTTTAGTTCGCTAATGAAGTAATTATGAAACGAAAATGCGTATCGTAATCATATATATATCTAATACATGGATAACGCTCAGACCAATAAAATACATAGACTGGTATTTTCCATCCTTTTAATGATGCCAACACGACTGTCAAACCTTTTTGTTTCCACGATAAGAATCTATCGTTCGGGTCTCGTCGGACTAACTCGCCGTTTTCGTGATTCGAAACGGTTTCTAAGATTGATTACGATTCATGACGTGGTCATTCGTGTTTTCGTTTTATCGTTCTCGAAGCGTGGATTTGTGCGTTTTTTATCAAATAAGTGTAGTTAATACTAGGTCACTCACGGTCGATGGTACCTTAGACGTTTACGGAGAACGGGACGTAGGATTATTCTGAAAATTTGGTTTATTGGGTAATCAGTTTTGTTCTATCGCTCTAAAATACTTTCAGCGTTGCGGCGTTGCCGCTTCTATCAAAAAGTAGCAACAACTTTGTTATTTCAAATGGAACATCCTGTATTTTATTTCATTTTTAGATTCTTCCTGAAGAGCTGATTTCGTCGATCTATCATACTTGGGGTATAGCAAGAAAGATTATAGAGATATAGGGTGTGAAAAATCGAGATTTTTCAAATTTAGGAATTTTTTTTGCCGAAACTATCCATTCTTGCTCAAAACGGCTTACATATCCCTATCTTAACTTTTTATTTACTATCGATTGATATTTAATTGAAACAAATACGAATGGTTCAAAATTTTGAGTTTTGCATCACCCTCTATTTGTTTCTATGTCAGTAGATAGTAAATGAAAAGTAAAGATAGGGACATGTAAGCCGTTTTGAGCAGAAATGATTAGTTTCGACACAAAAAATTCCTAAAGTTGAAAAATCTCGATTTTTCACACCCTATATCTCTGTAATATTTCGCGCTATACCCCAAGTATGATAGATCGACGAAATCAGCTCTTCAGGAAGAATCTAAAAATGAAATAAAATACAGGGTGTTCCATTTGAAATAACAAAGTTGTTGCTACTTTTTGATAGAAGCGGCAACGCCGCAACGCTGAAAGTATTTTAGATCGATAGAACAAAACAAATTTTCAGAATAATCCTACGTCTCATTCTCCGTAAACGTCTGAGGTACCATCGACCGTGAGTGACCCTGTATATTGCTATTGTTTTTATGTGCCATAGTCATACGTTTGGGAATGGAATAATGTGAAATAATACATGGATATTAATTATTCTATTCAAGATGATGAATATTTTCAGTTGACAGATTTTCTTTATGTAAAATATAATACAAATGAACAATGATGAATATAATATGTTTCAAAGAATGAGTTAGTGTTATATTTCTGTGGTTTTATCCGTCCGAATATTCGCCTCTTTGAAGCTCAATTTATCAACTCCGCTGCCGTAGCTACAGTTTACGCTGCAGTTCGTAGTTGGAATATGCTGAAAATAAACATTTGTTAAACTCCGCAGCTTACGCAGGTGCCGTCGGATTTCGTCTCAATACATTTCGGAATGGCAACGTCAACTGTAGCTGCGGCAGCGGAGTTCATAAATTGATTACCGCCCGCTCTCCACATCTCTCCCCGATATCAGGAGATTAGTTACATCTTGCTTTCAAACAATGTAATGAATTAGAGATAAGACGGGCCAGTCTATGTATTTTATTGGTCTGAGGAATAACGCCTATTATTCTCTTCGCGCGAATGTGAGGCCAGTTTTGGAAAAAAAAGACTGTCTGGCTTGCTAACGATGAATTATGCGCATGCGCAAGTTCTGACGAATTGAAATTCACTGATGTTTCTTCACCAATCAATTTCTATTCATCCCTATCATAGATTAGGGATATTTGTTAACCCACATAACATGAAATAGCATAGGTGAATATAATTATTAAATGTAATAATATGTGTGTTTGCAGAAGTCATTAGTGAGTGATAACAGTGAGTTATTAAAAATAAGAACATGAATCGTGTCCCGATGACTTCGGAGATAACATCCATCTCTGTATCTATTGTCGAATATCATTCAACATTCCACCAATTAAAGAAAATTTGGAAAATACAGGGTCACTCACGGTCGATGGTACCTTAGACGTTTACGGAGAACGGGACGTAGGATTATTCTGAAAATTTGGTTTATTGGGTAATCACTTTTGTTCTATCGATCTAAAATACTTTCAGCGTTGCCGCTTCTATCAAAAAGTAGCAACAACTTTGTTATTTCAAATGAAACACCCCCCTGTATTTTATTTCATTTTTAGATTCTTCCTGAAGAGCTGATTTCGTCGATACATCATACTTGGTGTATAGCGAGAAAGATAACAGAGATATAGGGTGTGAAAAATCGAGATTTTTCAACTTTGGGAATTTTTTGTGTCGAAACTGATCAAAACGGCTTACATGTCCCTATCTTAACTTTTCATTTACTATCTACTGACATTTAATAGAAACAAATAGAGGGTGATGCAAAACTCAAAATTTTGAACCACCTGTATATTTGTTTCAATTAAATATCAATCGATAGTAAATGGAAAGTTGAGATAGGGACATGTAAGCTGTTTCGAGCAAGAATGGATAGTTTCGACACAAAAAATTCCTAAAGTTAAAAAATCTCGATTTTTCATACCCTATAGGTCTGTTCGCTGTGTCTCCATTAACTACACTATTGTACAGAATAGTAGATTGTGTAACACTGATACCGTTCGGTGATTTCCCGTGTACACTTACACTATGTTCGTTGTTAAAATAATGTAGCACGAAAAAAATAGTTGTTACAATCGATTTAGAGGAGGTGTGATAAGTGTAGTGCAAATGGATATTGGAAAATATGAGGTTATAGATGTATATAATGATATATTTTGAAAACTTCTTCGACAAAGTACGTAATGCGGTTATATTTGTTACCCGGGAATATTTTGTCACCATTTACGAAAGCATCAAAAGAATTGTCAACAATTCATCGTCCGAATTCGCAATGATATTCTCTATTATTTCATCATCACTGTGCATTTTTGATACATTCAAAAGAGATTCACAAGCAACAAATAAATACAAAATAATTATAAGCATAACCTCCAAATCAAAATCCTAGGATTCCATAAAGCAGAATAAAAGCACCGAACAGATGTTGAACTAATTACACTCCACTTCACTACACTCATCTACAACGACCAGTGGGTGTAAGATAATGTAGTGTACAATATAAATTTCATGCATAAACAGCGAACAGACCTATAATCTCTGTAATATTTCGCGCTATACCCCAAGTATGTTAGATCGACGAAATCAGCTCTTCAGGAAGAATCTAAAAATGAAATAAAATACAGGATGTTTCATTTGAAATAACAAAGTTGTTGCTACTTTTTGATAGAAGCGGCAACGCCGAAAGTATTTTAGATCGATAGAACAAAACTGATTACCCAATAAACCAAATTTTCAGAATAATCCTACGTCCCGTTCTCCGTAAACGTCTAAGGTACCATCGACCGTGAGTGACCCCGTATATGTCATGATGAAATAAAAACAACGAATTGTAGGTTATGTGACACATTTCATTGATTTTTTAATAATTATCATACATTTGTTGCTCACTAGAAAGGTATACTCACCGCCATGATGCAAACGAATGTCTATTTGACCCGCAGTTGTGGAATCCTTGTTACCGACTCAGATATCATTAAATATATGATAAAACGATACGCATTTGCGTTTTATAATGACTCAATTAGACAACCAAACTACCTTTCGACGATGTTTGTCGGATCAGGGTAATTCTTCTTGCTCTTGGACATCTTCTGGCCATCGCCAGCTAGCACCAGCCCGTTCACAATAAGGTTCTTGAAGGGCGCCTTGCCGAAAAGGGCGGTGCCAAGTACGACGAGCGTGTAGAACCAGCCGCGCGTCTGGTCGATACCCTCTGCGATGAAGTCGGCCGGGAAGTTGTCCTCGAACTCTTTGGCGCGCTCGAACGGGTAGTGCGACTGCGCGTACGGCATCGAGCCGGACTCGAACCAGCAGTCGAACACTTCGGAGATGCGCCTCAGCGGAGGGTTGCCTGGGAACGAGGATGGTGCGAACGTTTCAGGCAAGGTGGATATAGGATATGGTGAAACAGCTTCCTATTAACAAGCACTAGAATAAACGGTAGACCTTTGCCTACTTGATTTCATACCGTAGTAATATTTCCTGGAGTTATCAGAGATGGCGACATACCTTGTGTCGGTAAAACAGAAACTCTGCATCTGTCATACTTTCATCAGTTTCATCTGTTCTAGATGAAAAATGATTGAGAAGAGTCAAAATATCAATATTCATTCTAAATTTCTCGAAAATATATTGTTTAATTAATGCCGTTTCAGTCACGTCTGTCAGATGTGAACCACAGAAATACGTAAGCAACAGAAATCTTCTTCGATAATCGATCTTACCGCCATCTTCATTCAAGTCGTGGAAATATTACTACCTTCCCAAACGGTCTACAAGTTTTTCGCAGAAACAATTGAAGAGCTGTTTCACCATCCTATATCCGCCTTGGTTTCAGGTTTTGTTTACGATACAAAAGGTTCATTTGATTGATGGTAGCATCGTTAAATATTTATTCCATTTGTTGATTTACGAATGTAAACGTTAGATGAAGAGACATGAAGATCAGAATTAACTTAAAATGAATATTGAAGGTTATTATGGATTTCCTCAAAGTTGACACAAATCTGAAACTCCGAAATGCATTGCCCGTAGCCAACGTAACAAGAATCATAATAAGTGACTGACAAGACAGGTTAAATATTTTCTTATATGGAGAAAAATCAGGACACAACAAAATTTCGGGGTCACCCCCAATACAAAGTCTTCCATCATGTTTTGGATTGTGTCAAACAATTCATCCCAATAGATCCCAAAAAAAAATTAACAACTGAAAACAGCTATGGGTATCGTTTGTCTCTATTGTGAAAAAGAGGTTTTTTTCGCCCTGTACATCAAACTATGATACTTGGAGTACCCGAGTTTGGGCGACTCGTAAGTAGTTTTGCACGAAAGTCACGAAAATTATATGAAAAAAATTCCCAAAAATCCTCTTCATCCGTACCCAAAGTACCACAAGTAGGGAAAGGAGGGAAGAAAGGATAACTCCTGTGTATCAAGTGTTGGAAACGATTTTTAGTGCCATCTGCCAGAAACCTAAAGAAATAATGGATGTTAGTGATCCCAATGCATATAAAACAGATATATCATTTATATTCAACAAATACAAACAGGAAAATACACAAACCAGTAATCCACCATGCGATAAACCGTCACGACGTCATGACACTTGAAAGCATAAGAAAGAAGCTATCCAAATTCCAAAAAATTCGGACCTGGCATGTCTAAAATAATTGATGATTCATCTCAAGGTCAGCGGATCAGGCGAATTGAGCAAAGCGATTCTCGACCTTAAATCGGCCAATGAAATCGCTGGTTTCCCTCGATAGAGCTGCCATCTACATTTTGTCTCCTTTTGGATCCAATGAAAACTCCATAAGGTGATACTACTATCTAGTCCTTATACAATGAAGTAACCGTTTAGCAAAAATTAGCCATCTGATTTTTGTACGCTCTTTTTAGTGGTGGTATTTTCGTTTCGATCATACGACATTTTGGATTTATTTTTATTTAAGCGGAAGTGGTTTTATATTTGGGCCACCTTTGCAGAAACCCTTGACCTTAAATGTTCAGTCAATTCTGATTTCTATATCACTTCATTCAATATTTCAGCTTCAAATTCAGAAATATTAAAGCAATTTTGAATCATGATCAGTTGTTGCAGCTCTGTTGCAACTCTATTATGCACAAGTCGAAAGTAGACTACGATATGGTGTAACTTTTTGGGGGACATCAACTTCATCGTCTTGTGTTTTCATAGCGCAAAAGCGTATTATCCGCTCAATGTTGGGACTTAGCTATCAAACATCTTGCAGAAACTCATTCAAGGAACTGAATATATTAACATTACCATCTCTATATATTTCAGAATTGTGTATATACCTGTACAAAAAAAAGGATGTATTCCCCCGGAATGATACTAATCACGATTATAATACTCGAAACAAAAGTAATTTTATCATACCTTTTAAAAAATTTCGTATGACTCAAAACGCCCCAAATTCGAAGGCACCGAAAATATTCAATTCAATTCCGGAAATCATAAAAAACAGTATTCCCGTTTATACTTTCAAGCGGAAATTGAAAGAGTTTCTAGTGAATAATTGCTTTTATTCCTTGGAGGAGTTTTTTGAGCATAACCTAACCTAATAACCTGAGGAAATGGCATATATATCCTTTTTTTATCATCTTTTTTTTTTGTTATTTATATATATTTATGTCGTCTGTTCATTATTGTTAATCAAACATGTTTTCTTCTCTTTCTTCGTTTACTCTCTGTTTGACTTTTTCCATACAGGTTGTACTGTCTTAAGGAAATAAATCTTTTTCTATTCTAAAAGTTATGACTGCAAAACCAAAAAAGGTAATTTTTTGATATCACCCTGTAAATAAGAGATAGAAATACCATTCAAGAAATGTCTCAAGGAAATGAGACCATCTTATGCATCTTATGTTAAATGTGAATCTTATTCTATTCTAAAAGTTATGACTGCAAAACCAAAAAAGTAAATTTTTTGATATCACCCTGTAAATAAGAGATAGAAATACAATTCAAGAAATGTCTCAAGGAAATGAGACCATCTTATGCATCTTATGTTAAATGTGAATCTTATGAACCTTATGTTAAATGTGAAAAATAAACTGTTTTCTCCATTTGGGATACTTTTGAAAATTCCAAAACTTTGCACAGAAAATTTTGGGGTGGGACAAAATAAGTGTCGCGTAGTTTATTATACAACGGTCGTTAAAAGAATCAGCAATATTATCATTCATCGCAACGTGCACAATTCGACAACCGCACATACACAATAGCTAAGCACTCTCGCTCACTAGTTGTGTGCTTCTTCACCGCTTCTACACCCTTACCGGGAACCCGACTGGCTATCTCCAACCCATCAACATGCTCCCTGTGCAGATCCCCCACCTTCCTTCCGGTGAGCTCCTCCAACTCGGCGATGCTCCCCACGCACACCACCTCGTCCCCATTGGGCGACATCCAAATGGGGATGGGTGTGCCCCAGTAGCGGTTGCGGCTGACCGCCCAGTCGCGCGCCTCGCGCAGCCAGTTGCCGAAGCGCTTGTCCTTGATGACATCGGGCACCCAGTAGGTGTCTGTGGCGGACTTCACCAGGGCGTTTTGCATGTGCTCGACGCGCACGAACCACGAGGGTACTGCGCGGTAGATCAGCGGGGTGTCGGATCGCCAGCAGAACGGGTAGCTGTGCTTTATCTGCGTGGAGACGAGACCGATATTTTGGTGTCAGTTGTCACTCGAATAAAATTGTGTATTGGAGTTCTGTGGTTGTGTAATATTGTCACGAACTTTAGGCGGGGGTTGCCTAAAATCGTGTTCTATCTGTAGGGAGTGAATAACTAAAAAGAAACTACTTGTTTCAATCAAATATTCATTACACATTTATTCAACACGAACATAAATTCGGGTTCACAAAAAAAACAAGAAAATACTAACATACCTTATAACATAATCCTATCGTCTAATTATATACTATATGGGGGCCTGGAGGTAGAGAATGACCCATAGACCATCTCCGAAAACGAAGATCAGATCGGCATCACTATTCAAAACTCCACTATGCCTCTCTGACTCTGTCTGATTGAGTGATGATTTCTTTGAATTGATTTCCCAGTCTTTTTATATTGTAGTTATTTTCATAACTGTCGCGTTCCGCAAAAGTTCGGTGATCTGAGGTCACCAAATGTTAATGGCATCATGCCTGTGTTTATGTTCATGTACTTTTCCAAAATTCATAGTTCATTGAATTTAGATTGAAGCATAAACAGAGACATGACCGACCTATGGTTATGGATTGCTTCGAGATTATGGAAATTTCTACAATATATTCCCATTTGTGACAATATCTCAAAGGAAATGATATTAGTACTTTATTGTTCAAATTAAAAATATTCTTGTTGATAAAGTGTATGCACTAAAATAAAATAAATGTAGGTATATACAGTATGGTGGAAATGTATGGAATAAATTCATTATCTCTAATGTATATGAATTTTTAGGAAAATCCTGAGACAGGTCGATTTTTATTTTCAAATTGACATCTCCTGATTGATATACATACGGAGTATGTGACGTCATCCACGTAGTTGTGGTGACGTCATCGATTATTTTTTCAAATTGGAACATACACCGTTTATTTATTTTTTTCAGAAGGTATATTCATTGTCTATCTGACGGTATACTAATATTAGGAGAATGAAGTAATACAGGGTGAGAAAACATTATTAATTATTTTATATTTACAACGGAAATCGTTGAAATAAATAATCAAATTCGTGACCTTCTGCAAGAATACAATGTAATAGACATAAAACAAATCATTCTCGAACGTTGCTATCGTTTCTGAATATATTTGTGAAATATTCACTCGCATTCGTTCTTTCAAATTATCTGATCTTTCTGGCTTCTTACATAAACTTTGCTCATCAGATAACCTCAGAGGAAAAAATCGAGAGGAGTTGAATCGGGAAATCTAGTTGGGCATTTGATTTACCCTCTCCGACCTATTTAGGTAATTGTGTACATTGATAGCATAATGAGGTTGTAAATATAAAATAATTTGTTCCCACCCAGTATCACTTTGTTTTCCTAATATTACTATATGGTCAGATAGACAATGGATATACCTTCCAGAAAAAATATTAAACAGGGTGTCTACCTATTTAAAATATAATCGATGACGTCACCACAACTACGCGGATGACGTCACAAACTCCGTATGTATATCAAGAGATGTCAATTTGATAATAAAAATCGACCTGTCTCAGGATTTCCCTTAAAATTCATATGCGTTAGAGATAATGAATTTATTCCATAAATTTCCACCATACTGTATAAAATCAAGTATAAGAGTGAAAATATATTACTGCTGAATTTACATCAGAAATGAATTTTTCAAGTGGTGGTTGAATTTCTTTCATTATGTCTCTATCTTGTCGCACCAAATATTATCATTTTTTTCGGGAAATTTCCAATCATTGCCATATCTTCCGAGAGTACTGATTAATTTCATTGGGCTAGACTAATTATGCATATATTCAATACAAATAACTCAAGGGCGTATTGCTGCGGTTCAAATCAAACTTTCTTTTTTCATAAACATGTGTCCAAGAAGTATTAATCAATAAAACATTTATCAAACCCACTGTTTTATGTCACGGAGTACCTCAAGGAAATGTTTTAGGCCCATTACTATTTAATATATTTATCAATGACCTTTTGAAATTAAAGTGTGATGAAAAAAATCATGCATCTACCACAGATGTTAGGTACTATTATTTTTCAAAATGCTTCCATATGGACTGCAATAAAAATACTGTTCAAGAAGATTTGAAAAAAACAATATAAGGTTTGATTTGACAGACATTTACTTACTTTCAATTTTGATAAATCTACAACCATCAAGTATATCATCCAATGCCTACTCGATATCCATCAGTTAATGACAGTCAATGCTGTGATGAATCGAGTAATAGTGACGATTGAGTAATATCGTGACATCCCATCGTGTTGTCAAATTCACCTAACCTAATTAAGGTTGACAATGACACCGATTGATTGTTGCGTGCGCACGACTTTTTGAACTTCAAAATTTTAACACTTGGAATTAGCGACACCATGCGAGAAAAAAAAAACAGAAACGAACAAAGCTATCACAATCACAAAACATGGGAGCAGCTGAAAGTTCGACTGAGCTAATGAATTCAAAATGGAAAAGCCATGAATTGGACGAAGTATCATAATTGAGAGAACAATAGTCTTATCCAATTGAAAATATCAAACACAGTTTGAATTTGAATGTCTGATAGACTACGAGCACAAAAATTCAAACTGTATTTGATATTTTTAATTGGATTTTACTATTTTCTTTCGAATTCGCGAAAATCACGAACCAACAGATGGCGCTCGAGAAATGTCAAAAATTTGACATGAGGGTGATAAACAAACATTTGGTATATGTTTTCAATGTCAATTTTCAATTCGAATTTTAGGGAAGAAATAAATAATCCTGAGTATCCAAAAGAGGCGCTATTGATAGATTATCGTTTATAGAATTCAAAACAGGTATTTTATGTGGGTTCCGTGGATTTATTATATTTTTTTAGGCTTTTCAAACCACCTCTGCAAAATCAATGGGGCCACTAAGGTATTTGTATTTCAATGATTTCTCTTTATTTCAAGAATGGCCAAGATTGAAATAAGTATCTAGAGTATATTGGATATAAGAAGAAACCCTTAAAATAGCGAAAAGCATTATTCAAAGCTGGTCACATACTTTGTGGGATAGATGTCAAACACATATAAATAAACTCCTGTTCACAAACTTCAGCTATAGGGTAGGTAGCTCTAATATGAAATTAAAATAGTACCATGGAAAAATTAGCAGTGGAAGTGTGAATTTATCTGTAAACCTGTAATAATTTTATCTTTACCCAAAAATAAATGATTAGCCAAATAAAAACAAAGATTTGTAGTCAATTAACTTTATTCTCTGAGAGAAGTAAGTATAGGGGTGCTTATATTGAGATACATACCTATCTTAAATAGGCAACACAAGTTATTATTTTCATGTTAACAATAAAATGATGATTCATATAATAAAAATAATTATATAATATATAGATGAGTAGGTAGGTATGTTCCAAGAATAACTTAAAAAGTTTGAGACCTTGTGTTCTACCAGTCATTCAAATTCATTTATTTCAATTGATACTTCATTCAATTCACAGTTTATTCATTTTGAATAAGTATTTGATTTAATTCAGCCCACATTGCCCTCACTCTTGAAGTTTGCATGTGATGACTTCCAGATGTTTATTGAAGGAATTGCATTCTTTTTGAGCATATCTCTTGGTTTAATTCTCCTTGATGGTCCTAAAGTGAAATCAAGGTTTTCATTACAAACAACAAGAGACACAACTACAGAAAACCAGATCTTATTTGTTTGATTTAACCTGAAATACATACCTTCGCATTTTCTTGAGAAATCCAGTTCTATAGGAAGTGCTTACTACAAACGTAAATGTTTGTGGTGATAAGTTTTCCTATTTTCAACGTGATCATCCATTTTTCACACAATCCTGAAAGGAAATTCAAGATTTTGTGCCAAAGGAACGATGTCTGTACGGTAGGAGGAACGCTGAAATACTGAACAAATCTTTGTCGATTTCGTCTTTACGACCTTTTGAACTTGCTGCATGTTTCAATAATATTAGTAACTAGCTGATAAGCACGAAACAAGTCCGAAAACTATTCAAAACAATTCAATTTCATTAAAAATAATACGAAAGCCTATGCTATACAATGCTAAATTGTTTTGTTAATCACCCTCGGAAGGCTTAGAAAATTTGACACCAGAGGCCGCCCACTCCGTGATTTTCGCGAATAACAACCGCTTAAACAAGAAGATTTCAATATATCTCCATCGTGTTTAATAAAAAATATTCATCTGTATACGCGTATACAGGGTTATTTAGGGTTACCTATTTCCTTACCTAACATTCTTCTACTGGCTCTCACGATGTTCCTCCACGAACATTGAAGGTTTTCCTCTCAGTGCAGTGCAGTCGAAAAATTGAAAAAAAAAAATGACAACCCACCTGTGACTGCAACACCAATCTGTTGTTCTCCTTGAGCTTGGCAATGATATTCTTATCCGCCTCCTTGACATACTGCCCCAGAAAATCCCCAACCGGCTCGACAAACCGCCCACTGTCATCCACAGGGCAGATCGGCTCCTGGTCGCTAGTCACCACCCCCGCCGCCAAACACACCCTGAAATCATCCTCCCCAAAGTACGGCGCCTGGTGGACAACCCCCGTACCGGAATCGGCTGTGACGTAGTCGTCCACCAGCACCTTGAAGGCGGTGCGCTTGAGGTGCGCAAAGTACGGGAAGATCGGCTCGTAGCTGGCGCCTTCCAGCTCTTTGCCGGCGAAGACCTCGAGGACGTTGTAGTCTTCTGGTTGGAAGACCGTTTCGATGCGGCACTGCATCATGATGTAGATTTTGTTGGTGCTGAGTTGTCGGAGGCGCGCGTAGGGTAGGGAGGCGTTCACGCAGGCTGCGAGGTTGCTGGGTAGGGTCCATGGGGTGGTGGTCCATACCAAGAGGGCGGCACCTTTAAGGGAAGGGCGGGACGGTCATGCCGGCTGGTTTGATACTGGTGGGAGGTTAATGATCGAGCAAAGCTCAAAATAATTCCCTGGTATGAAATAAAAAAGAACGAACCATTGGAGATATTTAGTATATTTTCTTGATTCGTCTCCTACCGAAATTCAAGTTTCTGAAACAATTATTTGCAATAAAACATCTTGAGATGTTATATTATTTATTGATACAGTCTCAACTGACCTATCGTGGGGTGGGGGTGGTGTAAAACTAAATTTGATAATAATACAACGAATTTTTTTTTATTTTTTCTTATCCTTTTTGATTCTGTGTAGAAAATTTGTTCGAATGTTTTTCCATCGATTGTTGATGTATTTTCAAAAACAAAAATTCTATAAATTTCACTACTCATTTATCTGAAACAAGATAAAAAATATATATATTTTCGAAAAATAGACTCAATAAACATAAATCTACTAGAAATTACATAAATAAATTGAGGTTCATATAAACCCATGAGGAAAGAACGGTGAGTTCAAATATTCTGAAAAATAAGAGTTATTAGAGGAAAGAACAGTAAGTTCAAATATTCTGAAAAAAGCAGAGTTATTGGAGCAATCAGATGAAATAGTTCCTGGGATTTTTAACGTAATGTTTAGGGGATTTTTTAAAATTTTCTCAATAACCATTCGAAAGATTCCATATAGAATATCCATAGTACATCAATGTCGATATAAGTAACAATCAAGATTTTTTTTAGAAATTCTAGAACTCACAGTTTGAATACAATTGTGAATTAATCAGAAAAATCATTATAAAATCGATTAAAATTGATAAAAAATGTTCCTAAAATAAAATTTGTGACAATGGACATCAAGGAACAACTCCTACTAATTTTAAGACGTGAAATTGTATAATTTCTATTTTTAATGATTTCAAAATATTCGATCTGTTACTGAAATTGCTGCAGTTACCGAAAGAAAATCCTGGAAATTATTTTCATGTTTCCAAGATGGCCGCCAGGGGACGTAACCGCCATCTAAAACTTTCGAAATGAATTTTTGACGAAATACGCATAGTAAACGTGCCAATAAAATATATACCTTTTAAAGTTGAAGCTTCATTCAAGTAATTTTTGCTCGACACTTTTTGACGTATCTATTAAAATGAAGTGGTAGGGGGTGGTTCAATGTTTTTTCAAATAAACAGCTGTTACTCCTAAACGACTGAACGGATTCCAACAAACTTGATATCGTTGGAAAGAGCATTCATTGGTCTATCAAATTCATCTTAATTGTAATGTGTCTGATTTTAAGTGATGCCACTTAGCGCGTTTTTTGACATTATAATAAAAAATTGCAAAATTGTTTGAAAAATCAAATGCAATTATATGATTTTTTTCATGAAAATGTAGTGGAATGATACCTTAATAGGCTAGTGGAAACCGTATCTCGATATATACATTTTTCACCGCAAGTCTCTAAAGCCTGGTTCATGCTTATACGAATTTCGCAAAACTAATGCGATTCGTAAAATAACAAATATTACATTGATATTATTTCTACTCTACAACACTATCAATTTGTGAATGCTGTAGTATCATATCATGATAACATGAAAAATCCGGAAAAAAGTTCAAATATTTCAACTTAATTGCGATATTTCTTCTCAGCGGCCATTTTATTCGCAAAAATTTTCCGATATTCGTATGAGCATGAACCAGGCTTTAGACGAATAGTTTTCGAGATACTGCACTTTGCATTCTTATCTGGCCACCCTGTACAGCGTTGCCAATAGTTTTAGACAGAGATGAATTATTTCTATTCCTAAAGAGAAAAGATAGATCGATCGGATGTTGGGGTGCAACCAAGGTGGATATAGGATGGTGAAACAGCTTCCTATTAACAAGCACTAGAATAAACTGTAGACTTTTGGTTATTTGATTTCATACCATAGTAATATTTCCTGAAATTAACAGAGATGGCGACATACCTTGTGTCGGTAAAACAGAAACTGTGCTTCTGTCATCTTTTTATCAGTTTCATCTGTTCTAGATGAAAAATGACTGAGAAGAGTCAAAACATCAATATTCATTCTAAATTTCTCGAAAATATATTGTTTTAATGTCGATTCAAGTCACGTCTGTCAGATGTGAACCACATAAATACGTAAGCATCTTCTTCGATAATCGATCTCACCGCCATCTTCATTCAAGTAGCTGAAATATTACTACCCTCTCAAACGGTCTACAAGTTTTTCGCAGAAACAATTGAAGAGCTGTTTCACCATTCTATATCCACCTTGATAACTGTTATACCATATTAATGGATGGATGGTTAATTAGTGAATGATTCATTTCTAGTTAGTTTCTGTTATTTCTAGAGAATTATGGAATGATGTATCGGACCTATATAAAAGGAGCGCGGTGTCGCAGATAGTTATTTATAGTTTGTAATGAGATGAGTTTAGAAAGAAAGCTTTTAATGTGAACATTGAGATTTGTAAAGCGAATATCTTTGTGATTTAACTAAGTGTTTATTAAGTTGTATTTAGTGTGTTTAGTGAAATAAATTGTTCAGTTTTGTACTGAGTGTTTTAAATTCACGAACCCAAGTGGAAATATCGTAACAATATGATGACATAACATGTAACTGGCTCTGCATGTGCAGATCCCAACTCACCATCTTTGTCATCGACCAAGGGAAGGCTGACTGTTACCGCTGGATCGACGACATCCTTATAATTCTGGCCCGACTCAAAGTTCGATAGAGGAGTGTTACATGCCGTTGAGAAGGGCATAACCTTGAATCCCTGATACACTAACCCTTTGACATAGAGTTGTTTGAATACCCACCACACTGATTCCATAAACCATGGATATAATGTTTTGTAGTCATTTTTGAAATCTAAAAAAAAAATTATGACATTTAATACGGTGACCAGTGTTCGATAGATTGTTCATCAGATTAAATGTGATGGTGGTAAAATTTCGAATTGCATTTTTCGAAATCTTTCAGTCTCCTATAAACACGATGACTCACGAAAGTTTACTGAAAAATTGGTTTATGTTTCATCTTTTCATTACATTGGGCGTTTTTTTTGAAGTACTTATAAAATCATTAGAAAACAAAACCGCAGTTTTTTGTTTATTCGTATACACGGTTAGTCAAGCTGAACGCATCGGACTCATATGGTCGTATGGTGACTTTTCTGGTAATTCTTTTTATCCGGGCATATGTATAACAATGTGGACTAGATGTCTGTAATAGTTTTATTGACACAGTGTGTCTCAAAAAAGCGTGGCATATCAGTTATATTTTTCCTTAAATATTTTGAAATTTTATTTTTCATTTCAACTTGTGCTTTTTTCAAATAAAACTGCCAAACAACGAAATATGATGTTTTCATACTTGGTCGTAGGAAAAATTATGAACTTATAGTGTGCAAAAAATTCTGAAGCTTTGCAGATATTCAATTATTTGACTCATAATGCTTAATAGTTTCTCAAGGGACTGCGAGATTTTGTAAAGGATTTCGTAATTTTTGTAATGATTTCGTAATTTTTGTAATGATTTCGTAATTTTGAGGAGGATATCGGGTTCTGGTGAGATTTCTCATAGGACTGCGGAATTTCGGCCAAAACTCAACAGAATGCGGTCGATGTGACGCTGTTTCACCGGGTGATGACGTAAAAATTTTTTCAGTCAGACAGGATATGCCATGGGGAGTTTATTTTATTTTTATTTTATATCAATTCATCAAATCATCATCCCCTTCTTTTGTGAATTCTCCATTTTTGAGTGCTGGAAGTCTTCTCCTGTGAGCTCTTTTATGCGCCAAAACCTTGATTCATTAAATGCAGATCAATTCAATCTTGAAGAACAGATCGTCCAACACTGAGCCAGAAACATCTTGACATTTGAGCTGATGTGTTATTTTGATTGAGAACTCATTGCATTTCTTTTCTCAATTTGGGTATTTTTTAGATTTTCCAGATTTATTTTTCACAAGCAATTCTATAACAAACACTCCATCTCCAAAGACAACTGGGTGCAACTGGGATATCTCATAGAAGTAAAGAAATGTTTCACTGAAGACAAATTTATTTATCAAATGCATTATTGAGGTGATAGATCAACTCAAAAAGAAAAAATGATGAATGAAATTATGATTCCTTTGAGTTTCTTCACCACCAAATGAAAAATATTTGATTCAGTATACCTACTGATAATCAAAAATTGATTTTTCTGTTTTTTTCATTTTTTTTTCATCTAATCCTTAGCATGTTCATTAAAACATATCACAGATTTCTCAAAACAACCTATATCTCCACCAAGTTATGTTATCTTGGCACATTACTGTGCTAAAAGAATGATTTAAGAATTTCTCAAAATAATGAGAATCAGTATTATAATTTTTATTGAGAATTTGACAAAGCTTGCCTGAAACAAAGATACATAAAATAAAATAGAATTTCTTGAAGTGAAAACACAATACTAGTAAGTATAATTTATTGAGTTCAAGTAATTCAGTTTGTAAAATAAGTTTTTTTAAATTCATCAAATATTGTTCAGCAGATATACCAAATGGATATGTATCATCTGCAAAGATTATTATTTTGAAGTTGAGTGAAATTATAAAAAATCATAATTTTTATAATGTAAAAAAAATAAATCATTTCATATTTGCACTGCTCATGAATAGTATAGGTATTGAATCATCTAATTGGATCTTCTTCATAAAAGAAAAAAGAAATAAAAAATATATATATGAGGAACTTACCTATCCACCTTCCAATTCTTTGTATAGTAGTTTCCCACTCTTTACTATATCTAGTAACAATTTTTCTACATTCAGCATTATACTTGTCAATACCCATTTTCATTACATCATCAGGCCCTTTGATGCCAAGAGTTTTATCAATTTCATATTCAACAGGCAGCCCATGACAATCCCATCCAAACCTTCTTTCTACATGAAACCCCTGTTGATGTGCATACCGTGTGACAACATCTTTGATTGTTCCAGCAAGTATGTGCCCATAATGGGGCAAACCAGTAGCAAAAGGAGGACCATCATAAAATGTGTACCTGGATTTGGAATATGGGTAATACTTCTATACACGATGAATTGAGTCTATTAGTTACCTTGGTTTACCCTTAGACTGCTTCAGGCACGTCCCAAATGCGTCAATGTCGTTCCAGTATTTTAGAACTTTTTTTTCCTCTTCGGGAAAATTGATATTTTCCAAAACACGCGGAATTTGTTGAATATTATTTGAATTAGACATGTTAGTAACTGCAATATTGGTACAGTATTTCAATGCTGACTTTGGTCGTCAACTTTGGTGATGGAGACCACTCATAACCTCAAAAAGTTGACTTTTTGACAGGTAAGGTAATGGTAAATTTCTCTTTCTTCTTTTTTTATTTTTCGAATGATTGACTACTGCTTATGGACTTACACCACTAAGTACTTATGGTATTAAGAAACAGAAGAAAAAGAAAATAACTCTTCGTATTGTTTGTTTATGTCAGAATTGTCAGATCTGATCTGATATGTATGTGAAATAATCCATTATTTTTTTCTTGAGTTTGTGGTTCAATAATTTGATGGATTATTACTAATATTGACGATAGAAGGAACTTATTGATTGTTGGGACAAAAACGGAAACGTCCATAATACATTATTGCTGGATCCGAATGAACATTACACCATGGAGCATTTTGAGATAGGCGCCTGTTTCAAAAGCTACAATGAACTACTGGACAAATTAAAGGAATATTGTGCTGTAACTAATACAAAATTCACAACGAAAGATAGTAGATTAATTACTGATGAATTTGCAACTGCAAAGGAAAGTTTTGTTTACTCGGAATTGAAATTGATTTGTGTATATGGAAGGCAAACAAAATTCAAAACTGGAGAAAGGAAGAGAAAAATGAGAAACCTGAAAATGTGAGTTCTATATTCATAATTATGAAAGATTTATGTAGATGCTTATTAGAGGTAAAATTGACAAGTATTTGAATATGGAGGTATATTGAACCCTTTTTTATTTATTTATCATTCTAAATATGACTATTGTTAATATTATCAATGATTTTTTAAAAATGAACTCAAAAGTTTTTGTGATATGTAATCCAATTCAAATTACAATGGGGGCGGTGGTTAGAGTTCCGCACCTTGCGGAATTTCAACATTTTTTACTAAAGAGATCCCGGGAAAGATCGGCACCTGCGGAATTTCAATATTTTGTACTAAAGTTCCGCATCTGTTGAATTTTTCCGTGTATATTGGACCAAGTTTTCAACATTGAGTATTAGAGTTTACAATAATGCTGAATTGAATATATCATACAGTCAACATAATTCACGCTCAAAAAATCCATTAATCTTTTTTCAAGAGTGAATCCAAAAATTTTCACAAAATTATAATAAGGATGATCCTATATACTTTTCTATACAGTTATATTTGCTAGCTTCATAATAGGCGTTATAAGTAGATGCTTCTCTCCATATGCTTTTATTTTGAAGTAATGAGGTGTTTCATGTTCAAAGTATATTGAAGAGATCAGGGCGTGGTGAACAGATAACTTCCATTTTCTCGACACTCAAAAACGTTCAGAAGGTTGAGAAATATTTTGATGTAGTCAAAATTAGCATTACATGAGATCATGGTTCACAGCAAAACTATCAACATTTCTTCCTCCAGACATATCTTTAGTTATTCGCAAAATCTCAGAAATTTGTGAAATGTTATCGATCTTTCTAAGGAAAATGCTCCGGAAAATGTAGCCACTTACGACTGTAACTACGCCACTGTTTAACAAAATACAATGATCAAAACATTAAATTTGGTTTCCAAAAAAATTTTTCACAAAAAATTAATCCTAATTTTTCCATAATTTGGACAATTTCAGATGTATTTCAGGACCTTCACCTCAAAATGATGTGAGAGGAGTGGAGTATATGAAGTTTATTGGTCTTATTTTGATTCACCATGCATTTAATATTATCATGTCTACATTAAATAATTGAACTTTCAGAAAGAAAACAGAATGTCCAGCATATTTTAGGATTCGGCTTATCAACTCTGGAGTTGCTCTGCAAGTGGTAGCCTTGAATATAAACCACAATCATCCTTTAGAAAAATTCGAAGAAAAACCTCAGGTGAAACTGTCAAAATATTCCATTATTTGCTAAACAATTAAAATAAACACAATATAAATCTTTTTAAACTATGCCTCCGGCTTCGAGACACACTGTATAATATGATGCATGAAATTGAGATTGATCTACTAGATTATTAATATTTTTTTTAGATTGAAGACCTGCCTAGATTAAAGAAGAGAAAAACATCTAATGAGAAACAAGTTGGCAATATGAAGGTGGAGATAAAGAGTGAAGATGATAGCCTCAGTTCTGATGATGTACAGGTAGGTAAAATTATTTGATGTGGTCATAAAATTAGCCTATTAATTCCAGAATATAACAGTTGTTATTATTGTTACAGGCATCAGAATTTATCGAGGTGTTTATTGAACCAGATGAAGCCACACATCCAGAAGAAAAAGTGAGTGTACATTCATATAATCTATGTAAGCATATGAAATGAAATCATAGAAAACACTTACAATGAAATATGTCATGCGGGATACAGAATGGTTTAGTTATATTATTGGTTCAGCCATTGTCAATCTAAATTAAAACCTGTCATTCCTATTGACATCCCAAATGTCTTATGAAGATGATGTCGCTACTGTACAGAAGTGTCTGATTGCTCTTCTATTTTTATTTTAACTGGTGGTTTTGCTACCAATATCAAAATAAATCTTTGGATTTTTATGTAATTTATCATTTCAGGTTGAATTTTTGTTTCGAGGTTTTTGTGCACCAGTGTTCACCGTTTTCGATGAAACGTGAGTATCTCAGAGTTCAACATTATGTAGGCTATATTGTATTTGAAAAAAAGCTCCACTTCAATATGTACCTTTGATAGCTCAATTCAAATTGTTCTTGAAATGATTTTGAAGTCATTGAAAAATATGACACCATCAAGTCTTATTTGCCCTCAGCCAATATTTTTGTTGATCACCAACATGGCGATCTGAATATGAAATTGGGGGAGTCCTGACCTAACCTTAACTAGGAATTCACTTGCGTTTCATTTTATTATAAGGGAGAATATAATTAAATACAACAATGAGGGCATTCTATATTACCGAAAATAGATTATTTCATGTAAACACCATCAAATGAAACAGTGGATTTCAATCAGGTTATGTTAGCTTTGATTTGTTTTTGAAGAACAAAAATTGTTGCATATTTTTCAAATATGGAAGGGTAATTTTTTTCGATTTTTGAATCTGAGGAAACGAATCGATTCATTACACAAGAATTATTTTTATGTAGGTCCCCAAATGACCTGATTGACAAATATGCGGAATATCTATCAGACAGTGGAATCCAAGGAGTTTTGGGTGAGTTCTGTGAAATTGAAAAAAAAAACATACATTTCCAATTATTCCGATTGCATTTCAGTCAATGATGCTTTGGGAGAAGGAACATCAATGTCAGTTTCCGAGAGAAAATTAGTGACAGAAAGATGGGCTAACGCTGTCAAAGCAACCGGTCAGCATTTGATGGTCCAAATAGGGGGGTGTCCCTTACCTGATGTGTTGGAATTGACTGAACACGCCGAAAATGTCGGGGTAGATTCATTGATTTGCCTTCCAGAGATGTTTTTCAAACCGTCAAATTCTAGGCAACTGATAGATTACCTGAAAATTGTATGTGAAGCTGCCCCAAAAACGCCTGTTCTTTATCATCACATTCCAGCCTACACCGGAGTTGACAGTTAGTATCTTAAGTTTCCAATCTAATCGCAAATAAAAATGTCTTCCAACTTTTTGCAACGTCTGAGATTGGGTATATCGGATATTCTTGAGTCAGCTAGATGAAAAATCACGCCACCTGGAGAATTATACGTTATTATTCGATCGGCAGCTTCAGTTTCTGTCATATGAAGCTACCAAACATTCATTAGTGTCAGTGGGTATACTTCAAAAGAAACGTCAAACCTATTGTCACATATCTCCTAGACGACAAATAGTATATTACACAACAAGTGTGGAAAGTGGCATATTTCACACGAGTAGTCGTTTAGCACGAGCCGCGTAGCGGTGAGTTCGGAAACGTAACGAGTGAAGGAAATGCACTTTCCAACGAGTTTTGTACACTATTTTTCCTACGACTCTGAATACTTTCATTTCGCGGGAGGTCTTGTCAAAAATGTAACTTGAGCGGTTTCTAGAATTTCAGGCAGTTTTGATTAAATATCAAGTACTGTTTATTTCCATATTCAAGATGATATTTGAATACTTCTACGACAATTCCTCATAATTTGAATTACTGATTGATTGAGTTAATTTAGTTTGGACAAATTTTATTAATATTGACACCAGCGTACATAAACAAACTTGACACCATACGCCTGCTAGCGCCAGTAATCACGCAACCAGGAATACATAGAAGTACGTAGAGCGCAAGCGCGTACGAGTTAGTGCGTCCTTGACTCCTTGCAAACATTTGTGATACCAAAGAATCTTCTCTTTGATGATACTCTGATATCAAACTGATGCAAGCCGCGTATAAAACTGTAGCCATACTCTTTTGAATGATCTCACCCACTTTCATCAACATCGAAATAGTTCCAGCAAAGAGTATAGGTTTCAGTTTTAAAGTGAATTCAGAGGTTATGTATCAGACACATTGAAATTAATGGATAAAGAATTCTCGGTATAATTCAAAACGAGACAAAAAAATTTCAATAACTGATATGAATTTGATTTGAAAACGCTTATATTGACAGTGAGTACCTTCACAATATACCTAATTATTTCTATATCAATTCAGGCGATTGTTGTGATATTTTTCATATTAACACTAGTCCTTTTTTTCTTTCAAATAAACAATACCATGGTGATATGAGCTACTTTCTGAATAATAAAACATTGTGATTATTGACGTTTTCATACGGGGTCGTAGGAAAACTCTATTTCAACTTATTGAAGTAAAATAGTGCATTATATTTTCTAGTAAATATGGCCCAACTACTGAGTGAAGTGTCTGGAAAAATTCCGAATTTCTGTGGCGTTGTATACACGTCTAATGATTTAGAAGGGGGTGTGGCAGCTCTGGAAACATGCGGCAAAAGATATGTAGTCTTTTTTGGGGAAGAAAAGGTAACTTGAAATGTTGCTGGTAACAAAATCATGACCAAATATCTTCAGCTTTTGACGGGAGCATTTTTGATGGGTTTCGATTCAGCAGTTCTGCCATCTCTCAACATGTTTCCTCACTATATTTTGGATGTATCGGATGCTATTAAAAAATCTAGAATTAGCGAGGCAAGAAAAATACAAGAGGAACTTCTAACGAAATGTTCTGTGATCAACAAATTTGGTAAGTACCCACCCACATATTGTTGCAGACAAAGCCATATAATTTTCTTGACTACGTTAACCGATGTTGACGAATTTCATGTTGTGAAGTAAAATGGTTGAATCATAGACTCAATCCTCTGAATATGTGATCGCATGTGAAGTCAGTGCGTTGTCTTGGGTCCATACTGGGTTGTGTGACAGACAGACAAACTACACAATCATCCTTGTTCATCTTATACATGAATACCATGAAAGCAACGCGATGACGTCAGATGACGGGATTAAATTGGAGCATAGGGATTGAGCCATCCCCTACAGTCAAACATTGAAATCGTAGCTGGGACGTTGGAATTTGTGTAAATTTCTGAAGTTAACATGAACATCGACGAAAAATTAAATGGAATGCCGTATTTCTTATCTTATTAATTATAAATGCACATATACAATTTCAGGATCATTGGTGCCATCGATGAAAGTTGCTATGAATCTACTGTCTCCAATTAATGTTGGATTGGTTAGATCGCCTCTCAAGAATCTAACTGAAGATGAAATAAGTGACCTGGAACAAAAATTAGTAAGCTCTAAGCAAAAATAAAAACAGTTTTGTTATATTATTGGTTGTTTTCCATAAATAATATTTGTATTGCAACTTTTGAGTCCATCTGTGAGTTCCTTTAAAAAATGTGGTTTGATGGAGTGGACTTCCAACTTTAGTGACGTCACTGCCGCTATCATATTGTTGATTATTTAATTTTTATGGTTGATTTGTAGCTTTGATTTCCCTGTGTGTTTTGACCACAGAAACTTCAATGGTATCCCAACATTCCCAACTGTCAAGTGTCATTTATACTGTCAGTGTCGCGAGACACTTGTGTGCGCTTGCGCAAGTGCATATTATTTAATATTTTGTAAATTGTTGACATTATTCACACATGCAATGCAAAGGAATAATGCATTGTTGAATATTATTGCAGTGCATGAATCATGTTTGCCAAAATATTATCCTGGCTGTAATTAAAATAATGCTTATTAGTACTTATATTTTTGTAAATAATCAGACACTGTGTGAAATAGTTTCAAGGCAAGATGAAGATACATATTTTTTTAGTATTGATAATATATTTTTCCACAATTCAATCTGTGGTTAATCAGAAAAATCCTACTATAACAAAAAATGTAGCTTCAGTAAGTATAATTACTGAAGAAAAAAATCAGTCAAGAAGTGTAAAGAAAGAATTGGATGCTGCTGGTGGTTTAGTTGACTCCAAGAATTCAGTACAAAATAATGCTACCAATGAAAGAGGAAAAAACGTGCACCTTCCTGATACTTCATACAAGTCACCAGAAGTTGAATCAGGAGCTATGATAAGAGGTGTTCTTGTGTTTGTGGGAATAGGATTACTTTTCATCATTTATCTGGGCTTTAAAACATATAGGTAAGTCATAAACATTCTTCATCAATATATTGCTATTAGATATGAAGAGGGCTCAAAGTAGAAGGTAAGTCATTCACATTCAATAGATTCTTCTAGATCCTATCATGTACTCTATTTTTTCTAATTCTAGTAAGCTAATACCTAGTAAGTAATTTATTTATCAATTATTATTTTTCAGTGTATTGTAATGAGCCTCAGTCTTCAATGTAAGCCATTTAAAAATTTGGAATAACATTACTTTTATTATCATTATTTCCAATCCTTAGAGAGGTAGATTTGTATCTAATGAAGTTCTCAGTTCAGGACAGTTGAGGAACTCAAGTCATGGTTTAATAATAGGGAATATAAATATAGCATAGTGTTGTTCCAGAATCCAGAGATTGTTCTTTCTCGGAATTGTTATGCTTGGGAGTTGGGAATAATGAAATGACATGGTCTTTACCATCGCACGATTCATTAGAGTTCAGTGGCTACATATGGAAAGCAAAATTGTTGTAATTTCTGAAATACTTTAATGGTGGTTCATTTCTGCATGTCTGACAACTCAAAAATCCGTTGACTTATATCACGTGACCTCAGATTTGGCGGAAATTCAAAAACAAAACTTGTAGGTGGTGCCGATGCAAATTTAACAGAGGATTATTATTTTATGTTTCCGAGCTTCATTTGGTCTGGAATGATCTCAGCATTGAACAAATGGTAATAATGATTGTAGGTGAACTTGATCGTTTCTTTTTCAGGAAGAAGAAGCCTGCAGTAGCGATCATAAAAAAATACGGGGTCCGGACAAAACGATATGATATTGAGATGGAGCCATTGCCCCTCGATGAAGACGATGAGGATGAGACTCTTTTTGACGTGAAAAACATAAACAGAACTTGAGTTTGTTGGTGCGCGTCTACTAACTGTTAACCACGGTGTGATAATAATTAGGATGTTCAACTGGATTCCTGAGAACTATGCAAATTCAGCTGTGACAATGTGATACAGAAGTTTATTTGATTGTTTATCAACATTGATATTTGAGAAAATTATCATCATGAAGAGATCAATATTTTACATAAATTTCTCTGGGTAAATTCTAGAGCAGTTGTTTGAATAATATAGCATTGTTGATCTACATGAAAACCGAGTTGGCTATGAACAAAACAAAGATGATGGTACTTTATAGCGTCCTCTGCAATAGAGCTGTCTTCCATTTATTTCCCAAAATGTTACAATGTTACTGTCATATAGCAACTAAGTTTGATCGACAATGAACTGATGTAGCATTTAACCACATGTTTTATTTCAATTATTTATGTGTACTTATTAAATATATTACAAAGAATCCTACATAGGACCCAGCAACAGTGTTGGATATATCGAAAAAGTGCTGCTATATCTGAGATTAAAGAAAAATAACAGAAGATGTAGGTCTGAAAATTCGGACGTTCTGTCAACTTCGTTTTTTTCGAATGGCATAAATACAACATTGAATATTGATTAGAAATTATGTTTGGAATAACATTGTTTTACCTGGACCAATCTTATGAGTAAATTGATTTCACTGTTTTTTAAAAACTAATATACTTATTTATGTTCACGTTCGTTTTTCATTCAGACTACTTCGACTTTCCTGGAACTACCTTATCAATTTTCAAATACTCCGGACTTCCGTAGGTTTTTCTGTATTTTCAAAAGAATTTCCGGACTTACACTGATCTTCTCAAGAAACTCCCAGACATTCATTTATTGTGTCAATGGAAACAGTTGTTTTTTGAGCGTTTTCTGACTCATTACGTGTCAGATTAATAATTATAGGTCAAGGTGGATATAGGATGGTGAAACAGCTTCCTATTAACAAGCACTAGAATAAACTAGACCTTTGCCTACTTGATTTCATACCATAGTGATATTTCCTGAAGTTATCAGAGACGGCGACATACCTTGTGTCGGTAAAACAGAAACTGTGCATCTGTCATACTTTTATCAGTTTCATCTGTTCTAGATGAAAAATGATTGAGAAGAGTCAAAATGTCAATATCCATTCAAGATTTATCGAAAATTTATTGTTTTAATGTCGTTTCAAGTCACGTCTGTCAGATGTGAACCACAAAAATACGTAAGCAACAGAAATCTTCTTCGATAATCGATCTTACCGCCATCTTCTTTCAAGTCTCATATCTACTGATTAATGAAGAGATCATTCTGAATAATTTCCCGAAATCTAGCTTACCTAATCCAGAACTGAAAAAAAAAGATTTGGTGCTAGTTGCATAAAAGTCCATCAAGACTTCTGTTAACTTAACGTGGGATTAACTCTGCTAACTCGCGAGCTAAAAAGCATGCGTTGCCGTAGTTATAAACAAATTAAATAGGTATTTAATAGTCTGTTAAATCTTTATGCAACTGGCCCTTACACTAAATAAATAAATTCAACAGAAATTATTTTGAAGAATGTTGCAGTGAATTCTGCACTCACTGTGTGAATCATTGTATATGGACATATGATTCAATATTCTGCATGGTATTAGCCAGGAAAGTAGTTGCTTTCTACTAATTGTCTACCATTTTACAATACTGTATTATATTATGAATTAGTTGAGAAGTATAAAGTAGCTTTTGCTTATCATTTCTTTCTTTGAATGTTCATCAAAATATGTCTCAAACTAGTCATTATGTTCTTGTGCATTTCTATAAACTATTTCAAGAGCAGTCGTGATTGTGTGGACATCTCCCTCTATGGTTTTTGCCCAGTTCTCAACGTCACCTAGCTCTTTCAAAGCTCCACTGAATGATTCCACCAGATTCAACCACTGTTGTGTTTGCTTGGAGAAATTTGTGGCACTGGCATGCAACTGCTTGGCTTCGGCGTCCAATTTTTTTTGGTTGAGGTATGCCTGAGCAACACCTACATTGAGGTGATCCACTAGAGCTTGGGTGAGGTCATTGGCAGCAGCACAAGATTCTTTTCTTTTGATTTCCTGAATCTCTTTCCTCAATATTTGCTTGGATTGATGTTCTTTAACCATTGACGATAACATCGTTTTCCAATATGGATTGATTGATATCAAATGTACCACAGTGAAATGAGAATAGTTCAGAAAGTTCAGCTGGCAGCGGAGTGAAGTAAAGAGGTAAGTCCGGTGATTATTTTACCTGAAATATATGCCATCACTATTTATTGAATACGAATCGATATATAGATAGACTTGCATATTCTATTAGTTTTCAGTTTGTTAAATACTAGTTATTGTTTTCTATTTATGTTATATCAAAGTTAAAATTGATGTGATTGTTGACTGGTGAGTTAGGTGATTAGTAGGTGGTCTGTGATTAGTGTTCAATCATCAGTGTGAGTGTCTTTACTGTCTTTAGCTTGTCTGTAGACCATCTGAAGCAAAGAAGAACCTACACCCTACACTTTGTGTCTGAAGCGTAACCTCACGTAACCTATTACCAACTATTACGTTGAACCACTAATCTTTGCTATTACTTTGTGTCCACAGACCAAGGAGAGTATACTAACAAGGAGATCCCAATCAGCTTTAGCCAATCAGAATCATTCAGCTAAAACGCGTCATAGTGACGTAACAGAGCATGCGGTAGGTGTCCCAAACAAAATCACATATACAGTGGCCCAACTACACTATTATTTGTAATCGTATATGGAGGGTGATGTAGATTGTAGGGTACTTACCACAAATTCCAATTCTAATGAAGCAAATGTAAAACTTCGAATAAAAATGATGTATTTTTTATATCTGTCACATCTACTACTAATCAGTAGTCTGTTCGACAAAGTATTTTTTCCAGTGATTACTTGAACCACAATTCTAAGAAACATTGAAATTAAATGTTTATAATAAAAAATATTGAATTGAGGTTATGGTGAATAACAAAAAGCAAATTGAGTAAACTGTTATAGTGGAATGATATGAGAATATGTTACATTGTGAAGGATAGGATACGTAATAAAGTCATGATTAATATTATTTCTGGACTGATTATGCTTCAACTTGGACAAAATATGAACATGGTAGGTGGAAATGTTTCAGAAATGATCAAGAAATATAAATGCCTTTATTTAGTGGGAAAATAAATAGCGGCGCATTTGCTCATATTGGGAATAATAAAACAATAGTTATTTTAAAATTATCCATATGATTCATGAGGAAAACCCATAAAAACTCATGAAACCACTATAAATCATTATGATTTGACAAAAATAATTCTTATATCTAAGTATGTACAATACACTTTCTAGTAGGTACATTTAAGAAATTTCAATTTCAAAAATGCAATTACAATATAGATTTATAACTGATCGATATTTATTCAAATCCTATTATTCACTGCCTTCATAGTAAACTCACTCAGAAATCTGTATTTCATATTCTCTGAAAATATGTTCAAAGTTTGATTATATAAATATGATCATATAATAATTGTATATATTATACACATTTACCAAATTTTTAAAAACTAGTATGATTCCATCAATTCAGTTCCATGTTCTGACTGAATGATCCATAATTAATGATGATATCTGATTTATATATTATATGGATTCTTCCAACTTCTGTTCTGAACCAAAAAAAAAAACCAAAACAGGAACACAGGTAACATTGTATTATCAACTCACTTTAATTTTGTTTTACCTGTATTTGAATCCAAAATACAATTATTCAATGTCATCTTTGAGAAACATATCTAAAAATACTGCTTTCTTCTGAATATGCATGTCTATTCTGATGTATTGCTTAAATTCTCAAACAATTTTATTGATTTCAGTAATAAGGTGGTTCCCATTTCCTTCATGTCCATTGTATTTTGTTTTGTATTCATTTTGTATTATTTTGTTGAAGAAGAATAGAATAGAGGGTTTTGTAATCTAAATTTGGTTCTTCTGGGGACTGCGTGATCAATACACTATCTTGATTACCAAAAGATGTACTATAGGTACTTGTTCTTCTTCTCTAGCTTCCTCCATTACTCTTGAGATCAGATATTTTCTTTCTTTCTCCTCTTTGTCAATGTTCCTGATTACAGTTTTGATGAATTCCTGGTTCTCTTTGTTTTCATCAACTCCTGATGGTTCTTCTCCAGAATCATTGATGATACTTGGTACAGCTCCTCTTTCAAGAACTCTCCTTGAAACACCTCCTGAAAATTAGAGTTTAGTTTGAAGACCCACATGTATAATATCTTTTTATTTTATATATTTTATCTTGATTTCAACCACTGAATAATACAATGAAGGCTGATTAAACTCAAATATAATTGGGGTCAAAAAGGCAATTAATATATACCTACCTATCATTGAAAACTTTCAAATTTTTTCTCCATATAACAATTTCAATGAAATTCTAAGATATATAACATTCAACAATATATAATAGGATTCATTAAAAAACCACAAAATCTATATGATCAATTATCAAGTATAGATTTCATATATTCATTTACAATAGTTACATAGAACAGCTATTACAGAGTATTATTTTTTGAGGGTTCTGTTTGTTCATCTTGAGAAACAAAACCCTGGAATTGATCAAGAAGATATGTAAGTGTAGGGTTGCTAATTTACTAATTTGTGCCAATAAGTTACTATTCACCAAACTATATATCCTGATTTCTATGTTATTTTTTGAGAAAAGACAAATCCAAACCAATTATTTGCAAGAAATATAGAAAACCTTACTTTATTCTTATTCCAGTTTAACAAAAGAGGGTTGTCTACAAAATGTTTACTTCCAGGAAGGAAGTTAGGTATGTGGTAATATATGCTCAATAAAAGGAATTCACATACCAATAATGAGATCACTCTGAAGATTCCTCTCAAAATCAATTTTTCGGAAATGAGATGAGCAAATCCTTGAAGTTGATGAAGGAACCCATCCCAATCCTCTCTCACAAAATGATATCCAAATTTTTTTCTCCCCTTCATTTTTAGGAAACTTATGGTAGGACACATCAGAAGTTTTATCACTCCTGTTTCCACAGAAGGAAACACAACACCAAGTCGGCATTTCCTGAAAAAAGTATAAGTTGAAACTAGAATTCATGGAGGTGCATCCCCATCATCTTCTATACATGGAGATTGGTGAAATCTAGTAATTATTGATAAGAATTCGAATACTCACGAGGATCACTCCAAAACTATCAAACTTTGAGAAGTAATTCACAATTGTCTATATGTCTATAATATATTGTTCAACGTTCCTGTGAGCGTTGATATTCTTTGGTTCAACACCAACACTGCGAATGCTACAAATTCCAGAGTGATATAACACAAAAACACAGCAAAGCCAGCAAGAATCCAAAGTTTTAAGTTTTAGAATCAAACCGCCAAAACTCTGATTGTGAAATCAAATAGAAAATTGATGACACAACACGAAACACGAAACAAATTCTTGCTTTATAGAATAGTTGGACCCAAGGTGGATATAGGATGGTGAAACAGCTTCCTATTAACAAGCACTAGAATAAACTGTAGACCTTTGCCTACTTGATTTCATACCGTAGTAATATTTCCTGAAGTTATCAGAGATGGCGACATACCTTGTGTCGGTAAAACAGAATCTGTGCATCTGTCACCTTTTTATCAGTTTCATCTGTTCTAGATGAAAAATGACTGAGAAGAGTCAAAATATCGATAATTATTCCAGATTCACTGAAATTATTGTGTTTTGATGTCATTTCAACTCATGTCTGTCAGATGCGAACCACAGAAATACATGAGCAACAGAAATCTTCTTCGATAATCGATCTCCAGCCATCTTCATTCAAGTCGTGGAAATATTAGTACCTTCTCAAACGGTCTACAAGTTTTTCGCAGAAACAATTGAAGAGCTGTTTCACCATCCTATATCCACCTTGGTTGGACCCAAGGTGGATATAGGATGGTGAAACAGCTTCCTATTAACAAGCACTAGAATAAACTGTAGACCTTAGCCTACTTGATTTCATACCGTAGTAATATTTCCTGAAGTTATCAGAGATGGCGACATACCTTGTGTCGGTATAACAGAAACTCTGCATCTGTCATATTTTTATCAGTTTCATCTATTCTAGATGAAAAATGATTGAGAAGAGTCAAAATATCAATATTCATTCCAAATTTATCGAAAATATATTGTTTTAATGTCGTTTCAAGTCACGTCTGTCAGATGTGAACCACAGAAATACGTAAGCAACAGAAATATTCTTCGATAATCGATCTTACCGCCATCTTCTTTCAAGTCGTGGAAATATTAGTACCTTCTCAAACGGTCTACAAGTTTTTCGCAGAAACAATTGAAGAGCTGTTTCACCATCCTATATCCACCTTGGTTGGACCACATTCGACTCCGCCACTGAAGAATGTGGCAGCTGGCGGCCATGACATGCTCTGTGACGTCACGAGGCGTATTCTCATCTCTTTCTATCGCGGAACCATTGCCTTATGGGGATTGAGATCTCCTTGTTAGTATACTCTCCTTGTCCACAGACCACCTACCCACCTACTTTGTGTCTGAAGAGTGAAGACAAATCAAATGACAAGTAAAGACTCTGAAGTTGTCTGAAGTGTGAAGTTAGGTTTAGGTGGTCTGACTGGTCTGTGCCTTGAATGGTCAGTGTCAGTCGTGTCAGTACTCATTACTGTCAGAAGTTTCTGAAGTGTGAAGTATGACGTCATAAAACTGAAACGTGCTGAAACTCTGTCAAAGATTCTGTCAACATGTCATATATATCCGTGACTTCTGACCTGCTGAGTGCTGACCTGATATATGAAGGTCAAATATAAAACATGAGAAGATAACCTTGATATATTTCAAAATAATAAATACATACGAGATAAATTAATTACATGAATATAAAGAAACAATAATTGTTTTTTGGGTGTTTTATTATCAATGTTCTCGAGTTTTTATTTATGTAATTCAATAATTATTAGTTAACTGTTGAAAATTTCAATAAAAGGTCCGATTATATATCTGAAAATCATTTCCAATAGTAAACTTTTTAAATACCGGTGAAAATGGGTGGAAAATATAGTAAGTTAGATCCAATGGAAGTTGAGGTTCCAGATATAAAAAAATTATTGGATAGAGATCCTTATTTGCATCCATATGAGCGGGAGATTAGAAGACGGTGAGTATATTGGACTTTTTGTCATTGAGAAGGTCATAATTTAGTTGCAGTCATGTCATAATCAAAGTAAAAAATACATTGTCGAACTATTTGATTGTCATCTAGTCACATACATTCACCTTTCTTCATTTCAAGCATACAAGAACAACTGCTATTTTCAGAATTTTTTCAGAAAATATTCGACCCTATTCACTACCTAGCTGTTTGCAGAAAAAATCCATTGCTGTGACAGGATCAATGATTTATCATTTCTGAACTATTCAAATCACTACATAATTGGAAATTCAAACTTTCCAGATGATGCTTCTAGGTGATGGGATAATTTTTTGAAAGTTGAATTGATTTGATCTTCATTTTAAAAATAGTCTTATACTCAACTGACCATAAGCTTTTTTGGTATCATGGAAATATAGTTCTTTACTTCGGTTCAAGTTCATACAATGTAAATTCGTTTGATTATATTTCGTCAAGTTGTGTATTTAAATTACATAAAATTTGCTTTTTCCATAACCAGTAATTCAGACATAATTTTTGATAATTCTATTAAACATTGTAATGTTTGAGTGGGAAAAACATTTGCTTCTTATGTGTTTCTCATTCTATGACAATAAAAGTAGGTACAGAAAGTGATCATACTATTATTCCATAAACGAAATAAACGCCATGGAATTCAAACCCCGTCAGTGTCAGATATCACGATGCCGGTAGTGCCACCATAACACAATAGAAACGAACTTATAAAAATCGTCAGTACGTCAGTACCTATTTTTTCTATTCATAGGTAAGTATTGTATATTTGTGGGAAAAGGACTGAAAAGGTGAAAGATTTCCCCCCTGCAATAAAAATAAATTGTTTTTGTGTTTTTATCACGAAATATATCGCCCTTTCTCGTGGGAAACGCTGATTCTGCAAACAGTACCAAGACACAATCCAGTTCTAAGTAGATGATGCGCTAGCATTTTGAACCTCACAACAATTTCTCATTTTCATGTCAGATTAATTCCAACACTCGCATTGTTCACTTCACCTCAACAATAAAAAATATTTTTAAAAACAGTCTGGGTTTCTGTAGTTGTAATAAGCGCAGTCGGTAGGATATGAAAAATTCCCATCATCAAGATAGTCAATCCCTCTCCAGTTGCCACACACCATAATATTTGTTTTTCCAGCTATGCTTGTTTCAAAGATCTTTGTGAATTAATCGAAGAGAGTGGCAATGGAATTGATAATTTCACCAAAGCTTACGATTACTATGGAATCAATGTTCAACCAGACAATTCTATCATATGTAGAGAATGGGCTCCAGGGGCACAACAGTTGTTTTTAGCAGGAGATTTCAGTAAGTATCGCCCATTTTATCTGTATGAATAGTTCACATATCACATGTTGTGTTCCAAGATTTTCTCACTTGTGAGCTCTCTTGGCATAGTTGGATATTATTATAGTGTCAAAAGTTAAGAACATTTATTTCAACATGATATATATAGTGAATCAAAATGAGGAATTATATTTTGGGGACATAAAATCTCGCATAAAATAAGTCAAAAAATAGAGTTTTATTAATCGTTTTTTTACATAGATTCTTGAGTGAAACTCCTGTAAGTACATGAAGGGATATTAAACAAATAATGGCGTAAATAATGATGTTGATGAGTTTGTTAGTTAGGTTCGACCTTAGTAACGGAAGTCATCCCTGTATACATTAACTATATATTACGCATATAGATATATCTGGCATCCTGTAGTAATTTTTGGGTCTAGGGGTCTGTAAGAAAGTTGTTGGATTCCTGAATCTAAAACATTGACCAAGTCAATTCACTCCTTTCAACATCATTATTTTCAAAAAATTCAATATCTTCTGTTTTCAATGATCATTATAAAGATATGAAGTCACAAAGTTTTCTCAGATAGATTGCCATCAGAAAAGGTTCTTACACCTTCAAATATAGAAGCACATTTAAGCTATGGCATTGCTTTCTGGGGAACCTGTAGCAAAACACTTTTCAAAATAATCTTCACTCTACAGAAAAGAGCCTTAAGATATTTATGTAGAGCAAAATTGAGGGAATCTTGTCGGCCTTTGTTCGCACGCCAAGGTATTCTCACTCTCACTTCGCTATTTATTGTCGAAACAGTCAGTCTAGTACACAAAAATAGGAATAAATTCAAAAATAATTCATCAGAATATACAACTCGGCAACAAAATCATATGAAATTACCTTTACCATCAACTACATTAATCAAAGACTCGGTTATATATAATGGATTGAAGATGTATAATCACCTACCTAATTATATTAAGGGAATTACTGACCATCAAAAATTTAGAAAAAGTCTCAAACAGTTACTTGCTGGAAAAGTTTATTATGAATTGGAGGAATATTTTAGTGAGTTGTTTTAGTATTCATCCTGAAAATTTTAACCAACTTATTCGATATTTTTTATGACAAATTTTGTTTTCAACATTGTTTTAAAATTATATGTATTATCGTATGTTATGTATGTTTTATATTTATTATATTTTATTGTTTGTTATATTTTTACACGATATCTTTGTCTATAAGAATAACATTTTCTTCTGACAATAAAGAATATTCTGATTCTGATTCTGAGCCTTATTAATTGGTTGCAAATACGAATTAATTATTTGAAGATCGTATCTGATGAAAAAGTATTGTCAAAATATTAAGCGATAATATTTAATAGTGCCTCAAATGACTCTTCAGTTGTAATTTGTTGTACCTGTATGTAATTTTCCATAGCATGTAATGCTGATGATAAAATGATTAATGGAATAATGTCAAACAGTTATTGAAATGCAAAATTATTGTATAATTTCATTAGATCTTTTTATTGTTTTTATTGTCAATAAATAATCAATCCAAGGCATGGTCATCACAGTCATCACTAATGCAAGTCAGAATTATTAGAAATAGTCCGCTTGCGAACACTAACATATATGCGCAACTAACAACGTTTGGCATAGGTGTGATCAAATATTGGCGAGTTCGGTTCATCATATGTATGTAGTGGTTCAGCAGGTTCTGGGATGTCGTCTGAAAATTCTGCCGATGCAGCTTCTATGCTTCTTAACTGCTCTTCTGAAATATCAGAAATAAAATCAAATCCGACATACAGAAGTTGGGAATAATTTAAAATCTTTTCCTGCAATGAAATAGAAATAGAGACGATGGTTTAGCGCAGAGTTTCGAGCCTTTTTTCTGAATATACAACTGTAAGGCTCTTTTTTCGGTAAAGAGCCCTACAAAGTGCCTCAGGGCTTAGTTCCTTATTTAATTTAGAGCGGTTGCCTCGAGCGCCAGTTTTTTTTATAAAGTGGTATGCTCCACTTTCTTCCAGGACTAGGAGTTCTTTGGAAGGCCCTAGGGTAGCTTCAGTGATGAAGGGATGCAGAGTAAATCCATACCATGCACCCCCTTGTGTAAACCAGAGGTCAGATAGTTAGACCAGGATAACAATAAACTTCTAAGAAAATGTAGTCTTTAGTTACACCCCCTTAGACTAAACTGGAATACAAGCTACTTTAAACAGATGATATTTTCTTTACACTAAATTTTTATTTCAACAGAATTTATTCAAATTAACCAAACAGAGGGCGTATTTGGTGAGGTTAATAGTTTTTTTCAACTTTCCTCCGGAATCCCAAATGCATCGGTATAATTATCTCATCATATTCGGAAAAAAGATACAATTTGCAACATAATATGTTCAAATCGCATGACGACATCTTCATTCCTTGAAAAGTTATGTCTTGAAGAATATTTCATTAACAAATTTATCAAAGAAACAAAATGGGTAATTGAGTTTTTGAATTTTTTCCAAGTTTCGTAGTCAAGCATGCCATGGTAAAATGAAAAAAAAAAAAAAAACTCAAAACTTCGTTCCCATTTTTATTCAATCATAACATTTTTTTTGGCGTTATCAGATATTGTTTGTTTTGGTAAATCATTATTGTTCTGATCGAATTAAAATGGAAAAGAAGTTTCATTTTTTTTTCTTTTTCCCATCACATGCTCGATTACGAAAATCGAAAAATAAACAAAACTTTATAATATATTCTGTTTCAAGTCATAACTTTTAAACGAATGAAGATATCGTCATGCGGCTTCAACATATTATGTTGTAAATTTGATCTTCTTTCCGAATCTGTAGAGATAATTATACCGTTCCATCTTAAATTTCAGAGAATAATTAAAAAAACTGTTAACTTCATGAAACACGCCCCCTAGCGAGGGCGTTAAGAACCAGAATGGCATAGATGGTTTTTTATCCTATTCACCAATCTTTTCTTCCTTGAACCATATCTTGTTAGCAAAATTCCGTCAAGTCAAACTTAAGTTATAGACATATTTACATTCCAAAAATTTTAGAAGTCCCACCCGCCTTTATTTTACGTCCTACAATGAAACTTCATGTTTCAAAAAGATGGACCATTATGTTGGCATCGTGAGAGTATTTATTTATGAACTTATACAGGAAAATTTCCGAAAAAAATTAATTTTTTATACGATCGAAACTATTACGCCCCCTAGCGGTGGACGTATCAATTTGAAAAATATTTCCAGCAATTTTTCGTAGTCGATTTTCCCTGAATGATTTTTTCCCCAAATTTCAACGACTGTTAGTTACTGAGATACAGTACCTCGTAATCCTTACTGAATCACCCGGTACAATTTAAACATAAGAATCTTGAAAACAGGAACGAAATACCAGATATAATATTTTACAACAGGTTTACCTAGCAAAATACTAATGATTCGAATAATATACTGGGGGTTTTATGTATCCGACCTGTAGTAATGAAGGTCGCTGAAAAACACAACTTTGTTCTAATTTAACCGACCTTGGGGAAACCCTGAACAGCGGCGTTAAAGACAATTAAAACATTTATGAACGCATTGTCGAAGTCATAATGTTCCTAGTAATTTCTGGTTTGTGCTTTTAAACTAAACAAAACTCACCGGTATATTGGCTTGGAAGTTCGTGCTTTGGTACGGCTGTCTTCTCGAGTGCACCAAAAAAGAAATCACTTTCGTCGAAGTGATGCTGACACACCACGTAGTTTTGGTGAATCTCCTGTGCCGTCAGCTGAAACTCCTTAAATGTTTTGTTCTTGCACGCCTCCACCCACGCTTCAAAGAGAAGCTTATTCTTTTCGGGATCGGGGAAACGATACATCTCACATGTACCCAAAAACTGTCTCCAGCAGTACCTCACACTGCACAATTTCAAAATCATTCTGGATCGAATAGAATTAATGTCGCTATCACAGATGTCACCTTCAGTTCTTCTGGACTGGTGCCCTGTATGTAATGTAGCCCCGTAGTGGGGCTATGATATTTATGCACTTCCATTAAATGGAATTTTAATTGTCAAATACTTTCATACTGCAGCATCCAATACAGGTACAATGATTTCCCAATTGGTTCTTAATTGCAATGCACTAATACGATGCCCAAGTTTCAGGGCACTAGATAATCTCTTGATGATTTTCATATTGCAGACTTAATCCTTTTGAACCTCAAGGTATTAATATAATGCTCTGATTTTCAAAAGATCTAGCTCTACCTGCCTACGCTTCCTGGAGAATAAACTCATACTAACCCTATCTAGTTCACTATACTTCCAACCGTTTTTTTTTTTAGCTTCGATGAGGTTAAAAAAATTCATCATATGTAGAATGATAAAAAACGCAAGAAAATATTTATTGTTTGTGACTTTTTGGCCATCTCTTTTTTCAAGTTCTTCACACGACTGTCACAAAACATTTTCACCAAATTCATCAGAATATTTTGTAGGTACATTTGGCACCGTCGATTGATTGTCAATAACAACGTTTCCAGAGAGTGTCGATTTTTTTGAAAGGAATATAGTTTCAACAGTGACTCCTCATCTTGGAAAGTGAAAAAGGCGGAAAATCAAAACTGCTTATGATAATTGAATATTTGCCTTTTCAAATCTGTACCTATTGTAGATTTCGAATCACCCAAGGGAGGATTATTAACAGTATTAAGAGGATTATTACTAATAACAATAGGATTATCAAGAGGATATATATAAATACCAGTTATACTATATTTTTATCGGTTGGTCATTAGACTTAATGTATTTCGAGTTGTAGATGTTGCCATTCTAACTTCTTGCTTTGAATAGTAAATTTTTTCACCGATAAAACATATTTTGAATTCTGCTCAATAGGTAATTTCCAAAATGACCGCTAGCTAACATAATTGATATTGTTATTGATGTTAAGGTACTGTTTTAATAACGAAAATGAAAAGCTCATTATGTTCGCTTCAGTTCATTCGTTAGACTTATTTTCTTATTATCTTCATCGATAGGAACGGCGTTGGGAGCTGATGAGAAAAATCAATCATGAAATCGATATACTTATCATTCACACCCTGTATGCAAATTCAAACAACTTTGAAAGATAATATTACACATGTTGAAAAATATAATATATATATATATTATACAGTGTCCGCCATAAAGTTGGCTACATTTGGAAAAAAAATTGTCAATTTCTGTAAAACTCTGATGGCGGTTCGACTTATATCACGTGACCTCAGATTTGGTGGGAATTTGAACAAATTTGTCAGCAGTGCCAAAAAATGGGTCAAATTGACAAGATATCTAAAAATTTTATCGAAAAACTGTGCTTGGAATCCAACGATGAGGACCCTATATATCAATTTTGAACCAGATTGAAAAAAAAAAAACTGAAACTGAGACAAGTGATGTGTCATTGGATAAAGCAGGAAAATCATTCAGCCCTATAATCAAAATAAAAAAACTCGCATGTGTTTGAAATAAGGTACTGGATTCAAAGTTTCTGTAACTTGAATTATTCTCAAGCAATACAGGATGCCAGGAAATTGTGCGTAAAGATTTGAGGGAATGATTCCATTTGTAAAAATATTGCCAAAAGTTCATGTAACATTTTTTTTCAAAAACTCACTAGTAAGGAAGTTATTATCATTAATCTATTGTAACGGAATGATTATCTCATTGAATAAGCTTGTGGATTTCTTACGTGATAGAACAAGAGGTCGAATATTTCCTTATGTTCCTCAATGGTACCTATACATATCGAAAATTCAGGAAGATTTTTTAAATCAGTTCAAAACATGGATTTTTTTCAGATGATTGGAATAGGGATAGTCATCCATACAACAAAAAGGAATATGGAAAATGGGAGCTAGTTTTACCACCAAATTCAGATGGTTCACCAGCCATCAAACATTTGTCAGAAATAAAGGTACTCTATGATTTGTATCACGGAAATATTGATTTATCAACACAATCAGCGTGCAAACAAAAACGGGCCTTGAGAAGTCGCGCTTTGAACCCGTTGGCTATTGAGGCTACTTGAAAACTGATAATGTCTATCCCACTGGTGTTTTTTGAGAAATGCGACAAGATTAAGATATTTACATATTTAGCATTCAATCATTTCATGGAATTATGTCATGAATCTATCATGTCATAATTCATACTTTTCCTCGATTTCTCTGGTAGGAGGTTCAATTTCACAATGTTTGCACATTTTGTATTTGTATTTTTATTCGTAGATTGTTGTGCAAACCCATGAAAATACCAAGGAAGATAGATTATCTCCTTACGCCACTTATGTAGTGGAACCACCAAAAAGTGAAGGGACTATCTACAAACAAAAACTATGGAATCCTCCAAAATCAGAGGTAAGTACGGACTGTATATTAATCAATTCAACAACAGGATGTCCAAAAATAATGAACAAGGTTTTTTGCTCTATTAACGTTCTACGTGAAAACGCTTTTACTCCGCGGGCGCTAAAGTGCCACTTGACTGCTGCCGACTCGGCACAAAACGCGTCGTGTGTCTTTACCCACAAGAGATAAAGTAGAGTTTTGGAGACTGTGGCTTACGAATTCACAACAAATGAAAATATAACGCAAAAACCACAAAATATTTGAGAAAAACCAAATACGTATTTCGACAAGTAAGTTGTCATCTTCAGTGGAAATACCAATGAAACTGATTTGCCGTAACTGGACACCTTATTTATACCTGTATTTTCCGCTTTACTGACGTGAAACGTCGATAAAGTGGAACGTCAATATGGTCGGACAATATGGAAGAGGAGATAGGGCCGCCATCTTGGTTCATCAATGGGCTTCTACTACGATTGATGTAAATGCTTTCTAAACTATCCAACTGCTTATTATTCGTGACATGTCTAACTACTTTCAAGTTATATTGTTTACAGTATTGGGGTGACTAGTTTCAAGAATATATGTTGGGCAACGCTCGATTTCTCGAAATTATTATGTTTAAAAAGAACAATATGTTCTTTGAAGCGCTTCAACTTGTTATTATTTTGCAGGGTTTTGAACTTATTTCGGAATAAAACTCAATTGAAACACTTTTCGTTTTAAAGGAATTGTATTCACCCATCTACTACTGCTTCCTGTACATGGACTACTAAAAAGGATAAACGGTTGCATACAGTACTCCGCCCTACATAACAGAAAACTGTAAAGAACAATTGCACTAGTTCAGCGTTGCCTGTGTAGATGGCGTATCTAACTATATTTTGAACTACAGATACCAACACAACTTTAGGCCATTTTTATAAACGAGTATAAACTCCGTTTAAGCTGAAACTCGTTTTGTTGCTATGGGATAGCCAATCAAATCACTGGTTCTCTAGCAACTAAACCAAGTTCAGCTTAACCCTACGGGCTGGGCGCCTTGAAACTTGACCCAAGCCAGGGCGCCGGGTCTCACAGACCCATAGTGAAAAAAAAAATTGCTTGTGAAACTTCCAGACATGAAAAAATAATTCAGTGTCATGAAAATAGGCTTCAAGCATATGAAAAGTTGAATTGAACACATATTGAGAAGCTGAATCAAAGTAAATTACAGAACCATCAGAAAGTTCATGAAATATTGAGAAATGGAAAAAACATTGAAAAAAAGTAAAAAATTTTCAAGGTAACAGATCACTTATAAAACTAATGAAGCGTGATTTCTATCAGTTTGTAGCAGTGTCTGAACATTTAGGATTCCAAGCTAGGAGGTTATTGAGACAGATGATTTTTTAAAATTTTTTGCTGTATAATATTAGGGTTTAGAGACTTTCTTGCGAAAAAAAAAACATATTCTTCGTGTTTCGAGTGAGATTTCCTGAGATCCCTTCAGAATACCAGCTACCTCTTGTCTCTCTCACATAGGGTTTAATATTATAGTTTCCAAAAAACGTCGTCCCAACTGGTCTTTGGTCGAAGACAAAGCAATATCTCTCAGGAAAAATCTTCTCTGTGATATCCCCAATATAAGTTTCAAAAATTCCTAATGTTATTTTACTCATAATGACAATATAGTATATATACAAAAAAATGGCAATCAATCGAATCGACAAAATAATAACGTCAGTCGGGGCGCTGGGTCTCAAAGACTTATCGATTTTTTACTCTTGTAACTGATGATGTGTAATATCACCACTTGCTACACAGGTACTGGATGAGAAATAATGAAGCTACTGAAAATCCCCCATCGAAAAAAAATTGTGTGGATTTGTCGAATGATTTAATAATAATAATAATAATAAATGTCTTTATTTTCACATTCCACTCCTAGTACAATTGTTGATAGATTTAAAAGAAAAAAACATGGATGGAAGAAAATCTCAAGGGGAAGTTCACCAAATTGGTTCTCTACCACTTAACCCTTGTTTGTAGTAAAGTTTATTATTTTTTTATTTTGTCTACCTAACCAAAGCCTACTTAACCTATCCAATCTAAGCCTAAACTTTTTGGGTCACTCATCATTCCCTAATTCAACATTCAACTGTTTGATCACACTCAAAAAAGGTACTAGAGAAAATACAAGGAAAGGAGAAAGTACAATTAGAGGGAATTGTTCAGTAAACATGTTTTGAGGGATTTTTTGAATTGTATAATTTATACACATTAAACTGAAAGCTTCTAGGAATATATGGTCTAAGTTTTCGATTTTACCACATTCACAATATGGATTTTCACGAATCTTCAATCTGTATAAATGTTCTCCAGTTAGACAATGTCCCGTACGCATGCGTATGATTGTGGTCATGTGACGTCTATCAATGAATTGATTTTCAAAATACCATGGTTTTCTCGGAAAATTGGATTGAATGGTTGTATATCATTTTCCTTTTGTTTCAGATATTTGCTTCCACTGTTCTGCGTGTTCTTCTTTGTTTTTTTGTTTCATTATATTGAGAATATCTGCTCCATTCAATATTTTTTGGGTTATACAGGGTGTTTCATAATAAATGCGCAGGACTTTGGGATATGATAGCTCTTTCAAGAATATGAAAAAAGTTCCTATTGACTTACCCTCTAAAATGCACCATTTTCGACATAATTGAATTAAAAAAAAATCGTTTTTTGCGAATATTTCTGGAACCGTTTATCGCACAGAAAACAGATTTTGTAAGCATTTTCTACTCATAATAAGCTATGTTTCGGGCTGATTTGTTATTTTTTAAAATTCATAATTGGTGAAGATTTCGAAGGGGTAGTGGGTTTTATTTCCTCCAACTTTTACGCCACTGGAAAAAGTACAATTTTGAGCCACCTATTTAAACCGCCAATGTTTTCTACACAAAAAAGGTACTTCTGTTCATAAGCTCTAAAGTTGACCGTTTTCAAGAAAAATCAACTTTAATGTTGAAAAACATGGTCAATTTTTTTAAATCATTTTTTTCATAATTATACAAAATTTATTTAAACGTTAGAACAAATAACAAAACCAAACGTTAACTATATATTTGCAAAATAAAAAAAACAAATCATACTTAGTTAAATTAAGTGTTGGAAATGTCCGCCGTTATGAATTTAAAAAACTAACAAATCAGCCGAAAACATAGCTTATTATGAGTAGAAAATGCTTACAAAATCTGTTTTCTGTGCGATAAACAGTTCCAGAAATATTCGCAAAAAACGATTTTTTATTTTAAATCAACACCCTGTATGTCGAAAATGGTGCATTTTAGAGGGTAAGTCAATAGGAACTTTTTTTCATATTCTTGAAAGAGCTATCATATCCTGAAGTCCTGCGCATTTATTATGAAACACCCTGTATACCCTCAATAAGAGACTTGAAACTGCTGCATCAACAAGAAAGACTCCCTTTTCCAGCGCTACACGTTCACCAGCCGCAAACCATCTCGCCCGAAAAGCCTGCGTATCTACGAGTGCCACGTCGGCATAGCCACGTCCGAGCTAAAGGTCGGCACCTACGACAACTTCACCGACAACATTTTGCCGCGCATTGTCCGACAGGGCTACAACTGCATTCAGCTGATGGCCGTCATGGAGCACGCTTACTACGCCAGCTTCGGCTACCAGGTGATCAACAAAAAATGACGAAAAACTATTCAAGTCACTTGTGGTGTGGCACAGTATAGACCCCTTACGGAACGTTTGATGTTGGTGTCCACCAAGGATGGTAAACTAGAGAAGGATGGTTCATTCAAGTGATTTTTTCGGCCAAAAGGCGTGTGGCTTCCGAAGGCGCGCGATGACGTAGTCAACGGCCCTGAATTCAAAATTATTATATCACTAAATGGGCATTAAAAGTAATTTTACTGTTATGTACCTTTTTATAATCGATACATATTGATTATTGATGGTCATTGGTATCATATTATGGCTTCAAATATTAGTAATTTTTGTGAACAAAAACTCCTTGATTCACAAAAATTCCTGAATGTCCACCCAGAAAATAATACATGAGATAATTTAACGTTTACAAATGAAGAATTCATAGGTACTGATGAATGATGCATGTAATTTTTGTGTGCATATATATTATTCAATGCACAGCAGGTTATTTAAAGTTCATATATTTTGATTTGAAATTGATATACCTACCTATTTTATCAAGTTTAACAATTATCAATGAATGGTGAATATAAAATACATTCTTTAATTTGAATTATGGGTACCTTACATTATAAATAATAGGTATATAAATATATTGACATCAATTTCGATTTTTTTATTAGCTGACTATTTTCTTCATTTATACATTGGACTCTACTATAGATGCAATCCAGGTTGTTTCTTTATCTGCAGGTTTTTATATCCTCATTATAGCTCAAAGTATACAAAATTCCTGAATCTGATTACATGGAACATCATAAAATAATGAGAATATAGGTACTTCTTTTTCATAAAACATTTTCATCTACCCATTTTGTAGATCTCTTTTTTAAATTTGGTTGGACAAATCACAGCTCTGATGTACGCGACTTGTATCAGGATTCACAACATCTGCATGTTCACAACTCATCCACCTTTTCAAAAAAGTATCCCAAACAATAAAATCAGTGCCTTTTGGAAATGTGTGGTAAATAATACTGGAATCCTCTTGGTTTTTGCCCAAAAATAGCAAATCTGCTACCTGGCATACTGGTTATCAGATGGTATATGATTTCATAAACACTACACACTTTTCAATGGAGGTGATGTAATAATTTATTAATATTTATCCACACTACTAAATCTTCTTACTGAGTAATTTGATTATACCTACAATTATTGAAGAACTCTGTTTAAAAAAAAACAATTTGTAGAGCCACAATCCACAGTATGAATATTGAAACATAAACGTAAACAAAGCTTGAGGGCCGCCAGTGACGTCACGATCGCGTCGTTCGATGTGCCAACATTGCGTCTTATGGCAATGAACCATCCATCCTTCTCTAGTTTACCATCCTTGGGTGTCCACAAGTTTTATTTTTTGTCAGACGAGTGCGCATACTACCACGCACAGACCTGCGCGTTAATAACTTCGTTGAACCAATGATGAGCTTGTCATATTCGAATAATTCTGTTATGCCACCGAATTTTATGTGAACAGGTCCGGCCTCAAAAATAAATGTATCCCAACACCAACACTTGAACTACCTTATTTTTGGAAGGATCATTAAATACAATACGAAATATGATTCAAATGAGCCAAAAACGAATGAATTGGTAAAGTTCATCAGTCCAGAATACTTGAAATCAATTCAATCAGGAGAATTCCTAATCTTAGTATGTATTAATTTGTGTAATTAATCCGATGGATTTCACTTCTTGGGAAACAGGAAAATCATAAACTATACAGGGTATCTCTTGATAACTTGCTATTATTTATGGTTATTCTTGGGTGCATTTTGAAAAATAAAATTCATAGGAACATAAATGAGGTAGGTGGAGGCAAAAATAATATTCGATGTTTTCAAAGTCTTTATTGAACATTGTATTCTTAAATTATTTACATACAAAATAACAATCATAAATGTTTCACAACTTTCAATTTTAAACTGTTTATTTGTTTTTGATTGTAGCAATTCCCTGTTCATGAATTTCCTTCGGTCCTAGGAAGTATATAGTTAAAGCTAGTTGCTTGTATTCATTAGAATATCTAGCACCTTTCTGACTTGTCTGCAGCAGTGTCATCTGTGTTTTGATGAAATTAGCTATGTTGGAGGAATAATGTTCTTCAAAAAATTTTGAAACATCCTCCACAGTTATAATTTTCTTTGCTGGTGGCTTTCCTTGAAGATTTTCTCTTGAGGCTCTGTATTTTTCGTCTCAGTTCTGCTTTTCTTGGGGTATCATGAGAAAGAGATGTGGCAGTTTGACAAATTTGATCTGTGCTTGTATTCATTGGATGTTCTGATGAAGGGGCACTCTGGTCATGAGAAATTGCACTAGTAGATGCATTGACAGTTTGTAGTTCATAGTCTGCAATAGAAAAAATACTAATTGTGTTCTCTGAACTATCTGTAAAATACTTATAGTGTCTAATGATCCTATTCAGGATTTTCCATCGATTATTCCAAAAAATAACTGTCATTCTTAATTCAACTTTGAAAACATTTTTTCTTCAAAGTGTTTTGAGCAAACTCTGAGGTTTCTGTAGCAGTAGTCAGTTGTATACTTTGGTAGCCGAGGTTTACCAGTAAAATCGAGAGCAGCTTGAAGCCATTTCATCGATCTAAAAAAAATATCAATCACTATTTATTCAATTGCACTTTCATTATAATGTGAATGGCCAATAGACAGTTCATGGATATCTGTGAGACATATAGGTACATATTTTCTTACCTTTCCTCATCTTTTGGAAATCTGAAGAAACTCAAATTACGCTTTTCCCTACTACTTCTGCTACAAATGAAACAGTAGGTAGCCATTTCCTTCTAACACACAGATAGAAATTAATTTCGGAAAACTGAAAAATCAGGATAAAATCACGTTTACGAAGAACAAAGAAACAAAACAAGGTATCACTAAGTATCACGAAAAATCATTGAAATGAATATACTGATAAAAATGAATCACATAACCTCACTTTAAAATCCTAGGGCCTGCACTGCCTAGCTGGTGTACTGCGCATACTAGCCACGAGTGGACATGCGCACTGCAAATCTTAGGACACGAAAAGTGACAAGTGAAATTACTGTTTCCGTAAGGGGTCTATACTGTGCTTGTGGTGTGGCCTCGAGCCAGTATTACTTGTGGGGTAGACCAGGGACAATAGTTACATTTTTTTGTTTGTTTACGGCGCTATAATTCGGTACTCGAAGATGCAGCATATATTTCTCTATAAAAGTACCCCACGCACAAGGATGGTAAACTAGAGAAGGATGGATGGTTCATTGCCATAAGACGCAATGTTGGCACATCGAACGACGCGATCGTGACGTCACTGGCGGCCCTCAAGCTTTGTTTACGTTTATGTTTCGATATTCATACTGTGGATTGTGGCTGTACAAATTGTTTTTTTTTTTTCAAACAGAGTTCTTCAATAATCGTAGGTATAATCAAATTACTCAGTAAGAATATTTAGTAGTGTGGATAAATATTAATAAATTATTACATCACCTCCATTGAAAAGTGTGTAGTGTTTATGAAATCATTTCAATTTCATATACCATCTGATAACCAATATGCCAGGTAGCAGATTTGCTATTTTTGGACAAAAACCAAGAGGATTCCAGTATTATTTATCACACGTTTCCAAAAAGCACTGATTTTGTTTGGGATACTGTTTGGATAAGTTGTGAACATGCAGATGTTGTGAATCCTGATACAAGTCGCATACATCAGAGCTGTGATTTGTCCAACCAAATTTAAGAAAGAGATCTACAAAATGGGTAGATGGAAATGTATTATGAAAAAGAAGTACCTATTCTCATTATTTTATGATGTTCCATGTAATCAGATTCAGGAATTTTGTATACTTCGAGCTATAATGAGGATATAAAAACCTGCAAATTAAGAAACAACCTGGATTGCATCTATAGTAGAGTCCAATGTATAAATGAAGAAAATAGTCAGCTAATGAGAAAATCGAAATTGATGTCAATATATTTATATACCTATTATGTATAATGTAGGTACCTATAAATTAAAGAATGTATTTTATTTTCACCATTCACTGATAATTGTTAAACTTGATAAAATATAGGTAGGTATATCAATTTCAATTCAAAATATGAACTTTCAATAACCTGTGCATTAAATAATATATATGCACACATACATATTACATTACATTATGAATTCTTCATTGAAATTTCTCTATTTTCAATATGAAATTGTTTTCAAGGTAGGTATTAGATACTTACCTATTTATGGAATAGGTATATTCCCTGTTTTGTAAACGTTAAATTATCTCATGTATTATTTTCTGGGTGGACATTTTTGTGAATCAAGGATTTTTTTGTTCACAAATATTACAAATATTTGAAGCCATATGATACCAATAACCATCAATAATCAATATATATATCGATTATAAAAAGGTACATCACAGTAAAATTACTTTTAATGCCCATTTAGTGATATGCAGCATTAATAATTTTGAATTCAGGGCCGTTGACTACGTCATCGCGCGCCTTCGGAAGCCACGCCTTTTGACCGAAAAAATCGCTTGAATGAACCATCCTTCTCTAGTTTACCATCCTTGCCCCACGCATAAGTACCTAGACTAACAAATTTGGCAGTTATTTTTTTTTTGAAGAGGGCGGTGCAAAGTGTTACAACCGTCCCGATAGTAGAGACTTTCGATCATATAACAGACGGGTGAATAATGCACAATCCTTGCAACAGTGGTTGTTTGAAGCCAACATCTAAAGTCCGTGTCTCACGGTCAAACTATTTGATCAAACTATGGAAGTGTGATGTCATCAATGACGTCACATCAAACAGCAGCTGAAATTAGAACATGTTACGTCTTGGGACTAACTGGGTGAAATTACGAGAATCGCAAATATATCTCAAGTCGTTTATTCCATTCAAAAGTTTCCAATACACTACAACATCCGATTCCCTCAAGGTACAGCTAGTGACCCAAAAAAAAGTTGAACAAATAAAAACAGGTAGCAAAACATATAAAAACCATTGGCATTTCTTTCTGAAATAAATGATATGTATATACTGGATGATTGAATACATTTCCAATTGCAGTATATCACAATGAAAAACTAAGGTTAGGCCCGGTTTGGGTTGTTTGTTGACACAAAAAATCGAAACGTCAGAATACTTAGACTTGAGTTTTGGACTGTTGGAAATGTCTGCTGCTTGAAATTGGACCGAGGAGCAAGTAACGTTCCTAATAGATCTCCATAGAAGCAAAGAACTTTCGTATAATATCAGACAAAAAGATTACCATAAGAGAGATAAGGTGTCAGATGCATTGAATGATATTGCTAGTAATTCTCCCTTATTCCAAATAACTGGTAGGTGTTCTGATCACTCGTTAGCCTTTTAATTGATAATAAGTACCTACATAATATATTCCATAGAATCAAGAGTTAAGGCATTGTTCAATGTTTTGCAAACAAATTTCAATTGGGATCTGAGGTAGTTTCGATAATCATTGGTAGGACTCCTCTACCAATATTTCTTCTTTGCAGCCATTGCCTTGTCCATATTTTTCGTTTCTTCTTCACTAATTTCTGAAGAGGTGCGCAACATACCGTGGAATAAATTTTTAGAGATTTTTGTGTATTATTTCTATTCATATACTGTTGAAAAAACGCGTTTTGATCATGAATGCATATTTCTCTTCCGTTATGATCAATGAATTTTTGAAATATTCGAACAAACTTCTTCAAATCGTGTGAACAGGATTTCTGCACATTTCAAACATTTGAATCAAAGAGACAGAAATGACGTCACGTCAAACAAATTTGATCAAATAGTTTGATCGTGAGACACGGTCTTAAGTCAGTTACTAGGGATACCTCATTCTAAAACATTGATAGCGACCACAGAATCCCCCAGTACCAGTGTCTTGATATCTAGAAAGTGTTTGAATAAATTGACTTACTAACAAAATTATCATATCAATTATTCCTAAAAGTTAATAATAATATAAAATCAAAGTTTTCTGTGAATATATATCTTAGATTTATTACTCGAATGATGATAGATTTAATTCACTGTCAAACTATATTGTTTATTTTCTGGTAATATGAAGTTTCCAACTTTCGAAAATAAAAATATAACAACAAACATGTTGTTATTACCTTTCAATTTCACTAAATATAGGTGCTTATCTACTACTCTGAGCATTTTATTACCACTTAAGCCAACGATTTTATCACTTGTAGTGAAATTATGCGAGCATACTCTTAACTCCTTTAGAAATATTCTCTCCCAATCATATTTTTCCATATATCCACCAATTTTTCATCTCGGGGAACCCCACGTGGGTGAATAATGTTTATATAACGAATGATACTACACTTACTCACCAGTGGAATGTTGTGTTCTGGTCATCACTTTTAAATCGTCACGATGTTACAACAGTCCAGTGATACTATCGTCCCCAGTCTACAAGGGCTTGCCCTAGGAAGTAGCAAAGAAACTCTGACTCATGATGTGTATCACTTTTCTCGGCCCCCGAGGCTGCCCTTGACGGGTTCCTCCTCCAAGAGGAATAAAAATCATGCATTGAGAAATTTCAATGCACCTTATAAACATTTTTTGAAATAACGAAAAAAATCAGGTGACCAGCTTCTATGCCGCCTCCAGCCGGTACGGCACGCCCGAGCAGCTGAAGCGGTTGGTGGACAGGGCGCACCAGCTGGGGTTGGTGGTGTTGCTTGACCTGGTGCACTCGCACGCCAGCAAGAACGTGATGGACGGGTTGAACCGCTTCGATGGCACCGATTCGGGTGAGCTTGTGGTTTTTATAGGTGGTTGATTGTTACGTCGTCGTTGTCAGCCACTTTGGTTTTGTTTTCAGCCATTTTTGAAACTCCAAGGACCAGTTGTATAAAATATTTGAGATCCGTTTAAGCTAAACTTAGTTCGGTTGCTATTGAATAGCCAATCAAATCACTGGTTGTCTAGCAACTGAACCAAGTTCAGCTTTAACGGAGCTCAAATCGTTTATACAACTGGTCCTAAGAACGAGTTTACAAGAACTCGTTATACTTCCATTTATAGAGTGGAAAAATTTCAGGTACAAGCAAGTGAAATATGAGACATTAGAAAAAACTAGGAGATGATATGAAAATATGATCTCATTTGATGAAGCGACGTTACATCCAATCTTATTTTTTTTTTCACCTTTCAAAAAAGATGGTGTAGGATATGTTATTCATGTAATATTTATTTTCCTACCACCATGTAAAGTAGCTCATATCACCAATACATTGTTTTAAAGTAAAAAAACACACGTGTTGATAGTAATGATGGGGAAGTTTCCGAAATTTATCCAATACATATTTTTTATTTTTCTCGTGCGATCATATTTGACATAGAAATAAATTTCCCTAAAATGTAGTATCGGCTCCTCCGCCATTCTGACGTCCTACCTATAAAAGCCTTAAACGTGCGGTTGCAATACTACTTTTGCGCCTGCACACATTGCTGGAAGTATCAATATGTCTCAACTCTAAATATTTGGATATTCTGCATTAACATTCAATAGTTTGAGTAGGAACTGGATTATGTTTTGAAATTTTATCCTGATGTCCAATGAAATCATATTTATAGACGAGATATAAATATTGAAATAAAGTAATTTTTCATTGTGATAATTAAGCTACCGAAGTGTTCAATGTAAATGGTGACTTCAATCAGACAACAGTGCAAGCAACAGCTTCCTACTTCTTCTTTCTTCAGTTCTCAAGTTTAACCGAATTAAGTTCAGAAACCAACAAATATTTCCAAATGTCAGCCAATCTAGATACCTAGTACGTGAAATTATAAATTGCTGTATTTTGGAAATTGAAATTATTCTGATAATTTCAGTAGTCATTCTAGACAGCAGGAATATAATAAAAGTTATTGAAACAATAACTTCATGAGAATCCGTTCGAAAAAAGCTTTCTCATCATAGAAGTTATTTGGTACTCATAGTCATTATACATATTTTTTTCTTACACCACATACCTATGTATATATGTTCATCCCATTTTTTCGTGTTTATCTGTAGTTGTATAATGTATTTTACTTTCAATTTCAAGAGTTCAGAAGTTGTGATGCGAGAAATTCTCTTCAGATAGTTTGCACTTCTATGAAAATACGTACAAAACTGATTTGCTACAAAAGTTGCATATAGTGTGCCCAAGATAAGGATGAACAGCACATTGGATCTAGGTTTTCGGCTTCTGTGTCAAATGGTACATTGAAGACAATACTTTGTTTTCATACATCATGAAACAAAATACATCCTGTATGATATAGCATTCTCCATTGCGAATGCAACAACGTATGGCACAATTTTTATATTAATAAAAAAAACAAAGCTGACGATGGTTTCTTCAAAACGAAACGTTATACGGTCATTTTGTGAATGCCACTTCGTGGAGCTTTAAAAGTAGCTAGAATTCCTTTGGTTTTCAAATAACATCCAACCAAACAGCCAGATTTCTTTTTTTTCAAATATCTTCGGAAGAAGAAGAAGAAGAATTTTATTTTGAAATAGGATTTCCTAATATACAGGTTAGCTAACTTACATATAGTACAATAAACTAAATTTATACTAATAATACAAATATCAATATATATATATACATATAGTGTTTAAACTGGACAAAAGAAATATTCAATATCGTTCCTGGATATGTTTCAAAAGTTCATTCTTAAAAACATTCAACGATGGAGTAGATTTAATTGAATCAGGCAAATTATTGAATAGGACAAAACCTTTGAAGAATAAACTGCACATACTACTTCTTGCATTTGTTCTATTTATATGAATGTGACTGTTGTGCCTGGTTGAATGGTGATGAATGTCTTTATTGAAAGTTATTAATGATAACAAGTATGGTGGGGTCATTTTATTTAATATTTTATAAATGAACACCATAGAACAATAGAGTAGTCTTTGGGACACTGAGAGCCATGGTAGAAATTGGTGTATACCTATTACATTTTAAAATTATTCTCATTCCCCGATTTTGTAGTTTTTGCATTTGTTGCACTTTGTTCAAATTAAAAGAGAATAAAATAGATGCACAGTAGTCAAAATGGGGTTGGATTACTGATTTTAATTCCAAAATTTTTGTATCTGTTGATAAGTTACAGGAAGTAAACATAATTTTTGGGATTTCTCAAAATCTTTTCGTTTACCCCCTTTTTTTTTATTTGCGCATCTTGTTGCTCGTTTGTGTAACTTTTACGGTTACCGAGATCCCCATCATGCTGTTAATTCTTATCTTGGGCACACTAAACATCTATAATTCAGTTGGAATTGGTTGGTGAAGCAACTGGGATAGTGGCTAGAAAAAAAAAATGATGATAATAATAGAAAAACATTCTGTATGTAAATCCCATATTCAGTTGTATTATCGATTCATCACCCACCCACGCAGGCTACTTCCACGCCGGCCCGAGGGGCGAACACACCCTGTGGGACTCGAGACTGTTCAACTACTCGGAGTTCGAGGTGCTCCGCTTTCTCCTATCCAACATCCGTTGGTACGTGGACGAGTACCAGTTCGATGGCTTCCGTTTCGACGGCGTCACCTCGATGCTGTACCACTCGCGGGGCATCGACCAGGGCTTCGGCGGCTCCTACGACGACTACTTTGACATGCGCGTCGACACCGAAGGCGTGGTCTACCTGATGCTGGCCAATCACGTGGTGCACACGCTGCACGCCGACGCTATCACGATTGCCGAGGACGTGTCGGGTATGCCCGGTACTTGTCGGCCAGTGTCGGAGGGGTGTCTCGGGTTCGACTACAGGTAGCAATTTTTGGAACCATATTGAAAAGAAAAAAATAATGTTATTCCTTTGCCCTTACTAACATTCACATCCATGTATTATCTGGGGGACAGCTTCAATGACAGTGCTTGACAGCTGTAGCTATCGTTCAATATAACGTACACGTACATGTTTCCCTATTCTCTTTTTATCATAATATTATTGTGTGATTTTAATAGATTATTCCACTGAATATAGCCGAACGAGGAGCTGTCGAATCTCACATTAGCGTATCTAATGATAACTATATAGGTAACATCAAGGTGGATATAGGATGGTGAAACAGCTTCCTATTAACAAGCACTAGAATAAACTGTAGACCTTTGCCTACTTGATTTCATACCGTAGTAATAATATTTCCTGAAATTAACAGAGATGGCGACATACCTTGTGTCGGTAAAACAGAAACTCTGCATCTGTAATCTTTTTATCAGTGTCATCTGTTCTAGATGAAAAATGACTGAGAAGAGTCAAAATATCGATAACTATTCCAAATTCATTGAAAATATTGTGTTTTGATGTCATTTCAACTCATGTCTGACAGATGCGAACCACAGAAATACATGAGCAACAGAAATCTTCATCGATAATCGATCTCACCGCCATCTTCATTCAAGTCGTGGAAATATTAGTACCACCTTGGGTAACATGGATACCAGAGCTGAAGCTGAAAAATAAAACAAATGACAGTCTGCCGGACCAATCGCGAATATGCGCATGCGCAAGTTTGAGTTAAGAATCGACATTCGTTTTCATCATGGAGAAGAGTAGCTTTGTAGTGATCGACAAACGTATGATAATTATTAAAAATCAGTCAAATGTGTCAGATAACCTTCAATTCGATGTTTTTATTTTATCATAACATATATTTTTCAAATATTCATTCATTGATGGATTGTTTGACGATATTGAATGATAGTTGATGATAAATGCAGAAATGGATGTGATCTACAAAGTGATACTTGCGATTTGCATAGAAACCTGTGACGATAAAGTCATCGCGGAACAAGATTCGTGGGCCAATTTTTTATCAATCACTGTTATCACTCACTAATCATTTGGGTTAAAAAATATACCTAACCTATGAAATTCTAAAAACGTCAGTGGATTTCAACTCGTCAAAACCCGCGCATGCGCACAATTCATCATTAGCAAGCCAGACAGTATTTTGTTTTTCCAAAACTGGCTTCATTTTCGCGTGAAGAGAAGAATGGGTGTTATCCATATAGTTGTTATTATATATATGGGTGGGATAAGATTACGATTTGTACAATTTATATTGAGAGTTGCGATAATGTGGTGGACAGCTTGTTGGCTTCTCACGTAGGCGGACGGGGTTCGATTCCCGCTATGATCTTTCTTTTTTTATTCTTTCAATTATCAATTAATTGTTCTTTTATCAAAGATTCACCGAAAATAGTGATCCGGACCCTCACTGACAGTTTAGTGAGTAGAAGGATATGAAAAAAATTATGAATAATTTCGGTATGAAATTTTCTTACCGAATACCACTTATAGCTTCAAATGAAAACAGAAAATTCTTTCTTTAATAATTGAAACTCTTGTGGTATTATAAGTGAAAACACATTTTTGTCTTGTTACTAGGTGTATTCATGTCCTGTATTTTGAGGACACATGACACAGTGTTATTAATTTTTCCCTCATAGCCTCACAAAACTCCATTCGACTGTTATAATCTTCTGGAAAATGTCTTGAATGTCCTACAACTTATAGGATTTATAGCCATGCTTTTTTATGATATGCTGGACTGTGCAATCTGGAATATCTACTTCTTAAATGTTGTTACTAGAACATGGTTTATTGACTTGTACAAATGCACTGACTTCTGAAATAACAAGCTCAACATTTTATACAACGATTAATATGCATCTCGACATCTTGATCTGATGAAAAAAATTGAAGAGAGTTCGAGCAATAGGAACAGGTTGATCACGATAGAAAAGTTCAAAAAGCCCATCAACTTCTTGTGCATTTTCAACTTATTCAACATACCGCAAAATTACGTGAGAAGATATTTCTAGCAAGATACCAATCTATAGTACGCCAAAAGTTTTTAACTATAGATAGTGTTGTTGACAACGATTCCACACCCTTGAGTTCGCCTGTTGATAATTGCCAGCGTTGCCAACGTGTGTATGATTTGATGGATCTGTGAAGTTTCATTTACAATTTTTTCAACAGCAGTTCACACATACGATACATATAGTTGAAAATAATTTCAGGCTAGCGATGGCTATTCCAGATAAGTGGATCGAAATATTGAAGCATGTTTCTGATGAAAATTGGGACCTTGCCAATATCGTTCACACTTTGACGAATAGACGCTGGATGGAACCGAATGTAGCCTATGCCGAATCTCACGATCAGGCATTGGTAGGAGATAAAACAATTGCTTTTTGGTAAGTAATGTCAGAATTAAATGTAATAGTTTTCTATGGATATTTGGGGATTTTCCTGCTTTCAGTTGTGATGATTTTATGTCATGATTTTATGAACAGTATCTATATCGATGTATTCAAATTGTATAGATCGTATCGTCAACAAACATTTTTTCAATTTGTTGCATTTTTATAGTCTAATTCATAATCTTGAAATCAATTCAAGAATATGATATGTAATAACCTCAAACTCGATCAGTTTTGATAATTTCTCTCAGAATACTGTCCTTCTATTATTTGAGGTAACCATTGGTGACATGACGTATATTGATCATTCATCCATATCTACAGTTAATTTAAATTAATTTACTCCAACCATTCAACCACTGTTGATGACAAGGCGAGTCGCTCATTACGATTGTAAATTGTCCATCGTGACTTCCACCCTAAAAAAAACACATTGATGCCACAGTTTATTGTGTGTTCGAAATCATCAATTTCCGAAACCGGATAAAAAATGACTTGCGGCGTTTTCCATAACCGAACCACAACCCCCCCCTAGGTTGATGGACAAGGAGATGTACACGCACATGAGCACCCTGAGCGCCCCCTCGGCCATCATAGACCGGGGCATCGCGCTGCACAAGCTGATCCGTTTTCTGACGCACGGCCTGGGCGGCGAGGCCTACCTCAACTTCATGGGCAACGAGTTTGGCCACCCCGAGTGGCTGGATTTCCCGCGAGAGGGCAACGGCAGCTCCTATCACTACGCGCGCCGCCAGTGGAACCTAGTCGACGACGAGATGCTCAAGTACAAGTTCCTGAACAACTGGGACGCCGCCATGAACCATGCCGAGAACAGGTGAGGGTAAAAATTTGCCCACCTTGTACAACAAACATTATATTTCTAATCCTGTAGGTATGGTTGGCTGGCTGCCGATCCGGCTTACGTCAGCTTGAAGCACGACGGCGACAAGGTGGTGGTGTTCGAGAGGGCCGGGGTGCTGTTCGTTTTCAACTTTCACCCTGTCAAGAGCTTCGCCGATTACAGGTGAGAGTTCCAGACGTAATGAAAAATTCCAGAAAAGCTGCTCTCAAAACATATGGCTCAGATTTCGCATGGTATTATCAAACCCTTCCAGGATACACATGGGATTGTATGTTGAAATTCACGAAATGTCAATTACAATTCATGAAAGATGTAGATATGCTTATGTTCATTGGGATAGCCATAAAATGTGGCTTTTCAGTTTGCAGCAAAAGATATGCCGAGGCTAATCATATTGATATATGTGAACATACGATCCCGCGAAACTTTCAGAACATCTTCTTAAGATAATCAATATCTTGATTGCAGAGTGGGAGTCGAGGTTGACGGTGAATACAAGGTCATTTTGAGCTCAGACGATAAAGAGTTTGGCGGCTTCGACAGGATAGATAAATCAGTGAAAATCTTCACTCATCCAGAGGGATACTGCGGAAGAAGAAACTATGTACAGGTACGTTTTCATTTCGAATCCTCGGCGTATCTAATAACTTTTAAATGTTTTGAAGGAGGTTTACTTAATCAGTTTATGATATTGAATATTTCACTTGTTGAGCTTTACCTTTTAATATTTGCAGGTCTACATACCTTCTAGAACTGCAATAGCCTTGGCCAGAGTATAAGTAGTTAAATATTTTTATAGCTGTGGAGGTGCATTCATGCAACAACTAAACTCAGATGAAATATAGATGTACTTGCAATGCAAATAATTAGCCGGCGTTCATGTGAAATCACCTGGGGAATGGCATTTGACATGTTTGAAGTAATTTAGAAATCCTTTAAATTTGAGTTTATGGTTGCACAAATCCACCTTTAGTTTTTGGTTGTGCTCATGACATAATGAAAGGAATAAAAAAAATTGTGAATATTGGAAAAACTTTATCAAAACAGATCATATCAGAGATGAGTTACCAGAAGAGATGAACAAATCACAGGTCCCCAATGATTTTTACAAGCATCGAATATTGTCAACAAATTCCCAAATGTATGATGAATCTCGAACCATTTGTAGAAGTACCTAGTCGTTTTCACGGATTCCGATTTGAGTAACGAAAAAAATGTATATTTTTGTATGACAATTCGCATAAGAGCTTTAATTGAATTAAATCAAGTCCTTGAAGAAAAGATGAAAGTGAAATAAAGTAACTCAATATGAAACGTCGAGACTATCAAACTTTCTGCCAATATTTCGTGTCTAGTATCTCATCTCTGCCAAATGTCAGATCGTACTGAAATTAGTGCCATTCTATTATGTAAATAGAAGAAAATTGAATGTATCTGTTGAATATCCAATAGATGGGAAACAGAAAAACTGTTTTGAATGATATATTAGATATCATCAACAATGAGAGAGGATGAAATCTTCTATTGAGTTCCTAAACACTCCCCAATTTTGATGGAGTTTGTAATCAACTGATTTCTTATATTTCGAAAAGGAATGAAAATACAACTTTTTGTATCCCGTAAAGTCAACAAAACCCTGAATACGAATTCAATGCTTGGTGTATGAATATTTTGGTCATCTTTTCAGCATTGTTTATTGTTGATTAGATATCAGTATGAAAGTACCAAAACGTGGCTAACTCAAAATATAATACCCCTTTGAGTGAAAATGCATAGTGTTGATAGTTTTCTCATTACCCCTCTTCATCTATTGGATCCATTTTTATTATTATATGAATTATAGTTGGTCTCTATGACTAGGAACGTATAACATAAATTTGCGGCGTTTTATCTAATTATATATCATTTGTTGTTACTGAGTATACTATATTTTGTTGAATTATGAATTTATTTTTCTATAAATGATCCCTATTAATATTTTTTTCATTCTAAAACCTGGAACATCCATTTTATTAATCGAAAAAGTCTCCATACAAATGTTTTAGATACAAATTGATCAAACTTCTCTAAGTTTGACAGAAACTTTATAACCGTCCTTGGGTCGCAATACTAAATTTGCTTTCAGAGAAATATCTTCGACATTTCTGTAAGATGTATGAAACCTGTATCTTCTCAGAACGTGTGTTAATATCGTCTTCATCACCATCATCGCATATCTAGGACCTGAAAAATTTAAAAAATGTTCCTTCAATTCCATCACATAACACTTATCTTGAGGAAATGGGTCAACTTGAACGTTGAGCATTCATTGAATAATGAGAAAATGTCGATTCTGTATTTTGAAAATCCCTCATCAGTCAATTTCGAATGAGCTGATCTAGAAAGTTTGAAATATGTAACAAGAACAATCTAATGATGATCCCCACTAGAAGAAAAAATTCTATGCCACCAAAATATACAGGGTGTCTGGAAATTGTGCGCAAAAAATAAAAAGGTGACTTCTATTTCTTGCCTTTAAAATTGATTTTCCAAAATTGAAATTTTTCTCTGGTTTTCTTCATATTTAGCACAATCAGTCGTATTTTGGAGTGTTTGGCACCATAAGCACATTTTTTCTTGGGTGTTGAAGGTGTGCGATCTATGTTTATACTCAGTTCAGACTGAATGATTTATTTATTTATCGATACATCGACTTACCAATGCAATTTCGAGGACCATAAGAGAAAGGAACGTAAGTACAAGGATGCCTCTTGGCAGTTTCTTCTGGAAGAAACCTGTCTGGATCGAATTTGAAGGGTTTCGGCCAATATTTCTCATCCGTTTGTATTCTCAATATTCCGAACACTACCGAACATCCAGAAGGGATCACATGATCACCTGAAAATATGTCGAAGTTGATTGATTCTTTCAAAATTTACACTTCATGATGCTTGACATTTTTATCTACTATAAAGCTTTGATATTGGTTCCATATTTTAGAGTGGAAATTTTGTCAGCACTGAAGGAATGGAATTCCAGGAAAAGTATTTTGTCAAATGGATTTTGATTTCTTGTATGTGCTACGTTTTACGAACCGAGATCAACTTCTTCATCCACAGCTCTTACAATAATCCCTGCTATAGGAAATAATCGTAAAGTTTCTTTGATGAATCTTTCCGTGTACTTCAGTTTGGGTAAGTCGCTTGGCTCCACTGGATGGTCATGTCCGATAGTTTCGATTATTTCGTTATAAACCTTCTCCTTAAACATATACAGTAATGATCAATATCTATTATATAATCTCCAAAAATTAATACTCCATATAATCCAGTTAATTTGAATTTGAAACATGTTAATATTTGTCCTATGATTTCTGCTTTTTCCAGTGAAAGTAGGAATATTCTGGAAGGGATGAGACATTCGAAGACATCAGTTAAGATAACTTTGCATTAAAACAAGATATAATTAAACCGATGAAATGATATGAAGGTAAGTTATTAAATCTCTAACCTAAACTTTGTCTTCTTCTCCTTCTTAAAGTTGCTATTCTAAATCTAAAAGTTATTTGAAAATTAATACCTGCAGATCTTGATGAAGACCCAACATGATGAGAGCGAAACACATTGTGCTGGCAGTGGTGTCTGAACCCTGTAATCAGGAATCGAGATTTTTATTTGATGCAACCAATAAATACATCAACTTTTTTCATTCATATTCTTCGTGGCAATAGCCAGAAAATTCTACTCATTGTCTATATACAGTTGACGTTGTTTCTTAATTTTAATTTCACTTCATCTATATGTAGAACTAACAAGTATATACTTTCTATTTAGATCGATGCAACATTTATAACTTACAGCAATTATGAATGTATTAACTTCATCCTCGAGTTCTTCTTCAGTTAAACCTTTCTTTTCATCATTTCTTATTTCTATCAGGTAGTCAAGAAAAGCCTTCCTCTTTAGTGGTTCTGGAAGAAAAAACTCAAACATATCAAGATACCGATCAAAGTTTTATATTTTATTTTCGAAGACAAGTGTGTTTCACTTTTCATGGAAACACCCTCGTAACTTCCATAATTATAGAGGTGGAATGAAAATATCGTATCAGGACTAATGAAAATGCTGAAAATACCGTCTGCCAGTCACTACCCATTATTACGGTAAGTCGCACAGAAAAGTGTTTTTGGATCGCTGAATCTGATGATATATCTGATTACCAAATATTTATACAGGGTGTTTCATAATAAATGTGCAGGACTTTGGGATATAATAGCTCTTTCAAGAATATGAAAAAAAGTTCCTATTCGCGATAGAAAATAACACGTAGCACTATCTCATGGTAACAACTCGAACTTCTCGAAGTGGTAACGTTTTTGAATTGTTTTCGTATTTTTGATATTTGTGTCATTGTGACATTACTGACATTTGTGTCTTTGCCACCAAACAAAAACTGAAAAAGAAAAACGATATGATTTCACATGTATTTCACCAGAACATCTCTTGAAAAACTGCTGGAAGTACACCTTTCACATCAGAAGCGAACAGAACAGAGGTTAGGTTTGTAGAAAGTTCAGTGGTTATCCCACTTCGAGTGGTTCACAAGTCACCGCTAGGTAGCGTATCGCTTAGCACCTATCGCGAATTGACTTACCCGCTGAAATGCACCATTTTCGACATACAGGGTGTTGATTTAAAATAAAAAATCGTTTTTTGCGAATATTTCTGGAACTGTTTATCGCACAGAAAACAGATTTTGTAGGCATTTTCTACTCATAATAAGCTATGTTTTGGGCTGATTTGTTATTTTCTTAAATTCATAATTGGTGAAGATTTCGAAGGGGTAGTGGGTGTTATTTCCTCCAACTTTTACGCCACTGGAAAAAGTACAATTTTGAGCCACCTATTTAAACCGCCAATGTTTTCTACACAAAAAAGGGACTCTTGTTTATAAGCTCTAAAGTTGACCGTTTTCAAGAAAAATCAACTTTCATGTTGAAAAACATGGTAAATTTTTTTCATAATTATACAAAATTTATTTAAACGTTAGAACAAACAACAAAACCAAACGTTAACTTTATATTTGCAAAATAAAAAAAAACAAATCATACTCAGTTAAACTAAGTGTTGGAATTTCAACACCCTGTATATCGAAAATGGTGCATTTTAGAGGGTAAGTCAATAGGAACTTTTTTTCATATTCTTGAAAGAGCTATCGTATCCTGAAGCCCTGCGTATTTATTATGAAACACCCTGTACCTACATTCGGTTTCTTTTTGAAATAATTGTTTTTTCTTTCAACAAAAAAACAACTACTTCCCTAGTGGCCTAGCAAATATGGCGTGAAACATTGAATTTAATTTATACCATAGTCTCACCTTCATCAAAATATGCATTATTTGAAAATTCTCTATCCTTCATCTTTTCCTCGAAAGCATTTTTCTTCTCTCTGACCACCTATAAATAACAACTCAATAACATTTCAATCTTGGACATAGGATAACAAAGCAGAGATGGCCTAAATATATCGAAATGGATTTCAAGAGAAAACTTCCAGTTTAGTTGAGTTATTTCTTTGGATCATATGGACAAAACGTTACATTGTATTATTGTTAGGTTGAAGAATATAAGTACATTTCAACTAACAATTTTTTTACTGAAATTCACTGAGAGACGTCATCAATCAGTGACAATTTTGGAAACGATGAACATCTTTTAGTAGTTAATGTCTAAAATAAATGGTTAGAATATCATACGTACCCTGCCGGAGAATCCTTTCATATTTTTTATTATCTCCTGACATTCCTGGGACAACTTTGTCATATGGAAAACTTTGTCGTAATGGTACCAAAATACAAATATTCTTAGGAATATTATTTCCAATATTCTGAAATGGAATATTCAGTAATTTAGTTGCACTTGATAAAAAAATATTTTTTAAAAATCCGATACGTGAGAGAAAAAAACGAGTATCAAAATGAACATTTTTATCAATAACCATCAAGACAACGACATATCACAAGTTGATATAGATATTTGATGATCTATTTCTTCTAAAACGGTCTCATGAATTGATTTCGATGGCACTCGGTATGTGAAATCCCTATTATCTAGAGGGAAGTTGTATTGAAATAATATTGAATAAAATTTTCAAAATCATACTGGAATTGAAATTATTCAGTAGTGGGTTTGTTGTTCGGAGAGTAATACAGATACTTTCACTCGCCTTCCATTATTTGGTTTCAAAATAATAGCGGAACTGTGATATGAATAGGTATACGTATATTTTTTATTTTGTATACCTCTAAGTCATTAAGTGGAGAACTATGAAAACTCATCCAGAATACAAAGTGGATGATTTCGGTAATGTTGCTCTACTTCTGAACAAAGTTATTCCACGCATTATGTATGATGTCGAGAATGAGAATGAACGCACCTTGACATACGCTATAAAACTAGTTTCTAGATAGATCTTTGCTAACAATCTATCTGTCGAATAAACATGCGTAGATTCATCTTATTCGAAAAATCATTGTTTGAATCTAGCCTTGATAAGTTATTGTAAATAACAACAACCACAATAATTTTTTGAAACTGAATATCTATAATCCCTCAAAACTCGATGCTATTTTTGTGATCGAATTATCTGGGAAATATAGGTTTTTCGGAAATATTATCTGATCAATCATTATTGACTTGGCCGTTACCTGATGTAAATCCATCCATTGTATATAAAGAATCTAATCGTTCTGTGTTATTCTACAATTCATAATATTTGTACCTACTTGAATCTTAGAATTCCACGAGAAGATAAAATACATATAATGAAAAAAAAAATGCTTTCATAACGTAACAAAACAATATACAAAAATATTAATAATAATGATGATCATCAAAATTTATCGCAATAGGCAAGAAAAACAATTGTAAGTTCGTTATTTTCTCTGAGTTTGACAAACTTTTTGGTATCTTCCTATATATTCACATACCTGTCTGTCCATTTCGTGTACTCAGCATTTTTTGTTTGGGCATTAACTTTTACTCCCATGGCTGTTTCTGAAAAATGAATCGAGATAACGAATTTATTCCATATGGCTTTCACACTGCTGTATATCAGTGAGATTTAACAAAATTACTTGTATTTCTTTCAGTTGTATGCGATTACTAGAAAACATACCGCATATTGTATCCAAGGTACATTTGGATACCACGTGAAAAACATCGAATTCTTCCTTTCCACAATACTTTTGTAATTGCCGAACCAACATGTCCGCTTGCTCGTTGAATATTTCCACGAAGTTATCCAATATTTTTTGATTGAACGTTGGCGCTATCAATTTTCTGTTCTTCTTCCATTTGGGCACTAAAAACATGATTGTCATGTATATTATCTAGAAAAACACCATATCACGTCCGAAAGAAATCTTTTAAATTTGTGTATTTCATTCGCCTGATGATTGCACGATATATTTCATGAATATGTTGAAGGTTCTCTCCTCAAACTCACCTAAAGCAGTGAACAATCCATCTCCAACGATCATCCTAGCTTTGTCGTACAAGGGTTCTTTTCTTAGGCAAGCAGGAAGAAGAATTTCGAAATACCTTGGATCCGATACGGCAAAGAATAATCGGGGACCAAACCACACTCTGAATATTCTCGGATATTTGTTGAACATCTTCATTATTGAAGAAAATATATCTGTCGAAAGAGTAAATCGTTGTTTATAACTACCCAGAAAAAAAGGAAGTGCACTGACATCGATGATAACTATACAACTATATACAGATAAGTTTGCTCCTATCAGGAGTCGAATCCATCTGATTGAAGAACGTGTTGGAAAAAAAGGATCCGCGACTGCCATTATTATTGCCGTAAAATTCTTGCAAATATGAGAAAGAGATTCTCTAAAATGTTTGTACAAAATGATACCGCAGGCTACACAGACCAATAAGATAAGATAGGTAATTCAGCTAAATTTACTTCTGTCACTAAAAAAGATTTAATTTATAATATAGTTTATAAAACTATAAAACATGCTTTTTCAACAATGATTAAAAAGCTTTGATGCATGATGGAACATCTATGTAGAAATGGTTTCAGAGAGTTCCGTCACGATTTTGATCTATTTCTCATTGATACATTGAATTCAGTAAGGATTGCTCCTTATAATTTGAAAAGAATACCAAAACTTCTTATAAAGGTACCTTTAATTATACTCTATTCATTCATGCGGGCCTGCGTTTTTTTTTCTCCAACATGTTTTTTTAAAATAGCAATATGCCATATGGTAGTTCCAAATTTCTAATCAACCAAAAACAGTGTGTTTTATGACGTTTCCACAGGTGGTCGTAGAAAAACATTATTTTTATCAATTTTCATTCCAAGTTGGTATCATCAAAGCGGTTTTTTTGGTTTACTTACCGTTATTTTATTTTATCGTATCATTGAAGATTGAGACATTATTATATGAAATCTCTATTAATAATATTCAACATCATAAACCAAGGTGGATATAGGATGGTGAAACAGCTCTTCAATTGTTTCTGCGAAAAACTTGTAGACCGTTTGAGAAGGTACTAATATTTCCACGACTTGAATGAAGATGGCGGTAAGATCGATTATCGAAGAAGATTTCTGTTGCTTACGTATTTCTGTGGTTCACATCTGACAGACGTGACTTGAAACGGCATTTAACAATATATTTTCTATAAATCTGGAATGAATATTGATATTTCGACTCTTCTCAGTCATTTTTCATCTAGAACAGATGAAACTGATAAAAGTATGACAGATGCACAGTTTCTGTTTTACCGACACAAGGTATGTCGCCATCTCTGATAACTTCAGGAAATATTACTACGGTATGAAATCAAGTAGGCAAAGGTCTACAGTTTATTCTAGGGCCTGTTAATAGGAAGCTGTTTCATCATCCTATATCCACCTTGTCATAAACATACCAAAACCATAGTTACTCCATAATACATTATTAGTTACCATGATTTGCTTCAGTTACGAAAGCATAATACGTAATACAAGCCAAAGCTAGTCAGCTATAAATGGAAAAAATCTAGTCTTCCGTATAGTGCACGCTAGATTTTTTCCATTTAGCTGACTTTGATGCAAGCATAATTCGTTAGATTCAAAAAATCCATTTTTGTAATAAGTGCAAATTTTTATTTTCAAAAATCGTAGCAGAGCGCTCTCGACTGTCAAGTCATCATCAGTGCGTACCTGCAAGTATGATCTTGATAGTCGAGAGCGCTCTGCTACGATTTTTGAAAATAAAAATTTGCACTTAATACAAAATTGGATTTTTTGAATCATTGATACGTGCACACAGCCCATCAAATCTTTCACTTAATACGTTAGATACCACATTATATTTATTTATTTTCGCATCGCCGTTGTCCATGAAGCGATAAAGCTTTGAATGCAACTCGATTATTAGCGATTTAACACCGTCTCGGATATTGCGGTTGACTCGGCTACCGCCTCGTAACTAAGCAAGTAAGCAATGTCTCCGACTATTGATATTCATCGCCTCACGGTATACGTGATCGAGATATACAGTGAGGACCAAAAGTCCGTCGCCCCCCTGAAACTTCTTTATTCTACACATTACAAAAAAATGTTAAATACATAAGTTGTAGGGTTTCATTCGATCTCTTTAATGGTTTAAGTTTCATTCATACAGAGTGTCTCAAAAAAGCACGGTGACTTAGAAGTTAATTTTTTTAAATGGAACACCCTGAAGAGCTGATTTCGTCGATACATCATACTTGGGGTATAGCGAGAAAGATTACAGAGATATAGGGTGTGAAAAATCGAGATTTTTCAAATTTAGGAATTGTTTGTGTCGAAACTAATCATTTCTGCTCAAAACGACTTACATGTCCCTATCTTAACTTTTCATTTACTATCTACTGACATTTAATAGAAACAAATAGAGGGTGATGCAAAACTCAAAATTTTGAACCACCCGTATTTGTTTCAATTAAATATCAATCGATAGTAAATGGAAAGTTGAGATAGGGACATGTAAGCCGTTTTGAGCAAGAATGGATAGTTTCGGCACAAAAAATTCCTAATGTTGAAAAATCTCGATTTTTCACACCCTATATCTCTGTAATCTTTCTCACTATACACCAAGTATGATAGATCGACGAAATCAGCTCTTCAGGAAGAATCTGAAAATGAAATAAAATACAGGGTGTTCCATTCAAAAAAATTAACTTCTAAGTCACCGTGCTTTTTTGAGACACTCTGTATGAATGAAACTTAAACCATTAAAGAGATCGAATGAAACCCTACAACTTATGTATTTAACATTTTTTTGTACCTAATATGTAGAATAAAGAAGTTACAGGGGGGGCGACGGACTTTTGGTCCTCACTGTATGCGTCACAGATGAATGGTATAATTTCAAAATCGTCCTTTAGTTCGGCTGTCAAAAAACAATCGTAGTTAGATCACACCATCATTTTACGAAAACCAAGCACCAGGTACCCATTGGTAGGTACCCATCGAATTTGGCTCCCTACGTTTGCGAAGATCTTTTCCAAAAGAGCTTACCATATGGACTACCGAGGAAATAGAGGGCGCAACCTACGAAGGGCAGCGCGATAGGTCCAGGCAACTTGGTGGCGGCCTTGTACAGTTTTCTTCTGCCCCACAAACACTGAACGCCCCAGATGAGGATGGTGCAGGCGAAGGCCACCAGCAACAATTCGAGGACTGTCCAGCTGTAGAGTTTACGGGGGGAGACTCGTGAGAGTTGTTCCTCCATCCTCGAGCAGGGCGGTCTATCCGATCAGAAAAAATGCTGTCTCAGATGAGAAACTTTTTTTTTTGTTTTCGTAGTCACCCATCTTTATGGATTCTCGTTTGATCAGGTATTAAAAATAATGGTAATTCTTCCGTTAGGTGGCGATGTCTTTTTGTTTTCAAAATTTTTGGCTTTACTTAGGTATTTTGGCCTCCTGATTACGAATCTGAAAACCAAATTGTGCGGAAACCAATACTTTTCGAGATATTCGCAAAATAAAGTCATTATAACCCTATTATTTAGCAACACTTATTCAGTGATTCAACCTTTATCATTCTTCTTTAATTAATGTTTGAAGAGCTATATACCTTCCTTATTAACTATTAAGTAATATTTCATGAGAAACGGCATTATATTTATTAATTTAACCATTTATTTCTAAATTATTGTCAACATTTTGGTGACAAATTTCAGAACAAATTGTCTCGTGGAGCATTCAGTATTTCTTTCTATCTCTACTTCGTGAGGAAAAGAAGGACAGGTATATATTGAATGAGAACGCCCTCGCATGAACGGACGACCACTGGCAACATTATTGCCAGTGTTGTCTCTGTTGACAGCTATCATGGCCGTTATTTAAAAAACTACATAAATATTTAAGATAATATCAAATTTTAGCAATCTCATTTTGTTTTTCTGATTTATAATGAATATGGTATCTATTTTCCGCGAGCACTTACACCGAGTTTCGTGTACAACAGACAAGCCAGTGATGAGCAGTTGAACAATAGCAAAAGAAGGATGATAAAGGTTTTATTTTGCGAATATCTCGAAAATTATTGGTTTCCGCACAATTTGGTTTTCAGATTCGTGATCAGGAGGCAAAAATACGTAAGTAAAGCCAAAAATTTTGAAAAAATAAGACATCGCCACCTAACGGAAGAATTAGCAAAATAATGGCAACGAAAGAATAATTCCCATATTATTCATCATTATTTATTTTGCAAGATAATCTGAAGTGAAGTAGAAATCGCACAGTAATTGACGTGGAAATAAAGACCAGTCGGTATATGGATGAATGTGAAAAAAGCCATAGTTTCCATAAAAAGTTTTAAATTATGGGAAAGGTAATAAACTTTGTGTATTATCTTTAGAGAATATCTCAACAGGGCGGACCTTGTTTCTCCCTATACTAAAAATTGTCACAGTGGTAATAGTGGTATCAATGAGAATTATCGTCCCATGCATATCAATAATTAATTGATATACGCCCTATTTTTGAATGAAAAAAAATCCATATCTATTTTCTATCGTCTCCCAATATCCTTCCGACATCTATATTGGTTATTAAATTTGTATTAGAAAGGCTATTCTATACATTCTATTCGACAGGGTGGCAAATGGCAATCCCTTCAAAAGTCTCAAATGCCATAGGTGGTCAAGTCATTTGAAAGGTATGTATTCCAATATATCTACTTGATGTTGTACAAAAGTGGATTAATAAATATATCTTTCTATTTACCTATCTATCGATGTTCTTCATGACAATAAAGAGCAATATAGGTACCTATATAAAAAAAAACTCAAAGTACCTATGTTTGAATTTTGACACTACCTATTTATGCCTATTTGTCAATGTCCATAAGAAGTTCTATTGATTGAAAAGGCTGATTACTCAAAATAGTCAATAACTGCTGTAGGACCTTTTTATGATCGTTTTTTTATTTATAATTCTGATTAAATGATCAAACTTTGATCAAACCATTGTCAACAAATCTGAGAAAATCAAAAAGCCCCCTGATGTTACCGCTAACAAACACGCATCACCAATAAGACTTATGAGTACCTATTATGTAATAAAATCAATTTTTTTCTAAAAACTCGGCAAAAAACCTGTATCTCGAAAACTAATCAAATTACGATAGGTAGGTACCTCATATGTTTAGAGAAAGTTAGGAATAACCTTCTCCAATATCTATAACTTTCCTGTATATTGTTTAGGGCACATAAAAAATACCAAATATATAACAACTGAGATTGAATGTGATATAATGAGGGATGTTATGGAAAAGTCAACTTTTTATGGAAATAAAATGATATATTGTAGAAGCCATCAACTTCAGTTAACACATTTTCAAAAAAAGTCTAATTCTAATTACTCACATTATTTCCATCTGAGCGATGGTATTGTCAATGACACAGATAAAAAACTAATCGACTCCAAATATAGTAACTCTACTTGATTTCAACGTACCTCTAAGCGCACTGAATATTTTCAAGTTTGATGTCAACTACTATATTGATTCTTCACATGTCGCAATTGTAGAATTGTAGTGGTATAGCAGTTCTGACCCCCCTTTTTACCATTTTTTATAATGCTCCAATTAGGCAGGTACCTACCTACGATTCGTGCCATGAATTACCAAAGAATAAGTGAAGAAGACAAAGAACCAAGAGATATCATAAATTTTAAAATTTTAGATCAAGAAAGTGATAAAGTTTTCGTGTAACGCAGACTAAGTGCTTCAAAAAACTAGGGACATTTCTTACTATCAGTGTGTAAAACCTATACCTATATATTGTTCAATTATTCAACTGGTAAACGATAGATAAAATTGATTTTTATGAGATAGTTTATCACAGTTGTAGGTATTTGATAATATGATACAAATTTTTTAAGACGCTATTTTGTCACACAACGTTGTTTGGAGTATGATGATGAGACTACCGCAGATTCCAATCTGGATCAAGAAGGAAAGGTAATGGCGGCCCACCTAAAGAAGTTGGGTGACCGTTAAGTCATGCAAAAATTGCTAAGTGTGTAGAGCAGGAGATTCCTTTTTCCACCTTCAGAGTGAAGAACGCGCAGGATAGGCTAAGATGGAATAATATGATTATCCTTGCTAGCCCAAGTAGAGTTCGAAGAATGGGAAGGTATAATACGAATAAGTCTCAGGCGCAGAAATCTTCCTGGAAGAAAGATACCTACTTATGAGAAAGAAAGCTATACGCTTAAGGAAAATATAATAATACTGTTTTTCTTGCTGAAGTGTTTGGTCTTGGGACAGAGCAAAAAATTTATCTGATCGGATAGTCAAGCAGCACTCAGAGTTATCTGTCACCTCAGACCGTGCTCAGCACTGGTACAAATGAACCCTGATGCCGTTTTTTGAGGATTTGAGCCTGATGTAAGGCATTATAAAAAAGCAGACCACGTCAGCCCTTGAAGCATTAATGAATTAGTGGAGAAAGAGTGATAACAAAATCACCCCACAAAATGCCATCATAAGGTTACCAATATCACTGAAGAATAATTGAATGATGTGTTGAATATCACTGCCATCGAAGAATCTCAATAGAACAAGAGCAACGTGAAACTATGCATGTGATCGTGAGTAGATTTTTTTTACTCTATTCACATAATTTTCGATCTCTGCAGTGATCCAGTAATAAATACTTATCACAATGGTTGTCAAAAAGTTACAAGAGCAAAAATAGGTTTCATAGGGTCCATTGATTGGTGGAACAAAATGTATGTTAATTATATTAAGGAAAGTATTATTAATGGCCCTATTGATAAAAAATTGTTGATCATATGTATAATTTTCCTTGCACTTATCATGAATCTGATCCGGATCGACCCATAAATAATAAATAAAGTGTGATTTATCCTTGAATTGAAGTGAAAAGAGATATTATTGTTATTAGGAATTATGTAACAGAAGTGATATCCTTTTTCGGTAAACAAACTCTCCTGTTATCTACATTTATTATATGTTTATGTCAATATTGAACCTATTTTGGCCAGCATACTAAATGCATGTTGTCAATCTAATAATAATTTTCGAATAAAATTAAATCTTCGTCAGGAGAAGAAAAATTTATCGATTGTACCATTGTCAATTTCAATGTCAAAGGCTGTCCACTGGAAAAATAACGTAACTCTATGAGGTAGACATCAGGACCTATTTCTAATATTCAATGATTCAGAAGTAGGTACTATTTTGAAGTGTAAGGCCCAATTTATGCATCATCACTGTCTTTATCATTGTCTTTGTCACATCAGTCACAGTCAAAGTTTCAGAGCATGTATTTTGAATATTATGTACTAGGACTATGATAATGATGCATAAATTGAGCCTAAGAGGCACCTTACTCATTTTTACACTCTGAGGTAGAAGTTTTTTTTTATGTTCTGGTGATCACGAAAAGGGTTATCTTGTAATGTTCAGAGAACATCGTGAGAACCAAGGGAAAGGAGGTAGGAGTTAGTTCCTGGAGATCGTATATGCCTCGGGGAACACCTCCCTAGGCAATGAGTTCCAAAGTCTTGATGCTCGTTGGATGAACGAGTCTTATTTGGAAAGGGACGTTCTGCAGGTCTCTAAAGTGACCACGAAGGGGTGTGAAGACTGAACTTGACGGGTTGATCTCGAAGAGACTGCTATAGTGGAGGAACGATTGTGGATCATTCAGAAGAGAATCGCCCATGAAATTATTTATAAAACAGAGACAAATCGCCAACCCTTCTACGGTGTTCCAGAAAAGTGAGCGAGTTTGTAAGCGTTGCATCTCCGACGAGACGAATTGCCCTTTTTTGGACAGAATCCAATAGTTTCAGGATATGTTTAGATGCCGCACTCCAAAAATGGGAACAGTATTCCAGGACAGGTCGGATCTGTGCCTAAAGTTCAAGTAAGTAAGGTTCACTGTAGAGTTTGTGTACTTATAATAATAGTGTTAGCGACAGTATTCTAAGAACACCCCGTATTGAGATGGAAAGCTGTCACGAGGTGATGAATCACCTGAGTCATCGTTGAAATGAGGCGTCATCAATTATATTCTAGTGGAAATGGAAATTTACTCAGATTACCAAAAGCTGGAATTTCAAAACAAACCCTGCTATCAGCACCGGATTAAAATAAAAATAAACTTCAACCTGACAATGAAATATTTATCAACATCTTCTTGGCAGACATTCGGGATGTCTATGAAACTGCGTCTATATGGGTATACCTACTATCTCAACCAACTATAGGTTTTTATTCAGTATTGGAATGGGTTGAAGTAGAACTTGAAGATTCAATGAATATACCTTATATTTGTTTATTCACAATCGACAACTGAAGAAGACATTTTGGTTGCGTTATGAACATGATTGCGAATTTTCGGGGGGATAAATATCAACACAAAGGTTTCCGAAATGTTGAAAACAGAGTTTTCGAATGATTTGTTGATCCCAAAATTCTCAAAAAATGTTCATTCTCAGTACAGGAGAATCATTTCAGGTAGCAATTTGGATCAGATTGGACGTATTCATTGATAAACACAATTTCTCATTCAGTACCACAACTAATTTGTGGTTTAAGTTTCATGTCCGTCAATATCATATACAAAATTTATACCTATACTTAACTAAAATATTTAACATTACATAATCAGAGTCTTTCACTTAATATAAGTCTTGTATCATATTGAATATCGATTATTATCACTCAATAAAGCCTTTTTGATTCTTAGAGGTAAAAAAACATGCTGTCTTATAAAAAAAACTATTGATGATGAATATACAACTCAAAAGGAACAAGAATCCACTGGGCATCACGTTGTTGTAAATCGTGAAAAGCAAAAAACACAACTGTAAGACCACTAAAACAAGAGATACATAGACAACAATGGCAAGCAAAAATAAAGCATCACAAAATTTGGCAAACATTTGGAAAACACTCGACATAACACATTCAACGACATTTTTCTTGATGAAAGTTTGGAATTGTTCGTTTCTCCAAATTTCCACAACTTTGGCATTTAACATTAACGATCTATAAATAATGTTATTGAAAATAATCGATCTGAATAGTAGAATGGTGTGTTCTGTTGACGTTTGGAGTCCCGAACTAGAGCATTTCAGCCAACCCAGCAATGCAGGCAGGACGACATATTGTTGAGAGCATATGAAGGAGTTGAATTTCTTGATTTTTTCTATTGAGGTCGTTCTGACCAATCTACGTTTGTCATCCATTTTCGGATTGAGGAAGGAACCGAGGGATGGTGGTCGTGCTATCACTGTAGACATTATGCTCAAAAATGTTTCATCCGTGTCTGCAAAAAAAATGATATATGTTAATAAAAACCTACAAATAATCAAATCAAAAAGAACCACAAAAATGGAAGAAGATCGAATGTTTCAGTCTGGTTTCATAAAGTACTCTGATGGCCTCCACATTTCCCAGATTTCACGCTACTTGATTTTCGGTAAGCAGGGATGTCATTTCAGTCTTAACCCGAGGGGCAAGGCAGTAGTCCCAAAAAATATATTGGCCGCCGAAAAAATGCACCGCAAGCGAAATTTTTCTGGTTCAAGGTCAAATGCCTTCAGACTGGCAATTAATGAGTTTCATAATCATCTGATCGCGCTATGACAACACCAAGTTGAGGAAGAAAATCTATGAAACAATCATGTACCGACATTTTCACATTGTAGGACATTTTTGCTATTCAATTCCTTATACTCAAGCTCCCATCAGTTACATCAATGATTGTTTTTTGACATTTCGTATGATGATGTATTCACAATAGTATATTATGATACAAGTTTTATAAGACGCTATTTTGTCACACGCGTGTGAACAAGTGCGACAGTGTCTTATAAAACGTGTGTCATATGCAATTTTTTCTATTTTGAATTGATTTGAAGGAAAAAATGGATTTAATATCGATAAATAACATCTTCGATTGGTAACAATGATTACATTGAAATAATTTGAATATGACGCACAAGCGTAAAGCCCAGTTTACAGTTGAGCGATTTTGATTATTGCAATACCAGCGGTGAAAAATTCAATGTTGTTATTGTTTTTATTGGTCAATTTGAATCAAATTACACTCTGAATTGAAATTTACCAATTAAAACATTGAGTTTTTCACTACTAATATCACCAAATCCAAATCGCTCAGAAGTAAACTGGGCCTAACTCTTCTGACTTTCATTTGACAGTTCGATTGTACCAATCTCCGAATAATAAAAAATGCGTATCGAAATAGAGGCTATTTCGACACGCATTTGCGTTGCACAATGACTTCATTATACAACCAAAATAGAAAAAATATAAAATATGATTCTGTGGGCTATTATATATTTTTGTTATTTAGGTGTTCTCCAGTTCTAACTCAAAAGTAGTTCCTCTCCTATACCTACAAGTTTCAAAATGAAACAAGAAAAATAGATTGAAATGTGAATTTAAATAAAACAACCTGAAAGGAAGGATTCAAGTGAATTGAAAGAATAAAAATAGGGTTATCAGTTTGTCACGACATTTCGAATGTGTTTATCGTTTTCAGGTGAGAACTGACAAAGCCCAGGGGTACGCGAATTCTCATAGGTCATCTATCTGTGCTAGGGCGAGAAAAGTAACTGGTTCATTCGATCAGCGGTTTCCATAATATGAACTCGTTATTGTTCAGTAGGTATGTATGCGGCTTTTTTTAATTTTCTCCTGAACCATTGCTCTATGGATTCTGCTATTCACTTGCTGGTTTCCCATTGTTGGGTGTATTTCTAGTGTTCGCCAATCCTATAGTTTCCAGGTTTCTTCGATTGTGTTTGTTATTGTTTGGTGGTCGGGTTTTGGTGAGTCTTGGATACGATGGTGTTTCCATATCTGCAGCCGGTCTTCATCTTGTATTTATGTCCAATTTTCCTGATTGATGGTACGGTTCTTCTCATCTGTGGGTCATCTCCCGCTTTTTGCGGACCAACGTCTGTTTCACCGCAGTTTATTCAAATATAGCTGTTCTCGTAATATGGTAGGTATTTTTAGATGTGGTCCAAGAACTTGTTGAGATTTTAGAGAAAATTGGGGCCTCACAACGAAACCAACTTGTCAGCTTCAATGTAGAAAGCCTCTATGGGAATATCATTTTTTGCGACGTTATCATATTTTGCCTGAACCCTTCCTTTCAAAATAAAAAACTCGTTTGAGTTGAGGCTATAGTTTGGAAATGTTCCCTAGGCACTTCTGAATACAATCAAAGGTATTTTAACGAAAAAAAAAAGTGAACTTACACTCCAACAGACATTAAAGCACAATATTTTGAAGATATTCCAGCGTACGTAACAACCCGTCAAATCACAGGAACTTCAGTAAGAAATATACCCATCGAGTATTTGTTGATAGAGGAACGATAATATATTGCAAAAACCAACAACGAGGTCATAGGTATCGTTAACCAATAACATTTCTCCCACTGAAAAAATACACCATGCACCATACAAATTATTATCACAAGTGATGTAAATGTTCAAATCTAATCAATTTGACTTTGGCAACCACTATTTTGACCTTGGCGTCTATCAATCAAGATATAACACTGATTTTTCTAAGTAGAAGATTCCATTCCATGAAATTGGGAAACTAAAAGTATCGCGCAAAACAACGATATCAATTATGTTAAAAAATATCAGGAGTTTCTAACAACGGTAATAATGCTGTGACGAACGTTTAATGATAAAAAATTACTAAAATACCCTTTATATAAATTATATAAGGAGTAGGTATCTGCTAAGATATATGATGAGTCTCGCCCATCCGGGACATATTGATCAACATACGGATTGGTTATATTAGAAACAGAACATAAGTCAACTTCGACATGTACCATGACCCCAAAAAAATGTGAATATTCCAGCAACTTCTATTTCAATTATGAAAAAATCAACAAAACTCATCTATCAATCTTGTTTGAAGTGGTCTCTTACTTGAAATAATATCACTACAAATAGTAAAGAACACTTGGTGACGAAAATAGGCTATGATGAACTTCATTTTTATTCAACAGCAGAGAACTTTTGTAAAATATAATAAAGAAAGTAATCTGAAAGAAATAAGTCGTTTTTATTAATAATCTAGAGTCTAGACTAGCTAAACCTGTATTGGTTAGATTCTACCTAACTCTTTCTAAGCGTGTAGTTTTAATGATTCAAAATATTTGTTTTTTCATCGTGTTTCTTTTTTTTAATGTCGTGTGCCAGGATTAAGAAATTGAAGATTGAAAAGCGCGCATATTTGAAAAAATTCAGCTGATACCAGAAAAGCAGGATGAGAAATTCGAATAGAATACCCGTAGATAATTCCTGAAAAATTCTCGTCTGTACAGGGTGTCAACATGTGGAACTCGGTTACGGTAAGAGATACAGAGTCGTTTAAAAGTAGGAAAAAGTTGTGTATATTTATGTTAAAAACACAATGGTGCTCGGATGAAATAGTTAAAAAAATCGACTTTCTTTATAGTAACATATCAGATTTCGGAGCATATCCAAATAGGTAAACCCTATACCTTTTTACATATTATTCAATTAGGACAAAGAATAAATGAATGCCAAATAATTACCATAGATTTAATACAACAATCTAAATTTTTCAAATCAATTACAAATCATAAAAATATAATGTTCACTATTCACTACTTAACTATACCTACTGAAACAGTTCGTTAACCTAGTATAGTGTATTTATGGCGTCCATGATAGAATTCGATGCACAAAAAATATTTCTTACTGAAATACCTTGCATTTTCACCGATCTCGCCAATGAATCAGCCATGAAAATTTCGAAATAAATAATATGGCATTTGTCAGGATAATTTATAATATGTGCGAACAATCATTCATAATAGCAGAGACAATGTGATAAAATTATCATTAGAAACAATCATCATTAGACAATTATTATGCTCGGAATTAGGTATCTCGAATATTCATAACATCGTGATATTACTTGTAAATATTTCCCTAATATTAGAAATTTCTCACAAGAGAAATGTAATTACATATCGAACAAATAAAACGGTAATTGAACTACGCGGACACTTCGAAAACATTCCGTCGCCATGACACCGCAAAAATACTGGAAATTTATTTGAATAAAATGTAAATACTTCATAAAATATTGTACTGATTCTTGTAATTATCAATTTGTTTGCTGAAATTAAATTGTTTCTTGCGAAATTATCAATAATTTTTATTTATTTGTGTCATTATTATAACCAATTATTTCATTCACACATGTGAGAGTGGAAAGTATTGAATTTATGATATTCAATATGATTGACTATTACAATAAAATACTATTATTTTCTAATTCATCTCGAGTAACTTGTTTATCTTGACAATTGACAATTCGAACCGGTGTGGAAATAGAAACGGTCGCCGCGCCAGTAACGAAATATTAGAGTTCCTGTATACCACTTATATCGAGCGGTAAATGAATTTGCCGTTTCTGGAAATTTCTTTCGCACCACTTATTTAAAATGAGCAGAGAAAGCATGAGCAACTTGTTTCATATTTTGTACCCCTATATTGAGCTCAAAAACTATCCCTGTAAAAATCGCCTAGAAAATAAGAATTTGCCGTTTCTGGAGATTTTTTTCACACTACATGTTTGAAATTTGCTGAAAGAGCATGTACTCCCCATTCCATATTTTGTAACCCTATATCAAGTTCGAAAACTACCCCTGTAACCATCAGGGGCGGCGAGTTTTGATTCGTCCAATGGGTGTCAAAATAAATGGGTTAGGGCAAGCTTACAAAAAATACGCAGCAGCCGAAGATTTATTTATGGTTTAAGGTCAAATGCCTTCATATTAGAAGATAGATAGGAGTAATATTCATTATTCATTACGTGGAAAGTACTACTAAAATATAACCTTTTTTTAATCGGGTTTCAAAAGTCTACTTTAATTTTGATATTCTATACCTTTACCAAAATGGAAAGTATCTTAGAAACAAATAAGGAATTTTAAGGAAATTCGAATGATTCATAATGTAAATTCGAAAATCAAGGAGACTCGGTATATCGACTTGGATATTATTGATTCATTATCATAAAAAGCAGTAAAATTTTTTTTTGTATTGTTTTTATCCATATTGTGGATACTCACCTACTTATATAATAATTGTTCCTGAACCATATCGATGAGCTAGGATGATTTATTTAGTCTATTCGCGATGCTTGAACAGTTCAGTTGTTCAGCAAAATGTTGATGATGAATTCGTCGGTGTCATCATCATTGTCTCTTTACATTATCCCTCTAATAGGACATCGGAAACCGTGAATGTGTGAAGTGCCGGTTATTTTGTTACCGTGTGAACTGCGGTTTATTCGGTTACCGTGTGCAGTGTTCTAAAATGTGAGGTGCCAAAAGAGCGGCATCATTATGGCATGGAGTTACAGGTTTAAAATATGGACAGGAATCCGAGCAATCATGAGGAGAAATCACTACTTCAGCAGGGGTGGATTGAAGAATTGTTTCCAGAGGGTGAGTGAATTTTCATTTTGCATGCATAGAATGAAGAATTCATAGACTTGACATGAATCGACAAATCACATTGGTTTGAAATTCATAATCGTTTACAATTTTACTGAAACTACGAACTTGATATAGGGGTAATAATATATGCACATGATTTTTCGTCTCATTGTAGTGAAAAATATATCTTCAGAAAAAGCAAATTTTTGTTTTCTATGCGATTTTTACTGTTACAGAGGTAGTTTTCGATCTTAATATGGGGGTATAAAATATGGAATGTGTTTCACATGCTTTCTCAGCCCATTTCAAACATGTGGTGCGAAAGAAATTTCCAGAAACGGCAAATTCTTGTTTTCTAGTCGTTTTTTACTGTTACATGGGTAGGTAGTTTTCGAGCTTGATATAGAAGTGCAAAATATGAAACGGGTTGCTTTTGCTTTCTCTACTCATTTTAAACAAGTGGTAAAAAATAAATTTCCAGAAACAGCAAATTCATGTATTGCTCGATATAGGTGATCTACAGGAACTCTAATATTTCGTTTCCGGGAGTTATTCAGATTATTAATGTTCATGCGAAGTTCATGTATATGGTCTCGAAATACAATAAGAAATTCTCGATATTATTATGAAAAAAATAAAAGTCAGTCTTGGGATATTATACCTCCTAAAATTTCACTAATCTGTTCATTACTACTACTACTATTACTAATCGAATCAAAATAATATACCTATAACGATATGTTTGCCCTATAGTACAATCATTATCGATGGATTTCATACTGTTACGAGATCAGAAGACATTATCTCGGCGGCATGCGACAGGCTGTGATTTATGGCCTCGCGATAACATCGCTCGCCGACGTACCAATTAGCGGATAATTCATAACCGTCGCAGTTTCTCGAAAATGAACGGTATTTCTTTCAGAACTCTATTGAATATTCAAGATTTTGCTAGACTATTTTGTACCTATATAAGCAGCAAAGTGGCGCAGACATTACAGCCAGTTTATAAAGAAAGTAGTATTGTGAACATTGAGATTTGTAAAGCGAATATCGTTGTGATTTAAATGTTTATTGAGTTTTATTACGATTGTTTAGTGAAATAAATTGTTTCGTCCCATCAGTTAGAAATATCGTAACAAATACTTAGGGTATTTATCAGCATTTTCAGAAAGTGTAAGTCATAAGACATTTATTAATTATATAAATTATGACAATGGTTCATTGAAAGTTATTCTAGAACAAGTACGGTTTTATGTAGTCGACATTTCTGTCTATCAGGCTCAACATCACTTTTAAGTGAGTCATCAGTTTTCTTGCAAAATTTCCATTTCATATACGGTAAAAAATCATGAACTCAGAACTTATTTCCGCTACGAATTATGAGAATTTCTTGATTCCCTTGTAGCCTTAAAGTGGTCCTAGTGCTTCCACATCAGCAGCCGAGTTAGCACAGCATCAGAATAAGTAGGTACTAGGTATAGCCCCCGTTTTACCGTAAGAACATTGAATTATATCTGTTCGTAGTCCATGCAACGATTCACACTGTGAATGCAGATCGCAAATGTTTATTTCTTCCTAAGACGTGACAAATTCACATCGAGACAGGCACGCCTAACAACCTACAGACCGGTTTCGGGCTTATTGGCCCTCATCAGTGCAGGGTAGTTATCCGAGTAGAGACCGTAAGATCTCAACTCGAAGCGTTGCCTGTCCCAATGCATTTTTGTCGCGTCTATTTGACCGCACCGAGCCGCGTTCCAACAGACAATTGAAAGTGGCGACATCATGCGGCAGAAGAAAGAAACACTCCAGAACCGAATCTCCCAAGTTTTACAGAACTTGGAAGTGGCTGAGAGCTCGACTAAGCTCAATAAATGAAAAAATGGTAGCCATAAATTGGAAAAAAATTTTGAGAGAAAAAAAAAAATAGTCTATCCAATTAAAAATATCAAACATAGTTTGAAATGAATGTCTGGTAGACAACGAGCAGAAAACAACTACTTTCCTGGTAAATACCACGCAGAACATTGAATTTCTGTTCGTAGTCCATGCAACGATTCACACTGTGCATGCAGATCGCAAACATTCATTTCAAACTATGTTTGATATTTTTAATTGGATAGACTATTTTTCTCCCCGTTTTGTTCATTCACGAAGCCCGTTTTTTCAAATTATTCCGTTCCAACTTATAGGTTGGTATACTCACTTTGAAATAATTGCAATAATTGCATTGTTGTTGGATTTGCGAAAACCGATCATATTTTTTTATAATGCGTGGAGTAAAAACAGAAAAATAGGGTAATTAATTAGCCTAAAAATGTCGCTGTATTGAATCGCATAAAAATGGTTCTGCAATGCCACAGGTTTTTTTTTTGACAACGCTGATACAAAATATGGGCAAAATATAGGTACTTTGCAAAAATCGATTGTTCCTTTTTTCCTTCTATTATGCCTGGAGCAAAAAAAATTTGGCTTCCTAAAATGACTGCACAGTTTGTCCAAATCCTAATATAGCAGAGCCACATATTTTTCTGAGGGAATAAAGAGCAGAATATTTGAAATAGGATAGTAAATTCGCCCTAAATGAGCTCTAAAACTTGGATAGGTACATCTACATCAAATGATAAACAATTTTTGCTTCTCAAAGGTATTGTCTTGCTTAGTTCGGCCGAATCTAGCAAAGCCCTGCAAGAGATTTTTCTATGAAGGAGGAGAGCGAAGAGCGAAACATTTCAAAATAGATAATAATCGATGTGCCTCGAATTTGTAGCTATATGCCGAGTAGAAATTTGTGTGTGACTACTTATAAATAAATGTAACAGAATTTAACTAATCTTACCTATTAGTATCTTTGGGTATATGGGTATAATCAACAGACAAAAACACAAACATAAAAGGTCAGTGTACTAATTGCCGGCAACAATTATTCTGCGATGGTTGTCCTTTGTAGAAACTGAACTTAACAATAATGTTCTACTGTATACACAGTGCTGAGCTCAAAAATACATGCACTGATTTCTGTTTTAGTAACGTTTCACACAAACACTTTTATGGCATGTTGAAGAATGAAAGAAACAAACAGAACAGGATGAAAGAACGATATGAGTGTACCAAAATACCAAAACAAACTGTAGGCATGCATGCATCTTTCTAGGTGACGTGACAATGTTGCCGAGTTTATAATAATGACTAATGACTGATGAAATGAAATAATATTCAGATAAGAACGAACGGATGGCTACCAACCAGTGAATAGTGGTAAGGATTGCTGAAAGGAGGCACTACGTAAACGTTAAATGGCATAAATTACCCTTGAGTTGGTGAATGGGTAACTCAAAAATGTGTTGTTCTTTTGTTTTCACCATATCGTAATCAGCGGGAAAAATAGTTTGCTAATTTACCCAATATATCATATAGTTTCTTACCAATGACGAACATGCTTAATTTGGATAACCCTGTAAATATATTTATAATGTTTATATCTCACATAAGAGTATATAAATATGTATATTTACTTATTATCCACCTCACAATAAAATTAATAGGCCTATATTTAATCAATGATTGTCGACGACTCACATACTCAGTTTTTTATTCACACTCAATAATGTAACGTCCTGGTGACGTCTATGCGATGAAGTTCTCAAAAACTAGAACGTTGTTGCCTAATATTTCTTTTTGTAGCTTGAATGATAAATCTTCGAAATATATATTCAATACATGAATAGTAAATCAAACGGGTATATACATGTATAATGGGTATCATAAACGTGACATCCCATGAATTTACCAAGACCTACATTTCAAACGCTGATGACATCTCCTATGCGTCACATTAACGTAATAAACTAATATCGCGAAGTGACTTTCAGTGTTACATCTCAGGGATGTCAAAAGAATTGTCTGGGCTAAAAAAAAACGAAGAGACAACTGATGCCCGATAAAATGGATTCACGTCATGGTTGTCAAAAAGTAAACCTCGCCAAATTCATGTTTGTGACTATTTTTGGGAATTTCAAAATATCCAAAGTTCAGAGGTTCTCTAATCTGTAGTTCAATCTTGTAGTACGAATGAAGTCTTCTTGACGGCTTCCTAAAATATGAGACCATTACAAGTGCAATGGTTTGTAGAAAAATATTTCCAAATTTTTTCATGTTGATGAGCTGCGAAAGAGATATTTCGCCTCGAAAGCAATCAAGTTTTCATTGACATCTTTCCAAAGAATATAAATAAATGAGGGATTGATGATTCGATATGATTTTATTTTATTGCCAATAATTATTTTCCAATTATATGTGTTATTTCCCCCGAAAAATGTATAGTTGGGTCGGTAAGTACCATGTGGTCCGAGCAGATTCATTGGTCCAGTCCGCCCCTGTCATCCGCATTCAGAATTGGATAAAAAATCTGCTCTAGAAATAACAGATTTTCATAGCAGCAAAAATATCATATAGAGATCAACTGATCATATAAAATATGTGAAAAGCGCTTTGAAATGTGAAATGAAATTGGCATCGCCGCAAAGTCTCATCACCGCGAATTTTAATTATTATAATAATATAATCGTTATATTATGCAGTCAAGAGATAAAAACAGTACATTGTTTTTATTAGGATCAATAAAAGTGACACTTTGTTTGAGAAGAGATATTCGCATTTGAGGCGAAGGGATAGCTATATCCAAACTATTGTTGAACCTGAGAAAAAACTGAGCAAGAATAATATCCAGGCTGCAAAAGAACTATCTAATACTCAAGGCTACTTACCTACTTTAATTAACTAAGTATTTGTTCAGGACGTATTTTACGATGAGAAGAACATAATTTGTCAGTAAGTTGATGGTCGGAACTTTGCACCAGTTATTAGAAAGTGACTATGAAATATTCCATGTTGATCGATTATGCATGAATGAAGGAATTTTGAAGAATTAATTAGTCACATTTTCCGTTTTTCTCGGATATTGTCGTGGGTTATTGAGTTCCATCAAGTACTTAGTCCTTTTTTGTTCAAAATTAATTGGTTTTTTCATAATCAAATTTCAAAATTCATTTCGCAACCTTATTTTTTTGCAAAAACACACGATTTTTCCCCATATAGCGGCTTCACTGGGCTTGAACTGCCTGATATAACTTTCATGTCTGGAATTGAAAATGATCAAGTTTGATTCACACATATGTAAATCGAAAAAAACACCGTTTTTAAGTTATTGCAAAAAAAAACTACTGTGAAGAATTTTCGGTCGAATACAATACATGGAGATCAACCGTGTTCAAAATTTGAAATTATTCTTCTTGGAGTCGTCATCTTGTTGTTTTAAATTTCGACAAGTAATCTCCGATCCTGAAAACCCATAAACCAATGTCGAACTCACAAAACTGGTCCACCATTTCTTGGAGCCTTCTAATCAAATTTGTGAATCTTGAGGAAAAAATCATAGTGTAATCTTATTATATAACAAATAGTGAAATCTTTCCCTACCCCAATTATTTATTATACCTATATATTATTATTCCATATTGCCCATGTTGGTATAGACGGATTGAAACTGTCACATTCGAAATTGAATTGAATCATTATCAGGGCGCGTGACAGAAAATATTACGATATTTATCATTATGAACTTCAGCCTTGTTTAGTCTATCAAATCCAGACTTCTAGTCTATATAGTGAACAAGTATCAGCCTTCATTATTAGGAAGGATGAGATAAACCCTTAATTAGCAAGTAAACGAGTCGATCAAAAGGAAAATAATTGATAACAATGATTATTTCTTTTCCGGGTGGACACAGTAGTATTTGATACTAGCCATTCTGTATTCTGTATGTAGCAGAACGCACATTTCGAAAATATATTTGATGTTATGCTCATTTTGTTATTTCGAATGCAGCTCTCTCTCTATTTTATTAAAATGATCTCGTAATTCCCCAAGAAAAATAATGAAATAGGACTTTTTTTGTTTTCAATAGCCCATTTTTGCGAAATCTAGAATTCATCTACCTTCTATTTATTTTTCTCGAAATCTATTTAATTCAGCTTCCTATATGAACTATGATACATTCAAGAACTAATTGAAACATCCTGCTTCAATCAGAATTATTTGGTTTTCCATCTTTATCTGAATATAAAGTGTAATGTATTTGACATTTTATATATTTTTATTTTATATATTATATTGTTTGAGCCCACCTCTATGGTGTGGTGCCCATCTCTATTCCATCTATAAGAAAATGTCAGGGAATGGGAGTGATAAAAAAGGGGTTTTTTTGGTTGTTGTATCAAGCCGTTCACATGTACTATAATGAGATAAATAATATAAGTTGAATTAATAATTGCAGTTTGATTATTAATCGATGGTAACGTGTAACAAATAAAGAGACATATTACATAAAGTTTTCAATTTATTTATTATATTATTATTTCTTAATTGTGAAATATTTTTTTCTTTTACGAACTACTATCACATTTTCTCATGTAGTGGAGTAATATCGTGATTTTAATATGATTTTTTCGTTTGCCAGAGATATAAGACAGGTGCGCTTAATTTGGAACAAGAATGTGGTTTCGTTCCTCTGAAGATCTGCTTAAATGGAATACAGCATCAACGCAAATATCTCCTATATATACTATCACATAAGAACCACGAGAGAATCTATACTTATGGCGTTTTTTTTTAATAGAACACGCACAGGTCGTTGAGAAGAAAATTCCACTTGATTGAAGGTACGACGGATCGACAGACAGACCTCCAGACTTGGAAGAAGCAAAGAAACAATGCAATTCTCAAGGTGACTTTTTGCACCATAATTATTACAATCTTCGGCCCGTATTCCTACGTACAGGGCGGTACGGAAAATAAGGACGTCGAAACTAATGTGTACACATTCATACGAGTTGAATTGAAAGTGAATCAGCACGGTCAATGATGGTATATAGGTTTTATAGATGTTTACGGAAAGTAATACATATATAGGATTATGAAAATTCGGGATCCTATATGTATTAAATTCAATTTGCATTGTTAGGTTCTAAAACAATCAAATATTGAATGTTCAAATTGAGCACTGGTTGACGCTATATAGCCGAAGGCAATGAATGATGAATAATTTTTGAACGACATTATTATTGTCAATATAGCTTCAGGAGGTATTATTTCTTTCAATTCATCCATAAATTATGATTCTACTGATTCCACCTATACTCTATAATCCACCAAACAAAATAAGTTATTCTTTCTGAAAATAGTGATAGTGAACTCATATATTTTATTTTATAACATTCACGTACATAAAAATGTTATTGCTTGATGCTTGATCTTCCTGCTCTGATGTTTATAACAAGAATATTCCACCGTTTCACACACTCTACGGGTCTCGTGTATGTGCAGTAATACACGTGCTCAAGAAAAAAGATGGTCCTACGCCCACATAGAGATGACCTGATTTCAATTTCAACTGATGGTGTGAACTCGTAATGAGATTGAATTGAATGTTGCCATATATTTTGCGAATAATAATATAATTTTCTTAAAGAGGATCGATGTTGTTGCGATTCGATCTGTTATTGATTATACCTACAAAATTGATATGGGAGATATTGAAATCTAATAAGAATATCTAGCTTATCTTCTTATGAATATAAAAATTACACATATGTTGATTGAGTATACAGTGTGGACACGTCGATTTATATCTTTAGTTGCACTTTTTTTTCAAAAAAAACTTTTTATACAGGGTGTGTCATGCCACAGTGGCCAATATCAACTTTCTTATTTTTAATGCAACACCCTGTATTTTATTTCATTTTTAGATTCTTCATGAAGAGCTGATTTCGTCGATTTATCATACTTGGGGTATAACGCGGAATATTACAGATATATAGGGTGTGAAAAATCGAGATTTTTCAACTTTAGGAATTTTTTGTGTCGAAACTAATCATTTCTGCTCAAAACGGCTTACATGACCCTATCTTAACTTTTCATTTACTATCTACTGACATTCAAAGCCATCCAAAGCAGCAAATTTGCTGGTCTCGGAAACAGTATTTAAACAAAAAAAAAAAACTTACAAAATCCATCTACAATTTTCACCTTAATTTGCAAAAATAATTTTTCACCTTGATTTACATACCTATATAGATATAAAAATATAAAAATAAAAAATAAAATCTCTAACGTATTTTCAGTCTAGAGAACGAAAAGTACATTATATATATATATATATATTTTTTTTTTTTTGCTTAAAGTTTATTTGTGTATAAATTTTGAATTCTACTATTAAATAAATTTATGTTTGCGCTGTCAGTTATGCTTTTTGGTAAGGAGTTATAGGTTTCCATGCTCTGTGTTATGGGGTTTTTTAGGCCTATATTTGTTCTTACTGGCTCTAAGAAGATGTTTTCTCGTGTACGTGTATTATAATTGTGTTGTTGATTCACGAAGTTGAAAGGTGTATTACATTTAAGATTTTCGTTGATTATATTGTATATATATTTACTTTGTTCAATTTGTAATATGGTAGCAATAGGTAAGATATTAGTTTGATCGTATATTGTTTGTGCTGATGTATTATACTGAAATTTGAATAAGATCCTTACGACTCTATTTTGTAATGTTTCAATTTTTTTGAAAATAGTTTTTCCACTTGTTCCCCATAATGGTATTAAGTATCTGAATATGGACAGAAAATATGCATTGTAAATTTGATATAAGCCAGATGTTCTTATGTATTCTCTACATCGGTAAATGGCTCCAACCATGGGTGATATTTTGTTTTCTATGTGTTTGATGTGCTCACTCCAATTCAGCTTCTCGTCTAATATAAGTCCAAGGTATTTTGCTTTTCGAACCATGTCAATTACCTCTCCTCCTATTTCTATTTTGATATTTTGTGTAGTTTTATTTTTTTGTGTAAAAATCATATATGTTGTTTTACTTATATTAAGTTGCAGTCTATTTTTTATTAGCCATGCATGATATTGTTCTAAATCTTTGTTAACCGTTATTTGTAACTGTGTCATGTCTCTGCCTTTATATACCAAAACAGTATCATCAGCAAACTTGAAATACCTACCTAGAAGTTCAGCAGTTCTCAATGATAAGACATGTAAGGTATATAAAAGAGGTCCCAATACTGAACCCTGTGGTACTCCCGATTTTGTATCCTCAGTTTGACTAGATGTCCTATTTACCACTGTGAACTGTTGCCTGTTTAGGAGATATGTTTTTATGAGAGAGTGGGCTCTTCCTCTTATTCCCATGTTTTCTAATTTGTTTAGTAAAATAGTGTGGTCCACTACATCAAAAGCTTTCCGTAAATCAACAAAGACTGTTACTACATAATTTTTATCATCCAGGGCAGAGGAGATGTAATTGACAAAGTCCATTGTGGCGCTCATAGTATTGCTATGTTCCTGAAATCCATACTGATATTTATCAAATTCAACGAAATTAGTAATATACTTAACTATACGTTTTTTTATGATTACTTCTATAATTTTTGATATGGTACATATCACAGAAATGGGTCTATAGTTATCAGTTTTATTTTTTGGCCCATTTTTATGAATTGGTTTAACTTTGCTGATCTTAAGGATATCTGGAAAAATGCCTTGCATAAGGGTTCCATTTATTAGCTTAACAATAATAGGTATAAGGTACTCTTTGAGTGTTAATAGATCTTTGGTGTTTACATTATCATAGCCAGGTGCAGAATTTGTATTCAGTTCATGTAATGTCTCTTCAACTTCTTGTGCATTCGTTTTTGTGAGATACATTGAGTTATTACTATAGATTTCCTCGAAATCAGCAAGAGTTTCTGTTTGTGTATCCATATCATCTATAATTGTTTGTCCAATATTAACAAAATATTTGTTGAACTGTTCAGCAATATCTTCTTCAGTGTCCAAGATGTGGCCTTCTACCTCAATATTAGTTATCTGTGAATCTTTTTTATTGTTGCCTTTTATTAGACTATTAATGAGTTTCCATTGTTTTTTGGAATTTGTACCAGTTTCATTCCATTTTTTTTCAAAATAATTTTGTTTTAATTGTTTACGTTTTTTTTCAACAAGGTTTTTTTGTTTTTTGAATTGTCTTTCTATATTCGAGTTGAGAGGGTTTTTAATTTTTTTAAAATAAGAAAGTTGATATTGGCCACTGTGGCATGACACACCCTGTATAAAAAGTTTTTTTTGAAAAAAAACGCAACTAAAGATACAAATCAACGTGTCCGAGCGTTTTTCCTAAAACGCCACCGTTTATTTATTAACGAATTTATTCCATTTGGCTGGTACACACTGTATATAGGCGCTGATACAAATACAAAAAAGAATAACAATTTCAGGAAAATTTGAATGATTATTAGCGTAGTTATACCCAAAAAAGGTTGTTTATTTTTGGTAAAAACATTGCATGAATTACCTAAACTTTTATTCACATGAGAGTTATCCACCATCCACCATATCAGTCGCTATGCAGATGAGCGCTAACATATTTAGGTGCACTAATAAAATATGTACCTCTACTTATAATTGTATTAGTGCTTTCACATCAACAAAATTCGTCGTGGAATCTATTTCTTGTAAAATACCATCATATATGAGTAGGACGCTTTCAAAATCTGAAACAGAAATTAATTCAGATTGAAAATTACTAACATTCGATGTCTACTATACTATATCTGTCATATATATGAATAAGAAAGTAATCAAAATCGAGGTCATTTAATATCTGGAGAACTTTTGTTCCTTCTACACTTCAAACAATCTGTAAAGATGAGATGACCTCCTGCCTTTTCCACAGCCCTTTTGTTAGTTATACATACTGTTATGGGTCTTAACAATATAACACGTATATTGCTCTTGATGCTTTCTGTTAAACCTCTTTCGTATAACTGCTACTCTCCGATCATATATCTATGTATGATTAGCAATACATGATCATCCGATATAGTTTTACCTAATACCCAGATAGCACATGACGTCCCCGAGACGTCCATTTTAGGTCCCCATTTGGTCCGAATGTCCTGGCTATTGATAGGACGTTCTCAGGACGTTCATGAGTGGACGTCCCCAGGACGTCCATTTGTTTTCGTCCTCAGGACATCTTTTCAAGGTTTCAAGAGATTTTTTTATACTTATAGATGTTTTGGGTCATTCAGTGTCTCCGAAAGTAAGAACCTGTATTATATATACCTATATATTTTATGTGCATGAAAACTTTCAGAAAATCAACTCGGTACGTTATTATTTGTGGAGGTTTGACAAATATTTTCGGCAACAGTATTCGCATTTTATTTTCTTACTTCTTTATGTTATTGTGAAATATGTATATCAACTATATAGATGATATCTACCTTTTCAAAATATGATGCATTTATGCATTAATGCATTGGATAGAAGTGGATCATAATTATTGACATCTAGTCTACTGATTTCAATTCAATTTTGAGGACTAAAAATATGCCGAATTGACAGCCAGGAACACTAATGGCCTATTGAGTAATATAAATTGTTGAAAATAATTATTGTTCGACTCACACTGGAGTAATCCAAGTAATAACAAGTCGGAATAGCGAGCATACAAAGAGGAATTAGGTTCAATTAGAGAAGGTAAGCAACCAAAGTCGCGGTTAGGGTTTGGATGGGTGACTTTGTGATAGCGTTTTTTTTTTATTTTTTTTATTTCATATTAGTTTTCAAGTATTCTCACAACATTCGGAGAATACCAATAACTCTGTGAAAAAGTCACAGAAGGTTTTTACGTTGAATTGTCCTGTTCAGACCTAATGAGGCCCTAATTCGTACGTCCTTGGGACTTCCGATTTTGTAACATCGTATGTCCCCGAAACGTCCTGAGGACGTACGCCGTATCTAAATAGGAAATCCTCGGGACGTCGTTGAGGTCTGACGTGTACGGTTTGAGGACGTCCTCGGGACGTACTTGTGCTATCTGGGTATTTCTAACGGCAATCGACATTTTCGAATACAGGGTAATTCTATAATAATGCTATGATAACGTTAATACTAACAATACTCAAAAACGTAATGTCCACTTGTTTTTCTGTTTTCACCATCGTATCTATTCTAGACATCCCCTGTACATTCATGTATGGATATTTTTAGAACAGCTTCCAATAACATACAACCCTATTCATCATTGGGCAAAAGGTCACTCTTCCTCATAATGAGTGAGCAAAAAAGTTATAGGTACCATTATTCTTCGCAAGTGAGGAAAGTAATAAGTATAAAAAATGGTTGTTTATATGTGAGAAAAACAGCAGCAAAAATGTCACCGATTATGATTTGTTATTTTTCCTTTACTGTATGTCAACTGTATGTCAGAGTTTAGCTCTGACACCATGGCTCTGACCAAGGTGGATATAGGATGGTGAAACAGCTCTTCAATTGTTTCTGCGAAATACTTGTAGACCGTTTGAGAAGGTACTAATATTTCCACGACTTGAAAGAAGATGGCGGTAAGATCGATTATCGAAGAAGATTTCTGTTGCTCATGTATTTCTGTGGTTCACATCTGACAGACGTGACTTGAAACGACATTAAAACACAATATTTTCAGTGAATCTGGAATAATTATTGATATTTTGACTCTTCTCAGTCATTTTTCATCTAGAATAGATGAAACTGATAAAAAGATGACAGATGCAGAGTGTCTGTTTTACCGACATAAGGTATGTCGCCATCTCTGATAGCTTCAGGAAATATTACTACGGTATGAAATCAAGTAGGCAAAGGTCTACAGTTTATTCTAGTGCTTGTTAATAGGAAGCTGTTTCACCATCCTATATCCACCTTGTCTGACACCATGGCTCTGACAAATGTTCAATACAACCTGTTGGGATGAAATTTATTTTTATGAATGTCATATTTGACGTTTGAGGAAAAGATATATGTTCAGTACACGAGAGCAAACCAATTTTTCCTCATTTATTCCGGACTAGGAAAAATTTTTCTTCGCTCAGTTGTACTGAAAAGTTCCATGAAGAATTTATCGGAACAATAAAAAGTACCTAAGTAGGTATATATAGTGGATCAAACTCATTATTATTGTTGACTTCGTGATGCAATATAATAGGTACGACATATCGCAGTAGGTATATTTCCGCAGTTATTTTGAATTCCATATTTTTTGTTTTTGAATCAGAATTATTCCCAATTAGAATGCACTTGAAAACTCACATAAATAAATGTACCAAGCGACATCTTGCTGAACGGGCCAATTTCCAAACTAAGATTTCTTGTACATCTCATCATCATAACTAACATCATTTTCTTCACTTTTGGCGAATATTCATACCATTTGATGTTCCATATTGTAATTGCAATTTCGAAGCTCTGAAATAGATCATCAAAAATAGAACATATGCAAGCTCAAATATTACAACCAACAAAAAAAAAGTAGTATATAAATGGTTTCGCGAAAAGATACCACAATTAAGGACATCAAAACAAGCATACATTTGTTTATATAAACATATTTCTGCAAATGAGCCGTTAGTTTTGGCTGTGTAGCAAAAAAAATTCAAATTCAAGTATTCCTGTAAATCAAATCCGAAAAAATATGCACTCAGTATTTTTTTGTGATTTTAGGATTAAGAATTGAATAGGTATATACGCTTACCTGATGAGATATTTCGTTACCATACCAATAATATAAGAAAAGACGTATCAACATACTGAAAATAAATTGGCCGAACAATATGAAATTTGGCAAATGCATGTCTGCCTGAAAAATTGCATATTCCCAAAATTCCCGAGTATACGGCGCATCATTCAATCAGACATACTCACAAATAATTCTAGAACGAGCGATGCCATCTGGATTGAACTCTGTAGAAAATCTAGTAACATAACATTCCTCATCGCTTCATTTAAATCACCGATGAATCTGAAATTTTTTCAGTATACCCACCTACAAACCCACACTTCAAAAATTTTAATGGCAACCCCCTCAAGTACCTAATATTTGACGAAAAAAAAATGTATTCACACCTAATAATTTCCTTGTGGTTCAGAATGCATTCCCTTAATGTAATAAAGCTGGCTTCTTCCTTAGCTACGCCAATCTGGTCCCCTATTTTCATCACATAATCATCGAAATTGGTCAATATATGTTTCAGAATATGTATTTTCCCCAGAGGGAATATGATGAGACTGAACGATAATATTTCCGAATAAGCTAAGAAAGATGCTCCAATACAACCATCCAAAACATTCCACCAGAAGTTCGGAAGATGGTATTTCTGCTCATCAAACGGGACCCAAGATGACAATGGGACTGCCTTGATTGCAATCGTCTCATTCTTTTTTTCGTCAAATATCACTACATCATACACGATAAGAGAGTGTACGACATATATTGTACTTACTGAAAAAAGAAAAGCTAAATTTCATCAGAACTACATCATGTATACTTCATTTATTATTTAATGGAAGATGGTGCTCTTTCAGCTTAAATATCGGTGTTTGATGATGAAATATAGAAAATACATATCTTATTACCAAGTACTATATTTATGATGAAGATCACGTTGGAAATGTAGCACTGAAGTACATATGTATCATAGATTTGTATTATATGTTCATCTCCACTCATCAAAATTTTATTCTCTGAATCAATAACTTCTTTGATGATGTGCTTGACACGTTCAGATCTTATCGCACATACCCTTACAATGCTTATTGAATATATCAGTGTTACTGATAAATTAGCAAAAATGTCTCGGTTGTACTTTTCATCAGCTGTGATCAGCTGAAATAGTTTTATGTACGCCGTCAGTATGAACAGAATGTCATAGCTGAGCAAGATATTTGAATAATATTTGTAAAACTTTTTCAGTGTAGGATTTTCTTCGAATATGTATGGCCATATGCCGATTAGAGCATTGGTGTACATACATATTTTCAGGTATTTGTTGGTCGGAAATAGCTGAAAGAAAGAGATATTCAAATTTTCACATTGCTTCAAAATGTGTTCACATTAAATACACATACTTATATATATTAAAGGTCTGTTCGCTGTGTCTCCATTAACTACACTATTGTACAGAATAGTAGATTGTGTAACACTGATACCGTTCGGTGATTTTCCGTGTACACTTACACTATGTTCGTTGTTAAAATGTTGTAGCACGAAAAAACCAGTTGTTACAATCGATTTTGAGGAGGTGTGATAAGTGTAGTGTAAATGGATATTGGATAATATGAGGTTAGATGTATATAATGATATATTTTGAAAACTTCTTCAACAAAGTACGTAATGGTTATATTTATAACCCGGGAATCTTTTGTCCCCATTTACGAAAGCATCAAAAGATTTGACATCAATGCCATTGATTGATCGTCAGATGAACTTGTCAACAATTCATCGTCCGAATTCGCAATGATATTCTCTATTATTTCATTATCACTTCGCATGTTCGATACATTCAAAAGATTGTCAAGCAACAAATAAATACAAAATAATTATAAGCATAACCTCCAAATCAAAATCCTAAGACAGATCTCTGCCTAAGATTAGCATAAAGCAGAATAAAAGCACCGAACAGATGTTGAACTAATTACACTCCACTTCACTACACTCATCTACAACGACCAGTGGGTGTAAGAAAATGTAGTGTACAATATAAATTTCATGCATAAACAGCGAACAGACCTTATATATATATATATGCGTCTTCTATTTGATGTCATCTTACTGATATGTCACCACGTGACTTATTTGTGATGTTGAATGTATAGACTTGTATATTATCTGGCAGTGATGTTCTATGTAATGTTACATTTACATTCTGTGTCTCAATGACGTCACAATATTATTTGAAGCGGACATTTTCACATCGTAACAATGCATCTGTTACATGTTTGTGACTTTGATGTCGCCTGTTTTAATCACAGAATTCTTATACACTTTTTGATGTAATATCTCCTTAAAATATTTGATACGTCATATGGTTAGCAAAAAACAATGATTTACTAAGAAAGTACTCTTGATAAGACTCGAATGACTTTATCTCTCGAAATTTGTATTATGAAAATTCGAGAGTAGGTTTTACAAAACGAATAAAAATAATCAACACATACAAATATCAACTTTGCACGTTCAATATTTTCACAATTTATTATCTTGCATTTTTAGTTTTTTTATGAAACCCTGTTTCAAAATTGAGCGGCGCATTTTTAACATTGCTAGATCGACAAAATATATCCCCATGCATGTCTATATATTCACCATGTAGATCATTATGTACTCACCATATATAACAACGATATTTTTCAACAAGCTATAAATTGGATATGGATTCAGATAATTCTTCTATAAATTCCAAACACGCAATGGCAATATGCCTAATTTTACAGATAAAACGAAATCAAATCATTTTTTTAACTATGCATGATTCTTGTGCGGAAGTTTGTAAAACATCTGCTTTGTTTCCGGATGCGTAAAATAGTTCAGATCATTTATTTATTTTTCAATCACGCACCTACTCAACTAACTTTTTTTTCATTGCTGATATGTTATCACTTATGTAGTAGTACTAGCGGTACACTAAAATACTGACCGTAATTGCATATCAAGTCATATCAAGTGGGTTCAAAATGGCCTATTTATTAGTAATTTTTCAATTTCGAGGGCTGTAAAATCTTTGAGAAAATTAATATTTATTTTCAAATAAGTGGAGGTTTGAATAAGATTGATAAAGTATACCAAACAGTTAAAATAAAACGAATATATTTACAAGATAGCTTAAATTACAGTTCGTTCTTATATTTATTATGAAGCCCTCCTCTTGATTGAAATTTTTCCTCGAGCTAGATGAGATGTGATAATCTTCACTTTAGATCCATCTGATTTTTTTACCAAAATTGCATCATTTCCAATAGCAGATATGTTAGCTGGAAATTTGGGCATATCACGACCTGTGAGGAAATTATCAAAAATATTAGCATCAATAATTAAACTCTGCATTTTCACGTAAATTACCATTTTGAACTACATTCATCAATTAAATCATGAATTTTTGAAGGTTGAACAAATAGGGTAAGATAAGGTAAGATAAATTATATACAATAAATAACTTCTCATCAATTTGAGAATCATTTGACTCACCTTCAACAAAAATGGATTGTCCTCGGTGGTACCAGCGTTTCTCATATAATAATTTACCGTCTTCAATTTTGGTTTCTATCAATGGAACTTCAGTCACTTGTTGTGCAGATATTCCCTTGAAGAACAAACAAATATTCAGTACTATCTATTAACATAACTGAAAGTCTTCATAATAGGTTTGTTCTAGCAACGATTTCAAATAGTTTGCAATCGTCCGGAGCATGCGCATACTGATTTATGCGTCTATTAAATCAGTATGCGCATGCTCCGGACGATTGCAAACTATTCGAAATCGTTGCTAGAACAAACCTTATACCAAAACACATAAAAAAATTAGCGCTTTCTTCATTGTGCATCAGTGTCCGGCAGAAGTATCGAGTAAATTCCGAATGATCATAAGACTGTGATACAGTATGAAATCTGAGACCAATTTCACTATCACTAACTGTGACCAAGAATTGAAAAACTGTTGAAAAACAATTGTTTTCATTTTTGCTCCATATAATACCGGTAGCACCCAACTATAGTCTCGCAACAAATAAAATTCCAAGAATCAGGTGAAGTGTGAAGAAGTTTAATATGCTCGTGGAAAACACAATATCTCCAAATTTGTATTATAACCTTCAAATGCAATCTAAATAATATTTTTACGGATTGTGTTCAGAGAGCACGCCACTGGAGTCATATCTTGCATAGCAATAGAATATTCGCTGCAACATTGAATTCCACATATAAAGGACGGAAATTTTGCGAAAAATTAGTTTGAATTGATGACATTCTGTATAACCACCCCTATCATTAAAACCCTGTGGTATCAATTTTTTTCCTAGGAAGATTTGAAATTCTTTGGTGTTTCACCATTAATTTTTTCGGCAAAAAAAAAACAGAAGGGGCAACATTTGAAGTCGAAAAATTCTCGCTACATAGCTGTCAGTTGGATGACCTTGGCGCATGTGTAGTTCATCTGTAGTAGCATTATCATTGCATAATTTGAAAGAGAATAAAATCAGCTTTTTGCCTTGCAAAATTTTGGCAAAATAATATCATCCAAAATCAAGGTTGAAAAGAAATGTATTTGAATATTTTTCATAAATTTTCAAAATAGGTTGTTGGTGTTCTAGGATATATCTCTCAGTTCTCCAGATTTCTATATGTAAATTGATGAGTTCTAATTACTTAAATTCAAGAGTTAAGACATATATAATAAAATAAATAAAAATTGTGTATTTTCACTTTTGTTAGGAAAATCTGAAGATTTGAAAATATATTATTGTTTCAGACATCTTTTGAAAACCTTCTATAATATTCATCACATTCACAACTGAAATACTCATTTATTATTTTAACTTACTTGAACATGAGCAGGACTTGATGATGAAGAATTTTCACTATGTTTACGAACATGTGTGGAGACTTTTCCTTTATTAATTAATCTGAGATCATTTTCTACATCTTTTTCTTCAAGCAGGTAGGTGATTTGGGCTGCAGGAGCTTTTCTGCGTTTTTCTGGTATAGGCATTGGGTCATTAGGTCTCCTTCTCAACTTTCTAGTCATCACTGGTTTCACCTATGAAATTAAAAAAATAACCTACAGCAAATTGCCATTCAGTTTTAAAGCATCAGTGTGTATTTTGAGATTCAGATCATGAAATCATTTTTTGAGGTCTAAAAGCTGTGACACTGTAGTAGGAGTGCCACAAAATCTATAAACATTGAATGGGGATAAAAATAATTATAAAATTGGTTAAAATTATTATTCTAACATCAGAAAACCATAACTGAACATCCAAGTAATATATGATGATTTTTTTTAAATGGTGGCTTCAAAAACTTATTTCTTTAGTAACCATAATAATATTCAATTACCTCCATTGAATCTCCTGTAAGTTCCATTGAATAACGTTCTGCTTCTACTGTCTTTTTCTTATCTTCAAGATCTGATATCAGATTTTCCTTCAAGTCAATTTTCTTCTCTTCAAATTCACGAGCAGCTGCTTTCTTTTCTTGAATATATTCTCTTTCAACACATTCAATCATATAATCGCCATACAATACATTCAAACGTAAACGTTCTTTGTATTGGTATTCTAGTTTTCTCACTTTTTTATTATACTCATGATGAGTTCCATCTTTGAGCTGCTGAAGTTTTTTTTTCAAATTAGCTAACTTATCCTGGTACATTTGTTCCTTAATTTCCAATGGCTCATGTTGTCTAACTATAAATTGAAAATTATAGTTTCATTGAATATGGCATATAATATAATGAATTTATACCTGTGTCCGTTTCACTAGCATCTTCAGTATCTTCATCAATATCATCATTAGGGTCTTCTGTTTCTTCATCGTCTTCACATTCATATCCATCATAATCCATGTAGGAGTTCGAATAAGGGGAGCCCAAAAATGACATTTTTTTAAGTTTTCGTAAACAAAACTCAAACATAAGTAAACAAATCATAAAAATAACCTAAATAAAAATTCTTCTATCTTATAGGCATTTTTCCTTCCATCTTCAGCATTTTGACGCCACAGGACACAGCCCCTAGCAACAACTCAGCTCTGTTGATGGACTACAAGCAACTACAAGTGTCTCTTATGTGCAAAATGTTTTTTTATTGGAGAATTGGACATAACTCTGCCTTTTAATAAAAGTGAACAAGGGTATGAGCAAGACTAAGACTAGTGAGCTGGCCAATTTTCACATAGGAACAGGCCAAAACCAATAGAAGAAGAAGAAGAAGAAGATTACTCAATTTTTTTGAGGTTCAAGTTTATCATGGTTTAGTTAGGTTATGGGTTTGTTCGTTGGTTTTATCCAGAGACAACATACAATACCTCAGAAGATTTTATTATCTGTGACTAAATCTCAGACGAATAAAATATTCGTCTGAGGACTAATGCAATGGCTTCATCTAGTCATTTAAAAAATCTGTTGCACAGCAATTTGCCTGAGACCATTTTGCCCATTCCAAAGTGTACTGATGAACAATCTACAAGTTACCTAAAACATGTTTTATTGAAGAATTTGCCAAAAAGCGATATTAAAAATATCACGAATGATTTCCAGTGGAGATTTCTTCTTGATAAACATTCCTTCGAAAAAAAGACAAAGTTACGAAAAAAAAAGTCGTTTCTTTCCCGCAAACAACGGTCTGAACTAAACTTATTGAAATTACCCAAGACAGGCTGGGACTATAGCTCACTACAGACTATAAGGAATGCTTGGAAAGAATATATGAGGGAAAACCTGAATCTCTTGCCTGCTGCACCAAGCTGTGATAAACAAGACTGGACTAATTTCAGTATTATTGTTGCTAAATCTGAATTAATTGGTGCTGAATTAAGTGTGGTGAAATCAAAAGTACCTAGCCTTGTAGGAATGAAAGGAACTGTTGTTTTGGAAAGTAAAATGACCTTCCAGATAGTCACTGAATCATCTAAGCTGAAAAGTAATTCAACTTGTATCCCTTTTCTAGAAAATATTATTTTTGATTATGCATGCAATAATTTTTTCCTTTTTTTGTCCTCTCCACCTTCCTTCAGATTTCATAATCTGGAATTCAATTCCACTCATCTTCTATTCCATTTCTGCTATTTGTTATTTCACCTACTTTTTGTCAAATTTACAGGTTTAATTTGGTACATATTCAACTGTTGGTGCTCCAGTATAGATGCAGATTTTTTAATTGTTCAGATTTCTACTAACCCCTTGCCTAATCCACTGATAAGCTATAGATACTAATTATCTACCCTTATTAAATTTTGAAATGAAACAGTAGAGTGTAATACCAATAGCACTAAAACTAGTTTCATATTTTAATGTCTCAATTCAATTTCAGCTATCATCAAGGACAGCTCAGTGTTCAGTTTTCATCTGGACAATATGAAGTTTACTGTTTATGGGAAATATATAGCCACAAGGCCTAGTGAGAGAAGTGTTAAAAAAATTAAAGGACCAATGGTGCCAGATATATAATAAATCATTAGGGGATTGATATTTACAATTGGTTGTACTTTCAAATAGAGGTTATGATTAATAATTTTAACATTTGTGTTTTATTTAATAGCACAACTTGAATCATAGATATGCATTTTTGTTGAGGAATAATTTGAAATTATTATACATGAGCAGTTTTAATGGGAATGAGAAAGGTTAGAGGAAAAATCAATTCTCATGTCAGATATAATCTTATCTAGATTTCTGATAGATGTGGTATTCATACTGTAATTTTGTCCAAATGCCCTTACACATATTCAATAACCTCTGATCAGTTACAGTGGCTTGTCTAGCATCACAATATTCTCTGTAGATGATGGACTTAGCCAATTTGAATTTCTTTCTTTGAATTAAACTGAGGCTAAAGTATAATCGACATCTGGCTGCTATGTTTGGGTCACCCAACTTGAGTCCAAGTTGTAACTGATGAAAAGAAATTTTACCTGCAATTTCTGCACAGTATGAAAAGTAATCACCTAAAAAAATATAATAATCATTCCTTGCTTCAAGTATTATCATTACTGATGTGTTGTGATCATTATTGACATTTGATACCCACCTAATGCTGAAAATCCTCCTCCCAATGTGGATAGCCATGAAAAAGTATGATCCAATTCACTTCGTTCTCTGACCATCTTATATATACGTTGATTCCAGTTGTAATCAATCAAATTATGATTTGTTTGGATCAATTTAAGTGTCAAACACTTACTATAATTGTTGCGCCAGTTATACACAAACTTAATTCTATAATATCTGCTCAAAAACAATTCCTTAATCAAATAGTGGTAAAAAGATTCATCAATATCTATACATTTTGGATTTTCATCATGTACTTGTACATCTGTGTGGATAATCTGTTTTGGAGTAACTACATACTGATATGTGTGTCCACTGACGATACACAACCATAATTTCATTTGATCTAGGTTCAATAATTTCCACCTTTAAATCGAAAGTCATTGCCTAACGTCTAATAAATATTGTTGAACATATTTCATTTCAGACCTTTCAAATTTTTTCAACTCCACTGACATAACCTTCATAACTTAGACATAACCAACATTAAATTCGCCTTCTTCTTTTCGATTGACTTTTGTTACCAGTGTTACCAGGACTATCCGGCCTGCGATATAAAATAAAATCAAACAGAAAACACAAAGGAAAAACATCCAGATTCCACTTTTTATTTCATTTTCAACTTCAAGATTTATCGAATATAATCCTACTACACTCCAAAGATTTCAAATTAAGAATAACTGCCTCAAATGTCCTAGAGAATTCAGGAATACTTATTAAATGTACTTTCTGTCCTTCTTCACCTAAAATTATCCTGGTGGAAAATTCCTCTTGATTCCCACTAAAACATACATGAGGACAATCTTCAATGATAAATGGATCCTTATCATAACAAGGAAAACACCCCAATGTATCTGGAGCAGTAGGTGCAAGGTGATTCCATTTGAAGCATGCCTCCATTGCATCCAAGGGATGGGTTATTTCAGAATATCTCATGATGTCTCCAACAGGTTGACCAGATGTCCCCAAAATTTTCAACCCATCCAAAGACAGAGAATAGGGATTTGTGACACAATGCAGAGATCTGAATACTGATGAGTGGGGGAATAAACAGTGATGCATTTCTCTCTGTGGTAAAATGTGATTTGATGGATCATTTTCTCCTGGCATCAAATCTATATCTACAAGTTGGCAGAGTTGTGATAAAAAATTATCAAAAGATGCTACAGCTTCAATCATTTCTGTTGATTCAGTTCTTCTAGTTATGATGGATACTTCAGGATTTTCTTTTGTGGAACTACTTCTAATGCTATTACCAGCAATTATAATTCTAGCAACTTTTGACACACTGTCAACATCCCCAAGCATTCCACCAATCCAACAGGAGAATAGTTGAAGATTAGACAAGTATTGTTCATGATGTATAAAGTCAATACCACTTAGGAATACCACAAAAATATCATCATTGAATAGAGGCCTTTCAACTTGAATTCTAAACCCAGGAAAAATGTAATCATTGACCATGAATTTTCCTTTTCCCATGCTAGTCCCCAATAAAGCACAGGTAATTCCAGTTACTATTTGATTCAGATCAATGGCTCCTAGTAACTCAAATCTTTGTATTTCATCTTCTATAAACAACTTGTCACTCTCATCTGTGAAATGGATGGTATCGACAATTACACTAGGTTCTGTTAGTTTCTTCAATATGGAAGGTTTCAATTTCTGATCCTTGAATAGTGTTCCTATCACGACACATTTTTCTGTGTTCTCATCAGACAATTTGTGTAATTTCCCTATTGGATATTTGTCGCCCCACTTACTGCTGATTCGCTCCATTAATAGTATTTCCATTTCCTGCAGGCGAGCCAAATAAATACTACAGTACTGTTTGTTGTAATCATATTTTTTGTTCAAAAATATCTGGGAGGTATTTTCATAATGTAAAGAGCTTCTATTTATATTAGATTTCATCTCCTTCCTCTCATTAACTTCACTGTCTCAGGATTCTCACTAATAAAGTAATAATAACTGAAACTTGAACTGGTTGGCGATCACGGCACGGTACAGAGTTAGGTTAGAATTAGTGATGGGGTACTCGAATACCAAGAATCGAAAAGTATTCGATTCTTCAAAGTACTCGTTGTATTCGAATACCAGCATACGAGTACGAGTACCCAGTACTCGTCGATCGTATCGTATCGTCACAAAGAAGAAGGGAACTCGCCCTGGAACTCTCTTTTCGCTTGTTTCGTCTTCGATCGCTCCCTACGCTGTAGGCTGTACTCGAGTACAGCAGAGACTCGAAGTAGTAAATTGAAGTCAGTACTCGTACTCGTATGGGAATTGGGATTGCGATATGAGATGGTTGTTCGTAGTTCGTAGTTCGTAGTTGTTCGGAATGATTGATTACAATATTTTTAAATATCTATTTAATCAATATAGTTTTTCAGTCAGAATACCAATATTTTTCATTAATTTATGATGACCCGATAAAGCATGTTATTGAAGCTCCGATTTCGGCTCAATGGATAATTTTAGTAGATAGAACTTATATTTTATCAACATTTAAGGACCGTTCGGCCTTTTACGCTCAATAAAATTGATATTCAAATTAAATATCATATATGCTTATACATATATTAGGTTCTTTCTTCTGCTTTTCGGTGTCGTGTAATCTACACCAGCTGATTTTCAGTGCAGTTTACCTAATGTTATTCATTCTACACCTCGCGAAACGAATGCTCAAAAGCGGTGCAAAATACACGAGGAGTAGAAGAGTGCTTCACTTTGCATACAAACGAAAGGGGCTATTGTATTCGAATACTTGTACTCGGATGAGTACTCGATTCTCAATAGTATTCGAATACCGAGTATTCGATTCTCAAAAGTATCCGATTCTGCCCAACACTAGTTAGAATCACTCTCTTTGGCGGGAGTCACGCACGGGAGATCTATGTTAAATTTTTTAAACATGAAGTCTATGGACTATGAAGGTTCAACCCAGTTTCAACCATGGTTTAACCTGTGGTCAGCTGTGGTTCAACTTTGATGAAAAATCTGCTTCTATACAGTGTGTCCCAGATTCGCATCTCGGTAATTCTTCCGTTAGGTGGCGATGTATTTTTTTTTTATTTTTGGCCAAAGAATTTTGGCTTTACTTAGGTATATTGGCCTCCTGATCACGTATCTGAAACCAAATTGTGCGGAAACCAATACTTTCCGAGATATTCGAAAAATAAAGTCATTATAACCCTATTATTTAGCAACACTTATTCAGTGATTCAACCTTTATCATCCTTCTTTAATTGTTGTTCGAAGAGCTATAAAGTAATATTTCATGAGAAACGGCGTTCTATTTATTAATTTCGGAATACTCGGAAAATACTGCATTCACATCTTGGTACATCATTGTTATTCAATAATGTATTATTTTTTCAGTAGTTTGAGTAGAAACTGAATTATATTTCGAAAGGTTTTGCTCACTTCCTTCTCATAATACTAGGAGATAGTTGTAAACAAACTTTCTTATTTTTTAAAAATATAATCTTGTTAATTCGAATGATTTTCTTTGATTCTGAAATTGCTCATTTCAAATAAACAAATATTAACAAGTTGTTTCGATACAGGAACAGTGTATTTTGTTGAATTTACTCAAAATCTTTCGATCGACTGTAGCAACTTTTGGTATTTTTAATTTATCATGTTAAAATACTATGGTAAACGGAATCCAGAGTTGGATTGGTTCAAAAGCAATAAGACCGAACCGCCGAACGCTCGATCACTGGTATAAAAATTTAATAATTTAATGCATTATACAATGTGTGAGTGAAATAATAGAGCGCTGGTGTTCAATAAACTATAAATATTTATTATTAAATCATCTGTGCTCCATATATACAATGTACAATAATAAAATCTTCATTTTACAGTTGAATATTCATGTAAAGTTCATTCCTCTATGATAATGTACAAAACAAATTATTACCGTATCTATGGCTTGTTTGAATATATCTATTTCAAACAAATGCTCTATTCAATCTTTGATAGGGTTTATTACTTCATTTTGTGATTTCTTGAGACAAGAAGGAAGAGTTATACTTTGAGCAATTTTGTCGAAATTGAAAGCAGAACTTCACGATTTTCAATTAAATCATATAAAAAATCAAGATACACAAAATAAAAAAAAAATATGCACATCATTATAATTATTATATAAAAGATAAAACATAACAAAATTACCTTGTGTTACTATCAAAGCAGAGTATTTAAAACTGTAGGAATATGTCCTATTTATACATGGTATTCTAAAGAATGATCTACACAGGAAATATTTGAAAAGGCACCTCTTAGCTGCTACTTTACATGATAATATACAATATAAGTTTGGATCCAGGCACTTTTTGAAAAATTTTAACAAGATTCGAATCCCAGATTTGTTCTAGCAATAAGTTTATTTTGGAAAGTAATGAATATTTAACATTAATTATAAATCACCAGCAATGCAACCTCAACCGATCGATAAAAATAACAAGACCATTTCTTGTCTCGTGTAGGTATAGCACATCAATATGCACCTGATTTTTGAATCAATAAGTGTAACTCACAAAATTCATCAAACATATAATGGATGCATTTTAACACCCTCGGCAAAACATAAACGCATCCATGACATACCTTCTTCAGTCATAGTCAGAGCTTCAGAATACTATTTATTTACGAAACTGAAAAAAGAAAACTTGATATGGATGTAGAAGATAAAGCGATAAAATATAGTCGAATACAATGTCGTCTAGATTCAAATACTCGATGCCGACTGTTCTTTCGAACGAAAACAATTTTCTTTCATTAACAAAAAATGGCTGGAACGAGTCCATAGTAATGGTGGTTTATTTAGTTTTCTCAACAATACGAAATTTTGTGGGTTACACCATCTGACCTAGCCATGAATGGTAACATCCAATACGGAATTGTAGGGAAAAAGAGTTGGTTTATTCAAGTCAGCACACTGAAACGTACTCTAGAAAAACTGAAATCCGAGATACTTTGGGTAATCTGAAAATAGAATTATTCACTTAGGATAAATAATATCATCAATACGCCTCGCCAGCCAATGTGGTAATTGTGCACTTATTATGTGATGAACATTTTGATGAAAATTTTTGTTGGTACTTACGCATTTTGACCTGAAAAACACGATTATCGAGAACATATATCTCTAGTTTTCGATATAATCGACGCCAAAGTTCGAAATTCCACCTTCTTTTACTGATACCTATCTTTCTTTTTGACATGTATTGAAGAGAGAAAACACATGTCACTGACTCATATTGCTATAAGAGAGGTGGATAGATAGACTGGTGAAATCACATCCTATATTGTGACTGGTCCCAAATCTCTTTACAGGTTACTGCAGGTGTAACTACGAAAATATGAATATTTGATTCTGAATGACTTCTAAATCGTTTCTAATCCATGGAGCCATTTTCCAATGAGTTTGATGCGAATATGTATCGAACATGATTGAAAGAAAATCTTTCGACAGTATCGCCATCTATTGTTGTACATGAGAACTCCACGTAATGAGCTGAAGTTCAATTGTTTCAAAACAAGGATTTGTCTGCTGAAACAATTGAAGAGTAGCGCCACCAGGTCTTATTTCCATCATTGCTATTTAGGCAGCTATGAATCCACCTTTATTCGCTCAAGATTCGCACAGATGTTTTCAAAATGGCCGTTGTTTATGTAGCCTAGTTGGTGAAATAATAGGAGAAATACATAAAAATGACATATTTATGGTGTTTTTCTTAGACGAAAGTCATAATTTTATTAACCATGGTAAATGCATGTAATATGTCTTGGGATCTAAGAAGATACAATACTTGCCCAAAACTTGCCATACAAAGAAGGTGGAATTTCGAACTTTGTCATCGATTATCTCGAAAACTAGATATATGTTCACGATAATATTATGGAAATCGTGTTATTCAGGTCAAAGTACCAACAAAGATATTTTCATCAAAATATTGATTGCATCATAATGAATTTGGTAATTAATGTGATTGAAATTCAGAATATCTAATGACATTCAATTTTATATTTTATGAGTGCGAAAGGTGTAACGAATATTCTTAGAGGCACACTCTAAAACAATATGAGTTGAGAAGCTCACTAATATTTACAAAATTGCATAGATATAATTATTGAAATTCTGACACTTTTCTACTTGTACAACAGTTAAAAAAAATACCCATGGATCTCAAAACTATTAAAAAGAGAATAGCATTCGGTATAAATAAATGTTTTATCACTTTTGCTCTGTACATTCGAGCCTTCATTCATCCTCAACTGAAATAACTATTCTCGAAATTTGTGAATTCTGTATTGGAAAGTATATTTCCGTTTATCATTGTAAAATGAATAATTTAAAATTATGACAACGAACCGAAAGCTGTGTCATGGATAATAATAAGCATGTTCGAATAAAATCCCAGAATAAACAGACAAACTATAAAGAATTTAGATGAAATGTTTCAGGACATTTATTAATAAGATAGTTCTAATACAGTCAATACGGAATAATGGATCAATTTCTTGGCATGCAAGCCATCGATTTCTGGTTTGCCGGTATAATCCGAAGTAAGTTCTGCAAGGCTGTGTGGAATTATCGAAGACCACCTTTTTTTTAATATACATATTTTTAATACATATTCACAATCAAATTGAGCCAATACTTTTTGGACAAAGTTCACGATGGCGCGAACTAGTCACTGGATTACCGCGGGTCGACTTCACTTTAAAAAATGCAGAATTAAATTGGGTTTCGTTCGCGGAAGTTTCAATAACATGCAACAACTTTACCGTTCGACTATTTTTCCCACTCTGTTCTTCTTTCTGCAACCTTTTTTGTAATGTGTGACTCAAACATTTGAGATCCTTATATTATGAATGAAGTTTTTCTTATATTTTACTGAGCGCCGGTAAAGTTGAATTGACAAGTTCAGCCAACTTTGAGAGAAAATAAATATTTCTGCCCTAGTGTTGTCTTTGTAGTCAAGCTTGGAACTTTTAATAATGAAAATGTTTTGATTGCGAAGTAAAAAATAAGAAGACTTATATAACCTGTATATAATTGTTTTTTTTTTGTTATTTGCTTTCTTCATTTAGATTATTAATAATGCTTTGTTAGCATTGTTAGCTTATTATTGTTAAATAATTCCAAACACATTTTAATTGTCCCATTAGTGTTCTCTATTTTTTCACGTCACAATCATAACATTTTCGTTATTTAAAGTTGCAATCTCGATGACAAAGACAACACTAGGGCAGACATATTTTTTCTCTCTCAACGCTGGCTGAACTTGTCGATTACATATAAAAATGATTATACCAATGAGAAATTGAATATTTTGAGCATGCGAGTTTTTGTGTAGGTTCTTATGGAATAGCAGTAATATTTGAAGCTCATTTTCCTAGTGTGGTAGTTCAGTTTGAATGAATTGGTCATGAAAATATCTCAAATTATATTCGAACATGTCCTTGAATTGATCATATGAAAGAGTGGCATCAATGTGCTGATTGAACATTATATATTCCTTCAAAAACCCAATCATCAACAAAACTAATTACCTTCTTTAGAAACCTCCCCATTGCCTTTACCATTATCATTGTCACCATTTTTCCTATTCCTCAAGTTACTTGATCCCGACGATGGTTCCTCTTTGATTTCCTCGATTCGCACCGCAGACTTAGTTTCTTCTGCACCAACTCTTCCAGCCTCGAAGGAATCGCATTGAGATGTCAACTTGTCCTCCAATTTGATTTTGCTTTGTGCACCGTCAGATGGCGCACTCTCTGTTGCCGAAACAGTTTCATCCACGTCAGGTGGTTTTTCCAAAGTGTTGTCACGCGAAGCTTTGGAAGCTTCACCACCTCCAGGTCCATGTTCTGCAAGCTTCCTGTCAGGGTCCGCTATCGAATTATTCGGTTCGGATGTTTCCGTTTTCACGATGGACGACTCTGGATTTGCGGAAAGTGACGTTGGCGCTTCCTTCTTGTCACCAACAACACCGATTTCTTTTGGTGTTTCTTCGATCGCTTTGGCTGTCATCGTGTGATTTTCCTGGTTTCGCATCGTCACAGCGGTGGAAGCGCTCGATTCTTTGACGGTCGGCGGTTTTTGTCTGTTTTGCGTCAACTTTTCAACAGCGTTTTGCAAGCTCTTTTCGTTTTTCGATTCCCTGGAATTCTTCTTATTGGAATTTGCAGGCTTCGTCATGGTTGGGGATGGTACTGAAGTGTGTTTTCTTGATAGGGGAGATATGTTTGGGGAAGTGGTTGAAGGTGGTCTACTTGGTATCTGGAAAACAACAATTCACATTTTCAATGTCAATACTGGGTGTAACAGGATCATGGTACACCCCCTGTATCTCCGTTAGTTTCAGAGGTAATTGATTGAAATTTGAATTATGCTATGAACATACATAATAAGCGTCATTTTTTGTCCTATAAATGATTTTTTTTTCACTTCCGGTTTCGCCGGAAGTGATACAAACTCTCGATTTTTAAATGGAACACTCTGTATATTATTGTATTTCTGAAATCTGCAGAATTTTCTGGTTTCAATGATACTACATATGTGACATTTCAAACGTCATAATTTTATAAAATTCAATTTTTAGTTTTCCATTTAGGTGTGTCATGATGGTTCCGATTTATTCGAATTGATCCGTCTAATGCTAGAAAAATCTAAATGCCGTAAAAAATACTAAATTGCGTTTTTTATGAGCAAATAAAGTTCATCGTAATCGATTTTGCGGTAAAACTCATTTTTTTCGAATGGAACCATATTGGTAACGTGGTAGGTACCATTCATTAGTACTACCAATAAGGAATTTATTCATAGCTGGCAATAAAATGTGCGATAAATATAATGGAAATTACAGCTAAAAGAAAATAAGGAAATAAAATTATTAAAAATGTTTACGTTTAAAATGTGACATCATTGAGTCCAGAAAATTTTGCAGATATCAGAAAAGCAATAATATACAGGGTGTTCCATTTGAAAATCGAAAGTTGGTTTCACTTCCGGCGAAACCGGACGTGAAAAAAAATCATTTGTAGGCCTAAAAGTGACACTTATTATATTCATAGCATGTCCCAAATTTCAATAAATTACCTCTGAAACTAACGGAGATACGGGGGGTGTACCATGATCCTGTTACACCCGGTATATCACAAGTATCTCTAGTGCTTCTAATTTGCTGAAGCTGGATAAGGATAACACATTTTTTAAGATAATCTGAATTGTTTTTTGATTGTCTTTCCGCACATTTCAATTCATAATCTTCATTTTTGTGGTCATTTTTATAAACAGTGTAGCCATTCAGTGCGTAATTCTTGATATATCGTGCACTATTGAAATTAGAGAAAAACCAGAAATAACAAGGTTCTTCAGTTTTTTTTAACCACATACAACATTCAACTAAATAGTGGGTTACACAAAGGCAAGGCAACTGAGAATGTATTTTTGTCAAATGACACACCAGGTATATTCATCTTATCTTCCAACCTTGCCAAGAAATCGAGAATATGTTGTGGCGTTGTCAAATTATGAACTAATCAATGAATTTTTCTACAAATGCAAATACAAGGCCGGTTCACCAATTACCGATTTTATGCACTATTAACAATTTGATGATGAATATGGATTTATGTGTGTCATCAGTTAGGGACAGAGTGGGCGTTTTCATAATATGTATTCGTAGCAGAAATATTTTATTAAAATGATGTCTTAAAGTCTCAAATTTTCGTCTTTACGATTTAGTAAATTTCACACGAAATAATCGATCGTCAGTTACTCTTCAGTCTTCACCGCACTCTACTGTCAGTGTTTGCATTGATTTTTCAAATTGTATCATTGTTATCGATTATTTTTTTCGAAATTAATTATTCCAAGAAAGAAATGGCGAGTGTGATGTATACTTTAAGAGAAATACTTGGAAATGCTCTCCTTGCTGCTCGAATTTTTGCCCAAAAGTTTCAAAAAAGATATCTTCAAACAAAATGTTTCAAAACATTGAAAGAGAGATTCAACCCTGTCTATGTAACCTATAAAAAAAAACAAGACAAAATTGTTTCGACAGAAAAATAAACAAGCCCTACGCGGCTTGAGCAGTGTACATTTCCATCGCCTTGTGTATTAACCAAGTTCATTATATTGAATGTTGTGAATCAATATTATATTATTACGAACTATACTGTGTTCCGAGAATACCGGAAACAGTTTTCTCGGAGGCTCGCGTCTAGCCTGTGATTTATGGCCTCGCGATAACATCGGCCGCCAAAGTATCTACAATTAGCAGACATTAGTGGGTGATTTATTGCCGGTAATTCTTTGAAGTACCTGTTATTTCTTGACAATGAGTGATTTTACTAGAATGAATGTGTTGTATCTATACAAAAGACCGCAGTATCGCGGACAATCAGTTCTCAATGCTCAAGAGTTTTAGTTCAGAAAGAAAGCTAGCATTGACAAGTTCAGCCAGCGTTGAGGGAGAAAAAATATGTCTGCCCTAGTGTTGTCTTTGTCATCAAGATTGCAACTTTAAATAATGAAAATGCTACGATTGGGACTAAAAAAGACTTATATAACCTGTATATAATTGGTTTGTTTTTCTTGTAGTATTTTCGTTATTCCGATTATTTCGAATATTTTGTGACCATTGAATACTTACAATGATTGTTGAATAATTCCAAACACATTATAATTGTGATATTAGTCTTCTCCTCTTTTTTTACGCCCCAGTCATTAAGTTGTAATCTTGATGACAAAGACAACACTAGGTCAGACATATTTTGTCTCTATCAACGCTGGCTGAACTTGTCAATTGTTAACATAGACATTTCTATAGCGAATATCGAAGTGATTTAATCAAGTGTTTATTGAGTTGTATTCGAGTGTTTAGTGGAATAAATTGTTCCGTTTTGTACTGAGTGTTTCAAATGAACGAACCCAAGGCAGAAATATCGTAACAATACCAGGAAAACACCGCCATATTCCAACTCACCTGGTGATTATGCATACCCTGAGATAAGGCACCCATTTTAGGACTAGAAGGTGAAGACAACATGTCCAGGTTCATGTTCAAAGCCGGCATCGATGCCCCCGGAAATGGCATCCTCTGCCCGTACCACAAATTGTGGTAGGCGGCCATGACACGGGGGTCGTAGGGGGGGAAACCGGGGGGGCCGGTCGTGTACAAGAACTGGTTCGGACTCATCGTCGGCGATGCCAAATTCGGTATGAACGGATTCGCCGGAGTGAAATTCAAATTCACCTGTGGGAAAGCATTTCTCTGTCATCACATTCGTTTATCATGTACATGGTGGGCCAAATTGGACACTTTAAAAAAGGAAAAGTCATGTTTCATGTCAATTTTTATGACAAACTTAATGGTGAAAACCGCATATCGATCTCTATCACCGTTTCTGAGTTACAGCATGTTTTTCAACTTTTTTCCTGTCAATAATTCTTTGGTTCAAGTCATTTATTTTTTCAAATCATATATCAATAGTTATTACTGATAAAATATTTTTTCAAATGGGACAACCTATATATTCTTGCATATTTCGATAGAACTTTAAATTTCCATTTCAAAAATGTGGCACACTCGATGTTTTGCTAAAGTCACCTTTGAAATGCACAGCTTTTAGATTTTTTCATGTAGACTTTCAAATACAAATGGGTTTCGGACTACGCGGCGATAAAACAGAATGCAAATGTTCACTGGTAGCTGTCAATTGTCAAAAAATCTGTCAAAATCATTAATTAAAACTCATAGTTTCAATAAAACTAACAAAAATGTAGACTATATTAATTATTGAGAAACAGATTATCATTATCACAATTTTTTTTGAATCGAAGTTTTTGATTCAAGCAGTAAAGGCGCTCAATTCGTGGATTTTGTTCATATTTCTCGAACAAATTCTTCAAAAATTGTGATTGAAGCAGTAAAGGCGTAGAAAAGTATCATCGGGTAATTCCACTCTCATGTTTGATCGAAGATGTACAACTATTTTTCTTTTTCATTAAATTAAATGAAATGATTTATAGCATAACTTTGGTGATATGGAATACTAGTATATTCTGGTTTCTAAAGAAGGTAGTTTGAAGGTTTGTATATCAATTTCATCAGGTATTCCATACTTCCATACAATAGTGTCACATTTTTCATAAGAAAATTTAATTATCAAGAACTGTCAAGATTACATAACATATAACTGAACGCCTTCACAGAAAAAAGTTTGGTGAAAAGTTAAATGGCGGCTTTTGACAGCTGTCACTTATTCTTGTGTTTTATGCCCCGTGATATACTTTCTAAATGGCGGACAACTGTCATCAGCTGTCATTCTATTGCGGGAATTCAAATATATAAGGATTGGATTTTTCATTCATTTCAGTATTTGCTCACCAACATTCGCAATTGAAACATTAAATGAGAATAATTGAGGATGGAATGAAAAATCCAAATAGAATGACAGCTGATGACAGTTGTCCGCCATTTAGTGAATATATCACTGAGCATAAAACACAAGAATAAGTGACAACTGTCGGAAGCCGGCATTCAACTTTTCATCAAACTTTTTTCCGTGGGATTGGTCAATAGAAGTTGCGTCCAATGAACGAAATGGTATTCCATATTTGCATCTCCTCTTCTATTCTTGAAAATCTGATACGAAATATTGAAGAAATTGTATCCCAATAGAGTATTTTAGAATGCTGTCAAATTAGACCTGCTGGACCAGAAAAAAACATAACCACACATACTTTCGCTGTCATTCGAGTTGATTTTGTTTCTGTTGGAAGTATTTAAAATCAGTTCTTGAGACATATTTTGTCCCGAAAGAGTCTTAAGACTGATGATGTCCAAGGAGGCAACTTTTGGAAACAATTCCACGTCACAGTTTCCACTTCATCATTTTTAATAACATAGGGATCAACGGAATTCATGACTCATATTTTATCGATCCCTATATCACTCTGCAGCATCACTACCAGAATTTTCTAAACCCAATAAATATTTACTTTTACCTTAACAAGCCATGAACGAAATAATCTTGAAAATATCTGGTAAATCAGCAACTGACATTTACTTTGTATTGACATAATTTGGCGCCATGTTTGGTCCTTAGGTCACATATGCTTACGCTAGATACGGTATCCAGGTTATTCGTTTGGTAGGTCCAGGGGGATTTAACGTACTGCCATTGATTGATCGTTTTAAAATTTTGATCATATGTTGTACCACGTGATATCAGCGTACTTTTTTACAGACCCCTCTAATACCAAACAAATACTATACAGGGTGTTTCATAATAAATGCTCAGGACTTTGGGATATGATAGCTCTTTCAAGAATATGAAAAAAGTTCCTATTGACTTACCCTCTAAAATGCAACATTTTCGACATACAGGGTGTTGAATTTCCAACACTTAATTTAACTGAGTATGATTTGTTTTTTTTTATTTTGCAAATATGAAGTTAACGTTTGGTTTTGTTATTTGTTCTAACATTTAAATACATTTTGTATAATTATGAAAAAAATGATTCAAAAAAATTTACCATGTTTTTCAACATGAAAGTTGATTTTTCTTGAAAACGGTCAACTTTAGAGCTTATGAACAGAAGTACCTTTTTTGTGTAGAAAACATTGGCGGTCTAAATAGGTGGCTCAAAATTGTACTTTTTCCAGTGGCGTAAAAGTTGGAGGGAATAACACCAACTACCCCTTCAAAAACTTTACCAATTATGAATTTAAAAAAATAACAAATCAGCCAAAAACATAGCTCATTATGAGTAGAAAATGCCTACAAAATCTGTTTTCTGTGCGATAAACGGTTCCAGAAATATTCGCAAAAAACGATTAATTCAACACCCTGTATGTCGAAAATGTTGCATTTCAGAGGGTAAGTCAATAGGAACTTTTTTCATATTCTTGAAAGAGCTATCATATCCTAAAGTCCTGCGCATTTATTATGAAACACCCTGTATGATGCCGGATCTATAGCGTAGCCTTTATGATCTAAGGTTTGGTCCAACAAGGTCACGTGTCCTAAAATGCTCTATTGTGTCGATGACCTAACCATCAACCACATAGTTACCTTTTCTCTTTTACATCCCGTCGGAGAGGTTGTCGCCTTGATTTTGGGTGAGTGCGGACTTTTCGGGGATTTCCGATCGTTCTTCGGCGAACTTTGCAGTTTCAGCGGGCTGAATATGGATACCGAACTGGTATTGATTCTAAGGTCGCTGTGAATGTTTATCTTCGGACTGCTGCTAACCGGATTGCTGTGAATCGGATTGGGGTAGTTCAGATTGTGGTTCATTTGACTTTGACTAGTGGTAACGTTGTTGCTCAAGCTCGTCATCTCCGGCGCTTTTTCCGATATCGGTTTCAACGTTTTCGGGTCTATTTTGACGATCGAATGCTTTTTTATTTCGCTCCTCTCCGTTCTGTTCACCACATCGTGGGACTTATCCTTATCCGGGCCACTGTGGACTTGGTACATGGGTTTCACGCCGGATGCTGGGTTACCTAAAAAAAAATAATGCAATTTGATACGACTCGTGACTAGAACGGAAAACGATTTGTTTTCGGCCCCAACCTACCCAAGTATCGCGGGATATTGTTTCTCATCTTGAAGAATTTGGCCGGCTTCACGTTCTTCGAGTCTGGCGGTTTTTGTTCGGGACTGGATTTGCACAAGTTGGCTTTCGATATTTGAGAATTCCAACTCTTAGGTGGATCCCTCAGAGTTTTATATCCAATTGGGGTGCTCGGTTTCGTTTTTATGCTCGGCTTGGATGAATTCTGAACGGGTTGGTGTTGAGAACAAGTGATATTGTTTTGTTTATTGTCTGATTTAGAGGTGCCGGTGCATGTCGTTGGAGAAAGTCTGGATTCAACTTCCCTTGATATCCTAAAATTATTTTTGAGTTTATATAAGTATGAAAAAAAAATATATGTCTGTTGAAAGTCTAGGAGGAAAACTACAAAAACAGGTTGATTTCATATATATAATAACAACTACATATATGGATAACACCTATTCTTCTCTTCACGCGAAAGTGAAGCCAGTTTTGGAAAAACAAAAGACTGTCTGGCTTGCTAATGATGAATTGTGCGCATGCGCGGGTTTTGACGAGTTGAAATCCACTGACGTTTTTAGAATTTCATAGGTTAGGTATATTTGTTAACCAAAATTATGTAAAAGGGCGTCAATATAGTTATGAATGTACTTACTGATTGTTTACAGAAGTGACTAGTGAGTGATAATAGTGATTGATCGACAATTAGCCCACGAATCTTGTTCCGATGACTTTATCGTCACAGGTTTCTATGCAATTCGCAAGTATCGCTTTGTAGATCACATCCATTTCTGCATTTATCATCAACTATCATTCAATATCGTCAAACAATCCATCAATGAATGAATATTTGAAAAATATATGTTATTATCGCTCACTACAAAGCTACTCTCCTCCATGATGAAAACGAATGTCGATTCTTAATTCAAACTTGCGCATGCGCATATTCGCGATTTGTCCCGCAAACTGTCATTTGTTTTATTTTTCGGCTTCAGCTGTGGTATCCATGTTACCTATATAGTTATTATTAGATATATGGTTGATTTTGATTCAGGGAGACATATTACTACATGTAACGATATTAAAAACGAGGATAAATTTCACTGTGGACCATTACTTCACTGTGGACCATTACTCTTCAATATTTTTATTAATGATCTCATTACATATATTACTGACTCAGAAGGATTGTTATTTGCTGATGATCTCAAGCTATACCGTGTGATTGAATCGTATGTTGATTGTTTGAAACTTCAAGATGATGTGAACCATTTAACCAACTGGTGTAGAAATAATTGCTTGGAACTTAATCTTGACAAATGTCTAGTCATGTGTTTCAACCGTTCTCAGGCACCAATCACATATGAATACTGCATAAACTCTTTGCCTTTGAAACAAGTTGATGAAGTTAAAGACCTTGGTGTTATATTTGATAAAAAGATGTCATTCTCATCACATATAAATAAAATAACCTTGAAATCACTTAAACTTCATGGCTATGTAGGTAGGATCGCTAAAGACTTATCAGCAAACACAATGAAAATTCTATATTGTTCATTAATTAGGTCACACTTAGAATACGCATCCATTGTATGGTGTCCCTCTTACTCAGTGTACAAAACCTCACTGGAAAGGGTTCAAAATAAATTTTTGCGAAGTGCTGCCTACAAAATGGGCTTTCAAATGGACCAGCGACATAACTACACTGATATTCTTTCTACACTACACCTCACCACATTGGAAAACAGGCGGACTCAAGCTGACCTCATATTTCTATTCAAATTACTGTCAGGTCATTTAAATTGCCCAGAACTTCTCTCTTTGGTTGGCCTGAGAGTCAAGCAAAGAGTGACAAGAGATGATAAAACTGTTTTCGTAGAGAATTCACATTCAACCAATTATGGATTTAATAGTCCAATGTCGAGAATGTTAAGGGAGGCTAATATATCAGAAATTGATTTTTTTAATAATTCCTTAGAGGCCTTCAAAAAGTCTGCAATCAATTATGTATTTTATTTATAGATTTATGCCTTGTATGTCTGTTAGTTTTTAGTATTTAGTGTTATTTTCAATTGTTTTATTTAGCATTTAGTTATTTTACAACGTTGTAACTTAGGGTTGTCCCGTTTATACTAAATAAATAAATAAATAAATAAATAAATAAATAAATGAAATGAAATAAGTACGCAAAGTATTCCTCGCCTTTTCGTGGATGGCAATAACTTTGATTGAATTGACAAGTTCAGCCAGCTTTGAGGGAGAAAAAAATATGTCTGTCCAAGTGTTGTCTTCGTCGTCAAGATTGCAACTTTAAATAATGAAAATGTCATGATTGCGACGTAAAAAATAAGACTTTTATATAATTGGTTTGTTTTTCTTGTAGTTTGTTTTCGTTTTTCCGTTTATTTAGAATATTTTGTTAGTATTATACCTTATAATTGTTTAATGATTCCAATAAATGTGTTATTAGATTAGAATATTTTTGTTATTTAAAGTTGCAGTCTTGAAGACAAAGACAACACTAGGTCAGGGTAGACATTTTTTTTTCTCTCTCAAAGCTGGCTGAGCTTGTCAATTGAACAATGAAGGAAATATTCCATCAAAGAAGCACCAATTAATAAGTGTAGTTAATGGTCCAAGGCTACTATCTATTGGGTTTATTTTTCATTAAAAGAATGTAGGTAATAAAATCAATAGCTGTCGAACACTTCCTCGTCAGGTACTTCCAATATTACATGTCAACTTAGGTAGTTGTTGAAGCTTGACAAGTGACATGTGACAGCACAAAAGAATTTGCGGCAAGATATTTTGTAATGGTTGTTCAAATGTAAAATAATTTGTCGGATCGACTAATATCGAGGCAACACTAGAAGATACTTACTGACTGATACTCGTAGTAGGCTTCGGAACCGTTATTATCGGATGGTAATTCGTTTTGGGCATATAACACGGCGGTTTAGCAGCACTGTAGGTGATCGCATTCGTCTTGGCAGGTATGATTGACGACTTGGTAGTCATAATCATCGATTTCGACAAGGGAGTTTCCAGCGCACCATCATCATCATTATTATTATTATTATTGGAGGTCAGCCTCGAAATTGTTATCTCACTGGTAACGATCGTGTTGACGGAATTACTAGTTTTGGTGACGACTGAAGACGTCAACTTGGCCAGAGCGTCCTTGAGATTCTCCCCGTTCCGATTCAACTTTGAGTGCTTCTTCAGCGGGTGGTTGTTGGAGAGATTCATCAGACCTATCGAGTGATTCAAGATCGTCTGTTTGGGCTGCTTTGCTGGCGGTTCGCTCTCCGGTGACGATTCCATCTTGCGCTTCAGGGGCAATTCGCTGCCCCTCCGCTCTTCGACAGGTGGTTCTTCGCTCTTGGTGCTGCACATCGAGCTGTTGATGGTGCTGTAGACGGTGGTAGTTGTGGCGCCAGACAATGCGCTACAAGAACTGGATGAAGGGTTGCGAGTCGCGTTCGTAAAGTAACTCGAATTTTCGGTGGCGCTTGATGTGGTTGGTGGGTACGCGGATGAGTTTTCCGCTGGACATTCATTTTTTGTTTTGTCGTTTGTTGGTGTTGGGATATTTGCTACTGATTGCGGTGGAGAATCTATTTTTGAATTCCCTGAAAAGTAGGAGGATGTTTTTTACCTAAATTAGATCGCTTTTTGTAAGATTGTAAAGTATGTTTTAAATGACGGCGACATATTCCGTGGACACTAATTTCCGAAATAAATATCATCATGCCAAAATATCAAAGTCAATTCATTGTTACTGGAAATGACGTTTTGTTGATTCTAATAACTCGAAAACTGAGAAAGTTCGGTAAAATTTGAACAACTCTCTCTCAAAATTTGTCTCAAAGATGTAAAATACTCAATAAAAAAAAGCTTTGGTGCATCTACTCAAACTTACAATCAGAGTGAGGCACCGAAAATGAAACAGACCGAATATTTTGAAGAGGGAAATGTCAACTGTCATATGTCTTTCTTTTTGTCACCCAAAGCAATACAATTCAAACAATGAAAACATTGACCTTCAGAATATTCATCTTATGTTACTTTCTCGACCAACCGGCGAATGACACCAAAAACTTCTACATACTACAAGTCTTACCTTTGTCGATTAATTTCAATCCGGGTAATTCTTTTTTGATTTCGTTTTTGTTGACCGACTTCAAGTTCACCTCTTCGGCATCATCTTTGTACTTTGTATCGTTATTTACAATTTCTAGTAGCGAAGGACTCAGCCTGTTATCTTGAATGCCTGTTATTGACATTTCCCCATTTTCGCTAATACGTAATTGCACTTCCTTCCAGTTATTGTTATTATTATTGGCCTGTGCAGCATCAACGCTCTCATAGTCCAACTTTTGTTTCTTCGCCGTATATTCATATATTCTGTAGGTGAGTTGCATGGGTTCTTTCTAGATTAAATATAAAGAAATTGAATATGTTGTACGACAATGTGAAATTGAATCGGCATTTATTTCTACTAGAATTTCTTTGTCCATTTTGTTTGAGGCAGTTCGAGTTCGTTGACGTAGACATTTGGCAAACGACACCTGTTGGATATTTTTGGAAGCTTATTGAATTTCAGAATAGGTTGAACTAATTCAGCATTACTTGCATCAAATTATGTGGTAGTGCAATGATTGGTATGTCTTTTCAAAATGTGCAAAGTTTCATGATGGTTCCTTTTCTGGCGGGATTTTTTCATTTAATTTCAACAAAAATGTTTGATACATTTGAAAAACTTTTGCGGTCATATGACCTGTGTGTGTATTGTGTCAACCCAATAGTTCCGACAATGTCGCATATTTTGACACCAACATTATGTGAAAGACCTATAATAAGTGGTTCGTCCAAATTCTAGATTGAATACGAAATAAATGCCAATGTTCTTTCAAATTGAGACTACTGATATCAATTTTTGGCGTAGCCAGTATAACGGGAAGACTTGAGGTTCAGACTCATTATAGCCAAAATGACAGTATAAAATGATACATTGTACATCATGTTATTCTTACCCTCTTCCATAAATAGATATATGCGACATCCATCAAGGTGAGGTTGTAATTAAGGCAATCTTGATTGTAAAGAATGTCGATTTTGTGATTGACGGTGAGGTCATATTTTGCTTGTATAAGTTTTTTCAGGTGGCCTACAGAAACAGCAGCTGGACAACGCAAATACCTATAAAATTATATCATAACTATACTATAAAGAAAGCAAAAACACGCTAAAATATGAAAAACATACTAATAATTATTGAAATTGAGGACATAGCCTTGGGTTAGCGTATTGAACGATAAAGACGCTAGTGTTGAGATTCAATCATACACTTCAATTTATTGAAAAATTTGCTTCCTTACATCATCAGTAAAAATTAGTGGCCATATAGAATCGAATATTCTCACGTTCGTGTTTTAACCTGTAAATTCGGTTGGAAAACAGACTGATTTTAGCAAAATGAACCCAAGCTTTGTCACATCAATCAGAATAAAATAAATCAAGATTTGCCATGAAATAAGATAATGCATAAACTACATTTTCTTCTAATGGTTATTCACCTTGGTTTATTATTAGATCCGTGGTAACAAAGGGTCAGGCAAATACTTTCTTCTGCAGTCAATAAGTAGTGATAGGAAGCCTGTTCCAAACTGGTTGGCTTAACGTCTGGACGATTCTCGTAAAATGTTCGTCTTTGGTGCATTTCATCTGAAATTTAAGAAAATCAACTGTGGCTGAGCATGCACATAAAGATAATAAAACTCAATATAAAAATTGTGATTACTTACTGGACCTTCCTTTCCAATTCAAGCTGATTTTTTTGTGATGTCATTTATCTATAAATTTTCTAGTGGAATCTGATAGTTGAGTAGAAGACAATATTGAATAATTCAAAATAAATAACAGTTTTATGAGGAAAAATGTAATTAGTTAATTTAATAATAATAATTCCTCCATCTTATATTACTTACTTTGAAATAATCTTGGTACCAATTTGTAGACAATATCTTGTATAGTTTTATCTGATCTGATATTAAGTAATGGCTTTGTCTTGTGAACCAAAACATCACAGACTGGGCAGTATTTATTCTTTTCAAAATATTTAACAATGCAACTGCGACAAACTAAAACAAGTAATTATATTAATGAATTATACCTAAATCACTATTCAATATTCATTTTATTGAAGATAGAAATGATCATAACTCACTAGTGTTTCACTAACTATAGGATATAGGGAAAGTATATTGAATTCTATAGGAAAATGTCACAGCTTTCCAAATTTATAAGTATCCCATAATAATGCCATTTGAAGTTGTAGTAATTTTCATGTAGTAATTTAGTAACTCAGTGAATAATGAGGCAGTTGTGGATGCTATTATTCAACAGAATTTGTACATTGCACTAGTACACATGATAAAAGTACACATTCACATGATATTATTCAATGTTAAGAGAATATAAGATCAACTAGTAGCAAGCTTTATAATGCCACACTACTCAGCTATAACAATTTAATTATTACTAATTTCTGAAAAAATACAGCAAGTCGTCTTTGAGAGAATAATTTGCAAATCAGATTTGTGTGTTACTAGCAACCTTATTGTACAACACCTTCTTTTTTTGTATCCTTCGTGAGTAAATAATAATTTTGAGCATACATATCAGTTCAGAGAGAAGTGAAACTGAATATTATGGAAACCAAGTAGAGAGGGTGAATAATAATATGAAGTTAATTTTGCTAAAAATGAAAACATCAAGACAAAGAGAGTCAATACTTTCATTTCATAAAATAATGTTATCTGTAAAGGCATTACCAGAAATATTGATGCAACCTTTAGCACATCCCCATATCAAATCTTAAGACATCACAACACACATGGATTTGATTCAACAGGAATAACCATCCTTATGACATTCCAGGGAATCACTCTACCCAGGTATGTATTCTTTCCCCATGATAGTAACCACCAGATACTCATAAGTTATTCTTGTGGTAAATGATGATGTTCCAATCTGCTAGGTAATTGCTAATAACTTCAGAAGGAAATGCTGTATCACAAGGGACTACTGACATCACAAGGAACCACTTATGTTAGAGGAAACCACTGAAGTCACAGTATGAAGTATGAATAGGAAGTTGGGAGAACTATTTTATTCTTAGATTGTTTCCTCAAGTAGTTCAACTAGGTAAAGGTTCAACACTTAATATGGTAAATATACTGACTCAAAAGCCATTGGAATATCTACTATATATCAAAATATTGGGGATCTACCAAAATATAACTGATTTCATTCATATTGAAAAATCCTGTAATCCAAAATAAATTACTGTAAATACAATTACATTGACTCCAAAACCATTGGGATATCTAAACCTACTATCCTTCAAAATATTGGGGATGTAACAAAATATTAGAGATTTCATTTATATTGAGAAATCTTATAATCAAAGTATGTGAACTTCACAAGACTTCCTATGGTACTTAACAACCTAACCCTTTAGTGAAAGACTAAGACACTATCAACTAATAAAACAATTTGTGGGGTACAAAGGAATCATGTTTATACTCATTCAGATTTGTGTTTTGGGTAACTTCATAAACTCATCATAAAACCTGCCCATCAATAATATAAATCCACCTTCACCCCCATTTTCAAATTTCAATAACTACTGGGATAAAAACTAGTTGAGACAAGAATACTCACATGTATGTAAACACTCAATTATGGTAGTTGCATCTATGAAATAGCCATTACATATTCTACATGTAATATGCTCATTGAGATCAGTAATGGGTATCTTTGTGGATCCTTGCATGATCCTTCTATTGGCAACAGGATTTTTACATGATGTCTCCCACAAAAACCATCTCCACAATCTACAACTGACTAAACAGTATACCCATATTGGTCAGGAAGACAGGACACTTGACCTACAAAACACCAGTTAATATCCAACACATATAAAATGATTACCAATATGTTTACGAAGTATTATAATGTTAGTCGTCGGTACTGCGAGAAATCATCCAGTTTTTTCACTATTATATTTATTGTTTACTTCGAAATCTATTATTTGACAGACCAACCTGGGATAATTTGACAGTTTATGAAATAAATGGCGTCATTTTGTATAACCCTTGAAATCTATCTGTTTTGTAACAACTTCAAAGATCCATTTGTATTTGAAAAAGTTATTTCCTTTGAGACTCTGCAGTAAAATTCTAAAAAAATCCAACCAAACGATTTTGAAGATCTAATCAAAATCTCGTTAGGTCGTAGATATTTTCCTACTTTTCAAGTTTCATGTTTCAGCAATTCAGTTTCAACAACTTTCAAATCTTCTTCTTCTTGCTTTGGTCGCAGAACTCGCAGATCGAGGACGACACTTGTCAATCTTGTCATATTCTCTACTGTCAATGTCAATAATATTTGTTTGGTATCAGAACATGTCAGAACTATCAGAAGGTCTGGATTCCGGATCTAACGTAAGCATATCAGGTGGCCTCAGGGGCTCACGACTTGTGAGTACGGGTATGGCGAACCCGAGGTACCCTAGCTGGATAACCACCACACTTCATCTAGTCTTGGTTGGTATCCTCTACTCTTCTAATTTCTTCCATCTTTCCTATCGGCCTCCCTTGGCCAACTCTTCCTTTCCTTTTTGCGACCCTAATCTAAGCTGTGAGCTTCCGTGGCGAGGGATGAATGGCACCGGGGGTGGGGAATCAATACGGTGTCGCGAACGGAGCCTCCGGGAAACAGGGCGAAATCCCGGAGTAACCAGCCTTAGCCCTGTGCAGGGGGCAACGCAGGGCTGGACCAACCCCATCCCCCATACTCGTGGGAACAATATGGACCAAAGAGGAAATAAAAATAAACCAACCGAGGAGGGATCGGATAACTCCGACTCAGACTCGGGCAACATCACTGTCAGGGCAGCAATGACCGATGACAGTGAACACACAGAGGAGGGATCCATGAGAGTGGAAGACCTCACAAACCCTTTACCAGTGGCAGGGCCTGCCGAGCAATCGGCAGTTAACAAGGACACTGGTAAAATAACCGAGGGAATCAAGAAGATTGACCTCGTGAAAAAACTCTCTGGAGCACAGCGCAGAAAGCTGTTGAAAGAGAGGAAAATGGCAGCCGGGACGTGGACGGCAAAGCCACCCGTTCAGCCTAAAAAGGATGAACGGAAAAAAAGAGAGGGGACAGGAAGAACCAAGGACGGGGGTAGCAAAAGACCGCGTTCTGACTCCGAGACCCCTCCCAAAAGCTCGACTCCTAAAAGGGCCAGGAACACGAATGTGTCGACTGGCACTTATAGTGAGGCGGCGCAAGGAATCCGGGTGGCGGTGATTGACAGACGCCACCCAGACATCACACTGAACCAGGAACAGGCAGAACTGGTTCAGAACGCAATTGTGGATGCTCTCTTCGAGGCCCCTTCAGGGAGCGAAGGAGCAGCACAATTCGAGAGGAGCGGCTTCAGCGCAGGGGTCCTATCGGTGACCTGCGCAAATGAAAGAAGCCGGGACTGGCTCAGGGGGACGGTCGGCTCTCTGGGGCAATTGTGGGAGGGGGCTGAGTTGACCGTGGTCAACTTCAGGGACCTCCCAGTTCGCCACAGGGTGCTGGTCTTCGTCCCTGGGTCGGTGAGGGAAGAACCAGCAGAGTTCAGGCGGCGCCTGCAGCTCCAGAACATGGAGCTGAGGACGCAGGAATGGACTCTGTTGAGCAGAAACATGGAGAGGGAAACAGGACAAACCCTGGCCTTCTCCGTGGACGATGTCTCCTTCAGGGTATTGGAGAGGGCACAGTTCCGAGCGTATTACAGGCTCGGAAAGGTACTCTTCAGGGCCCTGACCAAGAGGAGAGATGGAGGGGATAAGGGTCGTTCAGACGAACCTCCAGCACTGTAAGGCGGCCTCGGCAGTCCTTGCAGTCGCCATGGGGGGATTTGATGCGGCCCTTATACAGGAACCGTGGGTTAGACACGGGAAAATAATGGGTCTGGGGGGGACATGTGGAGAGCTTATTTACAGCAGATCGACAGAGAACCCTCGGACCTGTATACTAATCCAAAAAAATATAAAAATATTGCCGTTAACAAACTTCTGTTCGAGGGACTTGACGGCCATAAAGATAAGGATGAAGGAGGGTAGTGGGACGAGGGAGATAGTACTCGGATCGGCCTACTTTCCCTCTGATGATCCTGAGCCACCACCTACGAGAGCTGTGGAAGAACTGGTGAGAGAATGCAGGATAAAAGGACTGCAGCTGATCATCGGGGCCGATGCGAATGCACACCACATCACTTGGGGAAGCAGCGACACCAACCAAAGAGGTGAATCACTCCTGCAATTCATGCTGGCAAATAATCTGGACACATTGAATGTAGGAAATAAACCAACCTTTATTACGAGAAATAGGAAGGAGGTAATCGACGTAACAATAGCCTCTACACATGTGAGTAATTTTGATACAGAATGGCATGTGTCTGATGAGGAAAGTTGCTCTGATCACAGACACATAAATTTCAAAATAAAGAGTGACGTCATCAAAGAAACTTATCGGAACCCACGGAAAACGAACTGGGAAGCCTATCATGCAGACCTAGAGCGCTATCTACTGGTACCACAATAAAGAACGATAAGTACAAACGTGGACCTAGAAGGGGTGGTGGAACAATTTAACGACACACTCATTTTGGCGTTCAACAATAACTGTCCCCTAATCACAAGGAAGGCTACCAGGAAAGTGCCCTGGTGGAATCATGAACTTGCAAGATTGAGGAAACAGGTTAGAAAAAACTTTAACAGTGCTAAAAAAACAGGAAGGTGGGATGACTACAAGAACACCTTGACCAGTTATAAAAAAGCACTAAATAAATCTAAGAGAGACTCCTGGAGGAGGTACTGCGAGGAGATAGAAAGCACTCAAGAATGTGCCAGACTACAGAAGATACTCTCCAAAGATACACAGAACACGATATACTCCCTCAAAAACGAAAAAGGAGAATATACATACACAGGAAAGGATACAATAAAAGAACTATTTAGAGTTCACTTTCCTGGGTCCCAGATAGATCAGACACTTGCTGTGGAGAACGTTAATGGACTAGAAACATTATCAAGGGGTTCTAGGGAAAGTTGGAACATAGCAAAAGAAGTGGTGACCTATGACAAAATAGAGTGGGCTATACACTCATTCGAACCCTTTAAATCACCAGGATTTGACGGGATTTACCCAGCAATGCTACAGAAAGGACCCGAAACACTGGTCAGATGGCTTTGCAAAATACTGAGAGGCAGTCTGGCTCTCGGATACATACCAAAAATATGGAGAAGAGTGAGGGTAAGCTTCATACCAAAACCTGGGAAAATCGGACAGGAAACGGCAAAGTCCCTCAGACCAATCAGTCTTATGTCTTTTGTACTAAAGACACTGGAAAAGCTAGTAGATAGGCATATGAGGGACGGCAAACTGGTAGAAAGGCCACTGCACCGCGACCAATATGCCTACAAGACTGGCTGCTCAACAGACACAGCACTCCATCGTCTGGTCGAGAGGGTGGAGAACACGCTGGAAAATAAAGAGGTGCTATTAGCGGCTTTCTTAGACGTAGAAGGAGCTTTCGACAACACCTCTATAAACTCTATAATTAGAGCTCTCAGACAGAAAGGAATCGAGGAACCCTGTGTGGCCTGGATAAACTCAATGCTGAGAAACAGAATGATTTATACCACTGTTATGGGAGAGACTGTAGTGGCTAGAGCGACCAGAGGATGCCCGCAGGGGGGGGTACTATCCCCACTACTGTGGAATCTGGTTGTGGATGGGCTACTTAGGACACTAAATAACAGTGGACATAGAGTCCTTGGATATGCCGACGATATAGTAGTGCTGGTACAAGGAAAATTCAATACCACCGTCAGAGATCGAATGAGAGAGGCTCTGGAATTGGTAATGATATGGACGGAACGGGAAGGGCTCAGTATCAGCCCTCACAAGGCCGCCATAACAGCATTCACCCGAAGACGCAAACTGGAAGGGCTTGGTCCTTTAAAACTTCGAGGAGAAACGATACAGTTGAAAGAGGAGGTTAAATATCTAGGAGTGATATTAGACTCGAAACTGACATGGCAACAACACTTGGAAAATACCACTAAAAAAGCGGTAACATCACTGATGGTGGCCAGACGCTCTTGTGGAAAAAAATGGGGACTGAAACCACACATGTTGTACTGGATATACAACAGGGTGGTAATGCCCTCCATAACATATGCCTCACTGGTATGGTGGCCTAAGACACTACAAAGAGGAGCAATAACAAGACTGAGCAAGATACAAAGGCTTGCCTGTCTGGGAATCACAGGGGCTATGAAATCAACGCCTACTGCAGCCATGGAGACACTACTGGATCTGCCTCCCCTTCACCTAATGATACAGGGGGAGGCGAGGCTTGGTGCCTTCAGACTACAAAATACACTGGACGATCTTAACATAGGAACAGGGCACATGAATATCGTAAGAATGGTGAACAGGGACACACTTGATATGAGAACAGATCACATTCCCAAACGATATACATTCAATAACCCATTCAGGGTATCCATACCAGATAGAACTGAATGGAGTAATACAGAACTCAGCACCATACTGCAGGGAAAGATCTGGTATACAGACGGATCAAAAACCACAGATGGGTCAGGAGCAGGAGTATTCTCGAAAAACCCGGAGACCAAGCTCAGCTATTCACTGGGAAAACACACCTCCGTTTTTCAAACAGAGGTATATGCAATTCTCCGATGCGCAGAGGAGAATAACAGGAGAGCTATAGAACATGAGCAGATCCAAATAATGTCAGACAGTCAAGCGGCACTCAAGGCAATCATAAGCAAGGAAGTGACGTCGCGACTGGTATTTGATTGCAAGAAGGAACTGAAAACGCTGGCAGACCGGAACAGTGTCAAACTTACCTGGGTGCCAGGACATCAGGGGATTGCTGGCAATGAGAAAGCTGACGAACTTGCAAGAAGAGGGTCAGATAATGAACCAGAACCAGGACAGATTCTAGGAGTACCCAAGCGTGCAGCACGAGCGTCTGTAACAGACTGGATTCGGGAAAAACATAAGAACTACTGGAAAAACATTCCAGGAAATATACATGGGAAACAATACATCAAGGAACCATGCCACAGACGAACTGCAGATCTGCTAAACATGAACAGAGAGCAGATAAAAACTGTTATAGGACTCATGACCGGCCACGCCCCAGTCAAGGAGCACCTTACCAGAATGGGACTGTATAATGGTGACCCAAATTGCAGGCTATGCGGAAAGGAACCAGAAACAGTATCACATATACTATGCAAATGCGAGGCATTGGATCGCAGAAGGCAGACAATTTTTGGGCAACCAGTTGGCGAACCAGAAATATACAACTCACATCCAGTGAAGGACTTGTACAAACTTGTACAAGGCACTGAGATAATAAAGTGGGTACAATGATGATAAATAGGCAAGATACAATGGGTCATTAGGCCTAAGTGTCATCGGAGACTTCGGTCAGACGAGCCTACGAAGGGGGTGGAGTTTTTAGTGGGTAGACCTGGCTGAGATCAGGGAGTCCCACACTATCATATGGGGAATTTGACCCATATGATGTCCATAAAGGATTTCAACCACCTCTGAAAAAAAAAAAAAAAAAAAAAAAAAAAAAAAGCATATCAGGTCTAAAATTTTTCCATTAGTCTATGGTCGAGTTCCGAAATTCCCAACCAGTACTGTCCATTGCTTTAGATCGTTCTAAAATTACTGAGAATGAACCTGAATTCGTTCCGAAATGCTGACTGTCATCACTAAATTCAGTAATAACGGAACGCTATTAGCTGCTGGCTATGGCTTCATGTTGCAAGAGACATAAGAAAAAGAAGAGTACGATACTTGGTCTAAACTCTAAACTCCAAGTTTAGGTGGTCTGTGTCCAAGTTGCTAAGCACTTGCTAAGCTAAGGGAAGGGAAACATGAAACACATTGGAGAAGTGCATAATGCATAGTACTTAATAAACAAATCGAAAATACTTTTATTTGAAGATTAATAAAGAATATTCGTGAAAATTTTCGAATTAACAGATATGTATGACGATGATGCTTTGATTAATATGGTGCAAAAATTCACTTTTTTGTACGATAAAACCCACAAGTGGTACAAAAACAAGAATGAAAGAGAAAAGGGATGGACTAAAATAGGTGATATTTTGAACATGACTTGTATGTATGATTTTTGTTGAATACATTTGAAATGTGCAAACAAAAATTCGTCTTCTGCAGCTGAAGAATGTGAGCAGCGCTGGATTATATTGAGAAATCGATTCTGTACAGAAATGCGAAAATTGAAAAATAGTCCAACAGGTAGTGCATTGAAGCTTTGGCCACTGTATGAAGATCTTATTTGGTTGAAACCACATGTTATTCCCAGGAATCCTAGAAAGTAAGCTTAATCATAAATAATTTTAACCTTCATAAGGCTCAACTCTAAATATTAGATTTTAAACAGTCTTGTAAGATTTCTAATGATTGTTTCATCATGTCCATCAAATATGTGGATTTTCAGAATATCTGAAATATACAGGACAAGACATGTATTCTAAAATTCAATGTCCATTTGAATATCTACTTGTTACTCATTGACATGTCCAAAACCGCATATATTAACTGCATATGCATCTGCTACATATTTATGTACTTTATCATCAATCTGTAATTAATGATTATGTGTTTTACCCACAACTTTGAATACTTGAAGTACAGGTAGGTAGATATAACTACTTGCTGTTCAAAGAATACATTCAGATCTGCAATGGAACCAATCCAAATGTATATTCTGTATTTGGGAAGTTTATTCTACTAATGTAGAAACAGAGAGACCCAGCTTCCAGCAGAATTGAATGAAGAGAAGGGATATTATTTAAAAAATCAGAACTATTATATTTTTTGGAAAGTTGATGACTATGAAGGTTGAAAAAATATCCCTGATTGAACACAAGAAAATTGATTAAAACCATATATTTGAAGGAAAATCATGCACAGTGATGTGAGATTAATTGATCTGGTGCATCAATATAGTTTCCTATATGATAAAACTCATGAATGGTACAAAAATGAGGATGAGAAAGAGAAGGGGTGGATAGAAATAGCAAATACCTTGAAAACATCATGTAAGTTTCAGCTCTCCAAAAATCTGGTCAAATATTATTTTTTTAATGATTTTTTTTGTAGCTGAAGTGTGTGAGCAACGTTGGGGCCTACTGAGGAACCGATTCTGTACAGAAATGAGAAAAGAAAACAGTATTCCCACAGATAATACACCAAGGCAGGCATGGCCATTGTTTGAGAACCTTAAATGGTTGAAGCCTCATGTTATTCCTAGAAGGTAAGATGAAGCATCACTATACATTAGTAGAGTGCTAGTAGTACATCTGATTTGATTCAATAGTATACATAAATACATCAGATGCAAAGGTCTATATTACATAAATCTACTGAAATCAGGTATAGTACCTTCTGGGTGACATTTTTCTGAAAAATATATACATCCATAGTTCATAATGATGTGGAGCTGACACTTCTGAAAATATACAAGGATTTGGAAACAATAAAATCCTGTATGAAAGAAATAGCTTGTGAGATGATCTTCTTATGTTATGCAATGCAAGATTTGATCATATTTTGTGAGAATGAGGTGTGGCTAAGAAGAATCAAGACTGAAAAAAATATATTTTCAATCAAATACTTATCCCTTCTTTTATCCCCACACCACTGCATGCGGCGAATTTCTGTGATGGAACATTTTTTGATAATACTGGTACTTGAAGCAAACTATCATTTTCAATGTTTCTATGTAGAATCACACCATTAATGTGATATGGTACCAATGTAAGTTCGATTTTGATTGGCTAAAGCTGATTTTGAATTTTTTTTCAGATATTCTCATCAAATAAGTTCTGAGCTGTTTAGTATGTTATTCATGCTTTCTAGAATGACTACTGAAAACCCGAGTCAGTTGATTTTCTTTTCACTCCTAGAACAAACTACCAGTATGATAGTTGAAGCCTTAAATATTGATTATATTATCATACGTCAAATCATTTGTTATATTTCATAAAACATACATGATTTAATTGATATATCAAAAAATGATGATAATTCATGACATGGTATCTCAGAAAGCATGGCAACATTGTATGTCCACACGCAAGCGCAATTTGTTTCTGTGTGAATGTGGTTTTTCTCTTGCTGCGTCATCAGAATGGTGAAGGAGCTGAAACTACTTCATAATTGTTTTGTTATTATTCAAGTGTAGAGCATAGAATCTTTATGAAAAAAATTTAAAATGTCAATACTGGAAACTTCCCCTCCATATTTTTCAACAGTTATACTATTCTTATGGAGAAACACCGTTTTTAGGAGTAGAGGAAGCATTCCGGCCCCAAGGTTACCAGATGATTGGGATACGTTTTCCGAAGTGGAAAACACAACAGAATGCATAGCAGAGTTGGACGAAGGAACTGACATCAAATATATTTTAACACAGCACGATGATATTTGTGAAACTTCTTTGAGCCAGTCGGGCGACGAGCTCACATCGGAACAAATCATCCAACCTAGTTGTTCTGTACCTCCATCTAAAAGACAACAGCTGGAATCGGAAGAAATTGAGAAATGCACTAAGCCTATCAAGAGATCAAGAATAGATGATGATGAAGTATTGGGAAATGCACTCACTGGAGTATTGAGCCAGTTTACAGAAATCATCAGGCAAGAAGGAAAACATTTAAAAGAACATAAAAATGATCCAGATGATCTATTTGGGATCATGGTGGCACAATATTTGAAAGAAATCAAAGATGTTAAGAAGAAAGTATTGGTTAAGTCTGATATATTGCGGATTTTTGAAAATATATTGTGAATTTTATTGTGGATGTGGAAGCAGCCATTACGAACCACGATTTTTTGCAATACTGCAGAATTCATTGTATAGAGCTGAATTCGAGTGTTCAAACCAAATCAAGTAAAACTATTGAGTATTATGTAAATTGCTCGAGAATATTATCGAGGATAAATGAGCAAGACCCGAGAAAACATGTTTTTTGAGTGAGTAACTTTACAGCATGAGTTCTCGTCGATATCATTATCATATAATAATAACAACCATATGCTAATGCAAAACGAAAAGCCAATAATTTTTTGCCTTACACTTATGTGTACGACAGTTGAAACGATGCTCTGGCATGTTCTGCGCAGGCTCATTTGCCGTCGTTAATGCTATGATTGGGACTAAAAAAGAAGAAGTAGAATATAACCTGTATATAATTGGTTTGTTTTTCTTGTAGTATTTTCGTTATTCCGATTATTTGGAATATTTTGTGAGCATTACAAGCTTACAATTATAGTTGATATTAATCTTCTTCTCTTTTTTTACGCCCCAATCCTAACATTTTCATCATTTGCAATCTTGATGACAAAGACAACACTAGGGCAGACATATTTTTTATCTCTTAAAGCTGGCTGAACTTGTCAATTCAAACAACAGCATAACCGTCCAAACTGCGCGCGATCAATTGACCCTTCCCAGAATAGAAAGTTTCATGGCGGATTTTGATATTTGACAAATTTAGGGAAATGAATTAAAATGGACACGAATCCTAATTCCAGAATATCGATATAGATATTTCTTAGAATAATTAAAAGACACAAAGAAAGAGGATATTATTCTAGATTGGATTTGTTCACATTTTATTTCAATTTTTACATGGAACACTTATTTTGTCAACTGTCGAGTGTCAAATTTTTCCTTAGATTTTTCCCTAAATCTGTCAAATATCAAAATCCGCCATGATAACTTTCTATTCTGGGAAGGGTCAATTCAGTGAAGCGGCTTTGCCGTGCTCCTAAAAACCGACAGATCTTGGCTCGCCCCGCGGCATGTTCGAGCGCGGCAATGTTCGACTTGACTCGGTATCCATTAGGCGCGGCTGCCGTTTTAAGGTTTGCCGCGCGTAACGAATACGCGGCTTTACGGTGTCACCGTGACGTTTGCTAACGCGAATCGGGACAACTTGTTGATTACTTGATCCATAGATCTTATATGCTTACACTAGATCCGGTATCCAGGTTATTTGTTTTGTAGGTCTGGGGGGGTTGAAAGTACTAAGCCATTGATTGGTCGTTTTTATTTTTGACCATACAAATTTGTTGTACCACGTGATCATGTAGTACCTACTTTCTGGCAGACCCCTCTGATGCCAAACAAATACTAGATGATGCCGGATCTACCGTAAGAGTGTAAAATCTACGACTTGATAAGATGGATCTCAAAATGACTTGAGGGGAACGTTGCCTCCTCCATTTATTAGATCTCAAGTATCACAAAACCGGGTATGCAGCATTATAATCTATACTCGATTTTAAACTGTCAAATAGGTACAACTACAGGTACGGTATCAAAGTAGTAGTACCGCTAATGCACAATAATTACCATCATGCAGAACCATAGATCTTATTGCTTACGCTAGATCCGGCATCCTGTAGTAATTTTTAGGTCAAGAGGGGTCTGCAAGACAGTAGGTACTACATGATCACGTGGTACAACAACACATGTATGGACAAAAATAAAAACGACCAATCAATGGCTTAGTACTTTCAACCCCCTCAGAGCTACAAAACAAATAACCTGGATACCGGATCTAGCGTAATCAATAAGATCTATGTGCAGAACACTCGAAAAGCCGACGTTGACCCATTATCGATTGGACGTGGTTAACAATGATGGCTGTTTCTACAATTGTGAGGATTTGTTGTAAAATGCTGTCAACATGGGGTGTACACACGATTTGCTTAAAAGATGTTGAGGTGCTATACAGCATCCAAAACTTGTACTAAACATCTGTCAATTTTTGCTAAGGGTTAAGCCATTATATCGAAATCACAGAACTATTTAAATCATTCTAAATAATACCATTTACTTTGATGGTCTGATAAAGGTAGAGAAGTTAGATGAGATTCACTATCTAAATCGATAATTGGAAAAGTGAATAAGTCTCAACAGAAAAAATCAAAATTGTGAAATGAATTTTTCCATTCAGTAAAAAAAAATATACATGTTAATTAAGTACATATAATATTTATAGGTACAAAGCATTAGGAGAATTCTCATGCCTTTTATAACTTTCTCACCCTATAGCAAAATTTGTAATACAATATAGCTACTCTCAATATTTTTATTTATTTAGCTGAACTGATGACAACATAATGGCAATTGGCATTCGTTTTTCGCATTCGTGTCACCAAATAGATTTTTTTTTATTATTTTTTTTCATATTGATGTATTATTGATAGTTAGTCATATTTCTCCTTCGAGACCCTTGGAATACCAGGACATCACGTTGGTTGATCATAAATATAGAATTACCTGAATTAACAAATATATTACCCAGAAAACTTTTTTGATTTTACATTTTTGTCAGAAATATATAGGTATTCAAAAGGGATCGAGACATTACAAGTATTTTTATAAATGAATCTAAATAAATGAACACAAAACTATACACTTATTTGATAAAAACCCTCTTACGAACTGCTGGCATTTCCGAGAAGGTAGGAAATCATCAGATCGACGCGTGACTCACAGCGAAGATATCGGTCGCAGACGCACCGCTATAATTAGCGGATGATTTATTCATTGCCGTCGAATATGAAAAATTCTTCCAGTTTATTCCTGTTCTTTCTGGATAATGATGTTTTTACCTATATAGGAACCGCGGGCGAATATCGTTGTGATTTAACTAAGTGTTTATTGAGTTGTATTTAGTGTGTTTAGTGAAATAAATTGTTCAGTTTTGTACTGAGTGTTTAAAAATTCACGAACCCAAGTAGAAATATCGTAACAATACCTATATTAATTGAGATAATGAAATTATGTTGTGTGGAATTTTTTTTTTGTTCAATCTTCTTCCCTACAGAGTCCAGACCATCTGAGCATCCCTAGTGGTCATTTGAACTATACTTACCTATATTCCATTCTTCATAGAAGGTCACCAGTCAAATCAAGATACGATTCATGGACGTTTAAAATACGTCCACTCTGCATATTGAGGATGTCTTAAAACGTCCAATTCCGGATTACCGACGTCTTATGGACGTTTTGGGGACGTCCATTGCGTGGTCCATATGAAATAAAGCAGGCATCAGTACGAAACAATCACCTAAAGTTTTGCTGCTGTATTTTCATTGATTTCTATAAATTAATAAAAAATGTTTGTCAATTTGATATACAGGGTATCTAAATAACACCGAAAAAATTAAAGGGGTGATTCTGTGATGAAAATTAATGTGAGTGATTGGTATACAATTTTTTGAAAAAACCCTCCCCGGAAAAGTTACACTTACACTTTTTGAAATTTTTTCAACCCTGAAGTATGCTTAGAAGGGGTTGATTATTTCAACCCCTAAGATATTTTTTCTTTTTTTACTCTACAAGTTTTTTTAAATAAATAAGCTCATGTAAAATAGCATTTTATTAAACAACAGCCTACCAAATTATGATTGATTATGAGACTTCTACAACTAAAAACAAAAGTGAACAAACGATGAACAAAAACCTGTCGAATATCGACAATACAATTATAATAAATGTTGAAAATGACCGCCTCCAGCTTCAATACAAGCATCTACCCTTTTCCTCATAGAATTGCGTATACGATGAAATATTCCTGGAGAATTTTTTATAGAGGGTTTTTTCAAAAAAATTTTTACCAAACACTCACATTAATTTTCATCACAGAATCACCCCTTCAATTTTTTCGGTGTTATTTAGATACACCCTGTATATTTTTCATGTATTTAAATGAACTGCGAATTTTAAGTTTGGAACTTCACATGAGTCAAATTCACACGGGGTGGAAAAAAGCGAGACCATCAGCTCATGCTGGAATCCAAACCACTTCTAGGAGTCATGGTTTTCGATAGGATTTTGAATACTGTATATACCTTAAGGACTTACCACCCCTATGAAATAGTTATTTGATCGTTTATGAAAACATTTTTTTTTTGTTTGATAGGTATTTGAAATGTCTATCCAACAATAGAGTGATTATTTTATTTGGCTGTTATCGTGGCCAACTGCGACCATCAATCTTATTGACCCATTTTTCAACAAGTACTATTAGGATTTCTTTTTCACAAAAAAGTATGATGGATTCTTAATCAGGATCACTTGAAAGATATCTGCATCGATTTTCATCATCATAGAACACACAGGATGTCCGAAATTTTTTTTCCAATATTTCATCAAACAATGTATTACTGTTGTATTTTTGGGAATAATCAATGACAAATTATTGATGAGGATTACTTCAAAAACATATCTGTACCAATTTTTATAACTTAAATATACAATTTGTGTGAGGAAAAGAAATGAAGCAGTGAACAAAAATCGTCGACGTATTGAAAAGTGTATTGAAGAATTAGGTGGATCATCCTAAATGATAATTTATCATTAATTCTTCCCAAAATACCATAAAAGTACATAAATTGTTTTAATGAAATTTGAAAAAAAAATCGGACACCCTGTGTTTTATGATTATGAAAATCGATATACAGGTTATGTTTCAAGTGATCCTGATTCAGAATCCATGTTCATTTCTTGTGAAAAAAAAATCCCTTAAAGTACTTTTTGAAAATGGGTCGATAAAATTAGTCGCCGTTGGTTGGCCGGCCGTTGGTCACGATAACAGCCGTTGGTGGCGTTGGTAGACATTTCAAATACCCATAGATCTTATAATGCTAGATCCGGCAAGGTTGTCAGAGGGGTCTGCAGGAAAGTAGGTTACTATGATCACGTGGTACAATACATTTACATGGTCAACAATTGAAACGACCAATCAATGGCTTAGTACTTCAAACCCCCCTCCCCCGGACCTATAAAACTGGATACCGGATCTGGCGTTATAAGATCTATGCAAATACCTACCTATCCAACAAGAAAAAGTTTTCGAAAATTGATCAAATAATAACGATTTCACATGGGTGGTAAGTCCTGTATATTTACATATAAAGATGTTTCGAGTTATTATTTCCACATATGTGTCCCAAATTGATCGGAAATTTCGAAATTGGAAACTTTTTATGTATGAGTAGTGAAATTGGAATATCTGGCAACATTGACATTTTGAATTGTTTACTGGAATCATAGATCTAATTGCTTACGTTCAAGGTGGATATAGGATGGTGAAACAGCTCTTCAATTGTTTCTGCGAAAAACTTGTAGACCGTTTGAGAAGGTACTAATATTTCCACGACTTGAAAGAAGATGGCGGTAAGATCGATTATCGAAGAAGATTTCTGTTGCTTACGTATTTCTGTGGTTCACATCTGACAGACGTGACTTGAAACGACATTAAAACAATATATTTTCGATAAATCTGGAATGAATATTGATATTTTGACTCTTATCAATCATGTTCATCTAGAACAGATGAAACTGATAAAAGTATGACAGATGCACAGTTTCTGTTTTACCGACACAAGGTATGTCGCCATCTCTGATAACTTCAGGAAATATTACTACGGTATGAAATCAAGTAGGCAAAGGTCTACAGTTTATTCTAGTCATACCTTGGATCTATCGTATCTACAGTTCGTGTCATCATGGTGTCATCACTGTCATCCATATGTGTCTCGTGTCAAAGAAAGATCTCGTGTCTACCGTCAGACCGTCACAAAGTATAGGTTCTCCGTTGTAGTTATTTTATTGTTGATGATAGGGAAGTTTGGAATATTTTCTAATTCTTAATTTTGTTAATTTAAATCACAAACTGCAATCAGTGTTTGGAATTTAGATAAACAATAGATTAGACTATCGCAATGGATTCAGGCAAAGGAGGTGTGCACAAAATTATGTTCTGAAATTCCTCATTATTGAAATAATTCTTGAGAAATTAGAAATTCCCTATATATAACGTTTTTCTATAATTTTTATATTTCAGGAGTTTTGGATAAAGATACATTAGACAAATTCCATAAAAACTTCTGTGCTGAGGAAAAAAACATATTATCCCAAAATGTGTGCTCAAAAATTGACCCCTTTGAAGTTGCTTTGTCCAGAAAAGTATTGGAAGAAACTCAACATGTATTCAACCATAAGGTAATTCATTGAAATGTCTAGCATCATATGATAAATGTGACCTGTCAAAATTCAACATAGTGTGAACTATTTCTCAGTCCTAATTTTTAATTGTGGGGACCACAAAAATGAATTTATAAGTAATTTTCTCATTTGAAATGTCAGAGTTCTCCAATGGATTTGCTTTCATAGATCTTTTCTTGTTAAATACAAGCATAGGGTGTGGCCTATCCAAATTATTTCATTATTGATAATGGTGATGAAAATCCCATTTATTCAGGCTGATGCTGGGTTTATAGATTCAACTAAACTATCAACTAAAATAATTAGGAATTAACAATTGGGAAGGTGTTTATACAATGCAATAATAATTAAGAATCAGATGTTGAATGTTACATGATTGAAAGCTCAATGTCATTTCAAAGTGTTGAATTGAATGATATTATTAATCAAATGAGCAAAACACCCGAAAAAACTAAAAACTCCTGAACCTGAAAACCATAAACACTATTAGAAACAATGACAAACTGATGGCATTCCAATCGAGATTCTAATCGTTTTGCGCGTTCTGTCCACAAATTTTCTTAATTTTTGTTTAGTTGAAAGTTGACCAACTTCGTAGTTCTTAATTATTAATTTAATTGACAGATGTAAATGTATAAACCCTCACATGCTGGGTTTATAGATTCATTTATGATAAGTTATTTTTAGTACTTGTTTTATGAGGTTATCCAAAATCATCTACAATACTGGAAATGAAGTCACCTGAATATTTACTACTGATTTTTGAAATTTTCTAGAAATTGAAAACCAACCTGTGTAGGAAATCTGTGTGTATAATTTGAACTCACTTATTTCTGTTTTTTGTGGTATGCATCTCAGTTAAAATATACTACTCTCATCTTCAATGACCCCATTTCAGTAAAAAATATCACTCCTTCAAATGCAAGTCATTGATGACTCATAAAAAAATCAATAAACGATTATTTCATAGGGGATGTGCTTTTTTTTTCGTACCATATAAAAACACGTTGATGATGGTTTCTTCAAAACGAAATGTTATACAGAGATCAAATGACTGCATTGGCAGGAGTAAAAATAATGTTACAGGGTACTGCCGATTGAAACGGCGCCTTGAAAAGCTTGGTTTTTTGAATGTATTAGACATCACTGTTACATTGAAAACTGTTTGTTGTTTTCAAGATTATTTTGGAACCTTGAAAATGTTGGGCATTAAGCGGATTCTTGAACAATCACAACAAACTTGCTTATTGTTGCATATATTCACTTCTACCTAAACCTAACTAGTGACTGCTCTTCACTAGAATTTTATTCCAAAGAAATGACATTTCATAGTATTGATAGACTAGAGGTAGTCCATGTGAAATTTCAAGAATCTCACTGTGATGGTATGTGCTATGTAAAAGGAGGGGTTGCTTTTTTATTTGAGTTCTTCATTCTTGTTTTTGTGGCTATAGAAACGTTTTTGATTTCTTGTTACAGATTGAAGCTGAAGGAAAACCCATAACCAATCAGAAAAGTTCTGGACGCTGTTGGCTATTTGCAGCATTAAATGTTATTCGTTTACCGTTTATAAAGCATTTCAATTTAGAAGACTTTGAGTTCTCTCAGGGATACTTATTTTTCTGGGATAAGATTGAGAGATGTAATTTTTTCCTACATAATGTTGTTGAAACAGCTAGACGAAATGAGGCAATAGATGGACGGTTGGTGTCATTTTTATTGAATGTAAGTTGATAAATTACGAACTTGTGCATCTTGTTTCAATAAGAAGCGATGCAAGAATTTTTATTTCACAAAACTATATGTTTCATCTTGTATCAAATTGTTTAATACGAGTCTATTTGAAAAGTCAACAACAGCATTGTTAATAGGATTAAAATCTATATGTAATTTGTTATATCATCCTATTGACGTTGGCAAATTCTGTAAATTAATATATAAGTATAGCATTCCTGTCATTTCCACCTCAATATAACCCAGTGAAAAATTGAAAAAAAAAAATTAAACTCATATAATATAAATACCAGACCAATGATATTTTCTGTTCAACTAAAATATATTCATACACTTCATGGAAAAATGAGTAGGTATACAAATATCCTGACAATCGTATCATTTTGAAAATTTTGCAGTCAACAGGTCTGAAATAATTATCATTTGGAAAAGCTATAAATAATCAAGACATTTTTTTCAAGTAGGTACCTAATTCTTGAAATAGATCGTTGGCATTAAACATTTTTGGTTCATAAAATTTTAGTTGAAATGGGAGATTTTGATCTTTCTAAAGTTCCCAGGAATTCCATCGAATTTTTAAGTACACAATAAATATGTAACTAGAGTTATGGAATTTAAAGAAAGCATATTGAGGGAAAACAATGTTTTGACGTTATACCGTACTCAGATGTGATTAGAATTCAACATTTATGTTGTATTGTTTTACAAGGTCCATGATTGGGGTAAAGTATGGAACCAAGTAAATATCAATAAGCATATCAATTGCATAATGCATCTCTATATTATTTTTTTAAGATAGTTGCATTAAACCCAGTATTTATAAATTCTAAAGAACAAAATCTATTGAAATCTGCAAAAATATACAGGTTGAATAAAATAGAAAAAATAACGTAGATACAATTAATAACAGTTATATTCTTGGAACAAGGTGAAATAAATTTGGCATCGCCGCAAGCTTACTAAGTTATAGTATACTAGTATTTTTCATATTGCAGTTTTGGTTTGACTTATTCATCATTAATGAATTGAAAGATGTATAATATGCTTAGTACCGGTTGCATAAAAGCCCGCCAAGCCTTCCATTAACTTAACTCTGCTAATTCGCGAGCTAAGGCATGCGCGTTGCCGTGATGATGAAATATTTAATCGTCTGTTAAATCTTTATGCAACCGGCCCTTAGTTTGACAAAATGTTACGTCAATAATTTTATATTTGTATTCCAAGGATCCCACAACAGATGGAGGCCAATGGGACATGATAGTCAACTTGGTCAACAAACATGGACTGATGCCAAAGAAAAACTTTCCTGAATCATTCAATTGTGAATCCAGCATGAAAATGAACCAGGTGCTGAAGAGCAAGCTGCGCGAGTATGCCAAAGAGATCAGGGAGCTCGTCTTGAAGGGTGCTAGCGATGCAGACATACAAAGCCTGATAGAAAATCAAATGAACAACATTTATCGTATTGTCGGCATCTGTCTCGGCATTCCCGATGAAAAGTTCACCTGGACTTATTACGATAAGAACAAGGCTTTCCATAGCATTGGACCCATAACAGCCAAAGATTTTTACGAAATTCATGTCAAGCCGCTGTTCAATGTTGACGATAAGGTAAGTGTCACCCATCTCGTTTTCTTGAATACATTTTTTTCACAGCACTTATAATGCTGCGCTATCTCACTGTATTCAAAATCGTTTATCATATTGGCACTTTACCACATATAACAGTTTACTATATTGTTACGGATTGTGCTGCGTTCCGAGAATACCGGAAACTGTTTTCTCGGCGGCGTGCGACAGGCTGTGATTTATGTCTTCGCGATAACATCGGACGCCGAAGTACCTGATTAACGAATGACTTATTCGGCAGACACTCGATCCTTCTTGGATTTTCTCGAGTATTCAAGATAATAATACTTATTTTTATATAAAAATTGTTTTGTACCTATTTAGAAGACCGCAGTGTCGCGAACAGTTTAGTTCCGAATTAAGTTTTGTGAATTTTGAGTATTGTCTTGCGAGCATAGATATCTATTGTGAAACATGTAAAAAAAAGGATTATTTGATGCAGGAAATTCTTATAAATTTTCAGGTTTGCCTGGTTACCGATCCGAGACCTACTAATGAATATGGTAAAGTGTACACCGTCGATTGTCTTGGTAATATGGTTGGAGGCAGAAGGTGTATTTACAACAATCAGCCCGTAGAGCTTCTTCTAGAGCTCACCGCCAAAAGTATCAAGGAAGGAGAAGCTGTTTGGTTCGGTTGCGAAGTGTCGAAAAGATTTGCCGGCAAACAAGGAATACAGGATTTACATGCGTGAGTTTCATTGGGACACAAATAATTCGACAACGATTTTTGAACTCGGAACTCTGTATATTGTGTTAGATACATTATGATACTCTTTAGAACCGACTTGTTTGATAGGGTTATCGGGTGCCATATATGTAAACATGTTTTGTTCGTCGTATCTGTCCGAATTCTGTGTTCATTCTGATCTCCTACTGTTGATTTTTTCATTGACGTCTACCTCCAAGATATCTTGTAGTTCTGCTTTCTCTAGTTCTTCCATACGTAGTAGCCGTAGATTTGTTTCAATATCCTTTTGTCTCTCCTGTAATTCAAACTGAATTCGCCTGCTCTCTTTTTAAAGCTTTTGTCTTTTCTTTTCAATCTGCAATGCAATATTTTTCTTCTCTATGCTGATGTTAGTTCTTGAAGTGTGTTTCGTCTTTTGTGATATCCTGGAACAAGTCTCTAAATTTTTCGTCGATATCGTAGAAATATTCCTTCTTTCTGGATCAGCACAAAGTATCTCATTTTCTCTTGGTATCATTATAACAGGTGGTGACTGGTTCCTCTCTTCTAACTCAACAGATCTTGGCTGTACTTGAGTCTGAGCCACCGCAGTATTCCTTCTAGATGCATTACCGAATTGATCAGGCCATTTATATTCTGATGACAGAAGTCTGTTATGGCCAGCACCATTTCGCTGCGTTCTCCGTTCGCCGTTTTCCATATCGTGATCACGTCGGGGTCACCAAAAATTTCCTAATTCTGTGTTCGGACGGTCAAGATTGATATCGATTCAATAAAAATCCAACTACTTTTCGTCTGAAGGACGTAAATTTGTCCATCAAATCTATCATAACTTTCTGAAATATAATTTTTTAAACTATTGGAATAATACAGGGTATAATTTGTATCCGGATCATACAGTATCAGATCTGGAATCATTATCGAACAAACTAGTTAAGGAATCAATTGACCTATAAGAATTAGGGAAATGGAGGCATTTGGATCATTTAAAAAATAATTGAAAGAATTGTTGTACATTCATCCTTTTTACAATCTGGAGGAATTCTTTAGTTGTGAAACCTTCAATTGATATTCAAATACGCTTGTTTCTCCACTATGGAAATGTGTTTATTATTATTATTATTTTTTGAGCCTTGTTTAAGTATCTCCGTACTAATAAGATTCAACTTATAAATATTTTAATCTGTCAATTTTTAATAGTCTGGTTATTTAATCATCAATTTGTACAATTTTAATATGTCTGTTTCGATACCATTTCATTGTTCTTTTATGTCTTTTTCTAAGAAATGTTTCGTCTGACTTTTATCTTTCACTTCTACAATTTTAATATGTCTGTACCAGATATTTTATTGTTCGATGACTTTGTCGATAAGAATTGTTTCTTCTGGCAATAAAGCATATCTTGATTGATTGATTGATTAATCTTTTACAGACACAACTTCCCTCTCGTTTTTGGTGTGGACATTCAAGTGACTCTGTCCAAAGCGGACCGACTCCTCTACGGGGAAAGCTCAATGACCCACGCCATGGTGTTTACTGCCATCAAAACAAATGTGAGATCAATGCCGCTTTGGAATTTCATCTAACAAGTTTACATACTTACTTATTTCTTGAATGTTTCAGGAAGATGGGAAAGTGCAAAAGTTACGTGTGGAAAACTCTTGGGGCGAGGACAGAGGCGAGAAAGGTTACCTCGTCATGACTTCGGATTGGTTTAGAGAATTCACTTTCGAGGTCGTTGTCGATAAGAAGTATGTGCCCCAAGAAGTTTTGGACGTTTTCAATCAAGTGCCAATAGTTCTTCCAGCCTGGGATCCAATGGGTACCTTGGCACAGTGATGGTTGTTTTGGTTGTATAAATAATCGTCAGTTTCTATGTGAGTGTGCCTGTCCATCATTTTTACCAGTAATCCAAAGTGCGAAAATGTTTCTTTATTATTCAATGTTGAATCGTAATCACTAATTGAAGTTTTTGAATTTGCTATACTCGTAATTTATTAGCTAGTTGAAAATAACTGGTGTTAATAATAGTGACACAGAATGCGCCTAATTCTGATAGGTGTAAAACATTTCAGGGCGTACAAATCGATGTATGGTTATTTATTTTTCCCATAGAAATTGAGCATATTACATCATTATACCCCTCTTGAAATAACAACCGATTGATTTAGAATGAATAAATCATATTGTTGCTTCAGTCTGTATACAGGGTGGCCGTTTTTCGAGCTCAACCATGGAGATCTCAGTTATTATAAGAGTTACGAGGTCGGTTAAATTAGGACAAAGTTGAGCATTTTTATGCTGAAAAATTATGTGAAGAGAAATTTGAGTAATCATTTTTAGTTTCTGATTTATTGAAAAAAAAAAAACGGAAATTTGTAGCTTTCGTTTTCATTTTCTCAAGCGAAAACCAAGAGAACTAAAAGTTTTTATTTGGGACGTTCTTCAGGGATTTTTTCACAAGGCATCTAAATCTGTCATCGTATTTTCCGAAGCGTTCTTGATTTAACAGATACAACACTCAACTTTGGTTTTTCTAATGGTCGCCATAATGGATTTTAACATTTTCGAAAAGTCTGTTTTTTTCTGATTATTATGACGTATTACTCAATATGTTTGAATCTTACCTGCTGGTCAAAAATTTTGTTTAACAAACTAACTTCTGATAGTTCAATTGAACTTGGAAGCTTACTTGCATAAAAATCAAGCTTATTTTGAATTAGGAACGACATTTGAAGTTATAAAAGTTTTTTGCTTCGCAAAACAAAACAATCATAAAAGATGCTCGAATTCACTTCTAAACACAATTTTATTCTTCATCCCGAGTTATGAATAGCTTAATCGATGGGTATCTACATTTCAAAGAATCAGTTCTTTAATAAAAAAGAATATGGTATTATTCATGGGGAATGAAAAAAGATTTCTTAAAATTGCACCCATCGATGATATTGCTGAGATGGGAAGAAGTAGAACGAGTGAAATTGTGTCCAGAAGGGAATGGTGAAATATTCGAGTATCTCTTATAACTTTGTTAGTTATGTTTCGTTTTGCTAGAGAAAAAACGTAATAGCTTTCCTGTTCGTTCCTAACTTTAAAACTTCGTTTTCAAGAAGGTAAGGTTGATAGAAATGTGAACGTTCTCTATCCTAAATTGAACTATCAAAATTTATTTTCTGTTAAACAAAATTGCTGGCGTTATTTTCAAAGCACTCTTCGTAAAAAAGGTTTTTTCTCAATTTTGATTAGCATATCGTGTGTCACTTCATTGTATTCAGAAAGTGACATACTCTTCAAAAATGCAAAAATCCAATATGGCGCCCATAAGAAAAACCAAAGTCGATTGTTGTATCCTCACATCAAGAACGCCTTGGAAAATACGATGACAGATTTAGATTTCTTATGAAAAAGTGCCTCAAGAACGTCCTACCAGTTCTGATGGTTTTTGCTTGAAAACATAAAATCTAAAATTACATAATTCAGTTTTTTTCCATTAATTTAAAAACTAAAAATGATACTTAAAAATTTCTTTCACATAATTGTTCAGCATAAAAATACTCAACTTTGCCCCAATTTAACCGACCTCGTATCTCTTATAATAACTGAGATCCCCATGATGGTTAAGCTTGAAAAACGGGTACCCTGTATGGAGCCTGTTGCATCATCAATATCCCATTTATTAATGGTGGAGTAGACGTTGCAAACAGCACGAAAGTTCTCATTTTAAGCGTTCTGTAAATCACTATTTGTAACTATGGATGTTATGTGGAGACTTTCAAGAGGTGCAAATTATAAACAATCTGAGAAAAAAGTATCATTGGCGGATTTTATAGACCAGTGATGGAGTTGATGAAAGAAATGATCATTGAAAAATCAAAATTTGAAGTTACCGGCAAACGGGGTTAGTTGATACACTTTTGAGACATTTTCACGCATTATTTTCACAAAAATTGAGATAAAAATTTGTGATTTACACAAAAGGGTTTAGTAGATTTTTAGGTAGGGCATCAACAAAAAAAATCGTTTTTCTGTAATAAATATTTTTATGGATGTCTCAATTTTCCCTCAAAATGGGGTAACTTGAGGCAGGCATGGAAACAGTCGAAAGTTGGGCAGAAAACATGTAGTAAACAACTTATAACTAACTAACTTATAACTAACCTAACCTAACCTAATATTTTCTAGCCCCAAGTTGTCTTTTATATTTACGAGGCATGTCTCAAATTACCCTGAAAAAGTAGAATTTTCAATAAATACCGGTATATCTTTTTTTTATACACTGTTTTGTTGTTGATTTTCCACATTATTTCATTAAAGATGTATACTTGATTGAGAAAACGGAGTTTCATTTTGTGAATAAATTGCTTTTTTTTCTCACCGCACCTGAGACAACTTTGTTGTTTCTAAAACTACAAAATATACGTTTACATACCAGCTGAATATACAGTATATCGTATATGACACTAGGAGATCGATTTTGTTGATATGGCAGTTTGTCACATGACGTTATCATTAGTGAATTAAGTAACCCCCCGTTTGACGGTACTTCCAGAGAATCCAAAAGTGGGATGATTTGATATTAAACGATTAAACGAACTTACCTGTGAAGTTCAATCGTAATTATATGAGGCGCCTCGTCCGAAGAGATCACTAAGGTAGTATAGTCTTTTACTGTTCTAAGCCACAAATTTCAAAGGTAAAAAATTCTTGTCACAACACGGCTGTCCCCTGCTCCAAGCACCTTGTCATCTGTCATTATGTTCATCTATTTCAAAGCAAGGAAAAACCCCGCCCTTTTAGGGTATGGGATTCTATAGTTTTATTGGTTTTAACGTTTTAATCGGGAGGGGAGTGATCTCTTCGGACGAGGCGCCTCATATAATTACGATTGAACTTCACAGGTAAGTTCGTTTAATCGTTTAATTATATTTCGGCGCCTCGTCCTCAAGATCACTAAGGTAGATGTTTAAAGATCTAGGGCGGTCCCTTTTTCCTTAGGATAATCTAAATAAAAATCCTTCTATAAAATAATCATTATATCTCTGATGAACCCATAACTGAATACATGTCTATAAAACGTCAAAGTAAAAATTCTTCAAGTAATGTTCTTATTACTCTAGTTGTTTTCAACATTCATTATTGCCCTGGCAAACGTATAATTGTCTGTACTAAGGGGACAATTGTAAAATCTTGCAAACACCTCGGAATCCTGTGTCCACCCAGCTGTTCTTCTCAGAATCTGCAGTGATACACCCTTTCTCATGGCAGCCGATGTGGATGCATGACGTGTAGAGTAAGCCGAAAAAATCGTTGTATCAATACCAGCTCTAGCCATCGTCTCCTTGATCCACCTACTTATGGTGTTTGTTGTTGCAACATGGAATGGTTTCCGTGTTGTTATGAACAAAAATTCTTGAGACTCTTTTCTATAAGCGGACGTCCTCTGGATGTAGGTGAGTAAAGCTGAAGCCGTACACACCTCAGGTTTATCTTGGAAAAAAGGAATATGTAGACATGGTTGCTCTCTTTTAGCACTTGTGGTCTTGATGTGATCTGGTACCAAAATCTGAATTCCGCTATGACTCACAATAATATTTTGAACCTTAATCTTTGCTAATGTCTGCAAACGGTGACCTGATATCAGGGCTAAAAGAGTTGCCAATTTTCTGGTAAGGATCTCTATTTCAAGAGTCTCATTAGGAAAATCCTTCTCCAAACATGTTAAGACTACTTGTGGATTCCAAGTCAAATTATATCGTCGTTGAGGTGGTCGTAACCTAAATATTCCTTTAAGGAATCTCTTTACTTGATTATTGCTGCCTAGGTCTCCAGGAAATATCAAAGATAAGGCTGAGCGGTACGTATTAAAGGAGCCATATGTTATATTGCTCTTTTTCTTGAATTGATCATGTAGAAACTCTAAAACTGAGGATTCATTGGCTAAAAATGGATCAGATTCCTTTCTCTTACAAAAGCTCCACCATTCTCTATATGCACTTTCATATTGTTTTAGAGTTCCTGAAGCCAATGATCTTATGAAAACTGGTATTGTAGATTCCGGTACTCCTCTTCTTATGAAGACCTCGCCAAGTAACGAGTATGCTCCAGGAAAATTCTTATATTCCTGAAAATTTGATAAATTAATCTTTCTTGAGTTTATAACTAAACTTGATACTGGGAGCCTGATACCCTTCCAGCTAAAAGAGAAGTGTTTTTTGGAAGTGGATTTATGTTAACGCTAGGTGCTAAAAGTAAATCCTCCCTCCATCTGAACACCAAAGGACTTTTTTCAAGTATTCTAGTATATAACGGATACCAAGGCTGGGACTTCCAATCTGGTACAACTAAAATGCCCTCTGCCCTATCTCTAATAATCTTTCTAAGTGTCCTTAAGATCATAGAAAATGGAGGGAATGCATAAAAGTGTAACCTCGACCATGATATACTAAAAGCATCTACTGAAGAAGCGTCAGGATCTGGCCTCCATGAAACATATACTGGACATTTTTTATTAAGTTTCGAGGCGAATAAATCAATTTTTGGACTACCAAATGTAGCTGTTATAATATTAAAGAAAACCTGATTTAGTTCCCATTCTGTTTCTATTGGTAGTTCCCTCGATAATCTATCTGCCTCAAAATTATCCTGTGAACTTATATAAGAGGCTTGAAGCCAGATTTGCCTGTGTTCGCACCATTGCCAGATCTGGCGAGCTAACTGACTCAATTCAGGATATTTCACGCTACCCATTCGGTTGATATATGAGAGGGCAGTTGTATTGTCCACTCTCATCAATATACTTATTGATCTAAAGTCTTTAGCAAATGACCTTATAGCGTAAAAAACGGCCAACAACTCTAAGTAATTAATATGTTTACTCCTGAGTCTTTCCGACCACCATCCTTGTGCTCTATGGCCCTGAAAATAAGAACCCCAACCTGAAAGCGATGAGTCAGAGAAGATTTCTATATCATGAGTATCATCTCTTATATTATTATATGCAACCTCAGTGATCTTAAGCCACCACTGCAGGTCTTCCTGTAACTCATCTGACATTGTCAATTTCATCTGTGCATCAAAATTAGAATTATTTTTACCCAATGCAAGAAACTTCTCTCTCTCAAAATTCTTTGTGTACAACCATCCATACTTGATTGCGGGACAAGCGGAAACGAGAGTTCCCACATATTTCGCAAAATTACGAATAGTGCAATCATTAGAAACCATTATAGATCTAGTTAATTCTATAATCCTTTGACACTTCTCCTCTGGTAGTCTTATTATCATATCTGCACTATTAAAGATGAAACCTAAAAATCTACAAACCTGTGAAGGATTAAGGGAACTCTTTTCAAAATTAATAATAAAGCCCAGGCTCTGTAATAACTTGACTGTGAAGTCTACATGTTGTAAACACTCCAATTCGTCCTGACCCATAACCCAGAAATCATCAAGGTATACAACACAAATAATACCCTTATTCCTTAGGAATGAAATTACTGGTTTAGTAATTTTAGTGAAGAAAAATGGGGCCAAAGACAAACCAAAAGGAAGGCAAGTAAATTCAAAAATGTCTTCCTTAAATTTGAATCGCAAGTATTTTCTACTTTCCAGATCTATTGGCACCTGATAATACGCATTTTTCAGGTCAATAGTGGCCATGAAACAATTGGGCTGAATCAACTTCAATGCTGTTCTAGTATCCTCCAACTTAAAATGGGGTGTATCTAAAAAAGTATTGAGTCTTTTTAAATTCAGAATAAATCTTTTCTGTCCATTCGACTTGGTAACTAAAAAATATGAAGAGAGAAACTGATCTTTTTGATAACTGGACACCCTTATAGCTCCCTGCTGCTGTAACTCCTCTATACATGAATCTATATCTGATTCATCTTTTTTAGGATAACTATAAACTAACCCGGAATGTCCTGATGGCTCTTGTATAAAAGGGATCTTTATGCCTGAAATCCACTGTAACACACATTTGTTGGAAGTTATCGACTCCCAGTTTCTCTTATACATTGTCAAATTACCAGACTGGTGAACCGAACTTACCTTTTCTATACTTATTGGGATCGATGGGGCTGAGGTTTTCCTCTGTTCCTCCTCTGGGAGGGGTAATTTGGCCCCCTGCGCCTCGGTTCCCCATACCGAGGTGGGCCCCTCCAGTTTAAAGAAACTTTTCTATTATGAGTAACTGAAGGTAACTGCCTTGGGGTAAACTTTGTTCCTACCACCTGGGGGATGGTATTTTTCAAATCTCTGCTTGATTTCTCAAACCCTTTTGCAGTCCTACAGTTTTCTCCAAAATCTCTTCCAAACAAAAATTCATCTATTTGAGATATATCTGCTACTTCCCTAGCTGATTTGCTCAAATTAGGAGTAATTGCTTGCCTTCTAGTCAAGGAAATGCTATGATGCAAGTCTGTAAGTAAACGTCCAGCATCACTAAGATATTGTAGTGTGGGTCTCTCTTCTTTATTATTTTTGTCCAGAATTCTATTAAGAGATTGGCCTACTCCAGATAAGGCTGCAGCCAATTGATCCTGCCAACTTGCTAATGATTTATCCCTTCTTATGGAAGAGACAGTCAGGATAGGAGGTAATTCATTATTCAATCTTGGTGCACCCAAACTTCTGACATTCTTAGGGAAAGGATATTTTACTAGTAATTCTTCCTTGTCACTCTGTGTCAGACCATTGGGGATAAGATGGGACCATCTACTGGCGATTTCTTCATGTAATTGGAAAGCATCTGCACTAGGTGCTTTAGGGTCCTCACCCAAACATTCTAGGAGTTCTTTGTCAAGTGTGGCTGTATCCTCCACCACTAGTACATCCGGATCTTCATCCTTAACTGAAGGAGATCTGAACGGAGAAGCGGAGCATCTCGCACTCCCACCTCCCGTATCGGGAGATGATAAGCGTCTCGCCCTTATCTCTCCTCGTCTTTTCTCAACAGGACTTGTGTCTCGCACTTCTTTCCTGTTTACAGTTGGAGATCTCTCTCTTCTCGATCGTGATCTAGCACGTCTCCTAGAACTCCTAGATGAATGTCTGTGACGCGATCTCGAACGAGCCCGGTACGGACTGTAACGAGATCTGCTCGAACGATCCAAGCTGTCATGGCGTCTATTCGAACGTTCTGATGAGAAGCTGGAAGAACTTCTTCCGCGCCTTCTGCATACTTCCTCCAACGCTTTCAATCGCCGCTCTAGAGCTGGCCTTCCATACCAACTTTTAGCGTCGACTTTTTTGAAATAAAGTTCTGCTGTTTTCAATGACCATTTCCATAGGGGCAGAAAAACGCGGTGTTTTTATTTTTAAGGTTATGAATGTTATGACTGATTTCTGATTTGATTTCAATATGGATTCAGATATAGCAAGAAAAATATTACAGCGAAGATCATTGTTATTGTTGTATGCCTTATTGGAAGATTGGCCAAAAAGAAGGAGTCGATTTTGGGTACATCCACTGAATACAGTGTTTTCAAGATCTAAGCAAGGAGATCATCAAAATTTATTAGAAGAGATGCGGCTGACTGATATAAATAAATACTTCAACCATTTGAGAATGACACCAGATTTATTTGAAACTTTGCTTTCCCTGGTGGGTCCTCAAATATCGAAACTATATGTTCACAGAGAACCACTGACACCATCTTTGAAATTGTCATTAACTTTGAGGTAATATAAAGAATCATATAACTTCATTGAAATGAGCCTTGATGGTTGATATTATTTCCAACCTATTGGATTTTATTTTCACTTGGTAGGTATCTAGCAAGTGGAGATAGCATGGTATCGATAGCTAGACAGTTCAGAATTGGGGAAAGCACTACCTCAAAAGTTATCCGTGATACATGCAATAAGATATGGGATATTCTGAAAGATATTACCCTTGTAACTCCTACTACTGAGGATTGGAAGCAGTCAGCAAAGTCATTCAATGAAAAGTGGAATTTTCCCAACTGTGTAGCAGCTCTTGATGGCAAACATGTGGTTATTACTGTAGGTATGAATTAGATTGCCATTATTTAATTTATATTTGTTTCATCAATTTCAGGCACCTGCTCATTCTGGATCATCATATTATAATTATAAAGGTAGTCATTCAGTTGTATTGATGGCAATGTGCGATGCACATTACAATTTTATGATAGTTGACATTGGTGCACAGGGGAGATTCAGTGATGGAGGAATTTTCAAAAATTCAATAATGGGCCAAAGGTTCAACAATAATGAAATGGATCTTCCTGAACCTTCACAAATATCAGTGAATAGACCTTCTTTACCATATATAGTTGTTGCAGATGAAGCATTTCCTCTTACTTCTTATATGTTGAGACCATACCCAGGAAAAAATTTGACCCCTTCCAGGAGGGTGTTCAACTACAGATTATCAAGAAGCCGTCGCTGCATTGAAAATGCATTTGGTATATTGGCAGGACGGTGGAGAATCTATCGTAAACCAATAATAGCTAGTTTAGAAACTGTTGATGCAATTATAAAATCTACAGTTGTTTTACATAACTTCATTAAAAAATATGAAGCAAAACAGCCAAATTCCAATAGAAGATACTGTCCTACCAATTTTATTGATACAGAAAAAGAAAATGGCACTCTTGTCCCTGGTGACTGGAGAAATATTGATAGTAATGGCCTTCAAGACATCTGTAGAACTGGAACAAATTACTACAGTTCCAATGTGAGTGACATAAGGGAAGAATTCATGGATTTTTTTATTGATGAAGGAGAAGTACCTTTTCAGTGGAATAAAATTTAATATCAGATTTGTTAACTTGAAAAATAAAATACTTCATTCTCATTTTCATTATTAGTCACCTGCATGAACTTCCTCTGTAGCTAAATAAGGGAAAGATTCATTTCAATTTATTTATTACAATTTAAAAAAAACAACAAAACTATTGAACAAAATAAAAATCTTATAGAACAAAAACACAAACAGAAAATGTATTTTTCAAAAACTCTTCTATTCATTCAATGTTATATAACACCATGTACTCATGGAGCTTTTTCATCATTTCTATTTCCAGCTCTGACCTAGCTCGATAAGGTAATTTCTTCAAACCTTCAGATAGGTGAATGCAGAAGTGTTCAGTGCCATCAAAAGTACTTTTATTAGTATTGCTTTCAATAAGAATAGGTGCTTTTGCAATTTGTTCAATTTTATCTAACACACATGATTCCATACTTTTTCTTTTTTTAATATTGACAGATTTTGCCAGATTACAGTTGTCACTACCAATACTACTACTACTACTGCTTCCAGATGCATGAGTTGAAGGCCTAATATTGGAAGTTGTCTGTCTAGATTCCAATGAATCATCCAGAAATGCCATCAAATCATAAAACTTCCATATTTTTTTACTGTCTGTAGGATCACATCCAGATCCACTTGGTGGCTTCTTCTTTATTTCACCTCGTATTTTTATATAATAATCCCTCAGGCTTTTCCATTTTTTAGCAATTTCTTCCACAGTGTTATCAACTTGAAGTATGTCTATTATTTCTTTCCAGAGCCTTTCTCTGATAGGTTTTGTTCTCTGAGCTATGGGAAGTTTGAAATTGTACAAAGGTGGTCTTGTTTGTACTAGAGAGATTAATGTTTCCACACCACCTTCAGAATATGTTATTTCACCTTGTTCATCCCTTGATGGGTCAGAGTTATTTTCATTTTCACAAGTCCTTTCAATGTTAATATCTTCGATGTCCTTCTGCAGCCCTTCCACATTTCCTGTCCTTACTGCATGTAAAACATATTGATACACGAACTCATCATCTGAAATTTAAAAAAATAAATACATAAGGTAAGTACTGATCTCTATGATTAATGTAATATTGTAAATGTAGTAGGTACCTACCAACTCTCAGTAAATCACCAGTTACTTTATCGGTATGAAATGTCACTTCGTAGCCATTAACAATAAATTTTATTTTTTCCATTGTGCTATACAAGAGATACAAAGCATAATTATATGAATTATGAAATAACAAATTATTAGATCATTGATTTGAATACAAACGGTCAATCACAATTCAATCATCGTACAAATGACAATCTTATTTTTTGTTATCATTTGCCAGAATTTGCCTATAAAAAAGGACAGCAACATAATCATAAACAAAGATAGCCAACAGCTTGACGCTGAAAGTAAAACTTGAACCAACAAATAGCGGCATGACCTTGAAAAAGTGGCGGCTTGTTTTGAAGTACTCTGATTGGCTGGAGGCAAGAAGCCAGCGTCAAAAAGTTGGTATGGAAGGCCAGCTTAGGTCTCTTGACCTAGATCTAACCATGTTTTTGTGCGTTTACCTATAAGAAAAAACCTGAAAAAGATAAATCTTTTTGTTAAGCGGCTACTTACATGTGGCTCTTTAGAACACAAAAAACAAGATGGACATAATGACAGATGACAAGGTGCTTGGAGCAGGGGACAGCCGTGTTGTGACAAGAATTTTTTACCTTTGAAATTTGTGGCTTAGAACAGTAAAAGACTATACTACCTTAGTGATCTTGAGGACGAGGCGCCGAAATATAATTAGTGGTATCACACCACGGGAACGTTAACACAAGTTAGGAAAGATTTCCACCTTTTACTGAATTATCCTTTGTTTCAGATGGCTTTTTATAATTACCACTGCATCAAGAATAGCAAATTTTCATCTGTTGTGTTGAATTGTATCATTACTCAGTTACCACATCATATATCTTTTTAATATTGTTACATAATTAATCTATGTAAATATATAATAAGACTGTAACTGCATTTTTTGTATTCTAAATGTGCGACATTGACAAAGGTAGACATTTGACAGGTACATTTCACCACAGTTCAATTATTGATCAACGTTCATCTCATCGATGTTTATATACTTTGTGGTTTCCCGCTAAACAACCTACAGACCTGTTTCGGGCTTATTGACCCTTATCACCCTGTCTAGGGTGTCTGTCTCGATCGATGTGAACTTTTTGTCACGTCTTAGGAAGAAAGAAACATTTGCGATCCACATTCACAGTGTGAATAGTTGCATGGACTATAATTCCAAGTCCTGCATGGTATTTGTCAGGAAAGTAGTTGTTTTCTGCTCGTAGTCTAGCAGACATTAGAATTCAAACAATGTCTGATATTTTAATTTGGATATAATTTATTGAATAAAAATTTTGAAATAAGTATGAACATGGGTACAAACATTATTGGTGACATAAAAGTTATGTTGTTGAATTTCGAATTATTATTTCATTTAAAAGTGCAACAAGGAAAAGATTTTCGAAAACTAGAATTTTCACAAAACCAATGGAATCTCTAAATCCTAAATTCGTTGGTTTTCAATGATTTTGATTATCATGGGATATAAACCTCGTTTACTACTCGATTTTATGGAAGAATTATATTCATAATTCAGAGTCCACAATAATCACAACTTTTTGTTTTACATTTTTCAATTTCTTCCTTTAATTCTTTTATGTCAGATTTCAATAGATTGATCTCCACATTTTTTTGTGACATGCTACTTTTACAGTCGATCAGTTTTTGACGGGACTTGATAATCTCTTGATTATTCTCTTTCACTTTTTTTCCGAATGTTTCCACTAGGTTATTATATTTATCGTTCAGTACCTTATGTCGAGCATCTTTTTCAAATAGGTAAGATTTCAATCTCTCTAAATCTGCCTTCAATATTATCAAATTTTGATCTTTATTTATGATCGAATCCTTGGCATTATTGATTTTTTTTTTCAAATTCGCAATTTCTACATCTCTACATGCTACTGTCACTTCCAAATTTTTACAAGAAGACTCAGATCCTGAAAGGGTTTTTTTCAAATCTAATATCTCAACATCTTTCTGTGTTGTCAATTCTCTGGCTTGACTGAGAGCAAGTTGCAAACGATTTACATCTGTATATTTTCTTGCTTTTGATTCATTCGCTTTTTTCAAAGCAAGTAACAGGTTGCCTATTTCTCTCGTAAAACCACTCGATTTAGACCTATGATTCTCGACAATTAACTTTATGTTATTTTGTAATTCTCCAACCATATTCGATTTCATGGAATAAACAACATTCCTCTTAGCAAATTTCCGTTGAAAAACAGTCAAAAGTTTCATTGTAGAGGCTAACTTCAACTTTGCAGCTTGATTCTCCCTTTCTTTTTCATCCATTTCGTCCTTCAAGATTTTAATATTTGTAATTGCTTGTTTCTCTAGGTTGACGAAATCTAGAGCCCTTTTCTTCATTTCGTTGACGTTTTCTTTCAAAGCTCTACTCATTTCAGGTGATATACAATCGTACAAACTAAAAAACAAACTTTTAAAATTATGATATTTTCTCAATATCTTACATTCGTGAGTTGATCAACAATTTTGATGACTCCACACTTGATTCAACTTCATGATAAACTGCCAATTTTCTTTAAAAAAATCATCATAAATTAAACATTTATTCTGTCTGCTTCAATGACATATGAGATATTCTTGTTTTAAACAAGTGTCCAAAGAAGATGCAGCAACCCTATTTTATTTTTTGATGTATGTGACATTGGTAAGTTCTAACTCAAATAATAATCCCGTGAACGTCCATCACTCACTTGTTCAGTATATGCGCCAATTATTGAATTCGAAGATATTTTAGATAAAATAGATGATACTCACCGTTTTTTATACTTGATATTCTCATCTCTCAATACTTTTATTTCATTTTGCAGTTCAGTGTGTTTCTCGTTCATTTTCTGAAGGTCATTGTAGAATACCTTTGATTTCTCAGTTATACTTGTCTCAATTTCACGCTGTTGCTTCTTCAATTTAGAAATTTGTAACTTAAGCGTCTTATTTTCCTTCGCCAAGGACTCAATCATGGCATTTGAATTAGATAGTTGTTCTAAATTGTTCTAAAATAAATAATTCGTTCTTATGTGGGATGTGTGGCCATATAGTAGTTACACCCAACATGAGTCTGAGCCCTTTTCGCTTGATTGTGGCGTGTCTGGGCTTGCATTGATGAACACAAACAATTTGAAAAAAATATAGGTATGTATATTTCGGGTCTCGTCAAAATTTTTATGGCCTATTTCGTCTTCCGATCGGGCAAAGCCCCAAATATAGGATAGTCTGGTAATAGCAGCTACCCAGGTTTGTGTATAGCAATATTTTTTTCTTTCGCGTCCATTTCCAAAAACATTACTGCGAGCTATAGCTATATCATAAATATCGGAATCCATTATTCTCCCAAACCTCAATTCCTACCTACTGTTGCGAGGTACCAGCCTTCTAGGTATTCTTTTCGGCATCCGCACATGTGTTTTTTGTCATTTTCATCTTTGCGAATGACAAAAAAGAGGTCGCAGTTTTGAAATTGTTTTGAAGTTTCTTGGAAGTCTATGATTATTCGATAAATTGACGTGTTTGAGAATTCGGGTTATTTAAATAATAAAGCTTAGATATTCCAATATACCGATTATACTCACTCACAAAATCTTATAAATGTGGCTAGTTTCTGATTTACTAAAACGGATAATGACACTACATTCTTCTGAATCACAGTTCAGTTACCAGAAAATACTTACTGTGTTCAATACAATTGCTCTTCTCTATACCTTGTGACACAGACACATGATACACCTCCATTTTCTTTAGCTATATTTATGTTGAAGGAGTGTACCATGGTATATAAGTTGTATGTATTGAGAAGGTTTTGACTTTGTGATTTATTGTTTCTAGGTAAATTTGACCGGACATTTGAATTTGTGATGAAAATGTCATCTATATTTTTATGTAAATATTTGTTTGTACAGGGTGCCCCACGTAAAGGTGTTACCCCCCTTTATATATTTTCGCCATTCAAAAACTAGCCTGGAAATTTTTTTTACGAATTTTTCGAGTCTGACCTCACTTTTCCTCACTATCAACCAATTACAGGGCGGCTCAAGATTTTTTTTTATGTTCTGCGGTGGTTTACTATTTTTTATCCGATGATAATGCATGAATGTGAACCAGAATAGAATAATGGTGTAGGATATAGGTAACTAAAATATATCCCACTCAGGATTTTTATTTGCTATAATATCGTCTCGAGTATGTGGTGTAGATCACTGCTGGGACAGTTGGTCTAGTTTATCATCGCAGGATACTGACTGCTAGGTAGATGGCGATACACATACTGTGAAAAGGATTAAATGTGTGTTTTTAGTTTTTGCTTTGCACCGAACACCAAACTAGAGATGATGAGAATACAACCTTTTCATTGAGAGGCCATTTTGCTAATTGAGGACAAACAAGTAGTATTTGAAGGTCATAGTCGAAATTTGACAACCTCCTGGTCTGGGATCAGAATAGTTTTAGATAAAAACTCATTTTATGATATACCTGGTGTTGAGTTTGTAGGTGAGTAGCTAAAGACATTCGATTTTGATATATGTAAATCACTCAATTTCTTCAAACTTGTTGGTTACATATGACTAGCGTCTGCATCTAGAATGTCTACTTTGCAATCCTGGCTCAATCATCGCGCTATATTATTCAATGAGACTGCCGGAACCAAACAAACTAACCTTTCAGTGGGGGCCCGGATCACTATTTTCAATGTATTATTGAGGAAGGAACAATTATTGAAAGAAATAAAAGGAATTTTTCCTGAGCCATATTTTGTTGATATAAGGAACAGAAAGTTGTGACACATTCAAGTGGGACACCCTGTACTTTGTATTCTGACCTCAAAAACTCGAATTTAACAGTGATCAAAATTCTTTGTAAATTTCTGGGAATTAGTTAAAAATACTAATAGTACTTTTACCTTATATGTTTCTTGTAGTTCTGTATAAACCTCTTTAGGAACACTTTCTGCATTAAATGGTATACATTCCTCATTTTCTACTGATTGAACTGAAGTATTGAAGGGCATATTGACCAATGTATCCATATTATCATGATATTCAGTCTCACGAAAATACTCAGGTTCCAATGATTCTGTTTCTTCCTGTTTTATTTCAATATATTCCATTTTTATCTCAGTCTTGATATCAGAAATTGGATTCTCTTCAAGCAGCTTCAGAACATCTTGATTGTCATAATTTTTATTGGCATATGCATGTTCTCCTATTAGAACAGAGCTGATATTGTTTTTAGTTTCAGTATTCTTATCCATTTTTCAAGTGAAGGAATATTTTTATGTTTTTATTTAAAATTCTTCAAATCACTAAAGTATTCAGGGCCAGCAAAGATTTATTAGGTTATATTCTCAGGTTAGATTCTTCTGTTTTTTAAGTTTTCGTGTATGACACTGACATCAGTGACAATGACAGACAGCTGACATAAGCTTTAGTACAATGCTTATTCTACACCGAAGGGGTACATAGATGTTTTTAGAGTAGAGTAGGTGTTGATCGTTATTCTTTTATGTATAATAACTTGTACAAGTGTATATTATAAACTCATATAAAGATACTCTGACAAGATAAACATACTGACAAGACGTTTTAATGTTCCTCCTGGATATCCGAGCCAATCAAAACAATAACCTTAAAAATCATAAGATATCATATAAACCCATGTTATTATTTGTATTTTTGTAAACATATATAATGTCAGATTTCCCTATGAAGTCTTTAGCTTCATATCCTTCACAATTCATGTTGTACTCTACTCGTATCTGTATTTTTGTTGTGTGGATATGGAATGTGTATGGAATATGGCTGAGGAATATGAAATGGTTTAAATGGTCGTATTCTTGTTGTATTATACAATCTTTGACTTTGATTATACAATTTATAAATAATTATTTTCAAATTCGAAAATTGATTGACAACTGTCAGTTGACAGTACTGACACTGACAGTGTAGAGATTATAAGATGAAAACAAACCAGAAGAAGAATAAGATAAATGTAATGCTACAATCAATGTGTTGTTAAATTGATTTATTTCATTACATTAGTCTTCATGTATTGCTTAAATTAGGGGTCGATAACGAAGTGGTCGCAAAAATTCATAATGCATTTTGTATGGAACGCCGTTTTACTTTTTAATGCACAATGACTGCATGTATTGAAAAAAATAGTTGACATGTATTGAAAAAAATACTAATGGTAAAAATTATAATTGGAGAAATATTTCGGGTCGAATTTCGTTTTTACAATTGATTAGTTGAATCACAAAATGCATTATGAATTTTTGCGACCACTTCGTTATCGACCCCTAATTTATGCAATACATGAAGACTAATGTAATGAAATAAATCAATTTTAACAACACATTGATTGTAGCATTACATTTATCTTATTCTTCTTCTGGTTTGTTTTTATCTTATAATCTCAACACTGTCAGTGTCAGTACTGTCAACTGACAGTTGTCAATCAATTTTCGAATTTGAAAATAATTATTTATAAATTGTATAATCAAAGTCAAAGATTGTATAATACAACAAGAATACGACCATTTAAACCATTTCATATTCCTCAGCCATATTCCATACACATTCCATATCCACACAACAAAAATACAGATACGAGTAGAGTATAACATGAATTGTGAAGGATATGAAGCACAGGAAGCTAAAGACTTCATAGGGGAAGTGAGTATTCAATTGCAATACACAATAAATATCTCAGATAAGATAACAGGAAGACGTCCTGTGAACGTACGGACTTGAATGGGACGTAAAATATACGTCCTGGGAACGTCTTGTCATGTGCTATCTGGGATGAGATATATTATTATACTTATAAATTTGGAAAAATTGAAAATTTCATGAAAAGGAAGACCTAGTGTTCAGATAACAAGAGATCAGTTAACTTTTTTTAGCGTACAGACTTCTTTGGCACCAAATCCTAAATTTCTACTTCAGGATTGTGTAAAAAATTGAAAATCATGTTGAAAATAGAAAAAACTAGTGCTCCAAACATTTACGTTTGTAGTAAGCACTTCCTAGAAGTGGATTTCTCAAGCAAATGCCAAATTGAAGGTTATGTCTCCTGTCAGGTTAAATCAAATATCTGGTTTATCTGTAGTTGTGTTTCATTGTTTGTAATGAAGACCTTAATTTCACTTCCAGGACCATCAAGAAGAATTGAACCAAGAGATGGGCTCAAAAAGAATGCAATTCCTTCAATAAACATCTGGAAGTCATCACATGGAAACTTCAAGAGTGAGCGCAATGTAGGCTGAATGAAATCAAATCTTTATTCAGTATGAATAAGCCATGAATTCTTCATCCAATTCATCAATTGAAATAAATGAATTTGAATGACTGTAGTAGACCACAAGGTTTCAAACTTCCCAAGTTATTCTTGGTACATACTCATCTATATAGAATAATTATTGATATTATGAACTATCATTATTCATTATGTTGTAAAGATATATGAAAATAATAAATTGTGTTGCCTATTTAAGATATCTCAATTTCAGCAGGTGCACCTTCTGCTTATCCCAGAAAGTTAATTGATTAAAAATCTTGGATTTTATTTCTCTAATCATCTATTTTTTGGGTTAGAACAAAATTTTTACAGCTTACAGATAAATTCACACTTCCACTCATAACTTTTCCATGGAATTATTTTAATTTCATATTAGAGCTGCCCTAGAGCTGAAGTTTGTGAACAGGAGTTGATATGTGTTTGACATGTCCTACAAAGTATGATGTGACCAGCTTTGAATAATGCTTCTCGAGCTTTTAAGGGTTTCTTCTTATCTCCAATATATTCTGGATACTCTTCTCAAATCTTGGACATTCTGGAAATATAAAGAGAAATCGTTGAAATACGAATACCTCAGTGGCCCCATTGATTTTGCAGAGGTGGTTTGAAAATCTTATAAAAACATAATAAATCAATAAAACTCATATAAAATACCTGTTTCGCGTTCTAATCTCATATCTTCTTTTCTTGAAGTTCTTGGTTATCTGACTCCTATCTCGGTGTCAATTCCACCAGTTCAGGTGTGGGTGCACTCAATATTTTTATTTTATTCCTTAAGGATCTGGGTGGTATTTAGGATTGATGTTAAACCATTGATTTTAAACATAAAATCCTTTCTATAGGTTGTTATAACATTGAGGGATATCTATGACATCACAAAACTACAACATAGATTAAATTAAATACAACAAAAATTACAAACATCCATGCATATAATCTTCAAATTTCTAATCTCATATAAATGATAAACAAACAATAGCACCATTTCAAATATTTTGGATTGATTGTCAAATTTTTGACATTTCTCCCGCGTCATCTGTTTATCTTTTTCTTCTTCTCGAGCAATTGGAGACTATAATCAAAGAGAATAATATCTTTTTAATTTTTACAATACACGAAGTGTTGATGTATTGAAATAATGATTTTATACATCATTTGAAATTTCGAGCAACAATTATTTCAATGCATTGATGATGTGTAACGTGATAATATCAATTTTAGCAATGCATCAAAAGTCATGTATTGCAAAAATAGATTTTTACAACACATTGCTAGTAATGCATTGTTAAAATTGAAATTTTTGCAATGCATTAATCGTCGTTCATTGTAAAAATACTCAAAATATACTTCTAGTTGAAATTCACAATTTTTGCAATGCATTGCTCGTAATGTATTGAAAAAATGGCAATTTTTACAATACATTACGAGTCATGTGTTGCAAAAATAGGCATTTTTGCAATACATTGAGACTATGTATTGCAAAAATTGCTATTTTTGCTAGTAATGTATCGTATAAATAGATTTTTTTCAATACATGCAGTCATTGTGCATTAAAAAGTAAAACGGCGTTCCATAAAAAATACTCAAAATATACTTCTAGTTGAAATTCACAATTTTTGCAATGCATTGCTCGTAATGTATTGAAAAAATGGCAATTTTTACAATACATTACGAGTCATGTGTTGCAAAAATAGGCATTTTCGCAATACATTGAGACTATGCATTGCAAAAATTGCTATTTTTGCTAGTAATGTATCGTATAAATAGATTTTTTTCAATACATGCAGTCATTGTGCATTAAAAAGTAAAACGGCGTTCCATAATTTTGTGATTCAACTAATTAATTGTAAAAACGAAATTCGACCCGAAATATTTCTCCAATTATAATTTTTACCATTATGTAACGGACGTCACTGAGATAGTGATATCACGGTGATTCAGCGATGATGATGAGAGGGTTACGTACGACGGAGGGTACGACTCATCGATACGACGGGCAATTGGGGCATTCGAGTAGAAGCGGTCATTGGGATCAGTCACTCATATTCAATATATTTATATTATATTCGGGTTATTGTGTTCATTATAGTTTTTGGGATTAATAACACGTTTGATTATTCCATCGCAAGTTGGTGGTGACCGAATAGTTTACAATTAGTATTTTTTTCAATACATGTCAACTATTTTTTTCAATGCATGCATGCATATTTTCAAAATAAATTCAAGTAAAGGACTTTTCGGAAACTTACCCGGATCACAAGTCGGGTTACGAAAAACGACCCTGGGTTAGTAATCGAGGCAATGCAAGTCAGGTAAACGCAGATAAGCGAACGTGCGGGTTAAGTGATCGTGTCAACCTGGGTAGGTTTCCGAAAAGGCCTAAAGATGCATCATTCATTCGTGAATACGATTCTCCACCGCACGCGGGTGGCACAACCAGAGAGTGGCAAATCGAGCGACTCATCATGTAATTCAAGTCATTTTTATTATAGTATATTAAGAAATTTCATGACATGGAAAAAAATCCGACCGAATGATGTTATAACATTGTCATCTATTGGCATCCGTTAAAACTAAGAAGCCTTTTGAATTAAACCTTATTTGTAATTCTAACAATTCTATGTTCTATGGAACGTCAGGGGAATGACGATGTTGAATGTTGGGGTGGGGGGTTAGGAGAATCCATGGAGAATCCACCAGTAGAAGGGGTAGTAACAGTAACGTCGAATTTGGTCGAATCAAAGATTAGTGGTTAAACAAGATGTTCCACTCCCCCTATTTATGAATGAAATAGTAAAATTACTACAAGTTCCCTTGAACAGGTGTGGTGGGAGAATCGCATCTACGGATGAATGACCTGGATGCATCTTTCTATTGGTTGATACAGTCATGTGATCAAACAAGTGACATGTGAAGTTCTTTTCATAGTACAGCGTTTTTCTGCGTTCGACGCTTCGAATTTTGATTCGATGTCAGATGATTTTCTGACGGACGAACGAATTTTCAACCAATAGCAAGCCTAGTTCATTCGAGCAACAAAACGTAATGAATTTATGTTTATCAGATGATGGACACAAAATAGTGAGGTTAGATTTTCAACCTCTGAACCCAGCACTCAGCAGACATTGTTGCAACGGTGAATAAACCCAACAAATTTAAATATAGACTACCTAAGTGTGACGTCAAGAATGGGCGGAGCTTAGCAAACCTTTCCAAACAAAGAAATGTTACATTGAATCTTCCATAAGAGTTTTTTTAAATGATCATATAATAATTTTGAGTGATAAATAAGCATTTTCTTGAGGATATTCATAAACTTGGCTGTATCTACTACTTTTCTGTCTAAATCTGAGTACGGTAAGTGAATATTCGTTAGACTTATGAGCGTTTGAAGTATTCTGAGGTTAGGTTTTCGTAAGATAAATTCATTATTGTGCATCTTTTTATTCATATTATTGAAAAGTATATGTTTTATGTAGTGTGACTACAGTTTTTATTGATAATATACATTTTCTTCTAGTTTCTCGAAGCTACAAATATGGTTATGTGTGAACACTACAGGGAAGGTTGCATGCAAGTTCTTTGTATCACCTGCAGTACAGTGCAGAGCACAGACCACCTACCCTGCAGAGTGCTGACCCTAATGAGAGGAAAACCGAAAAAGTGGATCAATTTCATAAGGTACAATCCTATAATATTCATTGTATTGAAATAACATTCTGATGTGAAATACTTTGCAGGAGACAAGATAGGGAACCTTCGAATAGTATTATATTTGGTTTGTTGCCATTTCATCAACAATGATAGAATAAATAGATGAACCATGTTAAATTGTATTTTGATTCCCCATAGAAAAGGTACCTATGTCATTAGAGAAAATAAAAAGGTAATTTTGTTTATATAGTGTTCTGTTTTTAGACAATATATGGTCAAATGAACTAACATTGAAGCCCCTCTAGTTTCTGCCTTGAGGAGTGCAACTAATATAAGTATAAATGTAGCAGGACCATCCCAAATGAGCCAGGAACATCAAGAAATGAGAATACTCTATAGATATACCTGCATGTTCGAGAAGTGCTTACAGAAGACCATGTAATTAAAATTAATAGGTCATGTATTTTCATTTGATTCTTTATGTAGGTGTGAACCTGGCTTATACAAATTGAATATAACTTTGAACATTGCAAGACATTTTTGTTAATTCAAACAACCTCTGTTTCTCATCACTACATACATACTATATATAGATACAAATTTCATGTTTCTAAGAGATTTACTCAATTTAGTTCTGATATAATATAGACAATTCAAATAACTTTTATCATAACATAGGTATATTTGTTTAAGAACTAATAAAGAAGTGGATTACAATAATATTGACACTAATATCCTCATAATATTCTAGGAATGTTCAACTAACAAATGTATTCGATTTTGGCATGTTGAATATTATAAATATTATCATCCAGTATATTAACTGAGTGTGCTGTAGAAGTTTATTTAAATAATTGTTAAGTCAGTTGTTTATATATGTCATAATAAATTGATTCTATCAGATCTCTAACATTATCTGTTTAAAGTAGATTCCATCTGAAAGTATAGTTTTCACCATAAAGTTACTGAGAAACAGATAGCTGATATTTTAACCAAACCTCTGGCAAGAACGAAGTTTCTGGAATTCAGACAATTACTGGGTGTACAGCAGCTACAATAATCGTACATATTTTTGATGATAATTTTTAGGAGGAAGTGTTGAATATTATAAATATTATCATCCAGTATATTAACTGAGTGTGCTGTAGAAGTTTATTTAAATAATTGTTAAGTCATATGTTTATATATGTCATAATAAATTGATTCTATCAGATCTCTAACATTATCTGTTTAAAGTAGATTCCATCTGAAAGTATAGTTTTCACCATAAAGTTCAACATGGCACATTCCAGGTACTTTCCTAGTCCTAATCAGTTATATATTGTCATGCCCAAATAGAGCTATGCTTGTATTCTTCTGGGACAAGCATAATTTGCTGTGGAAAATTCTTCAGATTCGTTCAATGTTATCTGTGATAGAAATGGTATAATCAGTAGATAACATCACAAATAAGCAAATGACATATTTACCTTCTGTACATTATGATATTCTTCCTTCTTGTTGGCATGTACTTCTCCTGTGATTATCATCAACTCAATTTTATACTGCATGCCTTTCATATGTCCAGGTTATAAGGCATTTTCACCCTTTTTAATGATTTCAAATGAAGATTTTCAATTAACTCAATAATGGAAGAAATCTTCAGAGAACGTGTTTTGAAACCATTTTATTATGGAAAGCTAGAAAAAACAATTTTGTTATCCATTTTAATAACAACAAAGTAGTCACACATAACCTCAAAATATTTATATTCTCAAAATAGCAGCTATTTGAAAACTTACCTTTGTGATATATTCGGTCACAAATCAGTGATACCCCACTGTAATTGAATATGTACTTGTTTGCCCTCATTTCCAACTAGAAATTTTTATAAAATCAAATAAAGTATCTCTTATGGCAGATTAACATGTAACATCGATTTGTATGGAAAGGTTCGCTAAACTCCGCCTACTTGTGACGTCAGGACTTAGGTAGTCTATTGACATATGTACTTCAAGGATTAATACTAGTCAGATTTGATAACTTTATTCAATTGAACATAGATCAACAGGAAGGTTTCATATTCTTCAAAATTGTGTTGCCTAATCCGGAAGTGTAATTGGAAATGTTTCATTTTTTGAACCAGCTTCTTTGCTAAACCAATGGACTGGACACCCATAAGCTGATAGCCCACCAATGCTGAAACAAGTAGTTGAAAAAATACACCAGTTTCCAAATGATGAAAGCACAGTTTGAAAGTTTTGGTTGCATAGCTTTTGAGACATTCATATTGGAAACATCTAAATACTTGTGTACATTATACATATGTCTAGTTATATGAACAAAGTATTGCATCAAACAAGTACTTACCAGAAAAAATACAGCTAGATTCCAGATAATCCACTAAATTATGAATTATGTTATTTCCTTTCATATGTTGGATGTGTTTTCTCCTCTATGGAACCAATTCTTCATTATTTGAACTTCAGACCAGTTAGCAGCGAAGGTCATGAAAGGTATGATGGAAGTGTCAACAGAAATAATGAATATGAAATTGAATTTTACTCACAATAAAGAGTTCTACACCTTTAAACTGTTCCTCAAATCCCAATCATCTCCATATGTACATCTATTAAAAACTATTTCAGAGAAATTCAAGTCATCCTTGTATCATGTATAATCTTGGGTTATATTGAAATAGTAGTCGAAATAAATATGAATGATGATAAATTCATTGAAATTTATGAAAAGTACACAAAATTTATGCTCTATTCGGTTATTGAAGGAGTAAATCGTTTTTTTCGTCTAAAAAAATCACTGGTGAAATGTTCAGCCCTGAGTAGCCAAAGCTTTCATATATGAACCCTGGTACACAGAAAACGTACTAAAAGTTTCAAGGACGCATGGTGAATAATTCCCGCGCAGTCAAGTGCCTTCTCTGTAACCTTACTGTACTCTGTGGTTTTACGCTAAATTGAATTCGCGCATACCACGTGATCATATAGCAAAATTGAATGTGGAACATGCGCAGAAACCTTTTGCACAGGCCCGGCACTACCAAAGATGACAAACTCAATAACACAGCTTTTTAAACAACAGATAATTCAACAAGAACACAAAAACACAATATGAAGCCGAAAACAGCTTGCTGTAAATCGAAATGGACCAGATTCGAGAACAAAGAGCAATCAAATACAATGTAAACAAACCTTAAGTCCGTGTCTCACGGTCAAACTATTTGATCAAACTATGAAAGTGTGATGTCATCAATGACGTCACATCAAACAGCAGCTGAAATTAGAACATGTTCTAAATATTTTACCTGTTTGATGAAAAACTAAGGTTAGAGTTTTTTGTTGACACCGAAAATCGAAACGTCAGAATACTAATAGACTTGAGTTTTGGACTGTTGGAAATGTCTGCTACTTGAAATTGGACCGAGGAGCAAGTACCGTTCCTAATAGATCTCCATAGAAGCAATAAATAACTTTTGTATAACATCAGACAAAAAGATTACCACAAGAGTGTTATCAGATGCATTGAATGATATTGCTAGTCATTCTCACGGCCAAATAACTGGTAGGTGTTCTGAGTCATCCTTTCAATTGATAATAAGTACTAATATATTCCATAGAAACAGGAGCAAACACAATTCAATAGGGAACTGAGGTAGTTTCGTTTCTACTTTACTAACTCTGAAGGGATGCGCAACTTACCATGAAATAAATGTTTAGAGATTTTTGTGTGTTATTTATATTTATATATATTGTTGAAAAAGCGAGATTCCACCTTGAATGTAGATTTATCTTCCGTTATGATCAATCAATTTTTGAACTGTTTGAACAAACTTCTTCAAATCGTGTGAACAGGATTTCTGCACATTTCAAATATTTGAATCAAATAAGTGGACAGAAATGACGTCACGTCAAACAGATTTGATCAAATAGTTTGACCGTGAGACACTGTGGGCTGACGCCAACTCTTGGTTCTGTGGCTGAAATATATAATTTCAGACATACGTTCACATAACACATCAAAAACGTAATCTCAGACGTGCCCAGCTAACCCTGGCACATATTGCGCATGTGCTCGATTCAAGGTTTATGATTCGCCTGTTGGCCGTAAATAATCCTCGCGCATCCTGCTATATTAGTCGGGTTCCAATATTACTGAATTTACTGATGACAGTCAGCAATTTCGGAACGAATTCAGGTTGAGTAAGCTACCACCAGTATAATTCAGTAATTTCAGAACGATCTACAGTACTGAACAGTACTGGTTGGGAATTTCGGAACTCAACAATTGTCGTTCCATTTCTTGTTTGAGTTCAGTGAACAGAACACAGAATTGACAGAACAGGACAGAAGCGACACTCCATTTTACTGACATTTGTCTCTTTGCCACCAAACAATAACTGAAACTAGAAAAACGATATGATTTCACATGTATTTCACCAGAACATCTCTTTAAAAACTGCTGGAAGTACACCTTTCACATCAGAAGCAAACAGAACAGAGGTTAAGTTTGTAGAAAGTTCAGTGGTTATCCCACTTCGAGTGGTTCACGAGTCACCGCTAGGTAGCGTATCGCTTAGCACCTATCGCGAATGGTCAAATCCGTGCTAAAAATTTCTGCGGAATGGTCCATCCCATCATAATCCCATCCATAATGTTTGTTCTGTGGTTTAATGTCCTTGATGCAAGATGCAAGTCAGGTAAACGTACTTTGAGTTCAGTGGGTAAACGCAGATAAGCGAACGTGCGGATTAGGTATCGGTCAATCCGGGTAGGTTTCCGAGGTAGGTGAGTTCAGTGGTTTCCGAAAAGGCCTAAAGATGCATCCAGGTCATTTATGCGTGATGAATGGATACGATTCTCCCACCGTAGCCTGTTCAAGGGAACTCGTAGTAATTTTACTATTTCATTCATAACTAGGGGGAGTGGTGTGGAACGGCCCGCCGTAAGCGGGCGTGCAAAGGGTGTACCATTGGTCTGAGGGTCCACCGTACGCGGGTGGCACACCCAGAGGGTGGCAAATCAAGCGACTCATCATGTAATTCGAGTCATTTTTATAATAGTATAAGAAATGTCATGACATGGAAAAAAATCCGACTGAATGATGTTATAACATTGCCATCTATTGGCATCCGTTAAAACTAAGGTGCCTTTTGAATTAAACGTTATTTGTCATTCTAACAATTCTATGTTCTCTGGGATGTCAGGAGAATGACGATGTTTGATGTTGGGGGGTCAGGGGAATCCACCAGTAAAGTACAATTACGTACAATCAAAGAGAAGGGGTAGTAAGTAGTAACGTCGAATCCAGTGTTGCCAATAAGGCGCAAAAAGCGCAATAATTGCGCTTTTCAACTGTGTTTCGAGAATTTAAAGAAGTAATGAAAATATTGGAAGATTATTCAGTTCAGTTAAATCATCTGTGGTTAAATGAATCAAAAGTGATCATCGAAATAGAATTAAATCCGAAACATTGACGGCCGTATCCGCCGTATTCTTTAAAGCTAAGCTTAACTTCAAGGTCGTTTAAAAGCATACAATTTCGTATTGTTAAGCGAGCTTAAATCCTAAGCTTAGCTTGAAAGTATATATATATAAGTATATATATTGAAATTTTACGATTTTTCTGCTTACTTTTATATGATTCAGGAATTTTGAGCAATATGAAAGCACGCCATTTTGAGTCAACATTTTTATTTTTAATCAGGATTATCTATAGTAATCATTGAATATAATCGATTTATTTTATCTCAGTTGTGATTTATTTTGATTGAAAATACGGAGATATCGTATATTTTTGTGATATTTCATCTTTTTCTCCGATTATCGGCATCTTGTGTGATTATTTTTAGTACTGAAGCCCAAGAAATTTCCTTTTCACTGCTTTTCTTTTATACTTCGTAGGTAAATCTAGAAGATGTTGGAGAATAGACCTTGAGCAGAATTATGTGAGTGACTATTTCTGAGGGACAGAAACCCACTTGTAAGGAACAGGAAGCTAAACATCGGTAACCAGGATTATCGAAGAATTTGAGCTCAGGTGAGTGATGCATTGTTATATTCATCAGTTAAATAAATCAGATAGTGCATAAACCTCAACTGTGCTTTCCTTTCTCACCTCGAGAATTGGTTACACTATTTTCTATCTTTCCTGTACATAAGTCATAAGAATGTTGACCAACTTTTATCTCTTATGGCTTAAAACTTGTGTTAAATGAAATATATCCTATATCCACCTTGTTTGCAGGTAAGTGAATTACGTCGCACCCCGAAATTTTGCCCCTGTTGAAATTTGAAAAACTTTTTGCTGATTTGAACAATTTGACTTGTTCCGTTAGGTGGCGATGTCTAATTTTTTCAAAATTTTCGGCTTTACTTACGTATTTTGGCCTCCTGATCACGAATGTGAAAACCAAATTATGCGGAAACCTATACTTTTATTATTATATTCCCAAGTAAAACCTTGATCATCCTTCATTTGCTATTGTTCAACTGCTCATCGCTGGATTGTCTGTTGTACACGAAAAACGGTGTAAGTGCTCGCGAAAAATATTTGCTAAAATAGCCAAAATTTGATGTTACGTTGAATATTAATGTAGTTTTTTAAATAACTACCATGATAGCTGTCAACACATTTTGCGTGTTACGCTATAAAAACATTACGTTTTTGCACAGCTATCTTCGCACGACATTGTGTATTTTTAGATTTGCCTTTTTTATTTTCTTTATAAGTTACCCTGGTAACCACCGTGATGACAAAGAATTGTCGTTCTGAAAATGCATTCAAGCAATTCATCCGATTCGGATGACATGATGACAGATATAATGTAAAAAATGTAATATATATCTTCAATTTAGAAAACTGAAACAAAATTCACATTTTTTTAATCTCCTCCAGCAATTCAACTGGAATTAACTCACGATTATAACGAAAAACTACCATAGGTGACATTCATAAGGTAAATCTAAAATTTTTTTTCAATTTTTCGAATTAATTATACAAATATCCTATATCAGGAATTGTTCGAATAGGAATACTTAATTTGTTTTTTAGGGTGACCTCAGCAATGTGATGATCTGCAAAACCATCGAAAACTGTCAGTTATTCCTTTTATTTCATATAAAATTATATCGCGGATTTTGTGAAAAAACGTAAGGTTTTTGTTGCATGACACTTATTTGCAAAGTACCTCAAATATCTTTGAAAAGTCTTAATTAATTACTATTATGAAAAAGGCGATTTCTGTAGAAACTGAAAATAACTCTGTATATCTGATAGAAGATGAGTTGGTGACACGATTTCTTAGATTTTCGAAGAAGTTCTTGTATTACAAAAAAAAACACCAGGGTAGTTTTGTGTATCTGATACAAACTGTGAATACAGAACCACAATAAACTTACTTGTATGTAAATCGTACGCTATTTTCTAAAGATGATTTAACACGCCACGAAGTGTTACTCTCTTCCTCATATGTATGGAGCCATTTCACAATGTCCTCTTCTTTTTTAAATCCTCCCCGATTAAGAATATTATCAGCTTTAATGAGCTGATCCATCGCACTGCACCACTAATAGATAGAATATGTTTTGAACGAACACAAGTGATGTACGTTTATTCCCAGCACAGAATTACATACAAACTATTTCTGTGACTCCTAATTGCCGTCGGCAACATTTGTGTTGAACCCTATAAATGTTGCCAATAACTTATGAAAATTCCTATCCTCGCTCGTTCCACCTATTTCCTAAAAAAGCAGAGACACTCTACACCTATCTCAATGATTATCAATTCTACAACCGATTGTTGAATAAATGAGAAAAGTATGATAATAATTGATTGAAATCAAATTCCTAGGTAGCATGCATGCAATAAAAGCATTGACTGTCTTTTATTTCGGCATTTGGTAAATCATATAATATTCCACTGTGGATTTGGGCACCGTTTGAACATTCCGCTACGCGATTCGGCACCGTCATTACCGAATTTAGAATCAACCAATGGAAATGATTATATGCTTCCCGGCAAGGTAAGGATATAGGATGGTGAAACAGCTCTTCAATTGTTTCTGCAAAAAACTTGTAGACCGTGTAAGAAGGTAGTGATATTTCCACGACTTCAATGAAGATGGCGGTGATCGATTATCGAAGAAGAATTCTGCTGCTTACGAATTTCTGTGGTTCGCATCTGACAGACGTGAATTGAAACGACATTAAAACACAATATTTTCAGTTAATCAGGAATAATTATTGATATTTTGACTCTTCTCAGTCATTTCTGATCTAGAACAGATGAAACTGATATAAAGATGACAGATGCACAGTTTCTGTTTTACCGACACAAGGTATGTCGCCATCTTTGACAACTTCAGGTAATATTAGTACGGTATGAAATCAAGTATGCAAAGGTCTACAGTTTATTCTAGTGCTTGTTAATAGGAGCTGTTTCACCATCCTATATCCACCTTGCTTCTTGGTAAGGACATTATCCATGACTCTATGGAACGAGAAATTCATAGTGTCCGTTTTTCGAGTAGAAAAGCTGTTCTGATTGTCACGTTGAATGCCACTGGTTGCCTGAAATCTTAAATCCAGTAGCAAATGATTTCAACTGTACACACTTCTATTAAGCTCAATTTATAAAGTCTGCTGCCGTAGCTTAAGTATTTTTTTATTTTTCTCAATGAAGTAATGCACAAATGAATAAGCTGCTACAGCAATCACCATAGCACACAAGAAAAAAGGTAAATGTTCTATATTATGAAGAATGTTCTGAACATAATATACGCGATGATGTATTAATTTTTTTTGTCGATGCGAATACATGTTACAATAGTAGTTTAGTTGGTGATATTTAGTCTGTGTTATCTGAATGTATAGTATGTCACTATGATATATTTATGTAATTTATGCTTAATTAGCGAATATTTGATCATGTAATAGATGCTCAATTACCAAACGGTCCCATAATACCGAGCAAGGTACAGCACTTCCCAGGCCGATTCTCGGAATCAAGCAAATTCAGTATCATGTTCAACTAACATTATAAATTTGATGTTTGTCATTTCTGCTCTTGATTTTGACCTCGCTCCTCTTTAGCTCTTTCCGGACTTGCCCCAGTCTCCCCCATAAGTTGTCCCACTCAAACACATGTTACTCCATTTTCCCCACAAATATTCGTCCATTATTCTTTAAAAAAATGTACCTACCCACTCTCCCTGTCCCGCTGTATATTTTTAAACTAAACTTAAGCCACACTGCTAAGCTAAGCTCGAACCAAAACCATAATATATTATCAAGATTCTCGCTGAAGTCATCATCTCAGGTTAATCCAAAGCTGCACCGAGCCTACTCATTCTCGCGGCAACCCATCCGAGACACACTTCTTTGTCGTCACTTATTATTCAAGCAACATTAATTAACCATTTTCAATTCCATTCTATATTGTAAACATTTCAGTTCAGTAATAAAATTGTTATCGAGTGATATAACAAATATATATATATAAAACCCTAATAATCTAAAGGCATTGTTTTGCGAGAAACTGTTTCGAAATTATTTGAAACACTCCATTTTCTTGAACCATTTGTGACGTCATAATTGATTCTGGTTCAAAACGTTTAGAAAGCGTCTTTTGGACCGTTTCAATCATGTTTCAATATGGCGAACTGTCATCTGAGGTTAAATAACTATGACACGTGACGTTTTGAAACGTTGCATTTTTTCGGCTTATAAAATGATGACGTAGACGTATAAACTGTTGTAAAACGGTCTTTGAAACTGTTTCGTCGCAAAAAAATGCCTTAAGGCAGATGAGTAACCCTAACAAGATGTGCACGTCAATGTTGTAGATTGGCAACATATTTATCATGATGCCGTTGATTCTGTGGCGTCACTGGTCACTGACGTCCACGGTTGCAGACTGGATTAACCACTGAACTGTCCTGACTTCACTTAACCGAACTGCCTTGGCGTCAAGCAGCAATCCGATGAAAGCGCTGCCTTGAAAGCTGTCCTACGTCACGTGAAGCGCTCGGACCAAGATAGGATTCGGCCTCATTCTCTCCTCATCGTCGATTCGAGTCAGACGCTCGAGCACACGCGCCATTCTTGTCATTTAGTCTGTTATGCTGTTATGTCGTTCTTATCAATAAATAACTGTTTTGTTTTAATTATTTCCTTAGCCTACATCGATTATTAATGAACATAGAGTACACAATCTCTATAATTCCAAAAGAGAGAACATGCCATGTTCCAAGTCAGAATATTCTTTTTTTTTCTTCATCCGTTTGTCTTTGTCTTTTGTATTCAATTGTCAAGAAGCCACATCAGAATTTCATCTATTTCAATCAAAATAATGATAATAAAATAATGTTGTTGATAGAACATCTATATAAATGAACGCTTATAAAAAGTTTGAACCAGGAAAAAGCAAATTATTCAGATCCATTCACTAAAACAAATCATCCAAAAATATCAAATGTATCATACCAGCAGAGAGACTAAAACTGATCAAGTGATCTTGAAGAGAACATTCATTTCATATAAGCAGTAGGAAATTTGCATAATATGCTGTCAATACTGAAAAATACTATACCCATGTTTATTATTGAAAAACACATAAACGTGTACAATCTATATAAATTAACTGATTAACAAGAATTAAAACAGTCAGAAACTAGTTATCAATGAAGTTTGAATATAAAAACATTACAATTACACCAATGACAGCTTGTTGGAGCAGAAATATTTGCAACGATAATTGTAATCGAATAGAATTTTTTAATCTATGAATTTTTTGAACTTTCACCTGAACGTCATTCCCTCATTTCTTTCATCGAATCGATAACGAATCTTTCGCCTACATCAGATTTGTGAAAATAAGCATCTTTTATTTGATGATTTGAGAACAAGATGAAAGAAGAAGAAAACCTAACCTAACTTTGTTTAAATTTAAGTTACTAAATATCCGACTGCTATATATTTGATTATAAAATCGTATGTAAAACATGCATTCTGAATTCAAATGCAGATTCGTTATCTAGAATAAAACTAAACCCTGAAACATTTGAACAAACAAAGCCGATTAACCGACTGAAACCACCCGATAATAATTCCGATCAAACATCACATTCATTATCAAAAGAAGTTCTTGTTTTTTCTTATAACCAGAAAAAAATTTCAATACAAAACTTATCTTATCTCTAAACTTATAACATTACTAATGTAAAAATACCAGTCAATGAACTATTACATATTATGAAAACAACAGTCACACAGAATTTATTAATTACTGTGAAATTTGTAAAAGAGCAAAATATGCTCTTAAAAATCCATCAATACCTTTTCAATTGATTCATATCGACTCATTCTCTTTCAATGAATTTCGTCAAGCTTTTTACGAAAGAATTCTATAACGAAACTAAAAGAATTGTTAAACCTATAAAAATACCAAAGTTTGCCTTCAACTGAAGACCCTATTGCTGATCCAATCACACGAGATTTAAATAAAAGAAGAAAAAAGAAAATAAAATCCCCTGGAATTCTCCCATTCAAAAATAATTGCTAGTCAACAAGTATTCATAAATGAAATCAACTTGAACGTCAAATTAATTGAAAGTTATCGTAATATAAAACAATTTTCAAGTAATGAAACAAAATGTTTCCATAATATAAAAAATTCAACAAAAAATTGTTAAAGACCTCAATATTCAAATATCTCTTCCGAAACAACTAATTGGACAAAACTAATAATCAAGAAAAGATTTCCGAAAACGAAGCATACACAGAGCACATTTCAGATCAGTTTGAAAAATACAGTTTATTCGAATCTGAAAAATTAACAAATCTTCTTGAATGCCAACATATTCGTACCATTTTTAGACAACCTGGAAAATGCAATTACTTTTGCCAAAATTCATATTGTTCACCCCGACATATTACCTTACGAAATTTGAGAAGTACTGTCTGAACTAAGATACCATAATGACACTAGAATAAATCCCAACGTCAACCACCATTCTTAGTACTCTATTATTAACCCCTCCCCACCCCTTCCACCTCGGTTTATGACGCCTGCTTCTAGCAGTTTGTTTATTTCCTCATGTATAATATTTTTTCGTACGTCAGACATTTTTGCATATCGTTGTTGCCTAAATGGTCTATCCGTTTTCACTCTAATTTGATGAACGGTAGCATGAGTTGTGGGTTGCTTAATACGATCATCAAATATGTCTTTAAATTCGTGGAGCACAGGAACGACTATATCTTTGGTGTCATTTAAAAATTGATTCTCCTGAAATTCAGGGAATTCTGTCGAGGCTAGAGTTTTCTTTGGCTGATCATGAAAATAGACTGTTTGACGAGGATTAATCCCAAAATATATACACTTATGCAATACGTCAATCACAGCTTTATTTTGATGCAGCCAGGGCATTCCAAGAATGAATTGTTCTTGCAAATTATCTACTACTATTGCATTGGTAGTAGTTGGCACTCCTTCGACAGAAATTTCTATATTGATCGTCCCGAGGCTCTGGGCTGTATTGTCTTGGCAACCCAACAATATTACCCCAGGATTAGTTGAGTACATGATATTATAGTTCTGCAAAACATCAGACCGAACAAAATTACTGCTAGCTCCAGTATCCACTAGAGCCATGATTATATCCTCAAATATTTTTAATTGGAGCCTCGGAAGTTGCGTAGAACGTGAGGTATTTCGCTTACTGTCTGAAAGCGACACCAAAATTTCAACATCCGGAATACAATCATCAATCGATAAGTGAAGGTCAGGTTTGTTTGAACCATAGTCATTGTTTTTTAATTCCTTCGAGTAATTTCCACGGGACGACTCGGTATTTAATTTCTGTTTACAGCCGGATCGTCCCTCTCGGAGTTTCCCGGCATCGGGTCATTGCTCCCGACTTCGATCTGATTGTGCCGAGCCGCATTCCGATCGAATGTAGGTCGAGTGGCCGCTTGCGGTCGGCTTATCTGTTGCGGCGGCCGCCTTAATTGGCCACCTGTTGCTTCAGTCGGCACATCCCTCGGTAATGCCCCATTATTGTTTGGATTACGCCAGTTCGCATTGCCGGTGTTGTTATTGTGGTTATTTATAGGATAGTGATTATTTACTATTCCGTTTCTCGGCCCGCTTTCGCTTCGACGGGTCCACGGAATTTGATTTATATCTTCTGTGATTAATGCGCAATTTTGCGTGAGATCTTCAATATTTACAAAGACAAAATTTCGAAGGAAGCAACGAATTTCTGCTTTCAATAGTGGAATAATAATGTCCACGAGGTCTCCTTCAGAGAGGTGCGGTGCGACTCTACGTGCTAGAGCACATTTTTCTGCAATGAAGGCTTCTGGCCTAGCATTATCAGGCTGTGGTTTCCCATATAATTTGGAAATTAGGCGTGCTTTTATCGATTTACTATCGAATCTTTGAATGATTCGGTTTGAAAAATTATCCCATGTGATTTGAGTCGTATTTCCAAAAGTGGCCACATACCACTGAGAGGCCTCCGTTTTTAGTTGTTATCTGACTAACGAAGTCCATCTTTCTTGTGGAATTTCTGGGTGCTTTATTAATTCTAGTCTGCATTCTCGTACAAAATGGTTCGGATCTTCGGACTCCAGTCCTGAGAAGTCCGGCAGGTTCATTTTATGATGTACCGATTTTGTGGTAGTCGTTAGGCACTGAATCGCTTGGTAAGTGCTTCTAACGGATTTACTAGCTGGTCTGACTGAATAGGTGGGCGCCATTGGCTTTGTTGCTGTTCCCCGGAAGCCAAAAAACGGGGTTTTATCATTCTTATCCTTTTCAGGAGCATTTTCTAGGGGACCGGCCACCGGGTCTCCGTTAACACTGGACACCGGCGATGTTTGCAACATTGAAAATGGATTTGTTGCGTGGATTGGCACGTCAGTATTTGTTTGTGAGGTGCGTGGTGCTCTTAGTAAAATTCCTGGGGTGGGTACTCTCGTAACCACCTGTATATTAGGACGTACCCCTGCCATTACTCGGGTTCGGTCATCCTTCAAGATGACGGAGAGGTTAGGTCGGCCATTAGTAGAGCTTAGAAATCCTGGTTCTGGGATTTCTGACTGCGCGCCTCCACCAAGTGCAGTAAAGCGCTCATTCAGGGTAGAGAGTTTTCGGGCAGCTGCTCCTAGTGGGCCTGGTTGCTCAGTGGTAGATACCTCTTCAAATGCCCCACGTTGGGCGCCATGTCGGCGTTGGCCCTCCTGGAGGAAGTCCACAAACTCCCCTTCGTTGTCGAACATCTTCCGCTGGGCGCTCCTCCAAATGGCAACAATGGAAAAACGAGTAAAATCTGCTATTTATAAAATTATTGGGTCGATTTTATATCTAACGATCTTAAATAATAGAATTAGTGTAGAACTCAAAACTTATCGAATGATTTTGTTTCTAAAATCAAATTTAAATTTGAAAAAAATATACAAAAAATGGACATGATGTACAAGTTGAGAACTAAAAACTAAACAAACTATGCGTTATCTATCAGCGTTAGTGGTTGGCCATAGTAGTATAGAATTATAAAATTCTTGATATTCCTCTTGAACAAAATGTGCACATTTCCTGATGTGGTCCATTTTTGTCGATTTTATGGGTACTTTCCCCAGTGGATAAGCTTTTGTTGAAGGTAGTGTAGGTACTATTTTTCCTGGTTGATGGAGCTTGAATGTATGTTGGATTGTTGGAACTGATTGTAGTAAAATACCTCACCGACAGGAGTTTTTGGTAGTTGAATATTTTGCATATAGTCAAAACATAATGCTAAGACTGTGTCGTTATTATGGGCTAAAATTTCTTACTTCTGCGCTTATGTACCATTAGTTCGGCAACTGCTGTACGTTTTGCGATATCATTCAAATTGTAATCTTTTATTTTGTTGTTCAAAACCTCACATGTAGAGCAAACATCTACTTGTGGTCGTCCGAATAATAAAGTGAAGTTCTCCCGAAAAAAATTCCTGTAATAAGGGTAACTCAACTTGATATCAGGGTACTTCTCTTTCAACAATTCGTACATCGTTTTAATATTCAGCTGGCTGTTTAGATATCTTACTTCATGATTATGATATGTTGCCTAACAGTCAATTGAATGTCGTCTGAGAACTTATTCTGGCTAGGATTTTTCCCACGCAAATCCCTAGGTGATTTACCTAAGGCAGCAAGATTTTTCACTCTTCTAAGGCGCTTTTCGCCACATGCAAATATCGATTCGAAAGCTTTCAAACATATTTCAGTCTTGATTTTTCCTTTCATTGCATAATACTTGAAAACATTGGACTTGGGCTTATTTTTTTCGACCACTCTTGGACGACGCCTCTGCACATCGTAAACCTCGATGATACCTTGAAGAAAATATCTTGATGGTCCTTACATTCAAAGGAAAACGATTGAAATTCGAACGCAGCTCTTCTTCAGTGAACTTCTCAAAACATTTCGACTTACAACTGAAAGAAATAATATCTCAATATCTGAAGAACGAATACCCATAAAACTCATCACCTGCAGGGGGGACCTATAAATTTCCCAGGAATGGCCGCACCATTGTAATTTTTATAAGGTTGACCCTCCACCCGTGCTTTTTTTATTATGTTTCTTTTGTATTTTTCTGGATCGGCTTTTCTCTTCTTCTGGGGTATATTCACATTATTCTCGTTCATTTTGGTTATACAGTTTGAAACACTATTAACCGAACAGAAACACAACCATCTCATTCAACACATGAGAGAGAACTAAATTTGTAATTTGTAGCGTCTTCATGTCAATACTCCCACCTATATTTTCTGCGTCTATACAATACATGTTAAGCAGAATGGGCATAAGTCCAGGACATGAGCCCTTACTGCGTATTATGAATTCGCTTGTGAGACAGCTACGACGCGGCGATAATAGGGACACGAGACCATTTCACGTAGTACGATGCGGATACCTATGGAGACTCGATTTTCATAATAATCCCATATTTGATAAAAATGGACTTGTGACCTTTCTGCATACACCCATTCAATTATTTCCTTAGCCTACATCGATTATTAATGAACATAGAGTACATAATCTCTATAATTCCAAAAGAGAGAACATGCCATGTTCCAAGTCAGAATATTCTTCCTTTTTCTTAACCCGTTTGTCTTTCGTCATTTGTATTCAAGTGTCAAGAAGCCACATCAGAATCTTTATCAAAATAATGATAATAAAATAATGTTGTTAACTGAACATTAGATCTCCATCTATATAAATGAACGCTTATAAAAGTTTGTACTTGGATAAGCAAATTATTCAGATCCATTCATTAAGAATCCTATGTAAAACAAATCATCCAAAAATATCAAAAGTATCATACCAGCAGATATTGACCAGACTTAACATTCTATATAAATTAACTGATTAACAAGAATTAAAAAAGTTAGAAACTAGTTATCAATGAAGTTTGAATACAAAAACATATTACAATTACACCAATGACAGCTTGTTAGAGCAGAAATATTTGAATTTTTTGAACTTTCACATGAACGTCATTCCCTCATTTCTTTCAGTATGTCATTCATCGAATCGATAACGAATATTTCGCCTACATCAGAATAGTGAAAATAAGCAGCTTTTATTTGATGATTTCAGAACAAGAAGAAAGAAGAAAACCTAACCTAAAACAAGATGAAAGAAGAAAACCTAACCTAACCTAACTTTGTTTAAATTTAAGTTACTAAATATCCGACTGCTATATATTTGATTACAAAATCGTATGCAAAACATGCACTCTGAATTCAAATGCAGATTCGTTATCTAGAATAAAACTAAACACTTGTTTAGAATTTTTGAGAAACCCTGAAACATTTGAACAAACAAAGCTGATTAACCTACTGAAACCACCCGATAATAATTCCGATCAAACATAACATTCATTATCAAAAGAAAAACCAGAAAAAAATTTCAATACAAAACGAAACTTATCTCTAAACTTATAAAATTACTAATGTACAAATATCAGTGAATGATAATAAACTATTACATATTATGAAAACAACAACAGTCACACAGAATTTATTAATTACTGTGAAATTTGTCAAAGAGCATCTATCAATACCTTTTCAATTGATTCATATCGACTCATTCTCTTTCTATGAATTTCGTCAAGCTTTTTACGAAAGAATTCTATAACGAAACTAAAAGAATTGTTAAACTTACAAAAAATCAAAGTCCGTTTCACAACTCCAGACTCAAAACGAAAAGATTGATACTCCTTCAACTGAAGACCTTATTGCTGATCCAAGCACACGAGATTTAAATAAAAGAAGAAAAAAGAAAATAAAATCCCCTGGAATTCTCCCATTCAAAATAATTGCTAGTCAACAAGTATTCAAAAATGAAATCAACTTGAATGTCATTGTAGACGAAATAATCAAATTAATTGAAAGTTATTGAAATTTAAAACAAAAAATTGTTAAAGACGTCAATATTCAAATATCAATTTCGAAACAACTAATTGGACAATACAAGAGAAGATTTCCCAATATATCTCCGAAAATGAAGCATACACAGAGCACATTTCAGATCAGTTTGAAAAATACACAGTTTATTCGAATCTGAAAAATTAACAAATCTTCTTGAATGCCAACATATTCGTACCATTTTTAGACAACTTGGAAAATGCAATTACTTTTGCCAAAATTCATATTGTTCACCCCGACATATTACCTTACGAAATTTGAGAAATACTGTCTGAACTAAGATACCATACCGCCCACCCCGCCCCCGCCCCACCCCCGCCCCACCCCGCCCCCGCCCCACCCCCACACCGCCCCCGCCCACACCGCCCCCGCCCGCCCACACCGCCCCCGCCCCCGCCCGCCCACACCACCCCCACCCCCGCCCACCCACCCCACCCCGCCCCCGCCACCCCGCCCGCCCCACCCCACCCCCACACCGTCCCCGCCCACCCCGCCCCATCCCCGCCACCCCGCCCGCCCCACCCCGCCCCACCCACCCCACCCCCGCCCACCCACCCCACCCCACCCTCCCACACCGCCCTCGCCCGCACCGCCCCCGCCCACACCGCCCCCGCCCCCGCCCGCCCACACCGCCCCCGCCCACACCGCCCGCCCACACCACCCCCGCCCCCGCCCGCCCACACCGCCCCCGCCCACACCGCCCGCCCACACCACCCCCGCCCACCCCACCCCCGCCCACCCACCCACCCCACCCCCGCCCACCCACCCCCACACCACCCCAGCCCCCGCCCACCCCGCCCCCGCCCACACCGCCCCCGCCCGCCCACACCACCCCCACCCACACCACCCTTACCCCCGCCCACCCACCCCACCCCCGCCCACCCCACCCCCGCCCACCCACCCCGCCCCCGCCCCCACCCACCCCGCCCACCCCGCCCCCACCCACCCACCCCGCCCCCACCCACCCCGCCCCCCCCGCCCCCGCCCACCCCCGCCCACCCCCGCCCACCCAGCCTCCGCCCACCCACCCCGCCCCCACCCACCCCGCCCCCCCCCCGCCCCCGCCCACCCCCGCCCACCCCCGCCCACCCAGCCTCCGCCCACCCACCCCACCCCCACCCACCCCGCCCCCGCCCACCCCGCCCCCGCCCACCCCACCCCCACCCCCGCCCACCCCACCCCCGCGCCGCCCCCGCCCGCCCACCCCGCCCCACCCTCCCACGCCGCCACCGCCCACCCACCCCGCCCCACCCTCCCACACCGCCCTCGCCCACCCCGCCCGCCCCACCCCTCCCCCCCACACCGCCCCACCCCCACCCACCCCGCCCCGCGAACCCAGCCAGCTGTGCCTAAAAACGCGCGCAACTGCTTAATGGACTTCGGAATAGGGCAAGTCTTGACATTTAGAATATGCCCTTCTTGTGGAAAATTTCCTTCAGAAGTAACTACTCGACCAAGATATTCCAATTTGTCCACTGCGAAAGTGCATTTCGACGGTGAAACCCACAGACCGTGAGCCCTGAGTCGCTCGAAGATAAGCCTCAGGTGGTCAAGATGTTCTTCTAATGAGTTAGAATATACGATGATATCGTCCAGATAAACCTTGCAAAAGCGATCAGTGTAACCTGCTAGGACCGAAGAGGTCAGGTTCTGAAACGCAGCTGGTCCGTTTTTCAAGCCAAAGGCTAGGATACGAAACTCATAGACTGTTCCATCGGGTCCACCGAAGGCAGTGTACTTCCGGCTTTCCGGACTGAGTAGTACTTGCCAGAACCCGTTTCGAAGATCGAGAGTCGTGAATATGGAGGCCTTCCCCATTTCACGAACCGTCTCCTGAATCGGAGGTAGATGCGGAGCTTCAGGTATAATCAACTTGTTGATTTCCCTGTAGTCTACGCAGAACCTCAACTTGCCGTTTTTCTTGGGGATCAGAACCACCGGACTACAATACGGCGAGTTACTTTGATTGATAACTCCCGCCTCTAACAACTTGTCTATCTCATCGTGAATTAACTTCTTCCTCACGTCAGACATTTTATTATAACGATTCTGTCTAAAGGGACGCTCATGGTGCACCTTAATGGTGTGGACCACAGCATGAGTCGTTGGTTGTCGAATGCTTTCTTCAAAAATGTTTGCGTATTCCTGTACTATAGGTAATACAGCTGACTGTGTCTCCTTAGAGAACTGTGTTGGCTCAAAGCTCAACTGTGAAGAAGCTTTCGACAAAGGCCTTTTTTTACAACCATTGAAAAACACGGTCTGACGTGGCATGAACCCAAAGTAGATGCACTTACGAAACAAATCTAAGATAGCATGGTTATGAGATAGCCAGGGAATCCCTAATATCAACTCTTCTTGTAGATTTGACACAACTGTCGCATCTACCCATGTTGATCTACTATCGACGAAGCATTCGAATCGGACATTTCCCAAACTAAACGAAGTTGAATTTTGACAACCTAGGACGACTGTCCCAGGGCGATCCAGATTGGAACAGTCCACATCCGGAATTACGTCAGGTCTAATGAAACTTTCAGAAGCACCCGTGTCGATCAGTGCCTGGACAACTTTTTCTCCAACCATCACCTGTATTCTAGGCAAACGCCCTGAACATTCCATCAGGTTCCCATGATTTAGAGAAGTCAAAGTCCGGTCCTCATAACAACACGAAGAAGGAAACTTCTTATTCTGAATAGAGGAATGGGTTTGTGTTGAACTGCACCCATGCCGTGGCTGAGAGTTGGACAACGTTTCGACAAGCCCATCCTCAGAAACTAAAGCCGAGACCACAACATCCTGAGTAGTTGATGAATTATACTCGCTACAATTCTCCGATAACTTGTGCGAGTGAAGATTTTTCTTTTCGTCGATAGGGACACAAACTTTCACTCTCCTGGATTTCACAGGCACTTACTTTCTTCCTCATTCGTGAACTAGCATGCCGAAAAGAATTCGTGGGAGGAGCACGATACAAGGGGGCATAAGCTATGCCTTCTCTTTCGCCAGGAACATGGGGTGACAACTTGTTGACATCGATTACATCAAAACCATTCGAACCTATCGAACGGTGTCAACATTCTTGAAATTTCCTACGACCAATTCACCAATGACCTCAGTTTTTCTCCAAGCGCCACTCTCCGTGATGGTATCATCAAGACTATCCTCTGGAATTGTAGGAAACCGGTAATCATCATCAGAATCTGTTGAATCCGTATCCTCTTCCTTGGCTTCATTTGGAATTGCTTCCTTAGAAATTAAAGATAACTCCGAGGAATTATCCAAACTACTCCCATGTACGCCACTGATCTCAGAAACAACGCCCATACTGCGGTAGAACGCGTTCAGCTCTCGAAAGATCGCTTCTACTCCCACAGCTTTGAGATCAGCATCCTTGCCGGTGGCAGAACGTCCCTGTTCACACGCCACTGGTTGAAAAACCTCAGACTCACAATCTGAAATACTTTCAATCCCACTATCCCTTTTCACTGCATCATTCATCTCCACACACATTTCATTTTCACAAGACGAAGACAGGTTTGGCTGTACGACACTGACCTCCGAGAAATCAGGTTCAGCCTCAACAAAAATTTCTTCCTCGTCCTCAGGACGGCATCTTTCCAAATTGTATTCAGAAATACAATGGGAAGGGCAATTATCAAGCATTCCGGAATGCATATAAACATTCCACTATAGGATTCGGCACCCGCCTTCAGTCCCATTGGTTGATTCAAAATTAGGTAATGACGGTGCCGAATCGCATAGCGGAATGTTCAAACGGTGCCCAAATCCACAGTGGAATGTTATATCAAAGAATATCTACGCTTATCGTGTAAGCGTAGATATTCTTTGGTTATATGGTTTACGGTGCCGAAATAAAAAACAGTCAATGCTTTTATTGCATGCATGCTACCTAGGAAATTGATTTTAATCAATTATTTTCATACATTTCTCATTTATTCAATAATCGGTTGATGAATTGATCATCATTGAGATAAGTGTAGAAAGTCTCTGCTTTTTTAGGAGATAGGTGGAACGAGCGAGGATAGGTATTTTCATAAGTTATTGGCAACATTTATAGGGTTGAACATCAAATGTTGGCAACGGCAATTAGGAGTTACAGAATTAGTTTGTATGTAATTCTGTGCTGGGAATACACGTACATCACTTGTGTTCGTTGAATACATATTCTACCTATTATTGGTGAAGTGCGCGATGGATCAGCTCATTAAAGTTGATAATCTTCTTCATCGGGGAGAATTTAAAAAAGAAGAGGACATTGTGAAATGGCTCCATACATATGAGGAAGAGAGTAACACTTCGTGGCGTATTAAATCATCTTTGGAAAATAGCGTACGATTTACATACAAGTAAGTTTATTATGGTTCTGTATTCAGTTTGTTTGTGTGTGGTGTTTTTTTTTTGTAATACAAGAACTTCTTCGAAAATCTAAGAAATCGTGTCACCAACTCATCTTCTATCAGATATACAGAGTTATTTTCAGTTTCTACAGAAATCGCCTTTTTCAAAATAGTAATTCATGTGCAGAAATTAATTAGGACTTTTCACAAGCCATTGGAATGAGAATCAGGTTATTTAAGGTATTTTGCGAATAAGTGTCATGCAACAAAATCCTTACGTTTTTGCACAAAATTCACGAACGAATTTTATATGAAATAAAAGGAATAACCAACAGTTTTAGATGGTTTTGCAGATCATCACATTGCTGAGGTCACCCTAAGAAAGAAATTAAGTATACCTATTCAAACAATTCCTGATATAAGATATTTGTATAATTAATTCGAAAAATTGAAAAAAATTTGAGATTTTTTCCAATGGTTGTGTACCTTATGAATGTCACTGTATATCTATCTATCGAAGTTTTTCGTTACAATCGTGAATAAATTCCAGTTGAAAACTATTTTTGCTGGAGGAGATTGAAAGAATGTGAATTTTGTTTTAGTTTTCTAAATTGAAGATATACATATATTACATTTTTTACAATGTATCGGTCATCATGTCATCCTAATCGGATGAATTGTTTGAATGAATTTTCAGAACGACATTTCTTTGTCATCACGGTTACCAGAGGGTAACTTCAGAAGAAAATAAAAAGAGCAAATCTAAAAATACACAATTTCGTGTGAAGATAGCTGTGCAAAAACGTAAGGTTTTTGTTGCATTACAAATCCCTCAGTCCATTCATCGAAAATTTGTTTGCATGGTTACAGAAATCATCAAGAGTGGTTGTCAGATAATAATTTTTCAATATTGTCATATTTTGTTCGATGCGTTAATTAAACGGAATTTCTCACAAATAAACGTTCAAAATACTTCTTCAACCTGCTGCAAACCAATACACGAAGATACACGAAAACACCTTTCATCACCTGATTCTCATTCGAATCGCTCGTGAGAACTCTTAATTGATTCCTGCAAATGAATTACTATTTTGAAAAAGGCGATTTCTGAAGAAACTGATAATCACTCAGTACTGATAGAAGCTGAGTTGGTGACACGATTTCTTGGATTTTCGAACAAGTTCCTATATTAATAAAAAACACTAGGGTAGTTCTGTGTAATTGAGATAAACTAGGAATACAGAACCACAATAAACAAGCGAAAACCGTAACTCACTAAACTTACTTCTATGTAAACCGTACGCTATTTCTCAAAGATGATTTAATATGCCACAAAGTGTTACTCTCTTCCTCATATGTATGGAGCCATTCCACAATGTCCTCTTCTGTTTTGAATTCTTCCCGATGAAGAAAATTATCTAGGTACTTCAATGAGCTGATCCATCGCACTTCACCACTAATACCTTGGTAGAATATGTATACAACGAACACAAGTGTCACAAGTGATGTAATTGTATTCCTAGCACAGAATTGTCAAACTAATTCTGTGATTCCCAATTGCCGTTGCCAACATGCATTTGATATTCAACCATATGAATGTTGCTAATATTTTATGAAAATATGCCTATCCTCGCTCGTTCCAACTATCTCCTAAAAAAGCAGAGACTCTCTACACATACCTCAATGATGATCAATTCAACAACCGAATGTTGGATAAATGAGAAATGTATAACAATAATTGATATTAATCAATTTCCTAGGTAGCAATAAAAGAATTGACCGTTTTTCAATTCGGCACCGTAAACCATATAACATTCCACTGTGGATTTGGGCACCGTTTGAACATTCCGCTACGCGATTCGGCACCGTCATTACCTAATTTTGAATCAACCAATGGGAATGAAGGCGGGTGCTGAATCCTATAGTGGAATGTTTATATGCTTCCGGAATCACTCATTCTACAAAAGAAGCTAGAATCTGAACAAACTGATTCGCCGGCGGAACCTACGACAATAACGTTTACATTTTCCACACACTCTGGGGATGTAGAAACCCCAACACAACCCGACGGCGAATCAGGTCTCGAGGAAGCAAGCCTAGCTTCGCCCCCCTCAAGACGTTGTTCTAATGCCTCGAGTTGTCGGGACGATTCTGCTCTAGAGCTGAATCGCCCCTGGATTCGTTTCCCGAATCCATTCGCGTTCTTCTGGCATTAGATTTCTTTTTATTTGGCCCCTTTTTAGAGGACGCCGCTGGTGGTGCAGAAACCACCTGGTTTAATTGAGCAGGCTGTCTAGGAGGGCCCCTAGAGGTTACCTGCCCCTGGTCCTCCACACGCCTCGGCTCAATAGCTAACCGGGGGGTATTGGGGGGAAGTTCCCTACGCCCCTGGTTATTCCCTCTACTAGTCTGGGGGTTCTTGGAATAACTCCCACCAGAATGCCCGCCTGCATTCTGTTCGTTAATCGCCGGACGTGGTGCACCGTTTTGAATACGGGGCACGCCACTGAACTGCCCAAAATTCCCGCCTGAATTCCGGGTTTGACTAACATCACCTGTGGTCTTCCCTGAGATCACTGACAATTTGTGTAAGTTCCTCGATGGTTGAAATGTTCCTGCCCCTCAGGAAACATCGGAATTCGGATTTGAGACGTTCGATACATAATTTGACTAATTGCTTTTCGGTATACTCTGGCGCAATCCTGCGCGCCAATGCACACTTTTCAGCAATGAAAGATTCGGGAGAACTAGGGCCAACATGATTATTTCCAAGGAATCGTTTCATTAAAACTTCCTCAGAATCGAATCTCTGCAAAAGACGATTGCAGAAATAATCCCAAACCAATAGACTATCACCATAAAAGGAATTGTACCAACTACGGGCATCACCCTGTAATTGTTTTTTTACAATATTTGGCCACTTAGTTTCTGAAATCCGGAGTTCTGAAACACAAAGATCCAAAAAGAGTCTCGGACATTCGGAATCACGTCCTGAGTACTCGGGTAATTCGAGCTTCCTGTTAGCGGAAGCCAGCGCACGAAGCGCATCAGCCACCTCGAGCATTGGATCTGAATCCACTCGACAGGAAGGCCGCGAAGGTTCGAAACGAACTCTCTCGCGAGGGCGAGGATCAGAATCCTCTGTTGGACGCCATTGCCTTTGATTGTTACCGGAAAGCAAAAACGGATGTGCAATTGGGACACCCTGTACCAAAGAGGGTTCAGGGTTGGGAACGTCCCTGAGGCCGGATGATTCCAGGAAACCCCTACTCCGAATACCGTCAGTCAAGTCAGGAACTCCGACATTCCTTTCCTCAACCCGGGGTTCAGAAATAGGGCCACCCTGTATAAATGTGGGCCTCGTGAACTGACCACCCTGTATATGGGAGTCAGGGAAACCTCTATCCCGAAAGCCGTAAGTTGAATCCGGAACTCTAACATTCCTGTCATCAACCCGGGTAACAGGATTTTGGACATCCTGTATACTCCCAATTGGGGGTTGTTGTTCAAAAATTCTTCCCTGATACTCGTTTCTAGAAACGGGAATAAAAAAATCTGTCATTAAATTGATGGGTTCGTCGGCTATTCATAGCCGAAGACACAGGGTTCCTAAATTTCCCTGTTTGATCAATCGTGATAAAGTTTTTAGAAAATGATGGACTTTCCAATTGTCGACTATAAACTATCGACGTACGGAGACGATCCCGATAAAGTTTTGGCGTGTCCACCTTTGAAAATCGTGGCACCACGCGGTTTGAAAAAGAACGACGAGGCAACACCCGATCTTCGCTATGTGATATAGACGAAGAATTCACCACCTTTTCAACAATAATCTGTCTCGGCACGCTTACACCTAGAGGTCGTAACACCGAGCGAGACGATGTAGCCGGATAGGCTAGCAAAGTGTTGCTGTACCCACCTGAAACTTGCGAAAATTGCATATTGTTTTCGGGGTATTGTTATCGCAAATCCCCGCTTTGGCTGCCTAATTCTATTACTGAAGGATCTGGGCGACCCTCCAAGATCTCAAGTGTGAGACGTGAGATCGGCAATCCAAAGAATAGCAGAATCGCGAGTCGCTATGCATGCAACGTAAAGGTGCTCGAATTAAAATGCGGTCTGCTGCCGAATGACGGATCGGCCTCCGCTTTTATTAATTAGGCTCCGCCTCAAAACGGCGTCTACTGTAAGCGCTCGCCCTCCTGGCACTGGAACTCGACGGTGAAGTCGTCCATAGTGGCAGGAACGCCCCACAGTAGAGTAGACAAGGCTCGGATTTAATAGACACCCTAATTAAATTCCTATCGCCACACTAAAACTTTAGTCTACGATAGCTGACCGAAAAACGGGACGACCTAGATCGACGGCGTTGCGCCACAGTCGCCGTCCCGAAACCTAAATCCCTAGCTATGTAGGCAGAAGGCCTCCCTTCCTACAGAGAGCTAATCAAGGTAAGCTGTAAACGAGTCGCGACCGAACGGGTGTGCCCTCAGGTCACACGGGCTACGCGTTTAACGTCCCCAAGGCCCAGTGCAACGTTCCCCCGTAGGGTACTAGTATAGGTTATGCGGTGGGTAGACGGTCCGGCACTTTCCCGGGAAAGCGGCGGAGGCACGACGGAAGGGTGGTGGTGCCACAGCCAGGTTCAGCTGTGGAGGCTACTGATAAAAAATGTCTTTGGACACCACCACCTCTGGAGCTCTTCAGTGCTTAAGGGGACTGGGACAGGCACCCAGTGCTTATGCACAACAACCCTTTTGATCCCTCGTATAGAGGTGGATGTAAACGAATTCGTTAGCAACAATTTAGTGTTGCTAACTTGATTATTATTAGGTTTGCTTCCAAAACCCTAGTTCTAAATATCCAAAATTTGCTTTTTATAAGCTTTATAATGCAATACAATATCGCTTCCAGCGATATTTCAATAATAAAATCGATTCAAGCTGAAAAAGAAGTACGCGAGCCAAAATTCGGATACCGAAGTAACCGTATCTAAGTATAGCAAGCGAGTGATGCTCCCGAAAAAGCCTCCCGCAGCTTTATACAGTATCTCAATAATACTATTATTCCTCTAAACTCCTCCCCTTAGATTGCTGCGCTCTCATTGGCTGCAGCCGTGTGGGTATCTGCGGGCCCGAGAAGCGAGTTCTCCTCTGATTGATTATACGAATGAATTATTGAGTTATATCGATGCCTAGGGCTTCCGATAATCCTATTTACATAATTGAATATCAATTATATCATTATTTACTATATTTGGAAGCAAAAACCTATAACACTACGCCAATAGGCGCTCGCGCCAGCGAGAGTCCTAGATACACACAATTGCAGTTTTACACTAACTGCGTAGTAGACGACGGTTATTATGTAAATAATGATCGAAGAACGAACGAACTGAGTAATAAAGGCACTCATGGCCATTCTACGAGGCTAGGAGGTCTTACGTATTTGAGTGAAGCTCTAGTACATGAAATATGATATTATTCGTTAAATTTGGAAGAATTTATGATGGTTTTAATTTAGAAAAGTGGCTTTTTGATGTGAAAAAGCGCATTCTATGACATTCCGACTGAAATACCGAACCATCGACAGCGACGACAGCTACTATTGGATCGAAGCGGCGGCGGTAGACCGGAGTCACCGCGAGAACTTGAGAGTCGCTCCGCCAACTTTGGCCGGCCGAGCGCTCGATGCACCTTTCGATCCCGGAGGCTTCGATGTTCAGTATGCAGCAGCAGCCGCTTAGATGTAAGTTAGCTTTTGCCTACAAGTATTTGCCAATTCTTCGGAATTGAATTTTTGTTTTGTTGTTTGTTTGTTGTTTGCAGATACTTGTATTTGTTTAACTTTGTAGGATTTTTGAGTGTTTAACCATACTTCTTCTTTTTAGCATTGTAACAGTTGCCTAGCAAGTGGCTATTACTATTGTATTTTTGTTTGGATGTTTGTAAGAGAAGATAAAGAAAATAGTTGTTGTCACAACTAGCCAGCAAGGAACGCAAAGCAAAGTATCGAGTACAGCGATCCCTTAAATCCCCATGCACGAAAAATAACGAAAATAGTCAAGAATACGCGGAGAATACCGTGCAATTGGCGGTAGCCAATGAGCGCGCTGGAATCTAGTGCTTTGCCTTGCAGCACTTGTTGGCGACAAAATAAGTCGCCATAGAATTCGTTTGATCATTGTAATGATCAGATAGTCGTTTTCACGACTACTATACTACAATAAGAGCTGAATAAGCTGAGTTCCTGGTAGCCGTTGCCCTAGTATCTGCCTGATACTTGAAGGGCTGTTTTATTTTAGCAAAGAAAAGTTATTTGCTGAGAGGATAATTGGGAAGGACAAACCCTGAGATGAGAAACATGGATTTTTGCTAAGTCCGTACATACCCCAATCTATCACAGAATTTGTTATAGGTTTTGCTTCCAAATATAGGAAATAATTGATATTCAATTACGTAAATATGATTATCTTAAACCCTAGGCATTGATACAAATCAATAATCCATTCGCATAACTGATTGTCACCGGTTGAGCCCCTCAGCAATATAAAATAATAATAAAGACCCTTGGAGATGTTCCCAGAGAACGAGAAGAGCCCACAGTCCGCTAGAATAGCGGAGAACAGAGCGGGCCAATGAGAGCGCTCCAATTCAGTGGGCGGCGTTTCATGGAGAACCGCTAAACGGATAAATATCCGAGCGCGCGGTGATCGTGTATCACTTGTGCGCTGGGTAGTCCCCACGCCACTTGTTGATTAGAAACATCGCGAAATATTGCTTTCGGTGCCAAACCTATTGGAATTTCTAGAGGTCTACAGCCAGGCTTGGCTTACTTACATTGTGAATCTTGTTGGCGACAAAATAAGTCGCCATAGAATTCGTTTCCCGCATTAAAGCGTAGAAAACAGTTGTTTTTACAACTAAACATTGGAGAGGAGACTAGTTGCTGTTGCCTGAAGTCTGCCTGATATCTCAGGCCCCTTTTTATTTTAGGTACGAAGAATCGTAGAGCCGAGCACATATATATAAAATCCCTGTATCTGCTAGGAGACTAGTCGAGTTTCAAGAATTCCAGTGCTTGAAATGGATGACTTCCATTGGGTTTCAAACAGCAGCGAATTGCTGTATCGTTAGCATTGTTCCTGGTTAATTCGAGGCACTCTCACGGATTTTGGATAACGAATTTTAGCCTGCGAGAAGCGATTCTTTCATTTAGAAGGTTGATCTCGATCTATAACAGCCCAGGTTAAGGAGTCGAAAGGTCGCCCAGATCTTTCGCCTATAGAATTCGTACAATACAAGCACTTAGGTGCATAATCCTCCAAATACCCACCTACCAAATAAATATCCTTATTCCTACCTTTTTCTATTTTGCAAGTAAGAAGAGCTCCAGAGGTGGTAGTGTCCAAAGACATTTTATCAGTAGCCTCCACAGCTGAGCCTGGCTGTGGCACTACCACCCCTTCGTCGTGCCTCCGCCGCTTTCCCCCGGGAAAGTGCCGGACCGTCTACCCACCGCATAACCTATACTAGTACCCTACGGGGGAACGTTGCACTGGGCCTTGGGGACGTTAAACGCGTAGCCCGTGTGACCTGAGGGCACACCCGTTCGGTCGCGACTCGTTTACAGCTTACCTTGATTAGCTCTCTGTAGGGAGGCCTTTTGCCTACATAGCTAGGGATTTAGGTTTCGGGACGGCGACTGTGGCGCAACGCCGTCGATCTAGGTCGTCCCGTTTTTCGGTCAGCTATCGTAGACTAAAGTTTTAGTGTGGCGATAGGAATTTAATTAGGGTGTCTATTAAATCTGTAATGATGTTCATAGCATGAATTTCAAAGGGGTGAGTTCTTTGGACTATTTTTGATTTTTTTTTATTGTGTCAAGCAGTGTTGAGCGCCAGGCTATTTTATTGTAAAAATATAGACAAAAAATGTTAAAAAATTATATATATAGATAGATTATCTTTCAAGGACTCTCTCTTATCTTAGTCAGAGCAATAAAACTATATTAAACAAGAAAATGATCTATTGTACAAATTGATGAGTATAATCAATCGATGAGTAATCAACAATGAGTGTGATAGTAATCAATAGCTAGAAATTATGCAAGTGATTTTTACAATTCTCCTCCTGATTTCTATTCTTCCTACGATTTTGATCAATATCTCCTGGATTATTGCTCTATACTTGCGAGTCAGATTACGATGACAACTCCCTACTCCAGGTCAGTACTCTCCTACTGGTACAGTTTACACCCTCTATCTTCTAGCTCACAGTGGAAGGTTGTACTCTGAAGTTGTGTTAGTTTCAGCACTAAAACTGGGGGAAAACTGGACGACTCTGATGTCTACTCAGCAAATGATAGAGGTCCTCTCTACGTTGATTGATCACTCATTTATCGTCGACATACATGAAAAGTCGTAATAGAAATCAGTTGGTTTCAGGGAGGTATGAACTGAAGGTCCAAAATTTGTGGTTTTGAGCTTAGCTGATTGATTGATCGAAAATTATACAATATCCTCAATAAGCCATAACACTCTGTAACATTCTCAACACTGAGAATATAAAAGATACATCAATGTTATTTTCTATACTCTATTTTTTTTTGCTTCAATATTTGTTGAATTAATCAATAAAGAAATCTTGCATTCAAGTGATTGGCCTATCACATGTATGCAAGTACAGGCTCAAAAAGATTCAAAAATAAAAAAAATATTGCTGAGATATCAAGAGTGACGTCAAGCGACACCCTTCCACTCAATTACAGATTGTTCAGATAGTAAATTATATTTCACCAGGTAAAATTAATTGCTTTCATGAATAAGAGAATCATGAACTCTTTTCCATAGGAAAGAAATGAATAGATGAGTGTAACAGTTAACATCACATGAATTTATTTCAAAGTTGAGGTTTCACTGTACACTCACCTGAACATTATCTCTCTTCTTGTCCAGAGTCCAGACTTCTCTATGGTTTCACTCCAAATTCACACCAGAAATATTGATTTATTGTGTTCGAACAACTTCATTTCCGAAATTGCATTCAAGCTAAAAATAAGAAAAAAACCACAGACTATTCACTCAAGCCAAATTTTACAATTTACCCATGCTCTGTGTAAAAAAAAATTCTCAAAAATCTATCCTCAAAATACCAGTAGAAATTCTACCAAGCAGAATTCGTAATCTTTCAGTCCATGAGAAAGATCAAAGCCAAAATATATCCAAATAAATTCTGCCTGAAGCACCGGTTAATTAATTCTTATTAATCTTGTTTAATCTGAACCATCCTAAATTGAAATCAAAAAGGGCATACCTTGATTCACTCCTGATATCCCAAGCAATCTCAGAAAACCCGAGTCTTCAAATCCCTTTTTACGGGAGAATAGGAATTTTCAGAAAAAAATTGCTCGAAGTTTTTTTCACCTCAAAAGTTAAAAAGCAAGAGAGCGACCCTACGTCGTTTATTCTCAATTGTTCGTTTTAATCACGTGATTAACAAGGATCATCTTGATAGGTACAACGGCAATACAACAAATTAACAATTCAAAAATATCTGCAATAATAAGTGTGATACAGAAACCTGTTTATCATGCGTCGATTTTAAATTTAATTGCAGATATCTTGATGGTACCTGTACAAAAGAAGATGTCTTTGTTATTTATTTTATATTAATTTACGAGATGTCGCTAAGTGATCTGATACAACTATTTATTGATGTTATTTGTATGACTACATAAAAACAAAATGTAACGATTTATATATCGTTACAAATCCGAGCCTTGTCTTCTGTACTGTGGGGCGTTCCTGCCACTATGGACGACTTCACCGTCGAGTTCCATCAGTGCCAGGAGGGCGAGCGCTTACAAATTACTCAAAATCACTAACTGCGTAGTTAGCCAGTCGATAAACAAGAACGACCGTTAATATGCTAATTAGGTATATTATACAGGGTGAGTAATAAAGGCACAAATCGTGACGTGCAGGAAATTTTCTACGATACAGAGATAAAACCGTGTACAGTGTTGCCAAATTCGTTTATTCTTCAACATGCGTCAGTATATTGATTTTGATGTGAAAAGTTATTTTATCATTAAACTACAAATGACCAACCCGTAGCAGGGGTGCTAGACTGAAAATATTCAAACTATTCTGTATTTTCTCGATAACTACTGGGTGTTCACTCACTAAATTTTGTGTAGATATTAATAATGACGTAAAAATCATGTTTTCGATCACAAAAAATTGTGCCAACCCGTAGCAGGGGTGCTTGACTGAAACTATTCTAACTATTCTGTATTTTCTCGATAACTACTGGGTGTTCACTCACTAAACTTTGTGTAGATATTGATAATGACGTGAAAATCATGTTTTCGATCACAAAAAATTGTGCCAACCCGTAGCAGGGGTGCTAGACTGAAAATATTCGAACAATTCTGTATTTTCTCGATAACTACTGGGTGTTCACTCACTAAATTTTGTGTAGATATTGATAATGACGTGAAAATCATGTTTTCGATCACAAAAAATTGTGCCAACCCGTAGCAGGGGTGCTAGACTGAAAATATTCGAACAATTCTGTATTTTCTCGATAACTACTGGGTGTTCACTCACTAAACTTTGTGTAGATATTGATAATGACGTGAAAATCATGTTTTAGATCACATAAAGTTGTGCCAACCCGTAGCAGGGGTGCTAGACTGAAAATATTCGAACTATTTTGTATTTTCTCGATAACTACTGGGTGTTCACTCACTAAATTTTGTGTGGATATTGATAATGACGTGAAAATCATGTTTTCGATCACAAAAAATTGTGCCAACCCGTAGCAGGGGTGCTAGACTGAAAATATTCGAACTATTTTGTATTTTCTCGATAACTACTGGGTGTTCACTCACTAAATTTTGTGTGGATATTGATAATGACGTGAAAATCATGTTTTCGATCACAAAAAGTTGTGCCAACCCGTAGCAGGGGTGCTAGACTGAAAATATTCGAACAATTCTGTATTTTCTCGATAACTACTGGGTGTTCACTCACTAAATTTTGTGTGGATATTGATAATGAAGTGAAAATCATGTTTTCGATCACATAAAGTTGTGCCAACCCGTAGCAGGGGTGCTAGACTGAAAATATTCGAACTATTTTGTATTTTCTCGATAACTACTGGGTGTTCACTCACTAAATTTTGTGTAGATATTGATAATGACGTGAAAATCATGTTTTCGATCACAAAAAATTGTGCCAACCCGTAGCAGGGGTGCTAGACTGAAAATATTCGAACTATTCTGTATTTTCTCGATAACTACTGGGTGTTCACTCACTAAATTTTGTGTGGATATTGATAATGACGTGAAAATCATGTTTTCGATCACAAAAAATTGGTTAGGTTAGGTTAGGTTAGGTTAGGTTAGGTTAGGTTAGGTTAGGTTAGGTTAGGTTAGGTTAGGTTAGGTTAGGTTAGGTTAGGTTAGGTTAGGTTAGGTTAGGTTAGGTTAGGTTAGGTTAGGTTAGGTTAGGTTAGGTTAGGTTAGGTTAGGTTAGGTTAGGTTAGGTTAGGTTAGGTTAGGTTAGGTTAGGTTAGGTTAGGTTAGGTTAGGTTAGGTTAGGTTAGGTTAGGTTAGGTTAGGTTAGGTTAGGTTAGGTTAGGTTAGGTTAGGTTAGGTTAGGTTAGGTTAGGTTAGGTTAGGTTAGGTTAGGTTAGGTTAGGTTAGGTTAGGTTAGGTTAGGTTAGGTTAGGTTAGGTTAGGTTAGGTTAGGTTAGGTTAGGTTAGGTTAGGTTAGGTTAGGTTAGGTTAGGTTAGGTTAGGTTAGGTTAGGTTAGGTTAGGTTAGGTTAGGTTAGGTTAGGTTAGGTTAGGTTAGGTTAGGTTAGGTTAGGTTAGGTTAGGTTAGGTTAGGTTAGGTTAGGTTAGGTTAGGTTAGGTTAGGTTAGGTTAGGTTAGGTTAGGTTAGGTTAGGTTAGGTTAGGTTAGGTTAGGTTAGGTTAGGTTAGGTTAGGTTAGGTTAGGTTAGGTTAGGTTAGGTTAGGTTAGGTTAGGTTAGGTTAGGTTAGGTTAGGTTAGGTTAGGTTAGGTTAGGTTAGGTTAGGTTAGGTTAGGTTAGGTTAGGTTAGGTTAGGTTAGGTTAGGTTAGGTTAGGTTAGGTTAGGTTAGGTTAGGTTAGGTTAGGTTAGGTTAGGTTAGGTTAGGTTAGGTTAGGTTAGGTTAGGTTAGGTTAGGTTAGGTTAGGTTAGGTTAGGTTAGGTTAGGTTAGGTTAGGTTAGGTTAGGTTAGGTTAGGTTAGGTTAGGTTAGGTTAGGTTAGGTTAGGTTAGGTTAGGTTAGGTTAGGTTAGGTTAGGTTAGGTTAGGTTAGGTTAGGTTAGGTTAGGTTAGGTTAGGTTAGGTTAGGTTAGGTTAGGTTAGGTTAGGTTAGGTTAGGTTAGGTTAGGTTAGGTTAGGTTAGGTTAGGTTAGGTTAGGTTAGGTTAGGTTAGGTTAGGTTAGGTTAGGTTAGGTTAGGTTAGGTTAGGTTAGGTTAGGTTAGGTTAGGTTAGGTTAGGTTAGGTTAGGTTAGGTTAGGTTAGGTTAGGTTAGGTTAGGTTAGGTTAGGTTAGGTTAGGTTAGGTTAGGTTAGGTTAGGTTAGGTTAGGTTAGGTTAGGTTAGGTTAGGTTAGGTTAGGTTAGGTTAGGTTAGGTTAGGTTAGGTTAGGTTAGGTTAGGTTAGGTTAGGTTAGGTTAGGTTAGGTTAGGTTAGGTTAGGTTAGGTTAGGTTAGGTTAGGTTAGGTTAGGTTAGGTTAGGTTAGGTTAGGTTAGGTTAGGTTAGGTTAGGTTAGGTTAGGTTAGGTTAGGTTAGGTTAGGTTAGGTTAGGTTAGGTTAGGTTAGGTTAGGTTAGGTTAGGTTAGGTTAGGTTAGGTTAGGTTAGGTTAGGTTAGGTTAGGTTAGGTTAGGTTAGGTTAGGTTAGGTTAGGTTAGGTTAGGTTAGGTTAGGTTAGGTTAGGTTAGGTTAGGTTAGGTTAGGTTAGGTTAGGTTAGGTTAGGTTAGGTTAGGTTAGGTTAGGTTAGGTTAGGTTAGGTTAGGTTAGGTTAGGTTAGGTTAGGTTAGGTTAGGTTAGGTTAGGTTAGGTTAGGTTAGGTTAGGTTAGGTTAGGTTAGGTTAGGTTAGGTTAGGTTAGGTTAGGTTAGGTTAGGTTAGGTTAGGTTAGGTTAGGTTAGGTTAGGTTAGGTTAGGTTAGGTTAGGTTAGGTTAGGTTAGGTTAGGTTAGGTTAGGTTAGGTTAGGTTAGGTTAGGTTAGGTTAGGTTAGGTTAGGTTAGGTTAGGTTAGGTTAGGTTAGGTTAGGTTAGGTTAGGTTAGGTTAGGTTAGGTTAGGTTAGGTTAGGTTAGGTTAGGTTAGGTTAGGTTAGGTTAGGTTAGGTTAGGTTAGGTTAGGTTAGGTTAGGTTAGGTTAGGTTAGGTTAGGTTAGGTTAGGTTAGGTTAGGTTAGGTTAGGTTAGGTTAGGTTAGGTTAGGTTAGGTTAGGTTAGGTTAGGTTAGGTTAGGTTAGGTTAGGTTAGGTTAGGTTAGGTTAGGTTAGGTTAGGTTAGGTTAGGTTAGGTTAGGTTAGGTTAGGTTAGGTTAGGTTAGGTTAGGTTAGGTTAGGTTAGGTTAGGTTAGGTTAGGTTAGGTTAGGTTAGGTTAGGTTAGGTTAGGTTAGGTTAGGTTAGGTTAGGTTAGGTTAGGTTAGGTTAGGTTAGGTTAGGTTAGGTTAGGTTAGGTTAGGTTAGGTTAGGTTAGGTTAGGTTAGGTTAGGTTAGGTTAGGTTAGGTTAGGTTAGGTTAGGTTAGGTTAGGTTAGGTTAGGTTAGGTTAGGTTAGTTAGGTTAGGTTAGGTTAGGTTAGGTTAGGTTAGGTTAGGTTAGGTTAGGTTAGGTTAGGTTAGGTTAGGTTAGGTTAGGTTAGGTTAGGTTAGGTTAGGTTAGGTTAGGTTAGGTTAGGTTAG